>JARCGZ010000003.1:33495000-34695000 GCA_029784005.1 Lenwebbia sp. NSW1173648 | reverse complement strand
CAGTAATAAATTAATCTTAGCGCAAGAACAAGATATTTTTTGGACCTAACAGCGCAAAACAACAACAGTGACTACACAGCACTAAAACAACATGTTTTTCACATCAAAACGTGCTCAAATTAACACTCACAAGGATATAGGAATTACCTTGACCCAAAAAACGTGCGTGCGTCGAGATGAGAATCTGGATACTGTGTCTCCTTAACCTCTCTGCTCTTTTGCTCTAACTTCTCTGCCGTGTATAAAAAATTAACATTACAAAATCGAAACGAAAAACGCTAAGGGCAGTAGAAAATCGATAATAAAGTGAATCGTTACTTGGTTCGAAGGTAAAGAAACGTCACCGGAATCAATGACCGCGGATACGGAGACGCCGAAAATCGACAAACGACCTCCAAATCTCTCTTTTCTCTCTCGGTTGTCTCTCGTTTCTCTATTTTTTCTCTCTGTGAAGCCTTCACGCCTCTGTTATTTGTATCAGAGGCCTGAAGGCTTCACGGAACGCTTGCCTCCACGTGAAAAGCCTGACCCTTCACGTGAAGGGAAAGGCATGCGTGAAGAAGGGACGGTCTGCATGCAGCAGAGGGGGCCCTCGCCTGGAACGCATGCAGCAGAGGGGGGCATGGAGAGGGGGGCCTCGCCTCGCCGCATGCCGCAGAGCGGGGCGTGTGGCATTTTGGCAGAGGGAAGTGCCGAACGCATGCATGTTCGGTAGCACGGCTACCGAACTTGCAAAGTTCGGTCGGCGCCGAACTCTTGCACGTTCGGTAGCCCAGCTACCGAACTTGCATGAGTTCGGTAGCCCCGCTACCGAACTGACATTGCTTGGTCCAATTTCCCCAAGTTCGGCGGTCTTACCGCCGAACGGGACCCTAACCGGTAAATTTTGGCAAACGAGACCCAAATCCGTAAATTTTTTTTTTTCTGGACCCTTTTTTGAAAAAAGCCCCAACTAGTTACATGGCCGCACTTAGGTAAATATTTCGTAAAGTGTTTATCCTTTTCATTATCAGTGTCAGAAACATTTGCATAAGTATCATTTGGGGTTGTTACTCATTGGGTATGAAATACACCAGCTAAAAATATTCGTTAAATTGGACATACAAAACGTGGGAGAAAACTTTAAACTAAAAACTTTAGCTTAACAGACGTACAACTAAGTCAAAACTCAAGATCATGTTCTCCTTGTCCATGAGTTAAATTTTATTTGAATTGTACCATTTAAACGAGCAATACATTTTTCATATAATAAAATGTTTGTACTAAGCTAAAGGGAGGGTGGAAATAGCGTCGCCTACATTTATACAGGTAATTTAATCAAGAAGTATTACCATAAACAACAAATGATGTGCTTCTTCTTTTGCTTTGTGAAAAGTACAAAATAATTTCGACCAAAAAAATAGAAAAGTACAAAATAATTTGTTTATTGCCCTACTGTCGACATCTAAAGTATAACTTAATTTAAAAATAATAGAAGAAACTATGTCTCCACAGTTGTGCACATTGCGGGTGTTTTGAATTTAAGAAAAAGGTCATAGTGAAAGATCTGCAAGATTTACAGTTAGCAAAAAGAATAAAGTAAAAATCAATCTGACTATGTATGTCCATTAAGGTTGCTTTGTTTGAGCTTTAGGGCGTCTTCATTTCGCGAAAAATGAGCGATTTAGAAAATATTTTTCGAAAAATGATTGCTCATATTGTTTAGAAAAGTTAGTCAATGAAAACATATTTTCATTCTCGATAAAAATCTATGCCTAACTATTTTCGTCTATCTTCAATTTATCGAGAATAACTATATGCTCATGATGAGGAGAACTGATGTATAAGCAGAAACCAATTGGTCCGACTTGTCCAAGCATAAAAAAGAGTCGCTGTCAGGTGGATTTGTATACCTTTAACAATGTCTATCATATGTTGTAAACTAGCAGAGCTGAGAAAATGTTCCCTCATGTGCTCCCATGTGACATCTGACTTTATCTCTATAGTTGCCACATAGCAAAATACATGGCATAATTTTGTCATGTGACCGGCATTCGACCAACAAGTATTGATTTATTGATTTGGCATCTCTAAACTCCCATCTCTTATTGAGTTTTAGATTTCAGAACATGGATAAAGAGAAAAGAATTTTTAAATATATGTTTGAAGATATAGTTTATTTTTCCAAGAGAATGTTCCATTACTTGCTTGTCATGTGACATTTGACTTTATCATACATAGCCTGGTTTTGTCATGTGGCCCTCATTTGACCAATAAGTATTAGTTCAATGATTTGTCGTCTCCAAACTTCTATGTCTTTGGAGTCTGACTTTCAAAACATGAATAAAGAGATCAATTTGCATATGTATAAATAGATATACATAAATATACATATATTCTTAAAGATATAGTTTATTTTTCCATTCAAGTAGCATACTTGCATTTTATTTAGAATCGAAAGCAATAATTTGAACAATATATTTATATTTTCACTTAGTTCGACTAATTTTAAAGATGGAAGAAGCTTTTGGCATATAAACGGCCGGGATTTGTTTAAAATGACCAAAATGCCCTTGTATCATTAGTTCTCGGTCAATCCGTGAATGCCAAAATCAGTCAAAGTTTGTTTCCTCTCAGACCTTTCTCTTTCCAGCTTGTCGCTTTCTTCTTCAGGAATCGCTTCCTATTCCATCATTTGATATCCAATTCCAAAAGTTAAGGAAAATTGAGGGGAAAAGTTACTCAAAATTCAAATTTTGCCTCTATCTCACATAAATTTTATACTTTCCGACATTTTCAGGCAAAAATTTCTTTCCTCCCATTTTCCCTCACTTTCCAATTAAAGCCTAAAGGTAAAGGGGATTTTGGTCCATCAGAGGAAAAGGCTGTGTTCCCAGCTTTTTTGGCTGTGGAAATAGGCCTTCTCTTTAGTCGTTGTGTGTGTATATAACCATTTAGCTCTTTTAGTGTATAAAATACAAAATAAAAGACATTTTATTTTCATCCTCCTTTCTTTGATACAATTTTCTAGGTCACCCTGTCGGGCGACGGGAACTTAAGGGTCGCAGAGTTCGTGTGATGGACCGATGGTAGAAGATATGGAGAGTCTGTTCATGGTGAGTCTATATATATATATAGTGAGTTTGCCCATGATAGGTTTGTCCGTGAGAGAAAAAGTAAGACAGAGAACTAAGAGTAAAGGACAACGGAAAAATGTAAATAGGTAAAATGAAAAAAAAAAAAGGTAAATAAAGAAAAGCAAAACGAGAAGAAAATTGGTAATCAATATAGACCGTCGAATGGTACTTGTGCCGAGGTAATAAATTTTCAAGAGAGTAAATTTACAATTGCCCATAAATTTAGAAGATTTCAATTCATAAAAACTAACCAGAGTTTTCAAATGACTTGAGTATGATTTACAATCTTCGTTATATCGCTTGATTCGTAGTAAAATCTCTTGCTACTCTTCCCATGAATGTATGTAAGTTACGTCGCTAAAATTATGTAAATCGATCGATGTGCTATCTATTTTCTTCTTCTATTTATGTCTAATGGTGTTCAATCGCACAACACTATATGTGAATTTCCCTATCTAAGCGGACTATGACCTTGGAAGTACTAATGTTTGGTCATCTAATTTTCTAGTTTGGATTGGAGTGGATATGATAGAATAAGAAATCCATAGATTTTGCTACATGATATCCATTGTTTGATAAATAGCGGTAATAAAGCTGGATATTTTCACATCCTATATTATCCATTGTTTGGTATAAACATCATATCAAAGTAAATGAACCAAAATATTACACAAACGGACATGGTACGAATCTCTCACGACACTCATGCCTACTTCGTTTTTATTTGCTTATTTTTTTTATTCTTTCCTCTCTTTTATTTATTTTTATTTCTTTTTCCCCCTTCCATCGTTCTCTAATGAAATCTTATAAAATAGTAAACTAAACTAAAATACCTACAATACTAAAATACATAAAATCTCACAGGTCATTGTGAAAAGGAGGACGTCCGAACAGGAGCCAGCGGACGGGACGGTTTCCACAAATTCCACTAAGATAGTTCCTTTTGTCGACCACCAAAGGGATATGAAATGAATTAAGAGGTTTTTTATTCGAGAAAATTAATTTTTATATTATGTATATTATAAATCCTATCTACATTTATCCAACCTCTTCAATGGAATAGTTTTATCCGGACTGTATTTCTCTTATATTGGACTTTATCCTGTCTAGAGCAAGAGCCAAACCCAAGATAAGATAAATTTACTAGTATCCTGAATTTTATCCCATAACCCAAGAGATATTCTGGTTTTCTTGCAGGTCTGGATGCATGGGTGGAGTGGCTTGGGATTTTGGATCCGTTTGCCTTCTCCTCGAGTCCATGCATCCTGATAAATATAGATGTTTGGGAGAGGTAATAAAAAAACGGAAATAAGAAATTCAAATAATTACAAGAGAAGAAGAAAAAGAAAAGGAAAAAGTAAGTTGTAATGTTATTTAGATGCTGGAGAAAGGAATAATTACACAAAGAAGAAGAAGAATAGAAAGAAATGTTGCATCATGACGTCACTGTACTTTTGTGTATACTTATGCATTTATAATTTGAAATACATCAAACGTAAATGTGGGAAAGAGACCGACCAAAAAAAAAATGTGGGAAAGAGAAGAAATTGTTTGATAAGAGCATAGTCCCGTCGAATCCCTCAAAATCCCTTTATACAAGGGATTTAAAAAACACATAAATTTAACCATACCTAATTTCGCATAATCTCTTCTATTTGTTTTTCTGGTCCGTTCTTTCTCTCCATCCAAACAATACTGACGTTTAAAATCTTTCTCTTCCCTCTAAATTAGTCCCCTCTACCAATCTACCTCTAGCGGTTTTAACCTTAAATATCTATTTTCTTGTACATCTTGTGGCTCTCGCAGTTGACTTTTATTTATCACCAAACACTCAAAACCTTTCCCAAAATGTAAATGTTGATATAAATTTATATATAACTCTTTCATAACTTAATATTTTTTTAAAAAATTTGAATGCGGAGAGAAAGTAATAAATAATAGTACTAAGTAGATTTTGGTCCAATTCCAAACAAGTGCCCTTCAAGTCAACTTTGTTGGGGGTGGAAAATGCAAACAAGTGGACCTTTTATGAAGGCAAAAGAGCCGGCATTTCACGAATCATTTCTCATTGAGCTAATTCTATTTTCCCTCTTCGCACTTATCCTTCGTGTAGAGATGGGTCTCCTAGTTAATTTAATATATGTGCAATCAACTACTTTAAGAATTGCATCATTGGTGCAATCATGTGTTTTGCCATTGATTCACTTAATCCACTTTGTAGTTTCTAGCATTCTAGTAGGACCTTTTTTCTAATATTCCAAAAGGACAACTAAACGACTACTTAGAAACATGTTTGAGTTAAACAAGTAACCGGGGAGGAGAGAGAGAGAGAGATATATATATATATATGTATATATGTATGTATATACATACATATGTATATATGTATAATATATATATATGTATAATATATATATATATGTATATATGAGAGAGAATTTCCACTTAAATCCAGCAGTTGAAGTTCCTTAGAGGAAGGAATAAAGAGGCGTCAATAACCCAAGGCTTCGAATCGGAGTGGGCACTGCCCAGCTCTAATTGAGTCATCCACAAAGTGGTGTTATCGCACTCCACGTCAACCCAGTCGAAGGCGGCCTTAATCATGAGGAGTGCATTCCTCTCTTCTTCCAAGCAACCCATGCTTCTTCCACTTCCCATCAATACCAGCAACACCCAACTCCACATACACAATAAAAGACACTTCATGTTGTTTTCCGTGTGATACGTTTCTCTGCTTCACCGTGTGCAAACTTACGAGGGTCATCTACTTCATTTATATATGCAGAGTTTTTGCCCTTCGAGTGATTATCACGGTTGGGCCTACTACGAAACAACCATGAGCAAACTCAAAGTCGGCTGGGGCCAATTCCACGGAACATGTGATTATCACGGTTGGCTTGACCCGCAGCTTTTCCAAAAGAGAAAGACCAATACTATAAAATGAATTTTCTAAAAGGATAAAAAATTATTATTAGCAAAGTTATAAAAGAAAAATATGTGCCCAGGTATGCTTCTCAAGTAAGATGAGATCAAATAACTAAGACACTATGTTGCTAATTTTTAGTACAAGGGTTGTTTTGCCAAGATATATCACCTAAATGGGTATTTGTTTGGACTCATTTAAGGCAGTTTCGATCAATCTGTTGAAGTGATCAAAAGAGTAGCTATCAACATTCAGCATAAATTAAGGCTCCGTTTGTTTCGTGGAAAATGAATAATTTGAAAAATATTTTCCTAAAAATGATCTCTTGTATTGCTTATAAAAATGAATAAATAAAAAATATTTTCATTATCCACAAAATTGTTTAGACATAAATTGTTGTTGATAATGAAAGCATCTTCAATTATCTAATTATTTCAAGCAATATTAGCGATCATTTTTAGGAAAGTATTTTTCAAATCATTAATTTTTCGCGAAACAAACGAGCCTAAGATTGATTTGAAGTATCGATGAATGAATAGTCGACTAACTATCAATGTTCTGAATAATATGAAGAATATCATGTTAAACTCATACAAACGATTTTTTTGTTGAGAAGCAAGGACCGGAAAATGATAGAGAAGAAGGCAGGCACCACAGCTGATTCAATCACTGTGAAATAAAACCAATCAAGTCCCTACATACTTTTATTTATCTGAAAGAGGCTTCAAGTATATAAAGTTTGTAATATCTGGTATCCATTATCTCATGTATCCATATAAAAAGGGGTTTTTGTGCATTATAGGATGAGGGAGGTTTTGCAATTAGTATTTGTCACTAAATCAGTGTACATCTATTATTAATGTTAATCATTATTATTATTATGCATGTTAGGTTTTGTAAATCGATAAGTTGAGCTTATCAGTTGAATTCAATGTATTTTGTTCTTGTTGGTAGAAATAGCGTCAAATGGGATGAAGAATGGAATTAGACTCTGAGGCGTGATAGCACTCTCTTTAAGAAATTATTTGCCCCACAACGTTGCTAATGATTACCGGCAAAAATCCTCCATGATACAACAGAGTCTCAAGCGAGAATATTAGATAGCAATTCTAATATTTCTTCAAGAAATCTCTGGGAAACAATCAGAAACGAAGGCTGTGCTTCTCTTGTTTTGAAAAGAACGAAAATTGAAGAAGAATTGAATTATGAACAATGAGCAGAATAGTTGAATATATAATGAGAAAAGAACACACATTTTCTCATTCACCTTCTCATTGTTTGAAAACAGTTTTTGTCTAAAAATTGCAACTCTTCGTGTCCAATAACGGATAGTTCAAACATACCTCTTCATGTTCGAAACTGTACATTCAATCACACCTTTTCATGTCTGAATCGGTAGTATTTTCCAAACAGACACAAATACTCCAAAGGTTACAAAAGTGTTGATTTGGTAGTTATGTTCGAACAGACACGACCTTTCAAAGGTTGTAAGAATGCCTTAAAAAATAACCACCAATTGAATAGACACGACCGTTCAAAGGTTGTAAGAGTGCCTTAGAAAATAACCATCAATTGAACAGATACACACTCGTGTCCTTTCGTCAATTGAACAAATAAAATAACCGTCAAGTGGGACAAGGCACCTCTTCGTTTGTTTTACAAACAAACTACCAACAATCCCCCACTTTGTTTGTAAAACAAAACTAAAAAATAAAATTTCTAAAAAAAATACAGCCAATATTTCCATGAGATTAATATACCTACATAAAGGTCTCTTTTGAGTTAAACCTTTATTTAGTGCAAATATCTCAAAACTCTATCAAAGTCACAAGTAGCTTGGCTTTAAACTTGTTACTCTAAATAATAGAATCGGACATACCGTACATATACTAACCTCTTGTTTCAGCGAGAAGTTCATAATTACTCAGCACTATTATGGCCTTGTGCTTGTTCATGTTTCATAAGCTCTCTAGAAAGTAACCCCAACTTTCGTAAGAAGCGGCACCACTTCTAAGCTCATATAGGTGAAGTATTACCACGTGTTTCTGTTACTAATAAATACGTTACTATATTGTATTATACTTCATTACGAGTATAGCTCAGCCTCTAAAACGTAACAGACGATATTGACTTCTCATGTCCGGGCTAATGTCAGTATAAAACAATCACTTTCAGTAACTTGTTTTTACCCCATTAAACCTTATAACTAGTTATGTGCTAGTATTAGGTCGAGTTACCATTACTAGTGATTTTAATCAAAGCGTTTCAGCCCCATTTCTTTTGAGGTCACTTTTATCACATCTCTTGGAAGAGCTTTTGTAAAGGGATCCGCCAGATTCTTGCTTGACCTCACACAAACAATTATTATGGTACCATCCTGAATCAATTGTTTCATGTACTCATGTCTTAGACTGATATGTCTAGACTTACCATTATAAATGCTACTATAAGCCTTTGCTAAAGTAGCTTGACTGTCACAGTGAATAGAAATAGGAGGCATAGGACTAGGCCATAATTTGATGTCCATCAACATATTTCTTATCCATTTAGACTCTTTCTCACTCGTTGCTAAAGCAATAAATTCGGATTCCATAGTTAAGTGAGTTATTCTTGTTTGTTTCTTGCTCGCCCAAGCAACAGCACATCCACCTAACGTGAAGATCCATCCAAAAGTGGAATGTTTATCTCTCACACTAGAAATCCAACTAGCATCGGTGTATCCTTCTAATACAGCCAGATAATTATTATAGAATAATCCCAAATTTTTAGTTCTCTTAAGATAACCAAATATTCTAGTAATGACATTCCAATGTTCTATACTTGGATTACTAGTGTATCTACTCAACTTACACACGGAAAAGGCAATATCAGGTCTAGTACAATGCATCGCATACATTAAAGACCCTATAGCACTCGCATATTCAAGTTGTGCTACTGCTCTATCAGTATTATAATTTAATTTGACACTGGTATCAAACGGAGTACTCATTTCTTTGAAACCAAGATGTTTAAATTTATTTAACATCTTTTCAACGTAGTTACATTGATTCAAAGAATAGCCCCCACTATATTTTTTAACTTTAATACCTAAGATAATATCTACTTCATCCAAATCTTTCATTTTAAAGTTTGAAGTTAGATACTTCTTAGTCTCAATGATCCCAGTCATATTAGTTCCAAAGATAAGCATGTCATCAACATATAAGCAGACTAAAACACCATAGTCTTTAGTGAATTTAGAATAAATGCACTTATCAGCACTATTGTGCTTGAAACCATTGGACAATATAACTAAATCGAATTTCTCATGCCACTATTTTGGTGCTTGTTTAAGCCCATAAAGAGACTTAACTAATTTACATACTTTCTCTAGTTATTCCATGTAAATTTCCTAATTTAAATCTCCATTTAGGAAAGCAGTCTTGACATCCATTTGATGAACGTAAAGGTCATAAATGAATGCTAAAGCAAAAAGAATTCGAATAGATGTTATACGTGCTACAGGAACATACGTATCAAAATAATTTATCCCTTCTTTTTATCTATAACCCTTGGCTTCTAATCTAGCCTTAAAAGCTTGGACAGAACCATCAAAATTGTATTTTCTCCTGAAAACCCACTTGCACCCAATAGGTTTAGATCCTTTTGGTAAGTCTGCTAATACCCATGTATTATTGGACATAATTGAGTCCATTTCATCATCTATTGCTTCTTTCCAAAAAGAAGCATCTCTAGAAGACATAGCATCACTAAAGCTTTTAGGATCGTTTTCTAAATTTAATACTAATGGGTATTTATTTACCACGTTATTATCTCTGTCTCCTTCAATAAAAAAAAATGAGTAATATAGTCTGGACCTAAATCCTTCGCTTTTCTTGCTCTAGTGCTTCTCCTAGGCTTAATCATGTCTTTAGAATCATTTATTTTCTCATGAGAATCTACGTGTGTTTTTATGGATTCTGAATTATTCATATCTTGCATTTGAGCATTATTTGCAGTTATTTCAAAATCCGTAGAACATTTATTCTCAAAGAATTCAACATCTCTAGATTCTACAACGGCGTTTGACTCTAAATCAAGAAGCCTATAAGCTTTACTGTTTTCATCATATCCAATAAAGGCACTTTTGATAGCTTTAGGACCAAGTTTCATCCTCTTAGGGTCAGGTACTCTATAGTATACCAAGCACCCCCACACTTTAAGATACGACAGATTTGGTTTTCTACCTTTCCACAATTCATAAGGGCTAACGTTATTTCTTGTGGATGGTACTCTATTATGAATGTAACATGCAGTAAGCAATGCCTCTCCCCAAAGATTAATTGGTAGCTTCGAGTTCGAGAGCATAAAATTGATCATTTCTCCTAAAGACCTATTCTTTCTTTCAGCCAAACCATTTTGTTGTGGAGTGTATGGTGCTGAAGTTTGATGAATAATACCATATTCTTCACAAAAGGCTGAAATTCATTTAGGAAATATTCTCCTCCTCTATCTGGACGAAGGACTTTAATTTTCCTTTCTAATTGATTTTTCACTTCAGCCTTATATTTCTTAAACATGATAAATGCTTCATCCTTTGATCTTAGGAGATAGACATATTAATACCTACTGCAGTCATTCACAAAGGTTATGAAATATCTTTTACCACCACGTGTTAGCATGCCGTTGAATTCGCATATGTCACTATGGACCAAATCCAATAAATTCAAATTTCTATTAACATTAGGAAACGATTTGACTTAGCACAGATTTCACATTTATCAAATTCGCCATTAAGATTTATCAAGTCTAACTTTTTCATATTCTGTAAATAGAGAAAATTTAAATGTGCTAACCTACTATGCTATAAATGAGGAGAATCAACAATATAAGCAGAAGACACAATATTATTATTGATACTCAATTGATGCATGCCTTCATTGGCGTAACCCTTTCCCATAAACAGCCCATTCTTCGACAAGATAACCTTGTCAGACTCAAACAAAATCCGAAATCTCCTTTTACAAAGCAAATCAACAGAAACTAGGTTTCTTCTGATTTCGGGTACAAATAGTACATCAAGAAGGGAAACCTTCTTTCTAGAAGTAAAATCTAAAATGACTATGCCTTTGCCAGCAACGTTTGCATGAGCTTTATTTGCCATCTTGACCTCTTGAAGGTGCACTTCAACGGTATCTTCAAAGTGCTTGAACATTGATCGATCCTTGCATATGTGTACTGTTGCACCAGAATCTACCCACCAAGTAGATTCGACAGTGGCAGAATTGATTTCAGAAATCATGGCCACAGAATCATGAATTTTCTCAGAAATATTCATGTTTGCAAACTTGGTTGAAACCGTGGCCACATAGTTCTCTTCAACCATATTTGCATCTGCCTTTACTGTTGAAGTGCTCTTGTCTTTGAATGTGCTCTTGCGGTGCCTACACTCCTTTGCATAGTGACCCTCCTTGCCACAAACAAAGCAACAACCTTTTCTCTTCTTTTGCGGCTTCTTAAAATTCTGCCCTCTCTTGCGTTTCAAGTTCTGATGGGTTTTGGATTGAAATCCATTTCCCTCCACAGCATTCACTTTGGTATCATACAAAACAGACTTATCACGTAAACGTGACTCTTCCTCAATGTAAAGATGTTTCTGTATTTGGTCCACAGTGATCTCCTCCGACTTATGCAGCATCCTCTTTCCTTAATCTTTCCAACTTAGAGGCAATTTTGCAATAATTGCTCCAACTTGAAAGGATTCTGGAATATCTATCTCGAGGGCACGAATTTATTTATCAGTACTTCCAGTTCATGGACTTGCTCCAATAAGGGTTTAGTATCAACAAACTTGAAGTCAAAATATTTGGCAATCAGATATTTGTTCGTACCTTGCTCCTCCGCTTTGTATTTGAACTCGAGAGCATTCCAAATTTCTCTAGCAGATTTAATCTCGGTGAACAAATCATATAGCCGATCGGATAGCGTGTTCAGAATATGTCCTCTACAGAGCAATTCATCCTCCTCACGTTTCTTCCTCTCTTTGTTGACCCTTTCAACATCTTCTGTACTAGGCTCTCCTCCTTCAGTGGTAGGCGCTGGATCCTCTATAGGCATCAAATTGGGGTCGAGGATATAGGAAATCTTCAAGGCAGTGAGGAGAAACATCATCTTGTCTCTCCAGCGAGCGAAATTGTTGCCATCGAACCGGTCTAGTTCACCATATCTTGGTTCATAACCTTGATTGATTCTGACTTTATTGTTGAACTAATAATTCCTTGAAATTGTTGATAAAAATAGCGTCGAATGGGATGAAGAATGGAATCAAACTCTAAGGTGTGATAGCACTCTCTTTAAGGAATTATTTACCCCACAACGTTGCTAATGGTTACCGGCAAAAATCCTCCAGGATACAACAGAGTCTCAAGTGAGAATATTAGATAGCAATTCTAATATTTCTCCAAGAACTCTCTGGGAAATAATCGGAAACGAAGGCTATACTTCTCTTGTTTTGAAAAGAACGAAAATTGAAGAAGAATTGAATTATGAACAATGAGCAGAATAGTTGAATATATAATGAGAAAAGAACACGCATTTTCGCATCCGAAAAGGTGTTAATTCTCATTCACTTTCTCATTGTTTGAAAACAGTTTTTGTCTAAAAATTGCAACTCTTCGTTTCCAACCCTGTAGTAGATTTCCTGTCTATAGGGCTCCCAGCCTAATCTGCATCAGTGTAGCTAACAAGTTCTATGTAACCATTATTTTTCATTAGAATTCCCTTCCCAGTCGTGGCCTTCAAATACCGTAGCAGATGATTTATTAGCTCCACATGCCCTCGAGTTGGTTTCTGCATAAACTGACTTACATAACTAACAGTATATGCTATATCAGGTCTAGTGATAGTCAGATAAATCAACCGTCCAATAAGTCGCTGAAACTGCCCAACATCATGTAATGAAGTATCGTCTGAAATGAACTTACTATTATACTCCATAGGAATGTTGGCCGGTTTAACTCCCAACTTCCCAGTCTCCTTCAGTAAATCCAAAACATATTTTCTATAAGATAAAAATAATCCTTTGTGAGATCTTGCAACCTCAATACTCAAAAAATACCTCAATCTGCCAAGGTCTTTGATATCAAATTCCTTGCTCAAATGCAGCTTAAGTGCTTCGATTCCAGGTTGAATGCTGCCTGTAATCACAATATCATCAACATAAACAAGCACAACAACTATACCTTTGTCATCAGCCTTGGTAAACATTGAAGAGTCTGCTGCCCCTCTTTTAAATCCATTTTACCATACCAAGCTCTAGGTGATTGCTTGAGACCATATATGGCCTTCTTCAAACTGCAAACAATTCCATCTTTATTCTACAAGGGGTGACCAGGAGGAAAATCCATATAAACCTCATCCTCCAAATCTCCATGAAGAAATGCGTTCTTTACATCCATTTGGAACAAGGGCCATCCACAATTAATAGCTACAGACATAAGAACACGCACAATGTTCATTTTAATCACAGGTGCAAAGGTTTCTTTGTAATCTATACCATACGTTTGACTGTATCCTTTTGCAACCAGCCTCACTTTATACCTTTCGACTGATCCGTCACTATTGTATTTGATCTTATAGATCCATCGGCAACCAACTGTCTTCTTCCCTCTTGGAAGCTGTACCAGTGCCCAAGTATGATTTCGATCTAAAGCCTGAAGTTCATCCTTCATTGCACCAACCCAGACAGCTTTTTTTCTTGCTTCCTCATAGTTGTGAGGTTCCTGTTGTTCTTCAATGGCAGATAAGAAACTTAAAAAATTGTGAGAGATTTTGTCATAGCCAATAAATTCTTGAATAGGATGTTGAACTGAATAATAAGTAGTAAAATCTCGAAGACGAGTTGAGGGTCTACAGACACAAGATGTCCTTGGTAACGGGATTGCATCCGCTGCCCTTTCATCTGTCAGCCCCTTAGTGGCAATTCTAGTTTCAGCTTCTGGAACAATAGCTACCTCAATCTCTCGGTCCATTTCTGAATTTTCTTGATCTGCAGATTCGTGACCCAAAACATTTTGTTCTGCAGATTCGTGACCCAAAGTATAGCTCCCATTGTTGATTTCAACTCCCCCATTGCTGACTTCGACTTCACCGGTCCCGTTAACATCCAGAGGAACAGGAGCCAATTCATAGGAAAACTTCTTATAATAATCTGTGCACTCCCCCTAAATGTGGCTCTTGTCAGGAAAAAACATATGAGTTTCGTCAAATACAACATCCCGAGAAATATAAACACGTTTTGTGCAAGGGTTATAACACTTGTACCCTTTCTTGACAGATGAATAACCAACAAACACACATTTTCTGGCATGAGGATCTAACTTTCCACCAATTTGAGAGTGAACATAGCAAACACACCCAAAAATCCTTAAGTGAGATATATCAAATTTTCACCCATACAACACTTCCATAGGAGTTATATACCCTAATACTCGACTAGGGAGTCTATTAATTAAATAATAGCTAGTAAGAAAAGCATATGCCCAATAGGATTTAAGCAAATTCCCGGAGAATAACAAGGCCCGGGTGACCTCCAATAGGTGACGATTCTTCCTTTCAGCTACCCTATTATGTTGTGGAGTACCCACACATGATGTCTCATGAGTAATACCCTTGCTTCGTAAAAACAACTGAAAATTCTAATTAGTATATTCGGTACCATTGTCGGTACGAAGAACCTTCACAGAAGTATTAAACTGATTAGTCACCATATTGCAAAAATCCTAGAAAACCGTAAGTACTTCACTTTTGTACTTAAGAAGGTAAAGCCAAGTAGCTCTCGATTTATCATCAATAGAGGTAACAAAATACTAAAAACCCTCTCTAGAATCAACAGGAGAATATCCCCACACATCTAAATGTACCAAGGCAAACAATTCAGTTGATTTATGCAAATGTTTAGGGAAAGGTAACTTATGTTGCTTAGCAAAGTGACATGGATCACAACTACTAGAATCATGAGTCAAAGACATGTCTAAGGACTGCAACACCCGATCTGAAGGATGACCCATGCGCCAATGCCATAGACGAGAGGTATCCACATCCCCCTTCCTAGCCACCAATGCTTTGCCATGCAAATCTAAGATGTACAGCCCGTCTTGAAGCTGTCCTTTACCAATCATCCTCTTGGTACTCCAATCCTAAAACAACACCTTCTGTGGAGTAAAAATGACATTACAATTCCACTGTTTAGTACATTTGCTCACAAACATTAAATTAGAAGATAATCTCGGAACCAATAAAGCCTCAGTTTTTTTCGAAAGCACATTCAGTTGCCCAACACCTTGGGTTAGCACCTGCATTCCGTTAGCCACTGTGATCGGTGGATATAAAGAGCTAGTAGCAGTATTAGATAGAATATGTAGGGAACTACACATATGGTCTGTAGAACCATAATCAACAATAAACCGATTTCTAGACTCAACATAAAGTGCACTAATATTACCAGAGGTCTTGGCAAAATTTACGGATTCAGTGCCAAAGGGACCCGAGCTGTGTGTCTGAAGTAGCTGCTGAACCTGCAACGTTAGGGACTCCAACTTGGATTGTAAGTCTGTGGTATTCCCTTGAATTGTTATCTTAGCGTCTGGACCCTTGTCCTTACTTGGACGCAGCTGAGGATGTAGAATCCAACACCGTTCCTTGGAATGCCCATCTCAATCACAATGATCACAATGAAAATAAATAGGCTTCTTTCCTTTCCCTTTGGCAAACTGAGTACTAGCATCACTTTGCTTGGCATTAGAACTGACAATGTTGGTCAAGTGCTCCAATGAGCCTGCTGATGGTGCCACAATCGAGTCAGAATGCATGACTCTCCTCCTTGTTTCTTCACTCTGTATTATGGAGCACACGGTATTAAAGGACGGCAATTGCGGCCTCATAAGAATGTCACGTTTGGTGTCTTCAAACTCAAGTCTTAGGCTTGCCAAGAGATAAAAAATTATATCTTGTTCTTCCCTTTGCACGTAGTCACGCACATTCTGGGTTGCAGGTCTGTATTGACGGAGTTCATCCCACTGTTTCTTCATGCTCCCCAGATGTTTTGTGAATGGCTGATTTGCACCTTGCTTGGAGTTAGCAAGACCTTGTTGAAGCTCAAAAATTCGAGATGCATTATTGGGTTGACCATACATCTCGGACAATGAATCCCACAATGTTTTGGCCGAATCTGAGTAAGCAAAAATCTCATAGATTTTAGGCTCCATTGAGTTGAAGATCCAAGTCATAACATTGTGATCGCTTGCTTGCCATTCTTCAAACTTTGGATGAGTTTCATCAGGGGCTTTAGTTTGCCCAGCAATATGTCCAAGCCTCGATCGGCCTCCAAGTGCGATGGTCACTGTTCACGACCATGGAAGAAAATTCCTTCCATTCAGCAAAATAGATGTAAGACGTTGGCTGTTTCCCTCATGCACCATAGCCTTCGCTGTTTTTGATCCAGAGTTCGTACCTTCGTCGGGAATTTTTTCAGATTCTGATTTGGATTTGTCATGGTGCCCACCCAATAGTCGACACACAAAGAGAACGTGGATGAGACGAGTTCTTCAAATAGTCAGGGTCATAACTCGCTCTGATACCATGTAGAAAAACAAACAATCACACAAAGACACAAAGGTTAACGAGATTCGGCAATGTGCCTACGTCCTCGAACAAAAACTCTCGTTCTCTTTTTGTTATTTTGTCACAATGATTCATCTGCCATTGTTCAACCATATGTGCAGGAAAGGTTGCTCCAACAAAGGAAACAAGCAACCAAAAAGAAAAGAAGATCACCAGAAAAAAGGAAGGCACCCTAGAATCATAGGAATACAATATTAACAAATCTCCTTCCCTAAGATAGGAGAGAAAATCACGCCAACAATACTATTACTATGATTCCCTCGTTGCATGCAATGAAACATTGACAACGAAAGTAACATTCGATTTATTTTCAGATTCTGCAGAGCAATTTTGAGTAATGGGTTAGTTTGATTCCCCATGTCAACAATATCATGTTTGGGCTACATGTAGGGATTTTAGCTCGTTTCTTACCTACTTTTCTCTAAGATTAGTAGATATTTTATGAGTTTGGACTTTACTTTAGATAAGTGGACTTTCTATCATAAAAAAAACCTATATTATGTTGAATGTTTAAATGCCCGCTTCATCATGTAGGGACTCATGTATAATTTGGGCAAACTTATCCAAAAAGTCCTAAACCGATGGTACGGCGGTCAATTCAGTCCTAAACTTTTTGACAACTTGCTAATTCACTCCTAAACCCTTCAATTGTACCAATTTGGTCTTAAACATTTTAAGGATTTGCCAAACTAGTCCTAAATCTTTTAACAAATTGTCAATTTAGTCCTTCTGGCTAATTTTCACCGGATATCATTAACGTAAACAATCCTTTAATTTATAAGAAAAATTCCAAAATTTTTAATCAAATTTTTTATTGATTTTTTTATTTTTTCTTTCTTTTTTTACACAAATGAGGGACGTTTCATTTTTATGGTGCTCCCTGGGTCATGACAGGCTACTAGAAAGTAAATTGAATATGTACCATTGACAAATAGTAGATTCCACGAAATTTAATGATCCAAATTCAGTTTAATATAATGCTAGGTTCATGGAATACCTGCTCGTCGCCGTGGGTTATGCGCTCCTGCTGAGTATCACTTCAAGTCAAAGATGTGACATGTCTTGTCCTCCTCTTGTGGTCCTTAGAGCTTGCCGTGACCCATAAATTTTCCTAGGAAAAGTATGCAAACCATTCGAATTATGTTGACAATAAAGGACATGAAAACGATAGAGAAGAAAAAAAATGATAAAAATAAAAAATAAAAACTTTAAAACTTAAAAAAAATTACCCACATCAGTACCGACCACACCATATAGGACGGCAGATGCTGATTGAATAGCCGTGTCGGCGGTTTTCAGTCAAAATTAACCAGAAGAACTACATTGGCAATTCGTTAAAAAATTTAGGATTAAATTGGCAAATCTCAAAAGGTTTATGACTAAATTAACACAATTGAAATGCTTAATACTTAATTGGAAAAATATCAAAGATTTAGGACTAAATTGAAATAATTGAAAGGTTTAGAATTGAATTGGCTGCCTACAATTGGTTTATGTTTTTGGGACAATTTTCGCTATATATAGAAGGCTGCCGTCTATCATTGGGGTCAATTCTACGTACACGTGATTATAACCGTTGACTTGACCTAGAACTGCTCCTAAAGAGAGAGATGAATATTATAAATTGACAAAAAAAAAAATGATTACTAGCAAATCGACCAAAAAAAAAAGTTACTGGTGATTTACCGAAGCTTTAAAGGAAAAATTCGTGCCCAAGTGTCGTTTCTCAAGAATAATGAGATAAATAACTAAGATTTGATGTAGTTAATTTTTAGTATGTGTTGTTTTGCCAAGAAATATCCCATCAATAATTGGTATTTGTTTGGAGTCATTGAAGAAACAATAAGACAACTTCGTTCTATTTGATAATGTGATCCCCAAAACCATTCCGGTTGTTTTGAGGCAGATTTAAACGGCTTCCACCCTTAAGGCAGATTTTCTCGGAAAATATTTTTCTCATTTTCCGGCATTTGGTTCGCTTAGGATATGAGTCAATGAAAAATGTTTTCCTACCAAAACTTAAATTCAGGAAAATGATTTTCTTTTTCAAAAATCGGAAATCATTTTTTGAAAGATGACTAGGTATCAACGCTTACACCAGAAACTCTACGCTTGGGCACGGAAACCCCAAAGCTTGTTCTCGAGCTCTTGGCAGCAGGCGTGGTCCCTAGCGCTCGGACCCAGGTCCATCAAGGGTGGGCCAGATCTATATGGGCCACCCTAGAGACCCTGGCAATCGTGCCCGAGTGCATAGAGGCTAGGCCCGGGACACCGGATCTGGTGATGCTGGGCTCGAAAATTGCTGACATAGACAATTCTTTGAAAAAGAATTCAATTTTTTTAATATTTTTATTTTTATTTTAATAATATTTTGTTTTTTTAATAATACTTTTGTTTTTTATTTTATTTTATTTTCTTCTTTTCTTTCATTTTATTTTTTTTCTTCCTCCGCTGGTCGCCGGTCTTAAGCGAGGTGGGCCAGGCCATGGCGAGCTCAACCTTGCCGGCCGCAGTGAGCTCGAGCCTCGCTCAAGGCCAGCAAGGTTGGCCCACACCGGGCCTCTTTGTGGCTGGTCGATGAAGTACGGCATCCAGGGGGGTAAAAAGAAAAAGAAAAAGAAGAAAAAATAAAATAAAAATATTCAAATAAATTGAGACAAAAAAAATTTGAAAAAAATTTCTTGCTAAACGATGGAAATATTTTTCGATTTATTTTCAGGTCTCTACTGAAAAATATTATCATTTCCCTAGAAATTGACTTTTCAAAAAATATTTTATAGAAATATGACATTTTTCGCGAAACAAACACAATCTTTAGCTGCCACGTACCTCCAACATCAACACCGCCCAAGCCCACATGCACATGTTCAGTACTAATGGAGGAAACTTAATTGTCTTCTGGGGACCTCTTCACGTCAAAGACGCCACGCATCTTATCCTCCCACGCGGTCATCAAAGCTTGTCATGACCCAGAAGTTTTCCAAGTAAAAGTATGCAACCCAATTCTCAAGTTAGTTGACGATTGAGACATGAAAATGATAGAGAAGAAGGCAGGCACCACAGCTAATTCGATCACGGCGATATAGAATCAATGAACTTCTTCGTGAAAATTGAAAGTTTAATAAAAACGATGGATGCAGGAGCGTATGTGGAAATCTATGTAGTTTATTGTGTGGTCCCGGATCACACTTGCTCAATAGATGTAATCCATTATATTGTGTTGATCCTATGTAGACTCATCTGATCTATTAGTAAGAAGGCATTTCTAAATGTTACATGTCCATGTGCAAAAAAGTTGTCGGAAATGTGCACTATAAGTCTTACACTTATCAAAAAATGAAATGAAGTCTTAAATTTTGTTATATTGGTTCAATCAAATATCTCACTTAACTTAGTCCAATTTAACTAACGGAAAATGCGGAAGTGACGTTTTTTCTATAACTTTCTTAAGACACGTGGCGCCCATATGGAATCTACCAAGCACCTCATCAGAAAAACATGAAAATTAAAAGAAAAATGGATAACAAAATCTTCTATGAAATAAATATAGGATAAAAGGAAAAAAGGATAATAATTAAAAACAAAAAAAGGTAAAAATTTAAGTTTAACAAAAAGGGCAAAGCCTTGCTGCTCGAGTTTTGTCACTCGGCCATGACTGCCCACTTCAAATGGAATTCTTAGACACGACCATTATCCACATTTCACAAAATTGAATGTTCTAAGACTAGAGTTAGGTAACGTCAGAACTCTAGAATTAATAGGAAACTTAAGCCACAACATGCGCATGTGCTCCGATAAATCCGGTATAAAACCTGCTCAAACATGTTCGACCTCCTCCATGTAACTCATCAGAAATGGCTTCCAACGATAATCATGTCCTTCTATTTCTCTTCTTCTCCTTTCTCTCTCTCCTCCAAATCAACTCATGCATGGCCCAAAACGTCAAAGGAGGCTATTGGTTCCTGGGCAGCGGCATCATGGCCTCCGACATCGATTCGACCCTCTTCACTCATCTCTTCTGCGCGTTCGCCGACCTCGACGCATCAACAAACCAGGTAGTCATATCTTCGTCCAACGCTCAGTCTTTCGCGGCCTTCACTAGAGACGTCCAGCAGAAAAACCCGTCGGTCGTGACCCTCCTGTCCATTGGCGGCGGGGGTGGCGGCTCAATCGCGGATGACTTTGCGTCCATGGCAAGCCAGTCAAGCTCCCGGAAGACTTTCATCGATTCCTCCATAGCCCTAGCTCGGTCCAACGGCTTCCATGGCCTCGATCTTGATTGGGAATACCCAGATACCGACGTGAAGATGGCCAACTTGGCATTGCTCCTCACGGAGTGGCGGGCTGCGGTGGCGGCTGAGGCAGCCAGCTCGGGCAAGGAAGCTTTGCTTTTGTCGGCGGCGGTTTATTACACACCGCACTACTGGTCACCCACGGATTATCCGGTGGCCGTCATGGCAGCGAGCTTGGATTGGATCAATGCGATGGCCTATGATTTCTATGGATCTTGGTCCTCCACCACAGGACCACTTGCTGCTCTCCACAATCCAGGTAGGTGTGGCAACTTTCATTTTTTTGGGTTACAAACTTTGACTATTCTTAGGTACAATGAAGTTTTCTTAATTTTTTGTGTCGTGACTTTGAAATTTTGTTTCCCCAATTCAGAGCATAGAGTGTTATTCCACGAGTAATTGACATGGATTTTGTTCTTCACTTAAAATCCTCCATTTTTGCTCACCAAAATCTTAATTTTCTTGATATAAGTTGCATCAGAAATCGTTGGTCCTTTTAATTTCAGGGACCAGCTTAAGTGGAGACGACGGGGTGAGCGCGTGGATTCAGGCCGGCATGCCGGCGGGGCAGATCGCGCTCGGTTTCCCCTTCTACGGGCGCGCATTCACCCTTACAGATGCCAACAACCACGGATACTTCGCGCCCTTCACCGGGATGGCGATATCCTCCGACGGGTCGATCGTGTACAACCAGATCACGAAGTACATATCCCAAAACAGCGCAACTGCGGTGTACAACTCAATGGTCGTGTCCGCCTATTGCTATTCTGGGACGACATGGATCAGCTACGATGATACACAAACCATCTCTACCAAGGTTGTGTACGCCAAGGGAAGAGGACTCAAAGGTTACTTTGCATGGCATGTTGGCGGTGATGACAACTGGGTTCTCTCTCAAACAGGTGAATTTAAGAGATTCGAGTTACATACCATTAATCATGCATTTGAATTTTGCTAGTATGCATTCTATTTCCCAAGTTTAGCCCTAACCCTAGCTACATACAGTATAGTTGACCGAACCAACATCTTCCAAACGAAATCTAATGATGTCCCTGTGTGTTTAGATCAAAATTTACACTACATGTTCATCTAAAACGGAACGAAATTCTTTTTAGGGTTATTACAATAATTCCCCATAGTTAAGATTAGAATGGACTTAGTCAATTGAGGAACAATGATTTCTTTGATTTTTCAAAGAAGTACAAGAGCGTGAAGGAAAAGGAAAATCTAGCTAAGATCTGGATGTTGACTTTTTGGTTAACACATATGTTATATATTCACATATTTCTGTCGGTCCGACCTATATTGGTCAGATAATTTGCACGACAAGATGGTTGCATTGGTGAAGCAATAGTGTATTACGTCAACAAATGGTAAAAAAAAGATGCATTATTTGAAAAATATTTCTCGAAAAATATTGATTATATTGCTCGACAATAATTTGTGACTAACCGTTTTCGTGGGCGATGGAAATATTTTTCACCCATTCATTTTTGTAAGCGATAAAAGCTTTCATTATTCAAAAAAATATTTTCTAAATCTTAAATTTTCCTTAAAATGAAGGGACCTTGATATTGGTTTTGAACGTTTCCAAGATTTGGTTTACTTCGTCGCATCCTTTCGCCGTCTGCTCTCTTCACGCTCAGATCAAAGGAAGAGTCAAACTTTCCAGATTAGTTTATCAATTTGATACTATTTCCCTGAATTTCAACCTGTTTGTTGCAGCTTCGAGTTCGTGGTGACCTAGACAACGTCGGTGCGCCACACGTCAGAGGAGACATTATCTGCTGATCTTAATTGAAGTTTGGTCCAATAATGTAATGGATTAGAAGTTATCCCATCTCACAATAAAATGTATTCTTACCGGACGAACTAAAGCAAGATCAAATAATGTAGTGGATCTAGAGAATATTTCTAGATCCTTAGCGAAGAACGTGACAGAATTTGCTTATAGAATACATAAAAAATTGGAGAGATCAGAAGTGATTTATTTTTTATTCTTTCTTTCGATCCTGATCAGATTGTGATTTTAGAACCATTTCTTTCCCTCTTAATCCCACCTACCCAACTATACGTTTGAGAAATACTTCAAATCGAGAAGCCCCACCCGTCTGCCATTTAGCCCCATGATGAAAATCTAGCATGCAAATTTTCTTGTTAGGGATGAGATTGGATAACAAGTTAGGCCCGATCAACTGAGACAAGACCCGTCTATTTGGGAGGGAAAAGTACCAAAAAAGTCTTCGATCTATTGCATTGGTATTAATTCAGTCCTAAACTTTTTACTTTGGCCGATTTAGTCCTAAACCTTTTGCATTTGTGCCGATTGAGTCTGTCCGGCTAATTTTGGCTGGAAATAGCTGACGTGGACGCCGGCCATTCTATGTGGTGTGTCCAACGCTAACTTCGGTCATTTTTTAATAATTTTTTTCAAAAAATAGGCGATCTCGGAGTATCACCAAGATTTGATTGGGGTAAGTTAATTGCTATCACCTTGGTATGGTGCGGTAATTGAAAGCGGTATGTGTCATCGTCTTCAAATGTCTACCAGTAAAAATGACAACTTGAGTCTCCCCTTCATCGCATAACCTAAAACGCACATGCAACCTCATACGCTTTTTGAGATGTCTCTCAACTCTCCGGTTAGGAGGTCAATCAATTGGATACGCCCCGATTTGATCAGTAATGGGATTCTTGGCTAGAGAAAGGTTTTGTGACAAAACCCAACTTTGACCCAGAAAGTGCTATCATGAAGCAAGTGATTATATTTCTTTCATTTTGATCGGGGACCCCTCGCCGATCACTGGGTAGGGCCGCAAAGGCCCTGGACAAGGGCCTACGCACTGATGTTCGCGGCCTTGTTGGCCAAAAAATGAAAGAAGAAAAAATTATTAGAAGATGTCAACGTCAGTGTCGGTCACGCAGTCACATAGGACAGATGGTGTTTACGTCAGCGATTTTTGGCCAAAATTGATTGGATAGACTCAATTGGCACAAATGTAAAAGATTTAGGATTAAATTAACATAACAAAAAAAATTAGAGCTGAATCCGTATCACAACAAAAGATTTAAGATTTTTTTGATGTTTTTTCCGTCTATGTGGTCAATGATAATTCATTTCCAAAATGAAAAGTCCGCCCCCACGACCGGGACGGAAGGCAACGGTAGTGTCAAGTCAACGTCGCGATCGCATCGTACCAAAAAAGAGGAGTCGTTCGTCTCCATGCACACGTTGCAACATTTCGCGGAAAGCGAATCTCGAACAACAGTTGGGTAACCAACCGTCGTACACTGATTGCCTGAAGAAGCGACGGCTCTCGAGTTCTCGTTTCCCCAAGTAAACCCGATCAAAGGCCCCAGCAAAGCGGTCTTCTTTCTCCTCCGAGCTGTCTCTCATGGCGGGCGAAGGCAAAATCGCCTATTTCTTCGTCTTTCTCCTCTGTCTCCGCCCATCTTCGGAGGAGCAAACGTGGGTCAAGTCCGGTTACTTCTACGCCGGCAGCGAATTCCCGGTCTCGGACATCGCTTCCTCGTTGTTCTCTCACCTCATATGCGCTTTTGCTTACATCGACTCTTCGACCCATCAGCTGTCCATCAACTCCTCCACTGAACAAATCTTCTCCATCTTCGCGAGCACCGTGGAACGCAAGAACCCTTCGATCACCACGCTGCTATCAGTGTGGGCAGGCCGAGAGAATCCTTCAGCTTTCGCTTCGATGCTCGGCGAGTCTTCTTCAAGAAGGTCCTTCATTGAGTCTACGATAGAAAAGGCAAGGCTTTATGGGTTCAGTGGGGTTGATCTATATGGGGTCTTGCCCAGTAGGAGCATTAACATGACCAATTTGAGTGCCCTTTTGCGGGAGTGGAGAGATAGAGTGGATGCTGAATCAAGAAAATCTGGGAAACCTCAGTTGCTGCGAATAATGGCTGTGTATTGTGAATCCATTGCTGACTCTGTGAGTTACCCACTTGACTCAATTCAGAGATATTTGGACTGGGTTCACCTAGTTGCTTATGATTACCATCTCCCCACCAGGGAAAAGTTTGCCGTCCCATGCACCTTTATTTGACCCAGCTAACCAGAACAACACAGACTTCTGCATAACTTGGTTGTTGACTAGAGGATTTCCTGCAAGAAAGCTGGTTCTGGGCTTGCCCTACCATGGCTGTGCGTGGCGGCTCGAGGATTCGAGCACCGATGCCGTCGGCCATCCGGCAGTGGGGCCTGCTGTGACAGCGGATGGGTCATTTGGATATAAGGCCATAAGATCGTTCATCCAAGATTGGGGTTATGGAGCCAGTTCTTTTATAATGGTACGTTTGTGGTGAATTTTTTCAGAACGAGGTCGATATGGATCAATTTCGATGATGTGGAGTCCATCCGAGCCAAAGTAACTTATGCCAAGGAAAGGGGCTTCTTGGTTACAATGTGTTTCAGGTTGGCAATGACGAGAACTGGGTTCTTTCCAGGACAGGTTAGGATAAGTACCTCATTGGAATTCCTGATGACTGTTTTAATATTACTGTATTGAAAATGCAGAACTGAATGTAATTCATGGACTTAACTGCCTTGTCAGCTCAGGAGGCCAGTGAAGATCAGCAACACAGGCGATGGTTCTGGCTAGTTATGCTTATTTCGATTGCCATAGTCGTTTTCTTCATATTTGGCCTGATATGGTACTTACAGAGGAGAACATTGAAATCAGAAGGTACATTTTGTAAAGTTCACTGGAGGATTGCTATATCTCTGTGGCTTTTGGGGGCATTAACTTAGAATTCAGCAACTGAAGGATTGAAGTTGATACATTTTCTTGGTTTTGATTCTCAGGTATTTTGGGTGTAATAAAAGGATTTAGTAGCCGATTTAAGACTATGGTGCATAAAGTTGAAAGTCCTGAGAGCGGTGCTCCTAATCTGCAAACATTTCGTTATGCCACACTCAGGGCAGCAACTGATAACTTCTCAAGTGAAAATAAGGTTGGAGAGGGTGGATTTGGACCTGTTTACAAGGTAAAATATCTGAGGCCATACAAGCTAATGATTTTCTTTTTCTGTTTCATTGCAAATCCTAAGAAGTGTGAACCATGATTAAGTGCCAGATACGGTACTTTTGCTCTATAATATCGGTTTATTGTTGTTTAAATGCCAACAAGGAAATGCAAATATTTCCATATGTTGATTGAAGGTATTCCAGATTTCTCTGTAGCAGATGCCAGCTGGTTGGTTTATACTCGCAATTTCAATCATTTAGTTGGAATGAACTCACCACAATAAGCTTGAGATATTTAGAGATGCTTCATAGGTTTCTTTATGCTGTATGTGAGCTTGTAAGTTTCATTATGGGAGGTTGGACTTGGATGCATTCTGCTCCGGTTTTGTTTTCACTTTATCATCGTTGGGGTTATGTGACTTATGTCATAGTAATGTCTTCCAGCATAAACAGTGAAAAGTTTATTTCTGAGTCTACCATGTTCTAGTGGAAGTCAGTTGCCCTGTACTGACCATCAGCATCCCTGTTGCTCAGGGCAAGTTGCCCAATGGACAGGACATTGCAGTAAAGAGACTTTCGAAAACTTCGAACCAAGGGCTCGAGGAGTTCAAGAACGAAGTTGTGCTCACTGCCAGCCTGCAACATGTCGACCTTGTTCGCCTTCTCGGATTTTGTACTGATAGGGAAGAAAAGATGCTGATCTATGAGTACATGCCATATAGGAGCTTGGACTTCTACCTTTTCGGTTCGACATCTTTCATGCTTCTTACAATAGTCATTGAGCAAATCCCGGGTGTTTTTAAGTGACATCCAGTGTGATACTCCAAAAGGCTTAAATGGGTCCCCTGTTTCCAATACAATGGCTAGATCAGGTAGACCCTTTTTAAGCATTTGGGGTACACAAAGTTATGCTATGCTCTGGATTTTGCTTCTGGTTCTGACGGCTGGATTTCCAATACGAGGAAATATTCGCTGGATTGGGAAAAACGTGTTCATATCATAGAAGGCATCACACAGGGGGTTCTTTATCTCCAAGAATACTCGAATTTCACAATAATACATCGAGACTTGAAAGCCAGCAACGTTCTGCTGGATAAAGAGATGAACCCCAAGATATCAGATTTTGGTATGGCAAGAATATTCAGGAAGGGTGACCTTGAGGCAAATACCGGCCGAATTGTTGGGACTTAGTAAGCAAACTAATTACCCGCTCCTAGCTTTACCTCGCACATATTCTCCTGTTAAAAATCTAGTGCTTAAAACCAATTCTTCTTTGTTCATGTATACAGCGGGTATGTTCCACCAGAATATGCGAGGAAAGGCATATACTCTACGAAATTAGACGTCTACAGCTTCGGTGTATTGCTGTTGCAAATTATCAGTGGTAAAAGGACCACATGTTTCTACGGCCCGAATGAAAATCTCATTCTTCTTGAATATGTCAGTAGAGATTATTCGCGATTCAACATTTTCCGGGCTCAAATTTAAGAACATAAATTTTGAATTTTGACCAGCTATCATTCTTAACTTTCAGGCATATGAGCAGTGGAAAGAGGATAAATGCATGGACTTCATTGACCCATCTCTGGATGACTCGTCGTCGTCTTGTAAGCTCGCGAGATGCATGCAAGTGGCTCTTCTATGCGTGCAAGCGAAGCCCGGGGACAGGCCCTCCATGTTGGAAGTGTCTTCAATGCTCAAGAATGAACCGTCAGCTGTAAATTCCCCCAAGAAGCCTGCATTTTCGATTAAGGAGGACGAAGACGAAGACGAGGACGACAAGTGCTTGCTGAAGGAAGCAATTCATTCAGTCAATGATGCATCAATTTCTGAATCATTTCCTCGCTGATCATACATTGCAGGTATCCAATGCTGTGAATACCAACACCAAAGAGAGAATCTTCTGTTGATTATTTGGTTGCCTAGTACTTCGTTTATCATTCATTCTTTAGTATTGTAACATATAAAGCAATGAATAATCCTCCAGTATATACCCTGCGAGGTCTTAAAGCTACAATTGTCACTCTGTTCTTCGTTTCTTTTCTTTTTTTCTGCTTTGTCTTGTTCTTGTTCTTGATTAATAAGTGATGAACAGAGTCAAATAGACTAAGCCGTAGAATAGGGTCAAGGCCGCCTTCCCTTTGATCTCCTAGAAAACCAATCTCTTTCAAGTCCACAAATCTCGTAAATAGACGAGTCCCAGGCCGAAACTCGAACAAGATTACTTACACTCGGCGATGCCCATCGAACATATGTCAGTGCATAACGTATGCGTCCGTTCTTCAACGCCGACCTGGTCAAAGCCGTCTTCATGATACCAAAACCAAAGGAACTCAAGACATCAGCTAACTTCTGATACTTTGTGCAGCAGTTAGGCTCTAAATTAGGCGGTTCATATCCATTTGACCACATTAAACTCAGGCGGCCACGATTCCAAACAAGTTAATATTCAAAACCCAGTTTTGTTTTCAAGTATAGATCCTAGACCAGCTCTTCTCCAGCTGCCATTTGTCCTCCTTTGACACGACTAATCATTCCGGCAGACATTCATGCGAGACAAACGTTAAAAGACATCTACGAGATGTCACAAAAACATCGTTTTTTGCCTTGTTGTTTCCTCGTTTGTCTCGCCAGGAAATGTTCATATGCTGAAGTCGGTTGATTTGTAAATTATGAATTTTTTGGCCTCACTTTGTAACTCGAGAAATTTGACTGGAACCAGTCATGTTACATCTACTTAGCAATCATCGAATTTGACCTATGCTTGTAGACAATGGACCGGGGGAAACTTTTTGGATTTATTTATTGCTCTCATACCGTCACACAAAATATGATTCAAAATTAGCGCGAGAAAATTTTCGTTTTCAAGATTATATCCATGAGATAGCTCTCTCGAACCAGATAGGATTTCTCCAGACTTTTTTACATCTTTAGAAAATTTGTTTTCTCGTACCAATGATTATGCTTTGTGATACCATGAATTACGTATATGTATTTATCATGATTTTGTTGCGACGTATTCATGCAAGATCGTGTTCAATCTCCTTTGGAATCATCTTACTAATAATGGTTTGTCTATACAGTTTTTAACCATACTGTAAGTCTAGACAAGAACTTGATTATATTACCCAAGACATCTTGTTTAGCTTCTTAGAATCTATAGGAGGCACATCGTGACAAAACACAATCGTCAAAAATTTAAACTTCAAGCTAATCATTATCTCCCCATAAATACGCATATTCCAATCAAACACCAAAGATCTAAATGCATTTGATCACATACCCACTTGAAAGAATGGCAAAACTCACCCTTTTGCCTTTCCTTTGCATGGTCATCTTCTTGTTCATGACCATGGCTTCAGTTGATGTAACAGCTTCTTCATCATCATCACCATCTTCCACCATTAAAGGATCTTATTACCCTTCCTGGACGACAGACTTCACTCCATCAGACATAGACACGACTTTGTTCTCTCATATCTTCTATGCTTTCTTCTCCCCAAGCAACATCACCTTCAAGTTCGAGCTCTCGGAGCCGATGGCAGTGGCTCTCTCGAACTTCACGACCACCCTTCGTTTTGTGAGCCCGCTGGTCAAGACCCTCCTCTCCATAGGCGGTTCCGGAGACGCTCCAACCGCTCTCTTGGCCGAGATAGCTTCGCGCCCTTCCTCACGAACGGTCTTCATCAATTCTTCAGTGGAGGTTGCAAGGAAGTTTGGGTTTGATGGGCTTGACCTTGACTGGGAATGGCCTAAAAACCCCAAGGAGATGGATGATTTGGCCCACTTGTTGAGGGAATGGAGGCTTGAGATCATCGAAGAGGCCCGAGCCACCAAGCAGCCCCCGCTGTTGTTGACCGCGGCGGTGTACTTCGCCTCTGACTTCTTCATCGATCCAGTGTACCGCATGTACCCGGTGGCGGCCATTAGGGAGAATTTGGACTGGATCAACGCCATGTGCTACGATTATCACGGGGCGTGGGACACGTCTGCCACGGGGGCCCAAGCCGCGTTCTTCGACCCAAAGAGCAATTTGAGCTCGATCCACGGGCTCAAGTCTTGGCTGCGGGCGGGGATGCCCGAAAAGCAGGTGGTCATGGGCTTGCCCCTTTACGCGAGGACTTGGGAGCTCAAGGACCCAAATGTCACCGAGATTGGCGCCCCCGCAGTGAAGCCGGGCCCTGGGGACGGCCTGCTCACTTACTCTGAGGTGCAAGTGTTCAATAGGAACAATAGCGCCACCGTGGTATACGACGCGGAGACGGTGTCGACCTACTCCTTTTCCGGGACATCTTGGGTCGGGTACGACGACGTTGCCTCGGCGATGGTGAAGATTGGATTGGCACAAGCCCTTGGGCTTCGTGGATATTTCTTCTGGGCCCTCAGTTTTGAAACCGAATGGCAAATATCATCCCAAGGTATGACATACATGTCCACTCAAAAGTTTGTGTTCTAGTATTCTAGAGTTCTTATCTTTAATTGAATCTTTATTTTGGTCTTGTCTTATGCAGCATCCAGAGCGTGGATTCTTGATGATTGAGGATTCAACCTTTGTAACTCCTGCAGATCTTCAGCAACTCCAAGTTAACTAGAAGCTCTTCAAGACTTCAAGTTAATATATTTCTCTTTTATTCATCCACACATTCAATCTCGGGCTACACTGGAGCCAAATTAGGAAAATTTCGACCACAACCGTGCATGACAGATCTAATGCGGAGTTGTTTTTTACTTCAATTTGATTCTGTAATCTAAATTGTATGAGTTGTTCTTGGAACCGAACAATCCCGCGACTGTTGTTTTGCTTGTATTTATAGGTTTGTACTTGTACCAATGAAGTAGATTGATTCACAATTCACTGCATTTCGTGTAGTGATCATGAACGAGTGGTATTGTAATTGTGTGACTAGATTTGAATGTCGAAGACCCAACAAATCTTCTGTGCAACCCCAATGCAATTTTCTTTCGGTTGACATTCGTATCGATCAAAAGAAGTATGTTTGAATTGGTAAGAACAAGCTAGGATTCACCAAATGATGATCTTAGCAGGAGCATATGTTAAGTATGCTGATCTGTAAACCCTTGCATCACAATCTCTCTCCTGGGACAGGACCCTTACTTGGGAATCGGATTGATTGGATGAATCAATTCTCGGTCATCTCACGCTAAAATGGATACTTGATGAGCTAATAATAATCCAAATTTTAGTTGTGTCATATAGATCATTGCCCTTGTATCCGTACAAAAAGAACAAAGATATATAGTCCCAAGTGTCGGGCCAACTTACGCCCACCTCAACTATTCCTCGGGGGAGACTAGCATAGCAACCCACCGCCATGACCCCCCATCGGGGGAGACTAGCATAGCAACCCACCGCCATGACCCCCCACTTAAATCACAGGTGCTTAGCTGAGGAATCGAACCTGGGACCAGTGCGCCTAACCACACAATCCCAAGTGCGCCCTAACCAACTGAGCCACCCATGGGTGGGTAACCAAACAGAACTTTGTATCTGCATTTGTTGAAGTTAGAGCTGAGAACCAGGAGCTTGATCTGCTACCCCGCTGGGAAATCCATATGCACCGTAAGAATCAATGCCGTGTCATCCAGCGGCGCCTAGAAGAAGGTGAGTCGGAGCAGGTCAAGGCGTCAGGGTTTTATACATGGATTGACCCTCCAAGGTTTAAGTTAGCACCAGAAGTGAGGGGAATTTAGACGTATTCTTAGAAAAAAAAGGTATGGGAAGAAGCAACTCTATGTGAATCTCAAAATACGACTTATGTGTGTTACGGCTGAAGGGTCGTGGGGTTGTGTCACACAAGTACTAGCCTATAAATGACAAGTTGTGAAATGATATGACGCATGATGTTCATACCATTTTAGGATTCAATGAATATCCAGCCTTTTTAGCTAATGGTAGAACCTTTGTGTGCTCAATGAAATGACACAATAAAATGTTGCATTATCAATATTTGCGTAGTACCAGGTAATCAATTATCCCCGTCCTTTAGTTTAGGAAAATTATCAATATAGTCATAAACTTATTGCAATTGTGTCAATTCAGTCCTAAACTTTTTTTTTTATTTTTTGCCAATAGAGTCCTAAAATTTTTATATTTGTGCCAATTCTGTCCATCCTTGGCCGGCCAGGGTAGACATGGTAATTTTTAATAATTTTTATAATTTTTTTCAAATTATTTATTTATTCCTTTTTTTTTTAAATTTTTCTTTTCTTTTCCTTCTTCCTCTAGCAGATCGCCGATCCGGCGACCAGGCAGAGGCGAGGGGAGGCGAGGTCGAGCCTCGTCAGTAGCCAACGAGGTTGACCTCGCTGGCCCTCGCCTCTATCGGTCACCAACCTGGCGACTTGGAGGCTAAGTAGCACCCACCCGTGACAGCGATATGACATGATACGCCGACTCAAAAAATAGAGAATTCAACACGTTGGGACATGTTGTATATGAATTGTACATTTTAATATATACATGATAAATTATCATTTTTATAATTGTTTCAATCAAATTAATTTGATTCAAATCCACAAATAAATAAATAATAAGAAAAGAGCCTAGAATGAATTTACAATAAAAATATTAATCCACCATTTATTAATATCATTCATTGTTTCGAAGCGCTGATCATGTGTTGGATGTCTCACACTTGTTGATCACGTGTCGGTCGTACGGCGGAGGGTGTGTCTGACACGCGTCCGACAAGGACGCGGAGGCCCCTGGAGAGTGTCCGTGCTTCCTAGCGGCCAGAGGAAGATGGAGAAGGAAAAAATAAAGAAAAGAAAGAAAATAAAAAATATTAAACTATTAAATTATTATTAAAAATTATCACGTCAGCGTCGATAGGCTAAAGTTGGCCGGATGGATTGAATTGGCATAAATGCAAAAGATTTAGGATTCAATTGGCAATAAAAAAAAAGTTTATGACTGAATTGACACAATTGCAATAGGTTTAGGATTTTTTTTTGGTAATTTTCCCCATTTTGCTCTAAGTATTGATCAAGACGTGTAAGGAAATTAAGACATGATAGCTATTTTAACCGTAAATATATGCATGGCCAACAAAAGCAAAGAAAATCTTAAGTAGGCACATACATAATGGAACTCTAACCCTAGTACATGGTCATTGAAAGCAATAAGGCTGCGTTTGGTTGTTCGGATAAAAGTCAGGATAAAATATATTTTATCATTTTTTGTGTTTGGTAATTGTTCAGGACACGATACAGGGAGATATAACCTGGATACAATAATCCTAGGAAGTGGGGTGGAATAGAGTCGGATATGATTTCTCTTATCTATAACACCATAAATTGCATGCTCAAGCCACCTCCTCTCCGCCACACCCCATCGGCCTCTCCGCCATGCCCGAGCCACCTCTTCGACGGTGGGCAACCTCTCTAGCAACGATGGGCAGCTTCTCCGGCGGCGGGCCACTTCTCCAATGGCAGCGGCCTGCTTCTCCAGCGGAGGCGAGCTGCCGCTTTTTCTTGAATAAATATTTCAACAAAGTAATAATAATGTCGTCTAGGTGATCGATAAAGCAGAAGCCTCGCTAGTCAAATCCCATCCTCTAACCCACTTCATAGTATCCACAGCCTTATCCTATATGAAACTGAACCACTTACAGCAATTGACCAATATGCAAGTACTTCGTCGACTTAACACTTCTTTCATTTCTAATCTTTCGATCAAAAGAAATTAGGTTTAGTCCATTCCAAAATGCGCAATGTCCGCGGATGACATTAGGATGTTTACATGCGTCCGCCGTAGAGAATAGAAAGAACAGTAGATAAATATCTGATGGTATAATGAATAAACATGCTTATTGCTTTCAAATAGGGAGAATCCCCACATCAGATTTCTTTACTTCAATGTATAGAAAAAAAAAAACAGATTTATGAAGAAAGCACTCAAAATCGGTATGCGTACGTAAGAGACGACAATTCAATTATTCTGCAACCATCGTCCACATCTAATGAAAAGTGCTTAAACATGGGGCCAACTCACAATCCTTGAACGTGAATGGTCCGGATGGTACAAGTCAAGAATTATTATATTAATATCTAGTTTCTATCAAACAATGGATAGGATATGACATAAAGATATCCGACTTTAAATTCGCAGTTGACCAAAAGTGTGCATATGTCGTTCCGTTCCGTGGATCCCCTTGTGGAAATAAATTTTCTATTTACCATGAGTCGATAAAGCAAAAAAAAAAACAAACAAAAAAGGGAAAGAAAACCCACAATTTTGAAAGTTGATGAGCATGAGAAGCACAGACCAATTTACAGACAATTTCTTGGTCATTTGTTGTGTGTGTGTGTTTTTTTTTTTTTACCCACAATGCTCTAAAAATAATGAATGTGGAGGTGTATACACACGTCCATCAAATGGCCGGGGAGCTTGGGAAGCCACAAAGAGCAAACAGACTCCAACTACAATTCTCCATTCACCAAGGGGGAAGGAGAAAAACTAGTGATCTGGGATCGCTTCTCACCCCGAACCTCTTGCTCTCTCTCTCTCTCCTCTGGTGTTTTATATGAAGGGAGAGTTGATGTTCAAGCCAGAGGCTTCCTGATTCTCCATACCCCTCTGTTTCTTCACTCTGTCTCTAGGCCTTAATGGAAGAGAATAAGGAGGCCTAGAGTCAGAAGAGCTTTTTTACCCCAACTCTTTGGTTGAAGGAACGGGGGAGGCCAAACATAGAGATCAGCAAGTGTGTACGTGTGTTGTTGTCTCAACCATGGCCACCTCCGACATCTCCTTGGAGCAGATCAAGAATGAGAATGTCGACCTTGTGAGTTGTCGTGAATTCTGTGTCTTTCATATAACGTTGTTGAGTTTGGAGATGTTTTCTTTCCTCCTCTATCGGGAGCCGCATTCTGTCGATCTTGCCGGCGTGTTTCTTAAGCATTGTCCGTGCGTGATGTGTTGCTCCGAATCTTCTGAGACGCCGGAATCTGTCGAACTGTTGCTGATGCGTTGATCCTCCAGAACTAATAACTGTGTTGCACCCTTTAAGGAGTTTGGATTTTGCATGCTGAAACGTATCTTTATTATCACCAGTATATTGCAGAAAGATGCTCGATCCGGGCTCTGTTTGTATAGGCTTTATTTGCACGTCTAGTTTGGTGTCTAGGAAAAATTATATGTTGCCATGTGAAATTTCGCGGTCAGACTATACTGTATCCTTCTCTTGCTTCCCATATGTTTAGAGATCTAATTTTCTTTGCCTTTGTACCCTCAGAATCATCTGTTGGTTGGTAGGATGACTATATGCCCTCCAGTTTCTAAGTTTTTTTAGATAGAATATGCGAAAATAATTAACGTGGCATTACATCCGGTGTTTAGGAGCGCATCCCCGTCGAAGAAGTCTTTGAGCAGCTGAAGTGCACCAAGGATGGCTTGTCAAGTGATGAAGGAGTTAAGAGGCTCCAGATTTTCGGCCCCAACAAGCTCGAAGAGAAAAAGGTAAAGTCGCCAAATATAATGTCAATCGTAGTTCTTCATCGCAACAGCATAAGCACAATTGTTTAAATGATATGGCGAAATTTGTGCAGGAGAGCAAGCTTCTCAAGTTTCTGGGTTTTATGTGGAATCCTCTGTCATGGGTCATGGAGTCTGCTGCTATTATGGCCATTGCTCTAGCCAATGGAGGGGTAAAAACATATAACTAAATCCCGAGAACCAATTTTCTTTCGATAATCGCCGTTGTTCGGATAACAATAGAATTTTATAAATGCAGGGGAAGCCGCCGGATTGGCAAGATTTTGTTGGCATTGTCGTGTTGCTCATTATCAACTCAACGATTAGCTTCATCGAAGAGAACAATGCAGGCAATGCCGCGGCTGCTCTGATGGCCGGTCTTGCCCCGAAAACCAAGGTGATTTTTTGAGTATCTTATGTCTACGCTGTGAATTTGTCTTAAACATTAGAATGTGGATTCATTGAAAGCTTATGTGTATGTGAAAATGAATAGGTGTTGAGAGATGGTAAGTGGAGCGAGCAAGAGGCGGAAATCCTCGTGCCGGGTGATGTTATCAGCATCAAGCTGGGTGATATCGTTCCAGCGGATGCCCGCCTCTTGGAAGGAGATCCCCTCAAGATTGATCAGGCCGCTCTCACGGGTGAGTCACTGCCAGTGACGAAGAACCCGGGTGACGAGGTGTTCTCTGGCTCCACTTGCAAGCAAGGAGAAATCGAGGCCGTTGTCATCGCCACCGGCGTCCACACCTTCTTCGGCAAGGCCGCCCATCTTGTCGATAACACCAACAACGTCGGTCACTTCCAAAAGGTATGTACATAATTTAACTCTCTATTTCCTCATCCAGTTTAATTCTTCTTGCATATGTTCATATCTCTCGTGATCATGAAACTTCTCGCGTATAGATAAGATTGCTAGTTCATTAATGTGCATTATGTCTCTGATGAATTCCCAGAATGATTTCTTTTTTGGGTAATCTGATCAGGTGTTGACAGCAATTGGTAACTTCTGCATCTGCTCGATCGCTGTTGGAATGCTGCTTGAGATCGTGATCATGTATGCGGTCCAGCACAGGAAGTACAGAGAGGGCATCGACAACCTCCTCGTGCTTCTCATCGGAGGTATTCCAATTGCAATGCCCACTGTGCTGTCCGTGACCATGGCCATTGGATCTCACCGCTTGTCCGAACAAGGCGCCATCACCAAGAGGATGACCGCGATCGAAGAGATGGCCGGGATGGACGTGCTCTGCAGTGACAAGACTGGGACTCTTACCCTTAACAAGCTCACTGTAGATAAGAACTTGATCGAGGTTCGCATTTTAAACATTCATATAAATATCCCAGTGACAGTGTCATTATGATCTTGAAAGTTCTTGACGATGAATGATGTTCGTTTTAATGAATGTCCTTCATGCCAGGTCTTCACAAATGACGTGGACAAGGACGGTCTGCTGCTATTGGCTGCTAGGGCATCTAGGGTTGAGAATCAAGATGCTATTGATGCTTGCATAGTTGGCATGTTGGGTGATCCTAAAGAGGTTTCTAATCTCCTCCAATGAGTCCTATAGGTTCTTACAATGAGAGATGTTCAAGTAGGTTAAAAGGCTTCAATTATTCTTTATGCAGGCAAGGGCAGGCATCACAGAAGTGCATTTCCTACCCTTCAATCCCGTCGACAAGCGCACTGCGATAACTTACATCGACGAGAATGGCGACTGGCACCGTAGCAGCAAGGGCGCACCGGAGCAAGTAAGTTGGTTTTCAAGTTGGATAAGTTCAAGTGATTCAACTGTAGGTTCTCGAGCATTTCCAAATTTGGTATATGCATTAACTTTTTTTTCCCATTATGTACCAGATCATTGATCTTTGCGGCCTCAAGGGCGAGGTGAGCAAAAGGGCGCATGCCATCATCGGCAATTTCGCTGACCGAGGCCTTCGTTCATTGGCGGTTTCTCGACAGGTGAGTATTACGTACGAAAATAGCGCATGTCATTACTTTGTCCATTCTGAGGAACATATGCTAACTCCAATCACCTCTCTCTTGCAGACGGTTCCTGAGAAGACAAAGGAGAGCGAGGGCACTCCATGGGAGTTTGTGGGTCTCTTGCCTCTTTTCGACCCCCCGAGACATGACAGTGCAGAGACAATCCGGCGAGCCCTTGAGTTGGGTGTCAATGTCAAGATGATCACTGGTGACCAACTCGCCATTGGCAAAGAGACCGGTCGTAGACTCGGCATGGGCACCAACATGTATCCCTCTTCATCCCTCTTGGGTGAGAGCAAGGACGAGGCCATTGCTTCGATCCCTATCGATGAGCTCATTGAGAAAGCTGATGGATTTGCTGGAGTTTTCCCTGGTATATTGAAGCACATACAATTCTCTATCATTAAGATGTTGATAACAATTGTACTAATACTGTGTATGTGGATGTGCAGAGCATAAATATGAAATTGTCAAGAAATTGCAGCAGAGAAAGCACATTTGTGGAATGACCGGTGATGGTGTCAACGATGCCCCGGCTCTAAAGAAGGCAGACATCGGTATCGCAGTTGCTGATGCAACCGACGCGGCCAGAGGTGCGTCGGACATTGTCTTGACCGAGCCAGGGCTGAGTGTGATCATCAGTGCCGTCTTGACGAGCAGGGCGATCTTCCAGAGGATGAAGAACTACACCATCTATGCAGTTTCCATCACGATCCGTATCGTGTTGGGCTTCCTCCTCGTGGCTCTCGTATGGAAGTTCGACTTCTCACCCTTCATGGTTCTCATCATCGCCATATTGAATGACGGGACTATCATGACCATCTCCAAGGACAGAGTCAAGCCATCTCCAGTCCCAGACTCATGGAAGCTCAAGGAAATCTTCGCCACGGGGGTTGTCCTCGGCGCATACATGGCCATCATGACTGTAGTCTTCTTTTGGCTTGTGCATGATACCGACTTCTTCACGGTAAGTTAAAGAGAATCTGTTTCGACAACGGCATACTCATACAGCGGAGTGCTTGGTAAGAAAAGCTAAAAGCGTGATTCTTGCAGGATTCTTTCGGTGTGAGGCCAATCAAAAACAACGTGGATGAGCTCACTGCAGCTCTCTACCTGCAAGTTAGCATCATCAGCCAAGCTCTTATATTTGTGACCCGCTCGCGAAGCTGGTCGTTCGTCGAAAGGCCAGGACTCTTGCTTGTAGTCGCCTTCATTGCAGCCCAGCTGGTAAGTATGCTTAACTAGTTCACTTCTTTTGTGAATCACCATATCACTTGCACAGTTTCCCTCTAAAGACCTGATTGAAACATCTCTTGATTCTTGTATTAACTTGCGTAAAATCGAAAGGTTGCCACGGTTATTGCGGTTTATGCGAGCTGGGAATTCGCGAGGATCCAAGGCATTGGATGGGGATGGGCCGGAGTGATCTGGCTCTATAGCATTGTGACTTACTTCCCTCTCGACATCCTCAAGTTCATCATCCGCTACGCCTTGAGCGGCAAGGCCTGGGACAACATGTTGCAGAACAAGGTTTTCAGTCTTTTTTCATAGAATTCATACTTGTCACATGCATATATTTTTATTCGTTTGATTTTAATTTTTTTTGTTTTCTTTTATCGGTTGATTACGCAGACCGCTTTCACTACCAAGAAGGATTACGGAAAGGGCGAGAGGGAGGCACAATGGGCGATAGCTCAACGTACTCTTCACGGTCTCAATCCTCCGGAGACCATCTTCCATGACAAGAGCAGCACGGAGGAGCTGTCTGAGATTGCTGAACAAGCCAAGAGACGCGCCGAAGTCGCAAGGTAACGAGCCTCATCCTCGTTGAAAGATGTCGATCCTATGAGGTCAGAATTATGGCTCCCTCCACACTTAAACTATTCATCCTCAAATAAATTGCTGAGGCAAGCATGGTCAGCTTGGTGAATGAAGAAACTCTGGTGCAACCTTTAACCAAAATTATACCGACGGATGTCATGACTCGTGAATTCATGCCGCGGCCATCCCTCGACGCCTTCTATTTTGGTTTTATGAGAATAACAACTTGAAAAAGCTAGCAGAAAATGCCGAATTCTCTCAATTAGCTACAATTAAGCGCATATTGTGGACTTAAATCTTTTCCTGAACCCAGTTTAGAAAAGATTACATCAAACCTCAAGTGAATTCTGAAAACCAACTTACTCTTGCAGGCTCAGGGAGCTGCATACTCTCAAGGGGCATGTTGAGTCAGTGGTGAAGCTGAAGGGGCTTGATATTGAGACCATCCAACAACATTACACTGTCTAAGATTATACTCACCATATTGTTACAGATGTGATTCACCGGACTAAGTGTAATAGGAACGATGTAAGGAAGGGCTAAAAGGAGATGGTTTCTTTCGTTTTTTGTTCTCTCCTATTCGGCTTTTCAAGCTTTTGTGATTCATATGAATTTAGAGTAGAATAAAAGATCGAGTTCAAATATTGCGAGCGAGTATAAGTAACCAGTTTCGGCAATGAAAGAATGACTGAGGCGTAACGGGTTATCATATTGCAATGGACCAGATTCGGAAATGTTATTACCACGATCTGAAATTGATATTTGGACATTGGCTTTTCTAGCTTTAGGACCTAAAACAAAAGGAGCTTCTTTTAGTTTAAGAGAAGTGAAGCAAGCGTGTCCGATCTCGTTCATCGAAGTCGATGGATTGAATGAGATCTTCTACCTACCTTGACCGCGTTTTCCCGGCCTCCGATTCTGCGGATCCATCCTACCAGCTCAGATAGATGCATCTGTTGCTCTAGGTGACTGACTGTGCTCGCCGCTTGGGGGACGGGTGGTGGCTAGACCGGATTGCATAAATTGGTGCGATCCTCGTCACCACATGTCCCGAGCAGCAGCTAAACCTCGCCCCTTCTTATATCAATCACGGAAGAACATAGAACCCTTAAACGGTTCTTCAAAGAACTGTCTCGAGGCGAAATGTTTCGTAAACTCGCATACATTTCAAGAGTGATCGTCATCCTAAATAAGCTCATTTTGGCATAAACGAGCACCGAGTGTTAAATATGACAAAATGTGTTGTATGTTTAATATGAATAGTGGATAGCGCTAGTAATCCCCACGCTCTTGCCAAAATTCAAAACTGTATGTGGACGATCGGAACGCAGAGTATGTTTTTGACTCAGGATGCCACAACGGATGCTCGAGGTCGAAGCTCATAGCTGTGGCTGTTTGTACTTGAAACTTGCGACTGTCATGGCCAGATCGATCTTCCAACTTCCAAGCATGTGACTGCTATGGTCGCTCGGCATCGAGCTCGAAGCTTTTGGCCGCTCGAGCACAAAGATTGCAGCCATGGCCGTTTGAGCTCGAAGCTTTGCGGTCGCCATGGCCAAATCTAGCTTCAAAAGCTCACGATCCCCATGGCTGTTTGAGCTCGAAGCTTGCAGCTGCCACTCGTGGCTACCATGGCTGCTTAAGTTCGAGGCTCGCGATCACGGCCACTTGCGGCGGGTCATGGCCAAATCTGTCTTGGAAGCGCACGACCGTCATGGCCACTCAAAACTCTGCGCTTGAAACTCGCGATCATTATGGCTTTTCAAGCTCGAAGCTCGCGACCATGGAAGAGTCGTGGTTACGAGATCTAAAGGTCATAGATCTCGAGCTCATGGCTGTTGTAAGAATTAGACTCTAAGTTTGAGAATGAGTTTTGCTTATCCTTTAACTCTAGGATAGCATATGTATTTATAGAGTTTAATGCTACATAAGAATGGACTAATTCAAAATATTTTGAATTTTGAATTAGTCCGTTACAATATTAACTACATGAGATATCTACATTAAATTAGTCCGTTAAAATATTAACTAGAGATATCTACATTAATGGACTAATTCAAGAATAGTTTGAATTTTGAATTAGTCCGTTACAATATTAACTACATGATATCAACATTAATGGACTAATTCAAGAGCATGTGTTGTCATCCTTAATAGGCCCCGTCAAGTTGAAGGTGGTCTTCTGGATGATCTTCAACTTGGATTTGAGCAGATCATGGCGACACCGTGTAAGAGGCTTGGTGAAGATATCCGCTATTTGGTCACGTGTAGATATGAAGCGAACCTCAAGTTTGCGTTGTGACACTAAATGGCGGACGAAGTGAAAGTCTACCTCGATATGCTTTGTTCTGGCATGAAAAAGTGGATTCACCGTAAGATACGTTGCCCCTAGGTTGTCGCACCAAAGGATAGGGGGTTTTGATTGAGAGATGCCCAATTCTTGTAATAGTGATTGTAGCCATATCACTTCTGCCGTGGCGTTTGCCAATGCCCGATACTCAGATTCGGTTGAGGAACGTGCAATGGTATGCTGCTTCTTAGCTGACCAAGAAACCAGATTTTGGCCCATATAAATTGCATAACCTCCTATTGATCGTCTATCAATGGGGCAACCCGCCCAGTCCGCATCACTGTATGCATGGAGTTCTGTGGTGGATTGGGAACTGATGAGTAGTCCATGCGAAACAGTTTCCTTTAAATAGCGTAGGATGCGTTTCACCGTACTCCAATGGTCTTCTGTTGGTTCTTTCAAGAACTGACAGACTTTGTTTACCGCATAGGAGATATCTGGCCGAGTGAGGGTGGCATACTGAAGAGCTCCTACAGTGCTCCTATACAAACTAGCATCTTCAAGTGGCTTACCCTGATTGATTAAACTGGTATTTGTAGCCATGGGTGTGTGAACCTGTTTAACACCGTCCATTCTGGTTCTGTGGAGAAGATCTGTAACATACTTCTGCTGTGACAAGAGGAGCCCAGATGGATGTTTAAGCACCTCAATTCCCAGGAAATAATTAAGTTTGCCCAAGTCCCGTATGGAGAACTCCTTATTTAAGCATTCGATAGTGTCTTGAATAAATGCCGGGTGGGATCCTGTAATAACAATGTCGTCAACATAGATGAGCATGTAAATAGAGAAATTGGGCCGATGAAGTATAAAGAGGGAAGTATCAGTTTTTGATCCAATAAATCCCAGTGATTCTAAAAAGATGCTCAACCGGTGGAACCAAGCCCGCGGTGCTTGTTTCAATCCGTATAAGGATTTTTGTAACTTGCATATATGGTTTGGCTTTTCTTTGTCAATGAAGCCTTGAGGTTGGGCCATGTAGACTTCTTCAGTCAAGTTACCATTTAAAAAGGCGTTGCTAACATCCAACTGCCGGAGTTTCCAGTTCTTTGTTACAGCCAATGAAATGACTGTACGGATGGTGGTTGCTTTAACAACGGGACTAAACGTTTCCGTATAGTCGATACCCTCCTGCTGATTGTAGCCCTTGGCCACTAGGCGGGCTTTGTACCGATCTATCGAACCATCTGCACGTGTCTTGACTCGATAAACCCATTTGGAGCCCACAACATTTGCTTTGGGATTCGGTGGAACCAAAACCCATGTTCCATTACGCAAAAAAGCATTAAATTCTTGGAGCATCGCCTCCCTCCACTTTTCATGCTTATTAGCTTCGGTGAAGCACCGTGGCTCTTCTTTAGAGTTTATTTCAGTCAAGTTCACATATGGCAATGGATATTTACTGTTGGGCTTTGGATTTTGACGCAGCCGCATGGGATGGGTTCTTGCTACTTGATCAACCAGTTGTGGAGGTATCACAACAGCCTGTTGTGGCGAGGCAACTGAAAGAGTCTCATTAGAACATGTACCAGCATTAGACGGACTAGAAACCAACGTGTTAGACGTTGAAGCAGTATTAACATTTGATAATGTCGGTGATGGTTCTTCAAAGGTGGGTGGGGAGGTGTTAGAGGGTGGGGTAGAAGATAGGATATTACCATTAACACCATGGTTCGCGTGGGAGGACATACCAGCCGTGGAGATCGTCAGCCAAGGATGTGAAGGTGAGGCTATTTGAGAAGGGTGTGAACCAAGTGTAGCGAATGGAAAAATATTTTCAATGAAATGAGCGTGTCTTGCAATATACATGCATCCAGTTTTGTAATCTAAACAACGGTAACCAACATGCAATGGGCTATATCCTAAGAACACACATTGAGTAGAACGGAATGAAAACTTATGCGAATTATATGGCCTTAATAAAGGAAAAACGGCACAACCAAATATTTTCAAAAACTTATAATCCGATTGTTGATGAAAAAGTGTTTGAAAAGGTGAGATATTATTTAAAAGTGGTGTGGGTAATCTGTTAATAAGGTAAATGGTGGTTTCAAAAGCATAAGGCCAATACTTAAGTGGAAGAGATGCATGGGCCAATAATGTAAGGCCAGTATCAACAATATGACGAATTTTTCGCTCAGCTGCTCCGTTCTGCTCGTGAGTGTGTGGACATGCTACACGATGGAGAATTCCATTGTTTGAAAAAATTTTATTCAAGGTTTTGTATTCCCCACCCCAATCAGACTGTACGGCTTTGATGGATTTTTCAAATTGTTTCTCAGCCATGGTCCTGAATTTTTCGAAAATGGAAGGGACCATAGACCGATTTTGGATAGGATAGTACTAGGTATATTTGGAAAAATCATCAACAAATAGAACAAAATACTTATAACCGAAAACAGTATTAATTGGAGCGGGTCCCCATACATCGGTAAAAATTAAATCGAGAGGTGCTTTACTAATGCTATGAGTTGGGGGTAGGGGTGTTTTATGGGATTTGCCTAACAAACAAGAAGCACATTTATTGAAATCAAATGTAGAACATGGCAAATTGTTTGAATGAATCAACGAGCGAACTTTGCTTTGTTGGGGATGACCCATTCGGGCGTGCCAAGTAGTGGCAGTGGCGGAAGAATCAAGTGAGATGGTGTTGGCCGATGGAGATGGGGTATAAAGACCCGACAGCCGGTATAGTCCATCCTTAAGCGAACCTTGGAGCAGTGGTGTTCTGGTCTGCAAATCCTTCACAACAAAGTGAAATGGATGAAACTCAAAGAAGCAGTTGTTATCACGTGTAAAATTATGCACAGAAAGCAAATTACGTGTAATGGTAGGGACATGAAGGATATTTGAGAAATTAAAAAATTTGTTCATGGGGTTTTCAAGAGTAGAAGAACCGACATTAACAATGTCTAAACCTGCTCCATTACCTACACGAAGAGTTTCGTTACCGTTATGTGGTGCAGAGATCTGCAGATTAGCAATGTCAGGCGTCACATGGTGTGTAGCTGCAGTATCCGGATACCAGTCTTGCTGCGATGGGGTAGGAAGAATCCCAGCCATATTAGCAGTAGGCTGAGGTGCACTGCTGTTAGACTGCGAATACCTGAAATAACATCTTGCAGCCGTATGATTATATTTCTGACAAATTTGGCATCGGTCTTTTCTGTTTTTAGATCGATTGCCTGGGTTTCCATAATTGCGCTGGTGGCCTTGCCCACGATATTGAGGGTTTTGGGTGGTAGATAGTTTAAAATTGGAAATCGGTTGTGGTTGAATAATAGGGGTGGATGATGGAGGGGTGTAAGTGGAAACATTTGCCTCTATAGGCACCGTGGCAGACTTCATTCGAAGCTCGTGATTGAGGAGCAATCGATGGAGTTCAGGAAATGTTATCGGATCAGGCTTTGTAGCCAAGGCAGCAATAATGTCAGAAAAATCAGAACCAAGATTACGGAAGACAATGGCATTTAATTCTTCATTCCCTAGAGGGCGATTGGCAGCAGCTAATTGATCTGAAATGTACTTTACCTCACGGAGATAAGTTGAGACAGACTTGTCACCTTTAGATGTATTCTGGAGTTGCATATGAAGCTGAAGAATGCTTGTATGCGATAGAGAACCAAAGGAAGTTTGTAGAGCCTTCCAGACATCAGCAGCAGTATCTAATCCAACCACATAGGGTAGGACATCGGGTGAAAGAGAAGATATCATCCAACTAAGAACAAGTTGGTCTTTTCGAATCCATTCATCATATGCAGGGTTTGGTGCAGCAGTAGTGGAGTCCGTAGGGATGATGGTTGGAGTGGGTTTGATAGTGGTACCGTCAAGGTATCCCATTAGGGACTGGCTACGAAGCAACGGAAACAATTGGGTTTTCCATAGTAGAAAGTTATCACCAGAAAGTTTGAGGCTAAGGTGGTTTTGCACAGCCGGAGTGGAGATGGGAGATGACATTGTGAATAGGAGACGTCGGGAAAAAAAAAATGGAAGAGAAACAAGGAATAGCACAGGTGTTTTCAAGGATTCTACTGGTCGTATGATACCATGTAAGAATTAGACTCTAAGTTTGAGAATGAGTTTTGCTTATCCTTTAACTCTAGGATAGCATATGTATTTATAGAGTTTAATGCTACATAAAAATGGACTAATTCAAAATAATTTGAATTTTGAATTAGTCCGTTACAATATTAACTACATGAGATATCTACATTAAATTAGTCCGTTACAATATTAACTAGAGATATCTACATTAATGGACTAATTCAAGAATAGTTTGAATTTTGAATTAGTCCGTTACAATATTAACTACATGATATCAACATTAATGGACTAATTCAAGAGCATGTGTTGTCATCCTTAATAGCTGTCATGGCAGCTCGAGCATTTGAGCTTCAACTGCATTCGTAGGATTTGAATATTTTGAAGAAGCATAACAAGAAGTACATGTCAAAAAAGAAAGAGTCAACTCTAAATAAGAAGGAAAAATGTTCATGTCGGAAAATAGTTAAAGGCATTAACGACCGCAAAAACTGTCATTTGACCCACCGCTTTTCGCTTATGGTCGACAATGAACATCGTAAGCTCTCGAATGTTACGTACATTCGCTCCCGAAGAACCGATCTGGGTTTCCTCGTCATCTGAGTTCAGCTCGGGCTAACCACCGCTCTTTCTCTCTCGTCGAATAGTCCATCACTCTTCCGGGACTTCTCTCCGCGCTGTCGAAGCGAACAGCATAAGAGATGATATCATCCACTCCGGAGGAACTTCCCGGACGCTACCTTCCTTACCTGAAAGCAATAAACTTGGGAATAAATTGACCCAGAGAAATGCTAAGTCTGCTGACAAACAAAGGCGTAGACTTTACCCGAGTATGTTGCGTGATTGTGCTTCCAATGAGTCTTCAGCTGGAGGCAGGGCTGTTCATGGACATTTAGTGAGGAATGGAATAGGCCCAGATTCACCTCTGTGGATTTCCTTGCTAAGTTTTTATGCCGAGTGGGGCAGGGTAAGGAATGAGCGCACGGTGTTTGACGATATGCCTGAGAAGGTCGTCGTTTCCTGGACGGCGCTAATTGGTGGCTTTGTGGCCAAACGGTGTTGAATCGCGGGCATTAAAATGTTTTCCGTGAGAAGTGGCGTGGGGCGTGAGGCCTAATGAGCATTCTTTAGCAACCTGCTTGAGGTGTGAGGTCAAAATGTTTCCTGATATAGTCACCTCCATGGGTGCTCTTTTCAGCTTGTAGCCAAGTGGGTTTTTGACTGAAGAAGGAAAAGAACATTTCAAGTCCATGAGTGAAGAATTCAGAATTGCAACTTCACTAGAGGAGCATGGTGCTTCGTATGGTTGTAGATAAGTTAAGTGGGTTTTGTAGGTTTGAGTTGAAGCTAACGCCATGCGCCTTAATATGGTAAACTGTACCAGGGGCTTGTCAAATGCATGCAAATGTGGATCTGGATAGAAGAGCGGCGGGGAGGGTTTTTCAATCAGGAACCGCTGCCAGTTACATAATGCTGTCTGATGTATATGCCTCCAAATGACGTTGGGAGGATGTCCAGAGGCTTTTTGTCTCGACACTTTTCACATCCTCTAATTCCTATCTCAGTTACCAATAGGCATGCGGTCCTACTCATAAAGGAACTGGGGGTTAGGCCGGAGAGTATCGGGTTCGGGGTTCGATCCTGTGAGTTCTGAGTTCGGCGCACGCACATGTATATGGAAGGAGAAGTGAGACCCAAAAAAATAAAAATTCATGTCTCATATTTGAAGTCGAAATGTGTGAACGGTTAGAAGCTTCGGCTTCGGCATGTAATGGGTTTTTTAAGAGCTTAATTAATCTCTTATTCCACGCGGGTACTCAATCTTTGCAAAACTTTTTTTAAGTTTGAATGGACACCAATATGATTAACTAATTATATGATAATTACATCGTAATGTCGCGGATGACTACGTCTAAGTAGTACATCTCATTTTGAATTTGGTTTGGCTATGTTTTCCTTTTTAGGATTTACACGTGCATTTGCATCGGTCGATGAAACTTGTCACATGTAATTTGGACTGAATGTTTGTTCTTTCCATAGGAATTATTGCAATGCTTTGTGGATGCCGAGAGTTGAAATTTAATGTAGATGGTGCATGGAAGGATAATAAAGGGGCCATAGGTATTATTACATGAGTGGATGGAGGCTCAGTTGTTCAAGTGTGGATAAGACGAGGAAGATGGAACTCGCCAATGGAAGTGGCAGCTGCAGCTCTTCTTCTCGCTTGCAATGTTGCTCAATCTCTCAGCATCCACAAAGCAGTCTTTGAAAGTGATGACAAGGTGTTAATTAATGCAGTTCAACAAAGGGGCCTTTGCCCTTGCTGCATTTATCCTTTCATCTTGGACTCTCGTCTCCTCCTGAGCAACAACCCAGGATGGAGTTTGAAGTGGCCAGTAGAACTAGTAATGTAGTTGCTCATAAGCTTGCAAATTGGGTTTTTTATCAGATAGGAACTACATCTTTTCTTTTCAACGATCTCCTATCTAGAGTGAAAAATATAGTGTTAGTAGAATCTTTTTTAATCAATCATCTTAATGAGGCTCTTTTTCTTCCTTGTAATATTTGTACTGCTTTGATGGAATGGAAGTGTTTTTTAGCAAAAAAAAAATGTTTGTTTTTCCCAAAGCAACACTTGAGCTACGTTCGGGCCAAAACCGAGTCGTATCGACAAGGGCCAAATAAGAGGGCCCAATGGGCTGGACCACCTTATTGGGCTCGAAAGGGTTCTGGACCGGACCGATACATTTGGGCCCGGCCGGATCACCTTATTGGGCTCGAAATGGTTCTAACCGGACCGATACATTTGGGCCGGGCCGAGCCTCGGCCGGAAATGCGGCCCGTAAAGCGAAAGCACCGTCACCTGCGAAAAGATGCAGAAACCTTCCAAAATAATCGAATGCAAGAGTTTCAGATAAAAGAGAGAGCGAGCGAGACGCGAACTCCTTCCTCCTCCTCCAGCTAGGGTTTCAGATAGCAAATGCGCATTTCTCGCTCCCCATAGCCATAGCCATAGCCAGGGCCCCGATTCCACTGCCACTCGATTAATCCCCCATTCGTGTCGAAATCCGACGGCGATTGCAGGTGGGAGCTCCCGCACCTGTTCTTCTTCTTGTTCAATCGCCTCTGTAGCTCGGGACGGGTTCTAAGACTGCTTCGCACTGTCTTTTGCAGTTCTGCGTTCGGCAGGGCCCTGGAGCTGGAGACGCCGGGAATCGGTTCCATTCCCGCCAAAATCGGACATTGGATTGGCGCTAGCTTGTGGTGAGTTTCTGACGAGCTCGACTCTGCATCGAGTCGTCGCACCGAAACCAGGTGCGAAGTTACCCCCGGTTGGGCGATTGTGAATCGGGTTCGTGGAGGCGAACTGGAATTTTTCCTTTTGCATAGATTATCTTAGTTGACGAGGCGTTTTTGATATGCGTTCCGTGGGAGAGAGATTCTTAGATTTTATAGTATTGTGTACTCGGGAATGATTCTCCTTAAGTGCTTTTGAGGGTTGGGACGATGAAGGAGCCTCCAATGTTCCTATTAGGATTGAGCTGATTTTTAGGTGAAATCCTTAATCCTCTTGGACATTCTCTTCTCTAGTGAAAAGAGGAGGATTAATTTAAGAACAGGTTATACAATTAAGAATTTTCTCTTTGATGATGCTTTTGAGAGTGTGATGTCTCCCTCAGTGCTTTTTCCCACCCTTGTAGATTTGGTTAATACGTTTGCCTTTTCGAATGACTTCTTTGGTCATTCTCGTTCGGTGCTATCCAATCAGGCTGCCGGGCTTTAAAAACTTAAATAAAGTAGCTATGCTCTTGCCTTGGTTTCATTAAAGTCATTTCCTTGTCTATTCATTACGCCCAATGACGATTGAGTGACGTTATTCAAATCAGTTCAAAATTATAGGGAAGATTGGAAATAGTCCCAATTTTCCCAAGTTCTTTTAAGAAACCTCTTAGGACTGTTATTTCTTTTTTCAAATGACTTCATTCTGTTTCTGATCATCATCCCTCACTTTTGGCAGATTTGCTTCTCTTTAAAAGGATTCGAGTTCTGTTGTATCAGAGATTGATTGCATATACATGCAAAGGAAATACTTTGTTGGATGATGGCGCTTCAGGCTCCTATAAAGCCAAGTGCATCTGATGATTTTGATGATGATGATGATGCGCCTATAGTTTTCAAAAGGAGCAGTACCACATCAAAGAAAAATCCGATAAAGACAGAAGTAAAGAAGCCACCTTCTCAGAGGAATGATGCATTGTCAGGGTCCTCGGGGTTACATTCCTCAAATGGTCAAAGTGCTAGATCTCAACAGGGTAAGGTCCATCCTTCTCCCAAGACATCATCCACGAAATCCCCTGACATGAGTCCAAAAGCATCATCTTCTACTGCCAAGCTACCGCCAGTGAAGTCACCACTGACAGGTTTAAAGTCATCAAAGTCACCGGATGATCAGTCGAGGCACTCGTCCAAACAGAGCCCAGCAGTGGCTGCTCAAGAGGAATCCAACAGTGACTCTGATGACGATAAACCATTGAGTAGTAGACTTCAGGATAACTCCGGCAAAAGTCGCACTATGCATGTTTTATCTCAATCATCGGGAAAGGCCTCCGTGAAAAGTTCTCCTGAAGATTCAGACGATGAAAAGCCTTTAGCATCAAGGTTGCCTCAGAAATCCAATGCCCCTACATCTTCCAATAACCGTTATGCTTCTGATGAAAAGAAACCGCTGGTACCGAAAACACTGCAAAATGGTTTTTCCTTAAGTAAGGATCAAGCAAAATCTTCCACTGTCTCATATAAAAGGCCACTAGAGAAGACAACTTCCTCTGATCAGTTGTCAGTCAAAAAGCTAAAGACCAGTGAAGCATCAACATCAATGAGGTCGAAACCATCTGTCAAAGGAGAACTGGAGTCAGATGATGATGACCACATTCCAATTTCCCAGAGAATGAAAAAGCCAGCAGCCTCTTCTGCATCAGGAAATAAGTCTTCCTCTGCAAAGAACAACATGAAAAAAGTTATAATAAAGAAGAAGATCATGAAGCCAACCAAGAATTTCAAGAAAGTAATGAAAAAGACAAAGTATTCTAAATCCACTAAGCTAACACCTACTTCCGGCGATGGCCAGAAAAAATGGACTACCTTGGTCCACAATGGGGTCATTTTTCCACCTCCATACAAACCTCATGGTGTAAAGATGCTCTACAAAGGGAAGCCTGTCGATTTGACTGCGGGACAGGAGGAAGTGAGCCATCCCCTTTTCTCTCCTCTTTTACGTTCTTCTGCTATCTTTATGATCTTAGGCTTCTTTTTTCGTTGGTCATACTCAATAGTTCAGTTTATCAGCAAGCTAATCAATTGATCTGGAACCATTAGGTTCTTACCTTAGATTTTGTTTTTGTAATTGGGTTAGTCATTTGTTGGGATTTTGAATTTGCAGGTGGCTACAATGTTTGCTGTGATGAAAGATACAGACTACATGCAGAAAGATAAGTTCAAGGAGAACTTTTGGACTGATTGGAGAAAGATTCTTGGAAGCAACCATGTGATTCAGAAATTGGAACACTGTGATTTCACCCCGATATATGATTGGTATCAGCAGGAGAAAGAGAAGAAGAAGCAAATGACCAAAGAAGTAAGTCTTGTTCACTTTGCTTGAGCTAGTAAATTGCTATGCCAACTAATAATTAGAACTTATTACCAGTTTTCGTTGCATTGTTGTTTACTTTCTTGTTTCTTGCCTGCATCTAGGCTAATCAGGGGATGTCATGGTTTTGTGGCGCATTTTAGGTCCAAGTCCTCATGAAAAGATTTTGTTGTGTGTTAGCATTGCCTGTTATTGGCTCTTTTTGGTCGCAAAGCTATAAGATGGATAGTCTGCTGTGATTTAATTGTTCATCGGTGTATATTTGATTAATGATATGGTAGTACCGATTTTGCTATTTCACAGCCAAAAGCATGCTGTGCAATCAAATTTTGTTTCAGACACGGAAGCATTTTGAGTGTCATGCAGATACTATCAGCTACTTCTGTGATGATTTCTACTGCTGAAACTTTGAGATGTCCTTCCATTAAATGGATACTGTCAAATGAATTATCTTTTGTGCTTCTGATTACGCACAGTATTAGTTTGCTTAATAGGTACCGACATGTTATATGCTGTTCTTAATGTCATGATGCCAAATGTTACTTGTGTCAATTTCTGTTGCTTCTGTAGATGTTTTAGTTTTTGTATTTCATGCAGGAAAAGAATGCCCTCAAGGAAGAAAAGATGAAGCAGGAGGAGAAGTACATGTGGGCCATTGTGGATGGTGTGAAAGAAAAGGTTAATCTAATCTCTAATACTTGATCATGTCTTGTGTATTCTGGATTTGAACAATGCCCCTCAAATAATTTGCTGTGTCTTGTCATTTCTTCCTTCTGCATTAAATTTTACTTCCGTGATTTTGTCATTATTTTCTTTTTTTTTCCAGTGAGGATAAACACTTTCAGGTGACGTCATGTCTATAATGTTTTAATTGTTTTACTCCGTTTTTGAGAATTTCTTTGGCTAAGTTTCAATGCTGTGTGTTTAGCTATTTGGTTCTAATTTATGGAGGCTGAGGCATCTCTATTTTGTTAAATAATGATGTTAATTTGTTGACTTCCTCGTTATCTTATTTCTGCATCAATGAGTAGTGGATATCAACAACTATGTTTTACAGTACTGCCAGTGATTTGTAACTTGTCCAGACGATGATGTTGTGTCTTTTCGAACTGCACCCTCCATCTGTATCTTGGTTGTTGTCCTCTTTGGACATGGGAATTTCCATTGCTTTTAATGGGATGCTAAGTTGCTGTGTATACATAATTATATAGTTTACTGCATCTTTGGTCAATTCAGTAATTTTGATTGATGTATTGCCGTCATTTTTTTGAGCATGATTATACTTTATCTTGCTGAAAGCTGACAGTAAGTTATACCACAGGTTGGAAACTTCAGGGTTGAACCGCCCGGTTTGTTCCGTGGACGTGGAGAACATCCAAAGGTTTCATGCATAATCTTTGACTGCATGTGTTTTCTCCTGGCTCAACGTTGTTTTCTTTGAAATGTGGACTAGATTAAACACATGCATTTGGCTCATTCCTAAGGGTTGGTGTGTTTGGTTTTAGATGGGAAAGCTGAAGAGACGCATTCGTCCGAGGGATATTACAATAAATATTGGGAAAGGTGTCCCTGTGCCGGAATGTCCCGTCCCTGGTGAAAAGTACTGTCATTTATGTCCTCCAGGCGCAAAGTTGATTTCCAAGTTGTTATTCATGTTCTCTATTATAAATTAAGAAACTCTTGATATGTGGCAGATGGAAAGAAGTAAGGCATGATGACACCGTCACGTGGTTAGCCTTTTGGAACGATCCTATTAATCCGAAGGAATTTAAATACGTGTTCCTCGCTGCTAGCAGTTCCTTGAAGGGACAAAGTGATAAAGAGAAGTATGAGAAAGCAAGGATGTTGAAGGTACAGCAGAACTTGAGTGGAAGATGTTTGCAGTGATTTAATTATCATTAGATATTTTTTTAATGATTCATAACTGATTGCCAAAATTGATATTTTGTGCATAGGATTACATAGCGAACATCAGGGCAGCATACACAAAGGGTTTTGCAAGTAAAGATGCTATGAAGCGGCAGATAGCAGTTGCTACTTATCTGATTGATAAACTAGCTCTGAGGGCTGGCAATGAGAAGGTACATATTTGAAACATCTCAAGATTGACTCCCCCTCCACTCTCTCTCTCTCTCTCTCTCCAATTTGCAAACTTTCTTTTCCACGCACTCTGTTGTGATGACTCTTTAGATGGGATTATCTTGCTCATCCGGCACAATTGGACAAGCCATTGTATCTAAGATTAATTAGCATCACTGAGGGATTCTCCTGTAATTGTTTTGTGATCCAATTGACATACATTATGAAGTTGATGATATGACTTTCCATGTGTTAGTCATGGAAATTTGGAATGCGAGAGTTTGAATTGCTCATTCTTTTTCATGTTTAGACCACAACTTCGGTTCTGCTTGTTTTGTGGAGATAAGTACGTACGTCTCCTTTCCAGATTCCTGTTCTAAAGTAACTTAAATTAGGAAGTTGTACTCACTGGAAGAAACTTCTTTTGCATGCATGACAATAGAAATAGAAGCCTCTTCAAAATTGTAGTGGATAGACATTTGACTAGACATTAAATTTTGATTCCACGAAGAATCGTTGCTTTGATTAGCAGAGTATTATATGGTTACCAATTTGTTTGCTTTTCATTACTCAGGATGATGATGAAGCCGACACTGTTGGCTGCTGCACATTGAAAGTTGAAAATGTGAAAGCAATTAGCCCAAACTCGCTGGAGGTAAGATGAGTTCATGTGCTGAAAGTTCAAATATTTCTGCTTCCTTCTTGGAGCTAAAATGGCTGTTGTACTTTGTCACTTTTCAGTTTAACTTTCTTGGTAAAGACTCTATTAGATATGAAAACACTGTAGAAGTTGAGCTTCCTGTCTACAAGGCAATTGTGCACTTTCAATCTGGTTAGTTATATGACTTATTACCCATTTAGAATTGGACGTATGCTTTTGCTTTTTCACGTGGTCAATTAATCTTGCTTTGGTTTGTGTAGGGAAAAAGCCTGGTGATCCTCTTTTTGATGAGCTGGATACAAGTAAACTGAATGCTCATCTAAAGGAACTCATGCCTGGTCTGACAGCAAAAGTTTTCCGTACATATAATGCTTCCATTACTTTGGATGAGATGGTAAAGCTCACATTTGCCTTTTGAGGGGGTTTTAATTGGTGTTACGGTATGTTTAATGTGCTTCATCTGTTGGGTGGGTAGATATTTTAGCCATGGGAAACTAACATTCATCTCAGTACTTTTTAAGCTTATATGCCTTGGCAAGAAGAACGAACATGTGTTACATGCATTATATTAGATGCATCCCATAAAAAAGGAAAGCCATCATTATCGAATGATGTCTAGTCATCAAGGGATCTTTGGAGCTGGTTATATCGTTGATGCATACAATGGACGTGTTCATATGTAAAACACAGTTTTTGGTCTTACACTTTCATAATATTGCGAGCAGCTGGAATGTAATATGCAAGCTTTTCATTTGTTTGATGACAGTTAAGTAGAGACACTAAAGATGGAGAAGTTGCAGAAAAAGTTGTAGTCTATCAGCGTGCAAACAAAGAGGTAACTATTTGTTTATTACAGAAGAATATGCACTGCATAAACAAATATAGATTGTAGTTATGAATTTTTGGTCCTCAGGTTGCTATTATTTGCAATCATCAACGTAGCATTTCGAAATCCCATGTGGCACAAATGACCAAGTTGCAAGAGAAGATAGATGAATTGAAGGTGACAACTTCTCTCTCGATCTCCAGCTATCATACAAGATATCTGGTCCCCACCTACATCTCCCAATTTTCACATCGGTTTTGCAAATGGACCATGTTTTTCTACATGGACTGCATAAGAGATTCTAGGAACTTTAAGAATTCACTCCAGTTAGAGTGGAGCTGACGTTCTAAATCATGTGCAGGACAATATGAAAGAGCTAAAAGTAGATTTGGATCGGGCACGAAAAGGAAAGCCTCCCCTAAAGGATGCTGATGGAAAGCAAAAGAGGAACTTGACCCCAGAAGCGTAATATGATTGCTACCTGTTCCCCATTCTGCAGCTATGTAGATGTTTCTGATTTTTTATGTTACCTCATTTTCTGCTGTGCAGGATAGAGAAGAAGACTGCTCAAATCGAGGCGAAAATTGAGAAAATGGAACGGGACAAAACTACCAGAGAAGATCTGAAAACTGTTGCACTGGGCACATCCAAAATCAACTATCTTGACCCAAGGATCACAGTTGCATGGTGCAAACGGCACGAAGTTCCAATTGAGAAGGTTAGCTTCAAGCCTTGCACATGTCGAGGCAATCTTTGGAATTAGACATTTTATGATCTAAACAAGGGTAACTTAAGTTAGTGGTGCTTTTCTTCCCACGATAAAAGGATGGCACAATAATTGCGAATTTCCTGGTCCCCTGATTTTTTAGTTTGCCGGGTCTGGTCTCCGAAATGGTATGACCTATATTATTTGCTGTTGCAGATATTCAACAAGTCTCTGTTGGCAAAATTTGCTTGGGCGATGGACGTGGAACCTGACTTCAGATTTTGACATGCTGAGTCTGTGTTCCCCTTAGCCAGCATGTTGAGGCTCCTTTTCATCCTGCAGATTTTTTTCTTCTTTGTCTGTTACGGTGAAAAATATTCATGTTGAATGTTCAACTAATCTAATTATAGATGAAGTCTCTTCTCCACACTGGCTCTCACTTCGACTCGGATTGATTCAGGGACTGTCATTTACTTTGAGAAACTTTTCATTCTCTGTAGATACATTTGTCAAACTAACAATTGTCCAAAGATAGTTGAGAAATTATAAAGATCGGTTCTTATGTCTGTTCTTTATCCCTTGCTATTGCTGTCAATGATGCCTAAGTGGATTATGACATCAGTGACTGGGGTGATGTACGTTGGTCATGGATCACATCCATATAGAAGTTTATGTAGGGGCGTGTGGTTATCATGGGTTATATGCAAACTTTCGGTTTGGAGCTTAATGGATCATTATGGCATTAAGTACGATGAGTTCGAAAATGTTTTGTCATCATCTTACCAATGTTAAACATTTTTCCAATTTTTTTTTATTAAAAAAAAGCATCAGGTTTAGATAATTAAGGAATATGAGAAATCATACTTGCTTTGACCAAACTATTTTATTCTTATTTTGAATGTATGGCCTTCTTATTATAATGATAGAGGGAAGAGGAGTATCTTGAGCTTTATATACATACAAGATTCGTCAACACGAAATTAAGTTTTTGGCAATTGCGAGTTGCGACCTTACTTTTTGGAGACCATCTTTGACTTTTCCCATCAATAAGAGTGGGTCAAATCTTGAAAATTTGTCCAATGGCATTATTTCTTCGGAAAATTCCAAATAAGAGTCTTTTTTTATTTTCTCAAATAATGATCTGAAATGAATTTTTTTCAAATAAGAATTTGAAGTGCTCTTTTTATTTCAAAGAAAGGCTTAATCGATGGGCGTTTTCGTTCTTTTACTTTTTTAATTTTTTTTCTTTTTCTATTTTTTCTCTTTCCCTTTTGCTTTTCTTTTTTCTTCTTCCCCTTCCCTCCCCTCCCCAACGTCTTCTGCAACCGTGGACACCTTCATCTTCTTCAACCTCGACGTCTTCTGCAACCCTTCGACGGCCTTCCTGGCGGAGTACACAGCGGGCCGCCGGAGCCGTCGTTGGCCGCGAGCATGGCGGCGAGGATGCCCCCGACACTGGTCCCAGCGAGGACGTCGAAGAAGCCACGACGGAGGCGTGGGGTCGCCGGTCCTGAGGCGGATCTGGTCCTCGAGGCGGACGAGGGCGGCGCCGGCGACAATGCAAGTGGTCCCGCCGCCGTCGATGCAGAGGAGGCGGGTTCGATTTGCATGCCCATACGGCTCAGCCGATGAGATTGAACCTGGTAGGAACGATATTGGCGATGCCGAGGAGTCCCTGGACTGTGTTCCCGACGAATTGCAACGCTGACTGGAGGGCCCCGGCGACGGGCAAGCTAGAATTGCAGATCGAGAGAGGGGTTGGGACCACCAATTGGCAAATGTTGAGTTAAGTTGTACCACTGCATCGAATGAGGAAGGACAAGTATTCAGCGTAGAAAATCATATTTCTTTTTGGATCAAATCCATCTCGAAGGGCATGATTATTGGAACCACGTAAAATAACGTTGCCGCCCTCGTCTACCTCGAGGACCAGATCCGCTCAGGACCGGCGACCCCACGCCTCCATCGCGATTTCTTCGACGTCGTCGTCGGGACCTGCGTAGGGGGCATCCTGGCCGCCATGCTCGCGGCCGACGACGGCTCCGGCCGCCAGCTGTACTCCGCCAGGAAGGCCGTCGAAGGGTTGCAAAAGAGGTCCGGTCGGGGTTGAAGAAGACGAAGGTGTCCACGGTTGCAGAAGACGTTGGGGAAGGGAGGGAAGGGGAAGAAGAAAAAAAGAAAAGGGCAAGGGAAAGAGAAAGGGAAAGAGAAAAAAAAAGAAAAAAAATTCAAAAAAGTAAAAGGATGAAAACGCACTTCGGTCGTGACCTTCTTTGAAATAAAAAGAGCACTTCATGCCCTTATTTGAAACAAGACCTACTTCATACCCTTATTTGAAAAAATAAAGACACTTCAGATTTTTATTTGAAATTTTCCCTTATTTCTTTTGGCCTAAAATTTTTCACGACTTTGACCTACCTTAAATACAAATATTAAGATACTTTTAGGATTTGAGGTATTCAATATTATGCGGAACTCAAATCTAAAATGCTAACCAAATCTTTCTTAAAAAAAAAACTATAAAAATTTAATTTTAGGAATGTTGGGTAAAATACTTCAATGTGAAAATCATCAAACGAGATAACACGAAATTGTAGTTATTTTGAATGTATGGCCTTTCTTGTGATTATAATGATAGAGGGAAGAGTAGTGTCTTTAACTTTATATACATACAAGATTCTTTAACACCAGATGAGTTCTTGGCAATTGCCACCTTACTTTTTGGAGACTATCTTTGACTTTCCCCATCAATAAGACAGGATCAAATCTTAAAAATTTGTCCCATAACATTTTTTCTTGAGAAAATTCCAAAAAATGGCCCGAAGTCTTCTCATTTTCTCAAATAAGGGCCCCAGGTGAACCTTGATTCAAATAAGGGCCTGAAGTGCCCTCATTTTCTCAAATAAGGGCCCCAGGTGAACCTTGATTCAAATAAGAGCCTGAAGTGCCCTCATTTTCTCAAATAAGGGCCTGAAGTGAAGTTGTTTCAAATAAGGGCCTAAAGTGACCATAAAATTTCAAAAAATGGCCTAATTTCAAGGGCATTTTCGTCATTTTCCTTATTTAATTTTTTTATTTTTTATTTTTTTTTTCTGTTTCCTTAAAAATTAACAAAAAAAATTAAAAAAAAAAAAGACATTGCAGAGGCGGGAGGGCTGCCCCTCCCGCCTGTGGCCGCCGGCCCACCGCAGGTGGGGGGTCGGCGAGGGCAGCGAAGGCGACGGAGTCGCCGGCGCCTCGGCGAGGGCCGGCGACCCCGGCGACCAGAGGCGAGGGCCTGCTGGCCCTCGCCAAAACAGGGAGAGGGTCGGGCCCTCTCCCGGATCTGGGTGGGGGTCGCCGGCCCCCGCCCCGCCCTGACCAGGGGAGGGCGGCGACCCCCACCCTGGTCTTGGCGAGGGTCGGCGACCCCTGCCCGATTCTGGGCGAGGGTCGGCGACCCCCGCTCGGACCTGGGCGGGGGTCGTCGCCCCCGCAGACCCCTCACCTGCGGTGGGCCGGCGGCCACAGGCGGGAGGGGGCAGCCCTCCCGCCTGTGGGCTGTTTTTCTATTTTTTATTTTTATTTTTTAAATTTTTTTTAAAAACAGAAAAGGAAAAAATAGGGAATAAATAAATAAAAATCAAAATGAGAAATGACGAAAATGCCCTTTAGCTCAGACCCTTTTTTGAAACTCTATAACCACTTCAGGCCCTTATTTGAATCAAAGTTCACTTGTGGCCCTTATTTGAAAAAATGAGAGGACTTCGGGCCATTTTTTGGAATTTTCCCTATTTTCTTTTGGCCATCGACTTTTGCCTACTTTAAATACAAATATTCAAATACTCGTAGGATTTGAGGTACTCAATATTATGCGATACTCAAAGCTAAAATGCTAACCAAATCTTTCTTCAGTTATAAAAATCCATTCTAGGAATATTGGGGAAAATACTTCAATGTACAAATAATCAAATGAGATAACACGAAATTGTAGTTATTTTGAATGTATGGCCCTTCTTGCGGTTATAATGATAGAAGGAAGAGGAGTATCTTTAACTCTATACACACACACGAGTATCGTTGACACGAAATTGAGGTTTTGGCAATTGCGACTCTACTTTTCGATACTACATTTGACTTTTTCTATCAACAAGAGCAGATCAAATCTTGAAAATTTGTCCCATCAAGTTTTTCACATCTTTGACCTACTTTAAATACAAATATCCATATACGTTCAGGATTTGAGGTACTCAATGTTAACTGTTATGGCCTATGTGTCCGTATATACAATATAAGGTTGATCGACAAACCTGAAATCAAATGCAAATGAGTAATCCAAATGTAGACGAATGATTCGAGCCCAACGAATTCACGTTGTGTCCTTAAGACAAATTTGTCCCCTCTACCGGTACTCAAGGTTCTTGGACAATTGCCTCCCATAGATAGAATGGATCTCCTTTCCGATGAAGCGGTACTTCTTTAAAGGAAAATCTTATAACGTAACTTTACAGATTAATTGCACAACCGACAATGATGAATGATGAAGAATTAGAGAGCAATGGAATGTCGAGTGTGCGAGTGTGTTTTTCGAAAAAACCAAGAGAGTCAATAAAAGGTCACGGTTTCAAAAGCAATGAAGAGTCACAACGAATCGAAAAGTTTCGTTCGGTTATAGATGGGCGAACCGGAATCGGGAGCTTGACGAACGATCACGTACAGACATATCTGTTCGAAAAGAAAAAACTTCCAAAACGAAACCATGTCCGTTCGGACACCAGTTCATTGTGTCTATTCGGTTGGGATAAAATTTTTGAACAAACATGTCTGTTCGGTTGGAAAAAATAAAACCGACGAACAACCATGTCTATTCGGTTGGAAAGAAAAAATAAAACTGATGGGCTCCAATGTGCCGAGTTCCAAAAATAAATAAATAAATGGAGCAGGCACAGACCTGGACCCAAGCCGGGGCCGATCCGAGCCGGCGGCAGCGCGCGCGGACCGACCCAGCTTTGCGTAGGTCCTCTCCCTTTCACAAAAGTGGGGTGCCCCTTGGGACCCAAACCCATTTGAGAGGCTCCTCTATTTAAACCCATTTCCATCTTATCTTCTATCCAATGTGGGACTACCTCCATCCACACTTCTCATTCACCTTCTATGGGATTTGGATACCAAAATCCCACCCTTCAATACTATGCGGAACTCAAATCTCAAATGCAAATGAAATCTATCTTCAATTATAAAAATTCATTACAGGAATGTTGGGTAAAATACTTTAATTTGTGAAAATAATCAAATGAGATAACACGGAATTTTAGTTATTTTGAATGTGTGGCCCTTCTTGCGATGATAGTGGTAGAGGAAAGAGGAGTATCTTTAACTTTATATACATACAAGTATCGTTAGGATGGAATCCAACTTTTCCCGGTCTGGTCCAAGTTCATGCTGGCGAACCCAACATTGGAGTTTTTGTATGGGAAGTAATGGTGGTTGATTCTATAAAAGGACCGACTTAGAATACGGCTCTCGAGGGAAATTGTCATGTAAATACGACCCCTCCACCAAAAAAATGCTAATTTCTCGAGATGTTACGTTTGATGAAACTCACATATATTTTCCTTCCAGGGATCAAATTCAAGGGGAGAATAGTGGTGACAATACTAACAACTATGATTATAGTGGATTCGATGTCGAATTTGCTCCCTTACCAATTGTTTCTGATGATTTGGTGATTGATGAAAACCAGACAGATGGGAGAAACACTTCTAATCAAGACACAACGGGTTTAGTTCCCGACCTTGTCCAGGAAATAGCTCTGGTTCATCGATCAACCCAAGCGGCTCAGCCCTCAACTCGTCTTTGCGACTTTGTCACATATCAGTGATCTACGGCTTATCCCATTCAAGCTTATATTTGCTATGATTACATTTCTCCAGAGTTTTGTACCTTTCTATCAGCTATAGATTCAAATATTGAGCCTGCAAACTTTCTTGAAGCGCAACAACCAGCTGTGTGAAGGAAGGCCATGTATGACGAACTACAAGCCCTTGAAAAAAATCAGACTTGGGATATTATTCCATCATCTACTTGAAAACGTCATGTTGGTTGTCGATGGATTTACAAAATCAAGTACAAAAGTGATGGTTCAATCGAGAGGCACAAGGCTAGATTGGTCGCCAAGGGATACACCCAAACATACGAAGTGGACTACAAAGAAATGTTTGCTTCTGTAGTAAAAATGAATACTGTTAGAGTTCTCATGGCAGTTGCTGTCAATTGTGGTTGGTCACTGTTTTAAACGGATGTTAAGAATGCGTTCCTTCATGGAGAACTTGAAGAAGAAGTATACATGGACCTCCCTCCGAGTCACCCCTTAGAAGATCAAGGATTTGTTTGCAAACTCAAGAAGGCAATCTATGGTCTCAAACAGTCACCTCGAGCATGGTACGGAAAGTTGAGTGCAGCCCTGGTGACGTTTGGTTTTACAATGGGTAAGTCAGACCATTCTCTATTTGTTAAGAAAAATTCTGAAGGAATTAAGGTAGTGTTAATATGTGTTGATGACATTGTCATTACCGGTGATGATCTACAAGAGATTGAATCTCTCAAAAACTATTTGCATGAGAAGTTCGACATCAAGGATTTGGGTCGGTTGTGATACTTCCTTGGAATTGAAGTTGCTAGTTCCAGCAAAGGCTTATTTCTTTCTCACAGAAAATATGCATTGGATTTGTTAAAGGAAACAAGAAAATTGGGGGCCAAACCTGCAGAGTCTCCTATGGAATTTGGGAACAAAGTGATAAAAAATACTACTCCTCTCCAAGATTTTGGCCAGTTTCAAAGATTAGTTGGTCGGCTCATTTAATTGACTATCACTCGGCCGGACATTTCATAGGCCGTTAGCTTTTTGAGCCAATTTATGCATGCTCCTACTGAAGGTCACATGGAGCTTGTTGATCGTATATCGAGATATTTGAAGTCATGTCTAGGACGTGGCATTCTTATGAAGAAATATGCTCACACGGAGGTTGTTGGATATGCTGATGCTGATGCTGATTGGGCTGGTAGTCCCACTGATAGGAGGTCTACCACTGGTTTTTGTACTCTTGTAGGAGGTAATCTCGTTACGTGGAAAAGCAAAAAGCAAAGTGTGGTTGCTCGTTCGAGCGCTGAAGCAGAATACAGAGTTATGGCGTCAGCAACATGTGAATTGGTCTGGCTTCGCTTGCAATTAAGTGACTTGGGTCTTGAAGGATCTCGCGGTCCTATGAAGCTATTTTGTGATAACCAAGCAGCATCTCACATTGCGTCAAATCCCGTCTTCCATGAAAGAACAAAACACATAGAAGTCGATTGTCATTTTGTTCGAGAGAAAGTTCAGAACAAAACTATCGAAACTCTTTAAGTTTGAAGCAAAGAACAACTTGCTGATGTGTTTACTAAACCTCTTTCTAAAGGAGTATTTCAACAATTGTTGGCCAAGTTGACCTCAGAAGATATCTTCGCCCCAACTTGGAGGGGGAGTGTTGACGAGATTGGCGAGATTGGCAATATAAACTTGCCAAATCATGATAAGATTGAGAATCGAGATTCATTATGTAATAGTTGTCTTTACCATAAAAATCATAGGCTATGTTTAGCAACTATGATGTACTCTTCTTTATTTAAGGAGAATGTATCTCCCCCAAGAAGCTAAGAAATATGGAGATTTCTCCCGTGGATGTAGGCTTCCAAGGAACTTTTTCTTGGTCGACCGAACCACGTAAAACCTCTGTTCATATTCCCTTTTCTCTGTCTTTTCTATGTTCGTATTAACTCGCTACAGAATAACTTGTGCTAATTTCCATCAGTCAATTCTAGAAACAAATCTTTGACCAAAAAAATAATAACCTTCAAACAAATCTTGGACTCTTAACACCACGCATAAGTAACGTCATAACAAGCAATACATAAATGCATCCTCCTCAACAGAATTCGCACCTATAAATTGCAACACCAGAGCAAGAGTCATTCATCAAATTTCGGGAGAAAACTACTAGGAAAAAGGAAGAAGAAAGAAACAATGGAGAGAGTGTTGAGGTTGATGTCTTGTATTCTGTTATCCAAGAGATTATGAGGCGGTTCCGAAAGGCCCCTTGACGATTGGATAGCACGGTGAGCGGGCGGGGTTCCGGGGGGGCCGCCTAGGCGGGGGTCGCCGGGGCAGCGCCCCTGAGCCGCTAGAGGCGTTTTATGTTCAGTCATAGCGGGATTTATATGGGAAAGTTAAATATTTTAGGCTATGTGGGCAATTTTGTAATTTGTGCCATGTAGGGTTTCGCTATATATATTTAGGGCGAAACAGGTCTCAAAAGAAGAGAGAGAGAGGGTGAGAAAGAGTGGCTGTACACTTTTCTACGTTATTAGTGAAACAGATCTTATCTCCCCGTGGACGTAGGTAGGCGGAACATCTCCCCTACTGAACCACGTAAATTCTTGTGTTGTACAAATTTCCATTAATTTCTTGCATCGTTGATAGGATCGAATTTAGATATTCGACAGAGAGTTAATCTGAAATGCTCATGGATAATCCTCCTCATGCTCGTTTTAGCTTTTGGTATGGCTTCTCTGCCTGCAACAAAGGCGAGAGAACTCATCACAGAAGGTCATGACGGCGTCGAAGAAGAAGGCAAAGCAACCTATTTTCACTACCGGATCTTGCCTCAGAACACCCACGTCCCACCATCTTCACCTAGCCACCGCCACAACTGAGGCACTGCCATTCCATAGTTAAGTCCGCCATCTAGTTAAATTTTTAAGCAATTACTTGTAACTACACAATATGTTCACCGATGGAATAAAGTTGCTACGGCTTTGGTTGTGTGCTGATTTTTTTTTTTCAAATTTTATATTTCTTCCTTTCTATCTTTTTTTTCCTGCTCCTTCTTCCTGCAGCTTGTCGCTGGTCCGACGACCGGCCAGAGGCGTGGAGTGTACGAGTAAATTGACAAGCGAGTAAAATGTTTAGTCATGTAATCACCTCTTGGTTTGATTGGATTAATCCTTTGGGATATCCTATATAGTTTGATCAAAATCAGAGGGGCGTACGAGTAAATTAACATAAAACATTCGACTATAAAGAGAAAATGAATAGATAAAAGCCTTTGAAAAATTTGATTCACAACACTGTTATGCGACGAAGTCAAGCCAACCAAGACAAGGAAAATACATGATTCAAAGCTTGGATGGTATTTTTCACGATCAAATATCGTGGATATATTCAATATTGAGTGTCATTTGAACAAAGTTGGAATTTTCTTAAAGGTTTTTTTCAAAGAAAATTAGAAAATGAGATGAAAACATTTCAATCTGATTCGAAGGAACAGAAAATAAGAAAAAGAAAAAAAAGATATTAGAGAGAGAAAGATGCAAACATTTGGGTTAATTAAGGGAATTGCATTGGGCCGCCCAAAAAATGGCCTCTTAGGGTGCGCAGGACAACAATTCTATTTCCTTATTTTTCTATTTTTGTTTTGTTTCGGGGAACAGGTTTATAACAAAAATCAGATTGGTAAAACAATTTCATTTTTCTATTTTTGGGACAAAGTTTTGGTCTAGAAATAGGATTGGAACAAAAAAGAGAAATAGAAATTTTTTACTTTTCTCTTTTTGGAACACAAACAGAAGTAAGAATTTTTCTCATTGCTCACTTCCTCTCTCTCGTGTCCTTATCGCCGGTCACCCGTCGCAAGCTTCCGATCCCCTACCTTTGGTCACCGGTCACGGCTGCCATCGGTCTCCGGTCCCTAGCCTCTGTTAGCCCGCTGCCGGTCCCCTAGTCCCCGACCGCCGTTCCCCATTCCCCGTTCCCCAGTCCCCGGCCTTTGGTCCCGGCCACTGATTTTCGATCCCTAGCCGCCGTTAGACCGCCATCGGTCACCGATTCCCGGTCGCTATTCACTAGCCGCCGGTCGCTATTCACCATCTGCCATTCTCTAGCCGGCCATTGTTCCCCCGCCACCGGTCACCGGTCCCCGGCTACTTTTCGCCCCCGTCGTGGTCGCAGGTCCACGGTCGTAGTTTGCCCGCCGCTAGTTGTCGGTCCCCAGCGGGCGTTCTCCTGCTGCCAGCAGTCCACTAATCACTGATCTTCGTTCCCCGATCACCGTTCATCGCTCTCTGGTCCTCGGCTGCCGTTTGCCGGTCGCCCAACTATAGAAATTTTATGTTGTTATCAAACGAATTTCAGTTTCAGGAATAGAAATTTTGGATCGTTTTCAAGTACGTGACTCTGCTTGGAAACTCGTCTAGGGAATAGAAATAGAAAAATCTATTTCTCGCCAAAAATATGGCCTAAATGCTACAGAGAGAGAGACGAATGGAGGGTAGTGTGGACCTGTCTTGGCGCCTCACTCACTCTCTCTCTCAAAAAACATTATGACATGGATGAAATGACTTTCCACGTGTTACTTACGGAAATTTAAAAAATTATCAAAAAATTCTAAAGATAGGATAGGATTTGAAATATGCTATCCAATGTTTGTTGATGTCCGGATATAGTATGGATTCAAATAAATATTATCAAATGAGTGTTAGATTTGTAGAATTTAAATTAAAAATGAATCATGAAAATCATAAAAACTATTCATCTGTTTACAATCCCTCTCCATATCGAACACCCCTCTTCGGTCAAATGACGCAGACGAGGACGCCCTCCCCTTCTGTGACATCCCTTCCGCCAGCCTCGACGAACCCGTTCGCTCTCTCTTTCGTTTGTCTGGATTTGCTCGTGGAGGAAGAAGGGGATCGAAGCTCACGATGAATTCATCTTAAAGATATCACCAACAGAAGGGGATGCTTTATCTCTCATTTTAAATGGAATCAATTTCATCACTCTCATTCTAGAGACTTCTTCATTGCTTCTCCTTCTCTAACCCGTTTTCACTGCAGCAAGCCTCCCCTCGTTCGGCTCCAGTTTCTGGTCAGGATGGCCGAAAGTGCACAAACCTTGGCCGTTCCCCCTTTGTCACCGCCCGATCGACGACGTCCATGTCTCTAGGAACTTTGTCTCCGATCTGATCACCGACCAAGGTAAAAAAAACCCAACTCTCATGAAGGAAAATTTCACAAACTCTATTTATGTTTCTCATGAAAGAAACAGAGCCCGTAAGCTGGCACCGTTTTTCCCGGCATGTAGAAGGTGAAAGCAGGTCGTCGTCGGTGGGAGGAGCGTTGGCCATTGGAGTTTGCTTAGGCCGTTGGGTGTAAATCCCACCTCATGGTATCTCGTGCTCTGGTTCTGTGGTGGCCATTTTAGTGAGAGTAATAGGAACTAGAGAGAAAGATGATGGTGGCACTGGGCCAAAGGAAGGAAAGAGCGATCAGTGATCACAGAAGGAAAGAAGGCATGATTTTTTCATTAATTTTTCAAATTTCATATATCTTATCCGGGTCTATCCCACTCCCTAGGTGGGATTTTTTTATGCGCACTATATCCGGACTATATCCGATCATGTCCGAATTCCGCGTCACTCCAAACACCGGATAGAATAAAAGCTATCTTATCCGAGATTTTATCCAATCGACCAAACGCAGCTAATGGCAGGAATTGCATTGGGCCACCCAAAAAAAAAAAGGCTTTTTAAAAGCTGTAGAGAGAGAAGAATGGACGGTAGTCTGGACTTGTCTTGGCGCCTCACTCACCCACACACTCTGTCTAAAAAAATTATAACATGGTTGAAATGACTTTCCACGTGTAACTCATGAAAATTGAAAAAATTATGAAAAAAATCATAAACACATTGTAATTATATCAATTCAGTCTTAATCATTTTATTTTATTTTTGCCAATTGAGTGATAAACCTTTTGCATTTGTGCCGATTAAGTCCTTCCTGCCAACTTTGGCCAACCGGCACTAACTTGGTAATTTTAAAAATATTAAATTTTCTCAATTTTGTTTTGTATTTTTATATTTTTTATTCTTTCTTTTTATTTTGTTCTCCTTCCTCCAGCTGGTCGGTGATCCATTGAGGCTCAGCCTTGCCATAGCTAAGCGAGGTCGCCCTCACGTTTGGCCAGTTGCCGAGGAAGAAGGAGAAGAAAAAAGTAAAGAAAATAAGAAAGGAAAAAATTAAAAAAGATAAGTAATTTGAAAAAAATATTAAAATACTATTAAAGATTGTCGTCAGTGCCGGCCAGAAAAAGTTGGACGTAAGGACTGCATTGACACAAATGCAATAGGTTTAAAAATCAATTAGTAAAAAAAAAGTTTAATACTGAATTGACACAATTACAATAGATTTAAAACTTTTTTGGTAGTTTTCTCCCTAAAAATATGGAATGCCAAGATGGAATTGCTCGTTCCTTTTCCTGTTTATACCACAACTTTGGTTCTGCTTGTTTTGCGGAGAAAAGTACAACATGTCTACTTTCCGAATTTCTATTCTAAAGTAACTTAAGTTAAGAAGTTTTGACACTCGAATTTCCGCCAATAAGTCCAATAGGGTAAAAACTCGGGACTTGGGATTCCTAATTGTGACAAGACCAATTTTTTCTGACAAAAAAGCCTTTTATGTGTATTTTTAGTGTCATTTCATTCTATTTGTATTTAGATGTTATTTTCCAAACGAGCTAGAGATTGACTTTTAGGTTTACTGTTTGGTCAAACCTAAAAAGTCAACTTTTGATCAACATTTTATTATATTTGTGAAAATCAAGAAAAGATATCAATCTTATCCATACATGCATAGTTAGGCTTTTAACATTCATTTTTTTAAAAATGATTGACAATTAACTTTTTGGTTAAATCGGAGACTGACCCTCGAATAAAAAATCCCAAAATCAATTGATTTGGTTCCATTTTTAGACATTTGATTTAGGGGCCACGACAATTCAAAATTTGAAGCCCAACTTCAAGAATTCAAGCTCAAACGGGTCAGCCAATGTTCGAGCACAACTTTATGAATGTGATTAATTTTTTCACGACAAAATCAATTCGCACAATATTATTGGGAGTTGGCCAAGTTAATTCAATTTCAATATCTATTTTAACGTAATATGAGTAATTTGGAGAAATCAAGCAAACATGATAAATTGGGATCCACAAGGTTGGTTCAGTTGATCCGACCTGGTTCGGCCCAATTATTTGGATAAATTCATAGTAATTCAGAAGAGAATAGAACAATTGTTGGACGCACCTAGTAAACTCGGTTTGACCCAGTCCAGTTTGGCCCACTGGCCAAAATGTGCAGTCCATTTAGCTCAATCATACCCATGGCCGGCCCCCTCACCCTTTTAATTACCAAAATGCTATTCTCTCACTTTTTCCAAATATAAATTTCATGTCACTAACTCTCGAAAGCTTTAATCATAGTCATCCATTGCCCATTTAATTTTAGCCATAGAGGTGCCATGTCCTATCCATGTGCATTATCAAGAGCCAATAGGATCATTTCTTAGACATTAAGGAATGAACCTTGGCAATTTAATTAAGTTATGGTGTGTAGGGCTAAGATTGAAGCATTTTAAATTTTTTCGGCCTAATTCCCTAAAAAAAACCCCAAACTTTAAGTCCAGTTCTAAATCTACTTTGATTTTTTTTTATCTTAGAAAAAACCTCCAACTTTAGGCCGAGACCCAAATCTGCCCTGAACTTTTTTTTATCTTAGAAAAAACCCCCAACTTTAGGTCCAGTCACAAATCTGCCCCGAACATTTTTTGTCTCGAAAAAACCCCCAAACTTTAGGTATTGTCCCAAATCTACCCTGAATTTTGTTTTGTCTTACAAAAATCACAAAATTTCAATGTACTTTCAATTTACCAAGTGGTCCAGTCCCAACTTGACGTGGCATTTCCACGTCGATAAAAAAACCAACATTAATAAAGTAATGGGCAATAGGTGCGGACCGACGTGGCATTTCCTCGTGGATATTAAATCCACCCAATAAAGAAATTCTCCAAAATGAAACCGTTCTATAATATGAAAATTATCGACTATTGTCGGCAATTTATGGACAAAGGTTAATAGAGCAAATTTGAGATTAAAGTAAAAATTGGTGCTTTTTCTTAGATGAAAAACGTTTAGGGTGGCTTTGGAACTAGAACTAAAGTTTAAGGTTTTTTTCGAGACAAAAAAAGTTTGGGACAAATTTGGAACCGAACCTAAAGTTAAGGGTTTTTTCCGAGACAAAAAAGAGTTCGGGTAGATTTGGGAGTTGACCTAAAGTTGGGGTTTTTTAGGAAATTTGGCCAAATTTTTCCCTTCTATTTTCCTCTCTTTCTTTCCTCGGCCGAACGCCCTAGCCCAGTCACACACTCAAATTTTTTGATAGCAAGCAAAATCTCTCTCTCTCTCTCTCTCTCTGGCATCCTCCTTATCGTCGGTCTTTCGGCAGTTTTCGACCGAATTTCGACGTTTATACTTCGAGCTTGTTTTGTGAGCACACCCCTCAAGGCGTCCCCGAGCCAGCCATGGTTTGTACTTCCTCCGATTTTTGCCAGAACTCTTCCAATCTGGCCAATTTTGCTCGTCGCTTGCCGATGAATTGATTCAAGGTAGGATTTGGCTAAACTTTTGATAATTGTTTCGTAGGATCATCCATCCTTTGATTCAATTATAGTAAAAAATTGAAGTTATTGCTTCAATCTATAGTTTAATTTCAAGGTAGGATGTGATGAAATTAATTAGTTCATAGTTGTTAGAACTAATTCAATTTCTGGAAATTAAGATCAATTGCATATTTAAATCACTTTAGGACTCCAATTGCATGTTGGTCAAATTATCCTTAGGCCTTGATTGATGTCAATATTGATGTCTGATTGATGATTGTGCTTAATTTGATAAGTTTATATGTAAATGCTTAGGAATTAGGTTTAGCTCAAGGTAGATTGAAGTTTTGCATGCTCAATTCCTTAGAAAAGTCAGGTTAGCCGAAACCTATCAGACCAATTTTTATTAGGGTTAATACCACGGAAAATCTCAAATTGGTACATCTGTGACAAATTTACCCCAAACTATTTTTTTTACCACAAAAAACTCCCAAACTAGTACACTTGTGATAAATTTACCCTCCGTTGGTTTTCGTTAAATTTAACGTCAAATTGCTGAGTTGGATGGCACGTGGCAGTTCACTAGTGTGCCAGTTTGGGATTTTTACCATCTGTTTGTCACATGTGTATCAATTTGAAGTTTTTCGTGGTATTAATCCAATTTAACGAATGGTAAATTTGTCAAGTGTGTAATAGTTTGAGATTTTTCGTGGTAAAAAAAAATTAGTTTATGGTAAATTTGTCACAGATGTACCAGTTTGGGGTTTTTGGTGGTAAAAAAAAATAGTCTAGGGTAAATTTGTCACAGGTGTACCAGTTTGAGGTTTTTGGTGGTCAAAAAAATAGTTTGGAGTAAATTTGTCACAGGTGTACCAGTTTGGGGTTTTTCGCGGTATTAACCCTTTTTATTATTAGTTGAGTGTGGATTAGTCCTAGTTTTGATGTATGTTACATGAATGATGATTAATATCAAGTTTTGTTGTTTTTGGTGATTATTTCTTAAGATTTTTCAGAGTGAATGAATGATGGTGGTGTTCATTGAGACATGTTTATGTTCATAAGGATGAGTTTGAGGATGTTCTAGTTCTTGGAAAATGCTAAGAACATTGATTGAAGGTGGTGGAAGATGTTAAGGTTTTCTGGAAAATCATAGTTTGATCTGACATTTCCCTGTTCTTCAATTTGTTTGGAGAAACTCATATGGAATTAAGAAAACTTGTCTTCAGATTAAATATAGCAGAGATTCATAGCTTTTGATCCACATGAAGGACATGAAATTTGAACATCATTTTTTTTTTGTCAGAAAATGATGTATTTCATTAAACTAGGGAAAGATAGAAGGACCCGACAAGTGGACTTTAGTACATAAAAGCTCCCAAAGGGCTTGAGGAGGGGACAAGACCCAATTTAGATGTAAAAAGTTTTTCCTATAGATTTTGGCAATCCAGTGCACCACTGAATTGGCCTCTATAAAATAATGAGCTACCGGATATTTGAGAAGGAAGATAGCAGATCCTTGCATTTGATGATAAGAGCGGAGCTTCCCAAGTGAACTGCCCTAGACCCCTCAAAGCATTGACCAAGTCTAAGTTGTCAAAGAGTCAAGTACAAAGGTTTTGTGGATTTGAGGGAAGAAATAAATTAGTGCTTGTAAGAGGGCATGAGCTTCTACCATGGTTGCGAATGACGATGCCACGACAGATGCCTGCAATTAAACCTACTGTCGCTCCAGGTTCGTAAGATCCATCTATGTTTATCCTGAAAATTACAACTTCCGGTGAGATCCAAGTTCGTGAAGAAGTGTCGCTACCATTTTCGAATCAGCTCAATTTGGGGTTCCATCTGTTTGAAGCTCTTAATGCCTGCCAGGGCAGTGTCTTCAAGGTTACATGGGTTTGCTTTTTTGCTCTTGAAAATGGCCTGGTTGCATGACTTCCATATGCACCAAAGAACTGCGACAATCGTCTCCATATCTGGAAATATACTCGAGAATTCCTTCAAATTACCAACTCATCCTTCAATTCGAGTTAGACCTCGACTAGATATGTGAATGTTCAGCGCCAGGTTCAGCCAGACTGACTTCATACATTGACATGACAAAAACAGGTGCTCCATCATTTCTATGCTTCGATTATTCTGATTTTGGGAAGAGTGCAAATTCCATATATTTGTCCATAGGGTCCTAAGTGGATTATGACATCAGTGATTGCGGTGATGTACGTTGGTCATGGATTATATCCATATGGAAGTTTATGTAGGGGCTGTGGTTATCGTCTAGGAAGCACTGATACTCTTCGACACTCTTCGACATGCGATCCACACACGATCAGCGCTCTAGACACGCCAGCGACATGCGAGTTCAGCATCCCAACACGCCATTTCGACAAGCATGGGGTCAATTTTAAGTATTTTCAATAAATTAGGGGTCAAAATGTGGATTTATCAAAGATACATATACTCAAATCATATATCCAACCACCCCAAAATTAATATACCCAGTCAGCAAAAAAAAAAAAAAAACCTTATCATGAATCCCTAACATAAAAAGAAGAAAAAAAACTCACTGATATTTTTATATTATCATGTATATATAAAAATATACATTTAATATACAACATGTCCCGACATGTCGGAATCATCTATTTTTTGAGAAATAACGTGTTGGCGTGTCGTATCGTGTCGTGTCGCGTGTCGCGTGTCGGTGTCGGTGCTACTTAGGTTATTGTGGGTTATATTCAACTTTCGGTTTGGAGTTTAATAGATCATTATCGCATTAAATACAATGAGTTTGAAAACGTTTGTCGTCATCTTACGAATATTAAACATTTTGGCCAAAAATTAAAAGAAAGGCATCAGCGTGAGATGATTAAGGAATACGAGAAGTCGTACGTGATTTGACCAAACTAACTTATTCTTGCGACTAAACTAGAGCAGTTTCTCACCCTCAAGATCTGTCCCGAGTACCCACGACAGTGGATCCAGCAGGGGCACACACACCTTCACCTTGGTGCTATCCGTCTTGCATTAAGCTTTCATGGTCGAGGATCCAGCTTGCATTAAGCTTTCATTGCCGTGGATCAATTCAATATTATGCGGAACACAAATCTAAAATGCTAACCAAATCTTTCTTCAGTTATAAAAATGCATTCTAGGAAGGTTGGGTAAAATACTTCAATGTGAAAATTATCAAACGTGATAACACGAAATTGTGTTATTTTGAATGTATCACCTGCAATTGCGACCTTACTTTTTGGAGACTATCTTTGACTTTCCCCATCAATAAGGGAGGATCAAATCTTATAAATTTGTCCCATCACATTTTTTCTTTTGGCCATCGACTGTGGCCTACTTTAAATACAACTATTCAAATACTTGTAGATTTTTTTTTTTTTGGGTCAGAAAAAACTTGTAGGATTTGAGGTACTCAACACCACACATAAGTAACGTCATAACAAGCAATACAGAAATGCATCCTCCTCAACAGAATTCCCACCTATATATTGCAACACCAGAGCAAGAGTCATTCATCATATTTCGGGAGAAAACTATTGGGGAAAAGGAAGAAGAAAGAGGAGAGAGCTAATTTGAAATGCTCATGGATGATCCTCCTCATGCTCGTTTTAGCTTTTGGCTTAGCTTTTCTTCCTGCAACAAAGGCGAGAGAACTGGTCACGGAAGGCCGTGCCGGCTTCAAAGAAGTGACGCAACCGGTTTTCACTACCGGATCTTGCCTCGGAACACCTCCCACCAGCTGGACCTAGCTGCCGCCACAATTGCGGTGTTCACATCCGGATCTTGTCTAAGGGCACCCACGTCCCACCATCTTCACCTAGCCTCCGCCACAACTAAGGAGCTGCCATTCAATAGTTAAGTCTGCCATCTAGTGAAATTTTTAAGCAATCACTTGTAACTATACAATATGTTCACCAATGGAAAGAAGTTAGTGCGGATTTGAGTTTCGTTCTGATTTTTTTTTTCAAAATTTTTACTTTTTTTCCTTTTTTTTTCTTTTTTTCTTCTCATTTTTCCTCCTGGGCAACCGGCCAGAGGCAAGGAGTGTACGAATAAATTGGCATACGAGTAAATTGTTTAGTCATGCCATCACCTCTTGGTTTAATTGGCTTGGGATACCGTACGTAGTTTGATCAAAATCAGAGGGGCGTACGAGTAAAGCATTCGACTATAAAGAGAAAATGAATAGATAAGAGCTTTTGAAAATTTAGATTCACAACACTGTTTTGCGACGGAGCCGAGCCAACTAAGATAAGGGACATACATGGCTTGGATGGTATTTTTTACGACCAAAGTATGGTGGATATATTCGATATCCAGTGTAACTTGAACAAAGTTTGAATTTTCTTAATGGTCTTTTCATAGAAAATTAGAAAATGATATGAAAACATTTCAATCTGATTCGAAGGAATTGAAAATAAGAAAAAGAAAAAAGAGATTAGAGAGAGAAAGATGAAAACATTTGGGGTAATTAAGGGAATTGCACTGGGCCGCCCAAAAAATGGCCTCTTAAAAGCTGTAGAGAGCGTTCGACAAAAAAAGAAGAAGAAGAAGAAGCTGTAGAGAGAAAAGAATGGAGAGTAGTGTGGCCTTGTCTTGGCGACTCCCCCCTCTCTCTCTAAAAACATTATGACATGGATAGAATGACTTTCCACGATTCATTTATGGAAATTAAAAAAATTATAAAAAAGGTTCTAAACCAATTGTATTTATGCTAATTTAATACTAAACCTTTTTTTTTTTGCCAATTGAGTCCTAAACATTTTTCATTTGTGCTATTTCCATCCTTTCGGGCAACTTTGGCGAGCCGACGCTGACGTAGCAATTTTTAATAATATCAAATTTTTATACATTTTCCTTTTCTCTTTTCTTTCTTATTAATTTCTTCTCCTTCTTCCTCCAGCTAGTCACTGATCCGGCGATCGGCTAGAGGCGAGGGCCAGCGAGGCTCAGCCTCATCCGGCCATGGCAAGGTTTAGCCTCGCCGAGCTCGGCCAAGCCATGGCGAGGCTTGACCACGCCTCGATTTGGCGAGGTCAAGCCCGGCTGTAGCTGGACGAGGTTGCCCTCACTTTTGGTCGGTCGCCGATCCAGAAAGAAGGAGAAGGAGAAAAAAGCAAAAAAATTAAAAGATAAAGAATTTGAAAAAAAATGTTAAAATACTATTTAAGATTGCCACGTCAGTGCCGGCTGACCAAAGTTGATCAGAATGACTAAATTGACATAAATGCAAAAAGTTTATGACTCAATTGGTGAAAAAAAAAATTATCACTGAATTGACACAAATACAACAATATATTTAGGACATTTTTGGTAATTTTCTCCATGGAAATTTGGAATGCTTGAGATGGAATTGCTCGTTCCTTTTGTGACGTCCCGGAATTTCAAGGTATATTGTATGGATAATATCGGACTGTTGGAATTGAGTGACATTTGTCGGACGCGGAATTGATCATTCTGAAGATCGTTAGTCGTCGATCGAAGCGTAGATAATTATAGTTCGATTAGATTAGTCGCGCCGTAATTAGTCTTCGCCGTATTCCTTCGCGCCCGAGCCAATCCTGAACCAAATATTCTGAACCAGTCCTAAATCGTCAGATTACCGAAATACCCTCAGATATTATTCATATACGCCAGAAACAATTAATACCGAATGACCGCGGGCCCCACCTCATTATTACAAAGTCAAATCACCTTTTTTGACCCCTTGGATATTACAAAAATGCCCTTTGACCATTGAAGTTACCATTTTGCCCTCAAAGGCAATTTTCTCTCTCCTCTCTCTCTCTTCCCTTTCTCTTCCCACGCATGGCAGCAGCAGCCCACCCCATTTCCCTTTGCATCTTCACGTTGCCATCACCATCTTCCTCACTTCATCATCTTCTTCACTTCATCTTGCCGCCGCCGTCCGCCGTTCGCCGGACCGCCGACCACCCCCGCCGCTCAGGCCCTAGCCCCGTTGCCGTGCGCTGTGCTCGCCGAAGCTCCGCCGTGCCGCTGGACCGAAGCCGCCGTCGCCCGGAGTTCCACGAGCCCAAACCCGAGAGGCCCGCGTTTCCCCTTTTTCAGCGCGCGCCCGACTTGGAATCGCTCGTTTGAGCTCGTCCGGAGGGCGAATCGAGCTCCGTTTTCGCCTACACGACCGTAAGATCAAGGAATACGAGGATCTGAGGACTGTTTGTCCAGGAAGTGGCTGGAATTTCGTGGGTTTGGTCAGAACAGAGGCTGGTCGTGGAGAACCGGCGCGTTCCGCCTCGTTTCAAGCTCCGCCGAGCTTGCCGTTCGCTCACCGTGACCGTCGTCGTCGTTTGGCCACTGTGCAGCCGCTGTCCAGCCACCGTTCTTTGTCGTCCGGGTGTCGTTTTGGAAATCCGACACCGCGGTTGCGTCCGGATCGACGAGGAGAGTCCGTAGGAGCGTCGCCGGAAAATCCGCCGCCGCCGCCGTCGCCGCCGCCGACCGTCGCCGCCAGGTATCGAAGTGAGTTAACCCCTAATCCCTGATTAGGCCGTTAATTACACTTAGTAGTTTAATTAAATAGTTAATGTAATTAATTAGTTAGTTACCGTGGTTAGATAGTTAACTGTGGTTAGCTTAAGTAGTTACCATAGTTAAATTAATTAGTTACTGTGGTAGATTAATTAATTACTGTGGCTAGTTGGATTAATCATGGTTAGGTGGGATAGTTACCATGGTTAATTGCATGTTTTATTGTGCCTGGTAATTATTGGCGTTTGATTATGGATCGAACTGAGTGTTGATTGCGCTTAATTGCTGAATGATCACACTAGTGTCGAGATGCCATGTTAATTGAAATTGAGCAGTCGTGTGACCAATTATTTATTTCGATCATGAAAATGGCCGTGGGCCGAGTTTTGAGCATACTCGTGAGTGTGATTGCATCGGGCTAATGTGAAGTAAGAACTGGTTGTTTGCCTGATGTGTTTGTGTGGTCACACGACGGTTAATCGTCTCCCTAACGTAACTGGGGGATATGGGGCGATACTCCTGGTGGGTCCGTCGCCTGGTAAGTTCGTGCCGGCGACGTACAGTCCGGAATCCCACGACTTATCGGTTGCACGACAGTTCGTGCCGGCGACGTACAGTCCGGATAGTCACGACTGGTCGGATGCCGGTCGCAGCTTGTGATGGGCCGAAGTCCTTACGGAACTACTTGATATGCTTGCCTTAAGGGTCTTGAGGGGCTATCGGATGCCATCGCTGTAACGGGGTAGGACGACGCCCGGTTCGGCCGGAAGAGTACTAGCAGTGAGGCTGTACTGTGGCGAGAGTGGTGTATCTCTTGCATGATAACCGGAAAAACCGCATGTTGCATAGTGCTTGAATGCCCGCGAGTGTGACGTGTGTTGGCTGGATACCTTGTTCTGCTGTTCTTTCTTGCCATGAAATATCTGTCGTGTGGCTCAAGGCAAGGTAAGTTGTATGTGGTTGTTTATTGGCTGTTGATCCGTGCTCCTGTTTGGTAGCTAGAGCATGGCGTGCATCGCACGCTATTGATCTGCCATCACATGTTTAGGCCGCCTGAGTGAATCAACGTCCTAATCGAACTTAGGCGTTGACTCATTGAGATTTATATCTCATTTGTTGTTATTAACCGTTTTTCAGGTCCGTAGTGTAGCGCTCTGGTTAGTCAGCTGGCGCAGCTGTGAAGGTTCTTTTGGAGTTAGTTTTTGGTAGTAGTTAGCCTTAGACCCAACCCGGTATCTTTTGTGGGTCTTAGGAAACGGCCTTGAAGATGGGCTTGTAGATCGGTTGTGTTTCCTGGCTAACTGGTATATAAATAAAATGGTGTTGTTGTTGTATCTCCTGCTTTCTATTCCTGTTGTATGACTGTCTGGGGTTTTGTATAGCTTCCGCATGTGCTTAGTTGAAAGATAAAAAGAAATGGGTCGATGACATGCTTGGGATGTTATCCTTTGACCTGACGTGCGGAAGAGATGTTCGCGCGCCTAGGGTTCGGGGCGTGACATCCCCGTTTTGGTATCAGAGCAAGGTCAGCCTGAACCATATGGTCTTGGCCTGGAGTAATAAGGTGCGATGGGTTTGGGATAGTTAGTAGGATTGAAACCCTATGCTTGTGTTTGTTGTTTGATTTAATTCTAGTCGTTGTCCTGAGTTCTGATTGCGTGTTGCCCTTGGGCGAGCAAGAGTCCTGAAGGTCCTGCATAATGGGCGACCGTAATCCGAGGGGTAGGCCCAGAGGAAGGGCAGCTCAGGCAGGTCCCAGCGGGGATAGGGTTCATGATGCGGGAATGCCTAGAGAGGGGCCAGTTCAGGAAGATCCCAGAATGAACGGGATTCTTCAAGCTTTGGAGACCTTGGGAAATATCGTGGGGCAACAAGCAAGGAACCAAGCTGCTGCTGCCGCCCCACAGGAGAATCCGTTAGCTGAGAACGGAGTTAGGAGACCGCAGACCCATAGGCTGGTGGAGCAGTTTTTGAAGCTCAAGCCACCGAAGTTTTCTGGGGCAGGTGACCCTGAGGCTGCAATCTCATGGATTGAAGAGCTGGAAAAAGTGTTCGCCTTGTTAAGGTGTTCGGAGGAGGAAAAAGTAACGCTGGCCGTTTACCAACTGCAAGGTAATGCTAGCTCGTGGTGGAAAGCCACGCAAGGAAGAGCTTTTCCCGAGGGTGTAGTCCCGGAGTGGAATGCCTTCGTGGAGGCCTTCAATGGAAAGTATTTCTCTGACTGTGCGCGGGAGCAGAAGATGGCTGAATTCCTGCACCTCCGCCAGAATCAGTCGTCAGTGGACCAGTACGAGGCAAAGTTTGCCGAGTTGTCCAAGTATGCGCCAAGGATGATCGAAGACCCTGTGGATAGGGCGAGAAGGTTCAGAGACGGGCTGAAGCCCGAGATTAAGAGTGTTCTGGGGCCGCTGAATCTGAAGGACTACAATGAACTATACGAAAGGGCTCAAATGGTAGAGCGGGACGTAGCAGAAAGAGCAGCCGCATCTGGATCGCGGTTAGCTCCAGCAATAAGGGATAACCGCCGTTTCGGCAAGGGGCCAAAGATGGGGAGTAGATACTCTATCCCGCCCAACCGGAGGAATGCTGTCGGGAAGCCTGCGTATGTCCCCAATGGCGTGTGCCAGCTTTATAGGCAGAGGCATGGATCAGCTCCATGTCCTGGAAGAGCAGGTGCTTGTTTTGGATGTGGTCAGCATGGTCACCAGGTTAGGGACTGTCCGCAGAGACAGATGGGAAGACCGATGCCGATCCAACAAGGAGGTCCGATGAGAGGGAACGCCCCACCGAACTATCAGAACCGACCCCCGGCACAAGGATGAGTGTTTGCTATCACTCGGGAAGAGGCGAGGGATTCGCCGACCGTTTCAGGTACGGTCTTCTTGCATAACCAAGTAGCTTATGCATTGTTTGATTCAGGAGCTTCCCACTCCTTTGTTGCTGAGTAGTATGTTAAGTTAGCTGGGTCGAATGTGGAATCGTTGGGATCAGTTTTTAGAATATCTACACCGCTTAAGAATAGTGTTATGTCTGCAGTTGGATGTCCTGGCTATAAGCTGGTTGTAGATGGCCATGAGGGAATGATAGATTTGATAGTGCTGGCCATGTTTGATTTCGATATTATAGTGGGCATGGATTGGCTCTGAATAAAGAGCTGTGTTGGATTGTTATAGTAAGACTATCTTGATTAACCCATTGAATGGGGTTAGTTTCGAGTTTGTTGGAAGTCGAGGGGGAGCCTCGATTCCCTTAGTTTCGTCGCTGGAGGCGACTCGGTTGTTGGGTTGTGGTTGCCAAGGTTATTTGGCGTCTGCTGTTAATGTGTTGGCTGAGGAATTAAGATTGGAGGATATTGCGGTAGTAAGCGAGTTCCCTGACGTCTTTCCTAAGGAGTTGCTTGGCTTGCCGCCAGAAAGGGAAATAGAGTTCGTAGTTGAGCTAGCCCCTGGTACGGAGCCAATCTCAAAGGCACCGTATCGGATGGCGTTGTCGGAGCTCAAGGAACTGAAAGTACAGATGCAAGAATTGCTGGATAAAGGATTTATCCGCCCCAGTGCGTCACCATGGGGAGCGCCTGTGCTGTTTGTAAGGGAGAAGGATGGATCACTTCGTCTGTATATCGATTACTGTCAGCTCAACCATGTGACAAACAAGAACAAGTATCCGTTGCCAAGGATTGATGATTTGTTTGACCAACTTCAAGGAGCTTCGGTGTTCTCCAAGATCGATCTACGGACGGGATACCACCAGCTAAGGATTAAGAGGGAGGATGTACCGAAGACAGCGTTTAGGACGCGCTATGGTCACTATGAATTCACAGTGATGCCGTTTGGTCTAACAAATACCCTAGCTGCTTTCATGGACATAATGAACACGGTGTTCAAGGAGTATTTGGACAGATTCATCATTGTGTTTATTGACGATAGCTTAGTCTTCTCGAAGAGCTATGAGGAGCATGAGCATCATTTGAGGAAAGTATTGAAGACTCTTCGCGAACATCGGCTGTTTTCCAAGTTTAGAAAGTGCGAGTTTTGGCTGACTCGAGTAGCTTTTCTAGGTCATGTGATTTCCGGAGAAGGGATATCTGTGGACCCCACTAAGATTGAAGTGGTCATGGGTTGGCCGAGACCGACGACAGTATCAGAGGTTCAAAGTTTCTTAGGATTGACAGGCTACTATGAGCGCTTTGTGGAAAGGTTCTCTGCCTTAGCCTTGCCTATGACAAGACTGTTGAAAAAGGATGAGAAATTCGTTTGGACGGATAAATGTGAGCGTAGTTTCCAAGAGCTTAAGCATAAGCTAACTACGGCTCCCTTGTTGACAATAAAGTCTGGTTCGGGAGGCTATGAGATATATAGCGATGCGTCTTTCAAAGGATTAGGCTGCGTGCTTATGCAACATGGAAGAGTGGTTGCGTATGTGTCTCGTTAGTTAAGGCCGCATGAGTTGAATTATCCGACGCACGATTTGGAGTTAGCAGCGATAATGTTTACTCTCAAGATTTGGAGACACTACCTGGTAGGAGAAAGGTTCCAAGTCTACACCAATCATCAGAGTCTGAAGTACCTGTTCTCTTAGAAGGAGTTGAACATGAGACAACGTCGATGGATGGAGCTTCATAAGGATTATGATTGCGAGATCCTGTACCATCCGGGGAAAGCTAACAAGGTTGCTGATGCGCTAAGCCGGAAGTGCAAGCAAGGATTAAGATATTACAATCGACGGATCCTGCCATTCAGAAAGTCCTTCAAGAGGGCTCAGAGAAGAGGAAAGAAGATTTTCGGGTAGCTAAGAATGGAATACTAAAGTTTAGAGGTCGTTTGTGTGTGCCTGCTGATGAAGGTCTTAGAGAGGATATCTTGTCGGAGGCACATCGTAGCAGTTACAGTGTTCATCCGGGTAGTACGAAGATGTACCAGAATTTGAGGCAGTATTATTGGTGGAGTGGCATGAAGGTCGACATAGCCAAGCATGTGGCGAAATGTCTAACGTGCCAGCAGGTCAAAGCTCAGCAATGTAAGCCTAGAGGATTGTTACAGCCGCTTGAGATTTCGGAATGGAAGTGGGAACACATCACGATGGACTTCGTGACAAGTTTGCCAAGGAGCCAAAGAGGCAATGATTCAATTTGGGTCATAGTAGACAGATTAACGAAGTCAGCACATTTCATCCCAGTAAGGAAGGACTTCGCTTTGGACAGGTTGGCAGATTTATATGTACGGCTGATCGTACGTCTGCATGGTGTACCAGTGACAATCACGTCAGACCGTGATCCCAGGTTCACGTCTACCTTTTGGAAAAACTTGCAGACTGCGTTGGGAACGAAGCTGCAATTCAGTACGGCTTATCATCCGCAGACGGATGGCCAGTCTGAAGGGACGATTCAGACACTCGAGGACATGTTGCGAGCATGTGTATTGGATTTTAAGGGTAACTGGGAGGAACAACTTCATTTGGTCGAGTTCGCCTACAACAGTTATCAACAGAACATTAAGATGGCACCGTTTGAAGTATTGTATGGGAAACCCTGCAGAACGCTAGTTTATTGGGACGAAGTCAAAGAAAGAAAAATCACCGGTCCTGAGTTAGTACATCAGTCGTTGGATACAATGAAAATCATCAGAGAAAGACTGAGAATAGCTCAGAGCCGTCAGAAGAGTTATGCCGACAAGCGACGCAGACCATTGGAGTTTCAAGTCGGTGATCATGTCTTTCTGAAGGTGTCGCCTATGAGAGGGACATCTCGTTTCGGCAAGAAAGGAAAGTTAAGCCCGAGATATGTAGGGCCGTTTGAGATCTTGGAGCGGATTGGAAATCTGGCCTATCGTCTCGCGTTGCCGCCGAGACTTCCTCAGGTACATGACGTATTCCATGTATCTATGTTAAGGAAGTACGAACCGGATCCAGCTCATGTCCTGAGTTTTGAGGAGATCGAAGTGGATGAACGTGTATCGTACGTGGAACGCCTCGTGAGGATCGAGGACCGAAAGGAGCAGGTTCTGCGAAATAAGAAAATTTCGTTGGTGAAGGTTGTTTGGCAACACCATGGAACCGAGGGAGCGACGTGGGAAAGTGAAGAGTCGATGAAGAGTAGGTATCCCTTTCTTTTTGAGGTGGTGTAATATTTTAATTTCGGGGACGAAATTTCCCCAAGGGGGGAAGAGTCGTGACGTCCCGAAATTTCAAGGTATATTGTATGGATAATATCGGACTGTTGGAATTGAGTGACATTTGTCGGACGCGGAATTGATCATTCTGAAGATCGTTAGTCGTCGATCGAAGCGTAGATAATTATAGTTCGATTAGATTAGTCGCGCCGTAATTAGTCTTCGCCGTATTCCTTCGCGCCCGAGCCAATCCTGAACCAAATATTCTGAACCAGTCCTAAATCGTCAGATTACCGAAATACCCTCAGATATTATTCATATACGCCAGAAACAATTAATACCGAATGATCGCGGGCCCCACCTCATTATTACAAAGTCAAATCACCTTTTTTGACCCCTTGGATATTACAAAAATGCCCTTTGACCATTGAAGTTACCATTTTGCCCTCAAAGGCAATTTTCTCTCTCCTCTCTCTCTCTTCCCTTTCTCTTCCCACGCATGGCAGCAGCAGCCCACCCCATTTCCCTTTGCATCTTCACGTTGCCATCACCATCTTCCTCACTTCATCATCTTCTTCACTTCATCTTGCCGCCACCGTCCGCCGTTCGCCGGACCGCCAACCACCCCCGCCGCTCACTCCCTAGCCCCGTCGCCGTGCGCTGTGCTCGCCGAAGCTCCGCGGTGCCGCTGGACCGAAGCCGCCGTCGCCCGGAGTTCCACGAGCCCAAACCCGAGAGGCCCGCGTTTCCCGTTTTTCAGCGCGCGCCCGACTTGGAATCGCTCGTTTGAGCTCGTCCGGAGGGCGAATCGAGCTCCGTTTTCGCCTACACGACCGTAAGATCAAGGAATACAAGGATCTGAGGACTGTTTGTCCAGGAAGTGGCTGGAATTTCGTGGGTTTGGTCAGAACAGAGGCTGGTCGAGGAGAACCGGCGCGTTCCGCCTCGTTTCAAGCTCCGCCGAGCTTGCCGTTCGCTCACCGTGACCGTCGTCGTCGTTTGGCCACTGTGCAGCCGCTGTCCAGCCACCGTTCTTCATCGTCCGGGTGTCGTTTTGGAAATCCGACACCGCGGTTGCGTCCGGATCGACGAGGAGAGTCCGTAGGAGCGATGCCGGAAAATCCGCCGCCGCCGCCGCTCATCGCCGGTCGCCGCCGACCGTCGCCGCCAGGTATCAAAGTGAGTTAACCCCTAATCCCTGATTAGGCCATTAATTACACTTAGTAGTTTAATTAAATAGTTAATGTAATTAATTAGTTAGTTACCGTGGTTAGATAGTTAACTGTGGTTAGCTTAAGTAGTTACCATAGTTAAATTAATTAGTTACTGTGGTAGATTAATTAATTACTGTGGCTAGTTGGATTAATCATGGTTAGGTGGGATAGTTACCATGGTTAATTGCATGTTTTATTGTGCCTGGTAATTATTGGCGTTTGATTATGGATCGAACTGAGTGTTGATTGCGCTTAATTGCTGAATGATCACACTAGTGTCGAGATGCCATGTTAATTGAAATTGAGCAGTCGTGTGACCAATTATTTATTTCGATCATGAAAATGGCAGTGGGCCGAGTTTTGAGCATACTCGTGAGTGTGATTGCATCGGGCTAATGTGAAGTAAGAACTGGTTGTTTGCTTGATGTGTTTGTGTGGTCACACGACGGTTAATCGTCTCCCTAACGTAACTGGGGGATATGGGGCGATACTCCTGGTGGGTCCGTCGCCTGGTAAGTTCGTGCCGGCGACGTACAGTCCGGAATCCCACGACTTATCGGTTGCACGACAGTTCGTGCCGGCGACGTACAGTCCGGATAGACATGACTGGTCGGATGCCGGTCGCAGCTTGTGATGGGCCGAAGTCCTTATGGAACTACCTGATATGCTTGCCTTAAGGGTCTTGAGGGGTTATCGGATGCCGTCGCTGTAACGGGGTAGGACGATGCCCGGTTCGGCCGGAAGAGTACTAGCAGTGAGGCTGTACTGTGGCGAGAGTGGTGTATCTCTTGCATGATAACCGGAAAAACCGCATGTTGTATAGTGCTTGAATGCCCGCGAGTGTGACGTGTGTTGGCTGGATGCCTTGTTCTGCTGTTCTTTCTTGCCATGAAATATCTGTCGTGTGGCTCAAGGCAAGGTAAGTTGTATGTGGTTGTTTATTGGCTGTTGATCCGTGCTCTTGTTTAGTAGCTAGAGCATGGCGTGCATCGCACGCTATTGATCTGCCATCACATGTTTAGGCCGCCTGAGTGAATCAACGTCCTAATCGGACTTAGGCGTTGACTCATTGAGATTTATATCTCATTTGTTGTTATTAACCGTTTTTCAGGTCCGTAGTGTAGCGCTCTGGTTAGTCAGCTGGCGCAGCTGTGAAGGTTCTTTTGGAGTTAGTTTTTGGTAGTAGTTAGCCTTAGACCCGACCCGGTATCTTTTGTGGGTTTTAGGAAACGGCCTTGAAGATGGGCTTGTAGATCGGTTGTGTTTCCTGGCTAACTGGTATATAAATAAAATGGTGTTGTTGTTGTATCTCCTGCTTTCTATTCCTGTTGTATGACTGTCTGGGGTTTTGTATAGCTTCCGCATGTGCTTAGTTGAAAGATAAAAAGAAATGGGTCGATGACATGCCTGGGATGTTATCCTTTGACCTGACGTTCGGAAGGGATGTTCGCGCGCCTAGGGTTCGGGGCGTGACACCTTTTCATTTTTAGACCACAACTTCGGTTTTGCTTGTTTTGTGGAGATAAGTTCAACATGTCTACTTTCCGAATTTCTGTTAGGGTTAATACCATGAAAAACCCCAAACTGGTACACCAGTGACAAATTTATCCAAGCTATTTTTTTTTATCATGAAAAACCACAAACTGATACAGTTATGACAAATTTACCCCAAACTATTTCTTTGACCATCAAAAGCCCTAACTAGTACACCAGTGACAAATTTACCATAAACTAATTTTTTTTACCACGAAAAACCGTAAACTGGTACAACTATGACAAATTTACCCTCCGTTAAATTGGGTTAATACCACGAAAAATTTCAAACTGATACATCTGTGACAAACAGAGGGTAAAAACCCCAAGCTAGTACACTCGTCAATTGCCAAGTATCATACAACTTAGCACTTTAACGGTTAGATTTAACGAAAAGTAACGGAGGGAAAATTTGTCATAGATGTACCAGTTTGGGGTAAATTTGTCACAAGTGTACAAGTTTGGGGTTTTTTGTGGTTAAAAAAATAGTTTGAGGTAAATTTGTCACAGATGTACAAGTTTGGGGTTTTCTGTGGAATTAACCCTTTATGTTATAAAGTAACTTAAATTAGGAAGTGTTGACACTTGAATTTTTGCCGATAAGTCCAATAGGGTAAAAACTCGAGACTCGGAATTCCTAATTGTGATGCTACCCATTGTTTCGCCAAAGAAGTGTTTTATGTGTCTTTTAAATGTCATTTCATTCTATAATTTAAGATGTCATTTTACAAATAAGTTAGAGATTGACTTTTAGGTTGACTTTTTTGTCAAATCTAAAAAGTCAACTTTCGATCAACATTTTATAACATTTGTGAAATCATTAAAAAAAAAAAGATACCAATCTTATCCGTATATGCACAGTTAGGCTTTTAATATTCATTTTTTTTAATAAAAACAATCAACACTTAACTTTTTGGTTAAACCAAAAATTGAGGGCCTGTTTGGTTTAGCATTTGAAAGGAGCTTTGGGGCTCCAAAAATCCCTTGGCCAAATGCAAATAGTGGTTGGTTCGTTTTTTGCTCAACTTGGAAAAAATGCAATTGCATTTCCAAAGGCCTCTAAAGGCCTTTTACTCAAAGTAGCTCCGGAGATATTTTGGAAAGTTGCATTTGCGGAATGCAACTACGATTTTTTTAAAATCTTTTTATTTTCTTTGTCTTTGTCTTTGTCTTTTTCTTTTCTTTTCTCCTTCTTTCTCCTTCTTCCTCCTTCCTCTGCCTGCTTCCTCCGCCGACCGTGGACCCCATCGACGGCGGCCGCCCGACGATGGACCATGACATGCGGGCCGGCGAGCTTGAGGCTCGGCGACTCAAGCTTCGGCCTCAGCTCGCGAGCCTCCGGCAAGGTTGGGGAGAGGCCAAGTCTGGGCTGTGGCCAGCAACAAGCTAAGAAGAAATTAACGAAGGAAGAAGGAAAAAAAAAAGAGAAAATTAAAGAAAGTAATTAAAAAAATAAAATAATTAATAATTAATAATTAAAAATCATATTTATTCGTAAAATTAAAAAATAATTAAAAAACCGAATTATTTACAATAGGCGTTTTTTACCAAACGACATTTACGTCAAAGTTGTTTTCAATGTGTTTTCAAAATACATTTTACCAAACACTATTTACATTTCGAAAATCCCAATTAGCTCAAAGTTATTTGCATTTTCCCAAGGACATTTCGTCAAAGCTGAACCAAACAACCCCTAAACCTCGAATAAAAAATCCCAAAATAATTGATTTGATTCTTTTTTTAGACATTTGATTCAGGGGCCGTGGCAATTAGAAATTTCAAGCCCAATTTCAAGAATTCAAGCTCCAATATACATCAGCCAATGTTCGAGCACAAATTTTTGGGTGTGATTAATTTTTCATGACAAAATAAATTTGCACAATTTTAATGCGAGTAGGCCAAGTTAATTCAATTTTGTTATGACGAAACGCAGAAAAAATAAAGACAGAACACCAGGATTTTACGTGGTTCGATCGAGGCGATCTACGTCCACGGGCGAGGCGAAACGAAATTCCACTATGATCAAAGAGAGTACAAAATCGCTAAAGCGCACGGTTCGCGATAATTACATAAAACGAAAAAACTCTCTCTATATCCAACATGAAAACCCTAGCCTATTGGCCCAACCCTCCGACGTCGCGAACTAAACCTCTACTATTTCTCTTTTTTTTTGGCTGCACGAAATATATGTTGGACTGGATACATAAAATTCAAAGACATATTTAACAAATTTCAATATCTATTTTGGCATAACCTGAGTAATTTGGCGAAATCAAGCAAAAATGATGAATTGGGACCCACAAGGTTGGCCCGGTTGATCCGACCTTGGGCTGAACCAAAGGATTTAGCCAAGTTCATGGCAATTCCGAGGAGAATAGAACAATTGGAAAAAATAATTCCATGTCAGTAATCCTTGAAAGCCTTAATCCTAGCCATCCATTGCCCATGTAATTTTAGCCATAGAGGGTGCCATGTCGTATCCATGTGCATGAAGCATTTTAAATTTTCCCTTCAATTTTCCCCTCTTTCTATGCATGGCCGAACACAAAGGCCCGACTTAGTCTTTCTTTGCGAAACAAAAAATCAAGAAAGAGTTGTCCAAAGGGTGAGGAAAGGACTCAACTTCGAGAATCAGTTCGTGGTGAACCCAGTAGGTTTGGGTGGCGGTTTGGCGCTAATTTGGAGAGAAGAGATAGGGGTTACAATTCTGTCAGCTACTGAAGAACTCATAGACATTCTGTATAAAGAGCCAACGCAGACAACGCAATTCAGGGTGACACTAATTTATGCACCAGCAACTTACCAGCAAAAGCTGCGATCTTGGGAAAGACTTAGAAAGCTCAAGATGAGGAATAATTTACCTTGGGTGTGGATTGGGGATTTCAACGAAACTCTATACCATTGGGAGAAGGTTGGGAGACGAGAAACAGATAACTTTAGAATGCAGAGCTTCAGCGAATTACTTAATAGTTGTGGAATGATGGATCTCGAAAGCAAGGGCTGCACGTTTACCTGGTAAATAGAGAAGGTGGAAACCTGGTAAAGAAAAGGCTAGATAGAGCTGTGTGCGACTTAGAATGGAGAGTTGCCTTCCCACTTGCTGAGGCCTTTGCTCTACCCGCGATAGGATCTGACCATAGCCCCATCCTCCTTTCCTTATCTACAGATAAGGTAAAGAGAAAAAGGAATTTCAAATTTGAGTCCTTCTGGTTAGAAAGTGAGGAATGTGGGCTCATTATTAAAGAAAAATGGGAGGAATCAGCAAGAGAAGGTGATGATCTTGTCCTGAAAATTAAGAAGGTTATTGAGGCCTAGCAAAATGGAGTACGGGAAAATTCACAAATAATCTGAAGCAAATCCAGCGGTTAAAAGTTGAGCTAGAAGAGGTGACAAATGACAAAAGTGCCGATCAAAACATATGCAAAAAGGAAAACATATTAGATCAGATTGAAAACGTTTGGAGAAGAGAGGAAATGTACTGGGGTATAAGATCCAGAATTAACTGGTTGAAGTGGGGGGGACAAGAACACTAAATTCTTTCATGCGACCACTATCCAAAGAAGGCAGCGGAATAGGATTTCTATGCTAAAGCAGGTCGGCCAGGAAACTTGGATTAAAGATCCAAAAACTTTGAAGGAGATGACTTCGGAATACTTTGAAGGCTTATACTGCACAACGGGTCCTCGCAATTTTCTCCCAGTTCTTCACCAATGCCCCTCTTTGGTAACAAATGAAATGAACGCAGAACTTGCAGCTGAGGTATCCTTGGAAGAAGTCCACCGGGCTGTTTTTGAAATGGGTCCTTTGAAAGCCCTTGGCCCCGACGGGCTGAATGGGCAGTTTTATCAAAAAAACTGGAAGTGTGTAAAACCGGGAATCTGGGCGGAAGTTAAAGAGTTTTTCGAAACTGGTGTGATGAATCCTGAGCTAAACAGAACCCATATTACCTTAATTCCCAAGGTAAAAAACCCGGAAAGCCTCGACCAATTCAGGTCGATCAGCCTTTGTAACTTTGCTTACAAAATCATCTCCAAGATTCTGGCGAATAGACTAAAACGCTGGTTACCAGACATTATTGCGGAGGAGCAAAGTGCTTTTGTGGGAAAGAGACAAATTCAAGACAATATTCTCATTGTTCAGGAAGTTTTGCACCAAATGAGAGTTAGAAAGCGAAGAAACAGGTTCCAGGCCATACTAAAACTGGATACGAAGAAGGCATACGATAGGGTGGGATGGGACTTTTTGGAAGCATGCCTCCTAAAGATGGGTTTTTGTGCGGTATGGGTGGAGCGAGTAATGTGCTATGTTATTTCAACAACTCTAAGTGTGAAATTCAACGGAGAACCATTACCATATTTCAAGCCTTCAAGAGGAATTAGACAAGGAGATCCTTTATCTCCCTACCTCTTTATCTTAGTGGCGAATACAATCTCGATGCTTATGAGAAAAGCGCTGAACGATGGAACAATCAAAGGCATAAAGCTAAACAGGTCATGTCCTACTCTATCCCATTTATTCTTTGCTGATGACTCTATCTTTTTCCTTAGATGGGAAGTTGATTGAATGTCAGAATCTGGGTTTAATTCTGAACCAATACTGCATGGCCTCTGGCCAAGAGATTAATGCAAGCAAATTGCCCTGAACAACTCTAGAACAGTCTAGCAAGTTTTTTTAGGGTCCCGGTCTTACAGCAAACAGGGAAATATCTTGGGATTCCATCTGATTGGGGGAAATCAAAAAAAGAAATATTCTCATGGATCAATGCAAGAGTCAACATGATGCTGGAAGGATGGAAAGAAAAGCTGATTTCTAAGGCAGGGAAGGAAGTATTGCTCAAGACAGTTGTGCAAGCTATTCCCCAATACGCAATGTCAATATTTAAATTGCCAATCTCTATTTGTGCATCTATTGAGAAGAGGATAGCGTCTTTTTGGTGGAAGAACAACGAATCCGAAAAAGGTATACACTGGCGGAACTGGGAAGTATTGAAAGTGAGAAAGGATAACGGGGGTCTTGGCTTCAAAGATCTTGTTACTTTCAACAAAGCTATGCTAGGAAAGCAAGCTTGGAGGCTAACTCAGAATCAGAATTCCCTTTGGAGTAAAGTATTGAAAGGCTTATATTACCCAGAAAGGAATTTCCTGCAAGCAATGAAAGGCAACAGGCCTTCCTGGGGATGGCAGAGTATTTTATAAGGAAGGGATGCTATCGCAGGATCATTGAGGTGGTCCATTGGAAATGGAGAAAAAGTCAGCATAAGGGAAGATCTCTAGCTAAAGAGGGGTATCATTGGCGGCCCAGCAAATAAAAACGATCCTTCAAAAGTGTCTGATCTGATCTCAAAACAGGACGCTAAGCGGGACGAAAACAGAATTAGGCACAACTTTAAAGAGGAGGTTGCAGAGGAAATCCTCTCTATCCCTATTAGCCCCCTCCTCAGGAAACATAAGTTGGTATGGATTGAGAAACAAGATGGTTCTTTCACTGTGAAAAGTGCCTATAATGCAACCAGAGAGAAGGACCAGAAAAAAATCACTAACCAAGCTTCCTCCTCCTTTCAGCCCTCCCGAAGACTATGGAACAGAATATGGAAAGCCCAGATACCCCCAAAGATTCGCACTTTCATTTGGCAACTATGCCAAAATGCCCTCCCCACCCGGGAAAACTTGTTCAGACGAAGGATAACCCCCCACCCCTTCTGCCCCTCGTGTGACACTCAGGTTGAAACTACAGAGCACATTTTCCTCTCTTGTCCTTGGACTAATCCGATCTGGCACGAAAAGAGCATCTCCGGACATACCCCCCCCCCCCAAATTGTACACGAATGGATGCGTGGCTCCAGACTCAACTCGAAAACTACAGCACACCTCACGGATTTGAAAGAACAACAGCTATCCTATGGTGCATATGGAAAAGGAGGAACAACGCAGTATTCAGGGGGAAAAAGGCTAGCGCAGAGAATCTAACCCTCGAAGCAGATACGATCTTGCAGAATTATAGCAAATCAGTCGGCAAAGATCTAAAATTTACAGATGAAAAGGAAGCCTCACCTCTTAAATGGACACCCCCAACGAGATCTGAACTGAAGCTCAACATCGATGCCTCTGTCGGTGGCGCCTCTGCGGGTGGAGCCATTGCCGGTGTCCTCAGAGACTCGGACGGCACTCTCATTGACGGATTTGTGAAAAAGATCCGATCTTGTTCTCCATTCCAAGCCGAAGCGACAGCTCTACTGGAAGCGCTAAATTTTCTGAAATCGAACGATCTGGAGTTTAGAGGAGAGAGAAGGACGAAGATATCTATTGAGACTGATAATTGTACTTTGGTGCAGCAAGTCAACGGGGAGGATAACATGGGCTGGGAGGCTGAAGCGCTTATCCTTGAAGCCCAAACTCTACTGGCCCAGGATGTTAATTTCTCGGTGATCCATTGCAGCCGAGATACAAACTTGGCCGCGGACTGGTTGGTAAAATCGCATCGGATGAACTGTATTCCGGTTTATTGGGTCTCTAGACCCCCACAATCCCTTTGGGAACTGCTTTGTGTTGATGCCCCTGCTTTGGGCTCTTTTTGTGAAGACCCTTAAAGTTTTAGTTACATGAACGCCTTTTCGATCAAAAACAAAAATGCATGGCCGAACACCTAACTCATTCACACACTCTCAAAATTTTTCATAGCAAGGTATATATATATATATATATATATATATATATATAGATATATATATATATATCTCTTATATATATATATATATATATATCTCTCTCTCTCTCTCTCTCTCTCTCTCTCTCTCTCTCTCTCTCTCTCTCGGCCTTGCTTCGACATCCTCCCCACCGGCGGATTTTTGGCGGTCTTCGGCTGAATTCCGCGAGCTCATTTTGTGAGCAGACCTCTCAAGGTGTCCTCGAGCCAGCCGTGGTCGACTCTTCCTCTGATTGTTGCCGGAACTCTTCCATTCCGGCCAATTTTCCTTATCGCTCACTGATTAATTGATTTAAGGTAGGATTTAGGTAAACTTTTTATAATTGTTTCATAGAGGATCATCCAATGATCCTAGATTTTTTTTTTGTCATAATGATCCTGGATTCAAAAATATTTAAAAAAAAAATGAAGTTGTTGCTTCAATCTATAGTTTAATTTCAATGTAGGATCTGATCAAATTAATTAGTTGATAGTTGTTAGAGATAGTTTAATTTTTGGAAATTAGATCAATTGCATGTTTAGATCATTTTAGGACTCCAATTTCATGTTGGCCAAATTATCCTTAAGCCTTGATTGATGTCAATAGTGATGTACCGTTGATGATTGTGCTTAATTTGATAAGTTTATATGTAAATGCTTTGGAATTAGGTTTAGCTCAAGGTAGATTGCAGGTATGCATGCTCAATTCTTACGAAAAGTCAAGTCAGCGGAAATCTATAAGACCAATTTTTGATTATTAGTTGAGTGTGGATTAGTCCTAGGTTTGATGTATGTTGATTGAATGATGATTAGTATCAAGTTTAGTGGATTTTGGTGATTATCTTAAGATTTTCAAGAGTAATTTAATGATGTTAGTGTTCATTGAGACATGTTTGAATGTTCATATGGATGAGTCCGAGGATGTTTTAGTTCTTGAAAAATGCTAGGAACATAGGTTGAAGGTGGTTGAAGATGTGAAGGTTTTTTGGAAAATCGTAGTCTTATCTAGTCTTTCTCTGTTCTTCAATTCATTCGGAAAAAAATTCACAATGAATTAGGAAAACTTGTCTTCAGATTAAATATAGATGAGATTTATAGCTGTTTATTGATATAGAGAACATGAAATTTGAACATCAATTTTTTTTTTTTGCTAGAAAATGAAATATTTCATTAAACTAAGGAAAGATAGTAGGGCCCGATAAGTTGGCTTTTGTGTACATAAAAGCTCCTAAAGGGCTTGAGTAGGGGACAAGACCCATCAGAGGTAAAAGGTTTCCCCTATTGGCTTTGACAACCCAATTCACCGCAGAGTTAACCTTTCTAAAACAATGAGCCCAATGGCCTAACCAAAGGATTTAGTCAAGTTCATAGAGCAATTCAAGAGATAATAGAACAATTGGAAGGCCCCAAGTCAACCTAGTTTGACCCGATCCGACCCATTAGTCGAAGCCTGATAGGGTCTATTCGGCCCAATTGGCCGAAATGAGCAGTCAATTTAGCCCAATCACACCCACGGCCGATCCCCACACCCTTTAATTACCAAAATGCGATTCTCTCTTTTTTTTTAAAAATTCCATATTGTCCATTTAATTTTTGCCATAGAAGGTGCCATGCCACCCATCCATGTGCATTATTAAAAGCCAATAGGATCAATTATTAGATATTAAGGAACGAACCTTGGACACTTAATCAAGTGATGGTGTGTAGGGCTAACATTGAACCATTTTAAATTTTTCCTCCAATTTTTCCTCTTTACTATGCATGGCCGAACCCCTTAGGTCAATCACACACTCTGAAATTTTTTGATAGTAATAAAATCTCTCTCTCTCGGACTTGCTCCGGCGTCCTCCCTCTCGGCTGCTTTTCGGCCGAATTGCGGCATTTATGCTCCGAGCACATTGTGTGACCACCCCCCTCAAGGTATCCTCGAGCTGAGTACGGTTGGCACTTCCTCCGATTGTTGCCGGAACTCTTCCGATCTGGCCAATTTTTCTTGTTGCTCGCCGGTGTATTGATTCAAGGTAGGATTTAGCTAAACTTTTGATGCGTTTCATAGGATCATCCAATGATCCTCGATTCATCTACAGTAAAAAAACTGAAGTTACTGCTTCAATTTGTAGTTGAATTTAAAGGTAGGATGTGATGAAATTGATATTGATTAGTTGACAGTTGTTAAAACTAATTCAATTACTGAAAATTAAGATCAATTGCATGTTTAGATCCCTCTAGGACTTAAACTGCATGCTGGCCGAATTATCCAATTTATCCTTAGGCTTTGATTGATGTCATTGTTGATGTATGGTTGATGATTGTGCTTGATTTCACAAGTTTAGATGAAAATCCTTAGGAATTAGGTGTAGCTCAAGGTAGATTGAAGTTTTGCATGCACAATTCCTTAGAAAATTCAAGTTAGCCGAAACCTATATAACCAATTTTGATGTTCAGTTGAGTGTGGATTGGTCCTAGGTTGGATGTATGTTAAATGAATGTTGATTAGTATAAAGTATTTTGGCGCTTATTTATTAAAATTTTCAAAAGTTAATGAATGATGGTGGTGTTCATCGAGACATGTTTATGTTCATAAGGATGAGTTTCAGGATGTTCTAGTTCTTGAAAAATGCTAAGAACATAGATAGAAGGTGGTTGAAGATGCGAAGGTCTTTTGGAAAATCGTAGTTGATCTGACATTTCTCTGTTCTTCAATTTATTTGAAGAAATACATAATGAGTTTGGAAAACTTGTCTTCCGATAAAATATAGCTGAGATTCATAGCTATTGATTGATATAAAGGACATGAAATTTGAACATCGCTTTATTTTGTCAGGAAATGACAGACGCATGCAATTAAGCCTACAGTCGCTTCAGGTTCGTAAGTTCCGTCTATGTTTATCTTGAAAATTACAACTTTCAGTGGGATCCAAGTTCGTGAAGAAGTGTTGCTACTGTTTCCAGATCTGCTCAATTTAAGGCCTGCCAGGGCAGTATCTACAAGGTTACTTGGGTTTGGTTTTTTGCTCTTGAAAATGGCCAGGTTGCGCGACTTCCATATGCACCAAAGAATTGCGACAAATGTCTGCGTATCAAGTTTTCCTTCAAATTACCAACTCCTGCTTCAATTGCATTAAGCTTTCATGGCCGTAGAGATTTGCCAGTGATAGGCTCGCTCGCCACTTCTTGACACTAGCTACCGGCAGTCACGCTGGGACATTTGAGGCCCGACAGCAAGATCAAGCAAGTCAGATATTGAAGGAAAGTCTAACTAGGCTGAAAGAGGGAAAGACAAATAAAACAAGTGTTGATAAGGTTGTTGAATGTTGCATCTAAATATACACGAATCAAGTTGGCTTCGAACTATGGGAAAATCACCAATGTGGGTTAAGAATAATGAACCAATGCTCTGTTAAATACATCTTTTTCTTGGTTTTAGGCACCATGCTTGCGTCCTTACTTTTGGAGACTATCTTTGACTTTCCCCATCAGTAAGAAGGAATCAAATCTTGAAAATTTGTCTCATGAGATTTTTTGTTTTGGCCTATAGTTTTTCACGACTTTGACCGACTTTGAATACAAATATCCAAATGCTTTTAGGATTTGCGGTATTCAATATTATGCGGAACTCAAATCTAAAACGCTAACCAAATCTTTCCTCAGTTATAAAAATTCATTACAGGAATGCTCGGTAAAATACTTCAATTTTTGTGAAAATAATCAAACGAGATAACAAGAAATTGTAGTTATTTTGAATGTGTGGCCTTCATGCGATTATAACGATAGAGGGAAGATGAGTATCTTTAACTTTATATAAGTACAAGTATCGTCAGGATGGAATCCAACTTTTCTCGGTCTGGTCCAAGTTCATGCTGGCGAACCCAACAATTTTTCTTTTTAGTACCGAGCTAATAAAGTAATGCATCACAATGAAAAGCAAGCTGAGAGGTGATTTTTTGATATAACTTTCTATCACAAATCATTTGATTACCGAAATGTAAAAATCAAAGTTTAAGCACGATATGTATGGGAAGTAATTGTGGATTGATTCTATAAAAAGGACCGACTTAGAATACGGCTCTCGAAGGAAATTGTCATATATATAGGGAAGTACATCGAATAACTTGTGCTAATTTGCATCTATCAATTCTAGAACAAGTTTGACCCCAAAAAAAAAAAATTCTAGAAACAAATTATCGACCAACAAAATAATAACCTTGAAACAAATCTTGGACTCTTAACACCACACATAAGTAACGTCATAACAAGCAATACAGAAATGCATCCTCCTCAACAGAATTCGTACCTATAAATTGCGATACCAGAGCAAGAGTCATTCATCAAATTTAGGGAGAAAACTGTTGGGAAAAAGGAAGAAGAAAGAAACAATGGAGAGAGCTAATCTGAAATGCTCATGGATGATCCTCCTCATGCTCGTTTTAGCTTTTGGCTTAGCTTCTCTGCCTGCAGCAAAGACGAGAGAACTGGTCACGGAAGACCGTGCCAGCGTCGAAGAAAAAGGCAAAGCAACCCGTTTTCACTACCGGATCTTGCCTCGGAACACCCACGTCCCACCCTCTTCACCTAGCAACCGCCACAACTGAGGCACCGCCATTCCATAGTTAAGTCCGCCATCTAGTGAAATTTTTAAGCAATCACTTGTAACTGCATAATATGTTCACCGGTGGAATGAAGTTGCTAGGATTTGAGTTGCATGCTGAATTCTTTTTTTCAAATTTTTTATTTTTTCCTTTTCTTTATTTTTTTTTCTTCTCCTTCTTTCTCTAGATTCGACATGCAAAAGGCGAGGGGCGTACGAGTAAATTTTTTAGTCATGCCATCTCCTCTTGGTTTGATTGGCTTAATCCATCGGGATACCCTACGTAGTTTGATCAAAATCGAAGAGGGGTACGAGTAAAGTAACGTAAAGCATTCGACTATAAAGAGAAAATGAATAGATAAAAGCTTTTGAAAATTTAGAATCACAACAGTGTTATGTGAGAGAGCCGAGCCAACTAAAATAAGGGACATACATGATTCAACGCTTGGATGGTATTTTTTACAACCAAAGTGTCGTGGATATATTCGATATCGAGTGTAATTTGAACAAGTTTCAATTTTCTTAGAGGCTTTTTCAAAGAAAATTAGAAAATGAGATGAAATCATTTCAATCTGATTCGAAGGAATTGAAAATAAGAAAACGAATAAAAAGATTAGAGGGAGAAAGATGAAAACATTTGGGGTAATGGAGGGAATTGCATTGGGCCGCCCATAAAAAAGGCCTCTTAAAAGCTGCAGAGAGAGAAGAATGGACGGTAGTCTGGACTTGTCTTGGCGCCTCACTCACTCACACTCTTTCTCTCTAAAAACATTATAACATGGATGAAATAACTTTCCACGTGTAACTCATGGAAATTGAAAAAATTATTAAAATAATCATAAATACATTATGTCAATTCAGTCCTAATCTTCTTCTTTTTTTGCCAATTAAGTGATAAATATTTTGCATTTGTGCAAATTAAGTCCTTCCTGCCAAATTTGGCCGGCTGACGCTGACTTGGTAATTTTAAAATTATTAAGTTTTCTCAAATTTTTTTATATTTTTATATTTTTCTTTTCTTTGTTTTTATTTTCTTCTCCTTCCTCCAGTTGGTCGCTGATCCGTCGAGGCTCAGCCTCGCCGTAGCTAAGCAAGGTTGCCCTCGCCTTTGGCCGGTCACCGAGGAAGAAGGAGAAGAAAAATGTAAATAAAAGAATAAAAGGAAAAAAATAAAAAGATAAAAAGATAAATAATTTGGAAAAAAATATTAAATTACAATTAAAGATTGCCACCTTAGTGCCGGCTAGACAAAATTGGACGAAAGAACTGAATTGACACAAATGCAATAAGTTTATGACTCAATTGGTGAAAAAAAAAAATTAATACCGAATTGACACAATTACAATAGATTTAAAACTTTTTTGGTAATTTTTTCCATAAAAATTTGGAATGCTTGAGATGGAATTGCTCGTTCCTTTTCATGTTTACACCACAACTTCAGTTCTGCTTGTTTTGTGGAGATAAGTACAACATGTATACTTTCTGAATTTCTGTTCTAAGTAACTTAAGTTAAGAAGTTTTGACACTTGAATTTTTGCCGATAAGTCCAATAGGGTAGAAACTCGGGACTTGGGATTCCTGATGTAGACTCATTTTTTCTGATAAAAAAAAAGCCTTTTATGTGTCTTTTCAGAGTCATTTCATTCTATTTGTATTTAGATGTTATTTTCCAAATAAGTTAGAGATTGACTTTTGGGTTGACGTTTTGGTCAAACCTAAAAAGTCAACTTTTGATCAACATTTTAACATATTTGTGAAAATCAAGAAAAGATATCAATCTTATCCATACATGCACAGTTAGGCTTTTAATATTCATTTTTAAAAAAAATGATTGAGAATTAACTTTTTGGTTAAATCGGAGATTGACCCTCGAATAAAAAAAATCCCAAAATCAATTGATTTGGTTCCTTTTTTAGACATTTGATTCAGGGGCCATGGCAATTCGAAATTTCAAGCCCAATTACAAGAATTCAAGCTCAAACGGGTCAGCCAATGTTCGAGCACAAATTTATGCGTGTGATTAATTTTTTCACGACAAAATCAGTTCACACAATATTATTGCAAGTTGGCCAAGTTAATTCAGTTTCAATATCTATTTCAGCGTAATATGAGTAATTTGGAGAAATCAAGCAAAAATGATAAATTGGGATCCACGAGATTGGTCCGGTTGATCCGACCTGGTTTGGCCCAATGATTTGGCCAAATTCATAGCAATTCAGAAGAGAATAGGATAATTATTGGACGCCTCGAGTAAACCCGGTTTGACCCGGTTCAGTCTGGCCCATTGGCCCGAATGTGCAACCCACTTAGCCCAATCATACCCATGGCCGGCCCCCTCGCCCTTTTAATTACCAAAATGTAATTCTATCACTTTTTCCAAATACAAATTCCATGTCACTAATTCTCGAAAGCTTTAATCAGAGTCATTCATTGCCCATTTAATTTTAGCCATAAAGGGTGCCATGTCCTATCCATGTGCATTATCAAGAGCCAATAGGATCATTTCTTAGACATTAAAGAATGAACCTTGGCAATTTAATTAAGTTATGGTGTGTAGGGCTAAGATTGAAGCATTTTTTATTTTTCCCTTCAATTTTCCTCTCTTTCTATACATGGCCGAACGCCCTAGCTCATTCACACACGCAATTTTTTTTATAGGAAGCAAATATATATATATATATATATATATATATATATATATCTCTCTCTCTCTCTCTCTCTCTCTCTCTCTCTCTCTCTCTCTCATCCTCCTTACCGGCGGCTTTTCGGCGGTTTCCAGCTGAATTACGGCATTTATACTTCGAGCTCATTTTGTGAGCACACCCCTCAAGGTGTCCCCGAGTCGGCCATGGCCTGCACTTCCTCCGATTTTTGCCGGAACTCTTCCAATCCGGCCAATTTTGCTCGTCGCTCGCCGATGAATTGATTCAAGGTAGGATTTAGCTAAAATTTTGATAATTATTTCATAGATCATCCGATGATCTTGAATTCAATTATAGTAAAAAATTGAAGTTATTGCTTCAACCTATAGTTTAATTTCAAGGTAGGATGTGATGAAATTAATAATTCAATTTCTAGAAATTAAGATCAATTGCATAGTTAGATCACTTTAGGACTATAATTGCATGTTGGCCAAATTATCCTTAGGCCTTGATTGATGTCAATATTGATGTAGGGTTGATGATTCTGATTAATTTGATAAGTTTATATATAAATCCTTAGGAATTAGGTTTAGCTCAAGGTAGATTGAAGTTTTGCATGCTCAATTCCTTAGAGTCGAAACCTATCAGACCAATTTTTATTATTAGTTGAGTGTTGATTAGTCCTAGGTTTGATGTATGTTAAATGAATGATGATTAGTATCAAGTTTAGTTGATTTTAGGGATTATTATTTAAGATTTTCAAGAGTTAATTAATGATGTTAGTGTTCATCAAGACATATTTGAATGTTCATAAGGATGAGTTTGAGGATGTTCTAGTTCTTGAAAAATGCTAAGAACATAGGTTGAAGGTGGTTGAAGATGTGAAGGTTTTCAGGAAAATCGTAGTCTGATCTAGCCTTTCTCTATCCTTCAATTTATTTGGAACAGATTATAATGAATTAGGAAAACATGTCTTCTAATTAAATATAGATGAGATTCATAGCTATTGATTGATGTAGATGTCGCGACCTAAAATTGAGAAATTCCACGTTAATGGATTACTAGATTAATTAAATGAATTAACTAACCTAGTCCGAGCTCTCCCAAGCTCTACCAATTCGCAACTTAGGTTTATGTTCAAATGATTTAAATTTTGGAGCCTCCACTAATCTTTTTTGGTAGGTAGATTAGAAACCTAAATAAAGTATCGGGAGAATACTTTATTTTCTGCTAACCAGAGATTTAAGTTCGGGGACTTGATTATGTTAATTTTTCAATTAACAACACCCTTTCAGTACCATTCTTGTGAAGATTTGTTGAACTGGCAAATTCAATTGATTCAATTTGAAGACCAATGTGCAATTATATATTTGGGTTTTTCTTGATTTAATGAATGTTATGCAAATGCATGAATGCAACTATGATATGAAACTATATGACAAGAAAATAATCATGCATGATGACTTTAGAAAAGAACTCAAATTTTAATGCAAGAAAAATTTGAATTCTAACCTAAATGACATGTGACAAAATGCATGAACATGACATAATGTGACGTAATGTAATGACATGCAAAATGAACACTACATTACATGAATTTGCGAAATGGACTATGCTAATGACATGAAAATGCATGAATGACATGAGATAATGCAAATATCTACATTAAATGAAATGCACATGAATGGCTTGATCTTAAGTGAATTTAAGCTCTTTTGAACAAAGGTTGGTCCGACACTTAATTAAGATTGGTTCCTCAAATTTTAATTTGAATTAAGTGTCACCTTATAATTTTCGAAAAAAAAATGCTCTTAAGACCAAGATGTAATGATTTTTTTGTATTTTTTATGTTATTTATGAAAAAAGAGAATCAAATACTAATATAATGAACCTTGAGCATAGTACACCTTAATATCCAAAATTTTTCGATGAATTCGCTTCGTACCCAAAGTTTAGGGTCGGAAGGGAATTTATTCACGTCGTACCCTGGAGGTGGGGTCGGATGGTGAATTTGAATGTTATGAAATTTGTCGGTCCGGTCCCAGAGTTATGGGATGAGACGGACAATTTCAGTGTGTTGATGACGTCATACTTCGAGGGTGAAGTCGGATGGCCATGCACAAATTTCGAGGGACAAAGGCACAAGGAAGCATGTACTATACTCAAGATAGATTATAAAAATATTTGAATTAGACTATAGTATATTAAAGGAAAATGAATTTTCGGCCAACTAGAGGGAATTGCCTAATTATAAAGGGCAAGATTGCCCTATCCACAAAGGATTCACATCTTGAAAAGTAGGGAATTATCTTTTGAGATTTTGAAAATATCTTCGGGTAATCCTCAAATTAGAAAAGATATGTTTAGTTCAAAGCAAAGCTTATCCACAATATCCAAAGATATGCTCCGGATTCAAATTATTCAAATTAAGGCAACCAATGATGCGAAATATTCTAAAGATAAACACAATATTTCACAAGATATGCTCTGAATTCAAATAACTCAAATTTAGGCAACAAAGACCTTGTAGATAATATCAAGCAATTCAAATTAAGAGACAAGATAAAGTCAATCAACCAAAGATCAAAATTTTACCTTATCTCAAAAAATTGTCTTTCCTAACCCGGAAAATTGAGACGAAACTTGTAATCCAAGCTAGAACTCTTTGACCAATTGGCTCTAGGACTTGCGCGGATCGTGGCGCTCGACGGAGACGATTGACTTCTCGGCTTGGGTGACGATTGACTTCTCGGCTTGGACGAAGCAGTGGAAGGTCTTGGTACTCACAGTTGGTGCCTGTGGAACCTCTCGATTGCTGTTCGAAGATGATCTTTAATAATCAAAAGAGAAACACAAGAAAACAAAACAATGAGACCATAAAGCAAAAAATCCACAAAAACCGCCAAAAAAGGAGACCCCCATGCGGTCAAAGAAACGTTCTTTTTTTTGCGTATTGGAACTCCCTCTCCTTTTTGTGGATCTTGTTAATTGATTGCTCTGCGCTTGGCCTTTGCTAGTGTACCGATTCTGAGACTCCCAGAACTTTCGTTCAAGGATCCTCTAATATTGATTTCATGCGGTGGACACCTTTGACCAAAGATCAGCCCTTTTCTCTTTCGCGGCAAAAGAGGTCCTTGCGATGGAGGTGACGTCAAAGGATGTTCGTCAGAGTGTCTCACTGAAGATGGTAGGACAGCAAATTGCGGAGCCTCCTACGAAACTTCTCTGGTCGTCTGGAGGCGGCTTCATTGTCGAACTTGCGTTTGACCGTTCACCGAGGACTGGTGGAGATGGCTTGCGGCTGATCGTCAATGCTAAGTTCATCGGGATTGGCTTGAACGTTCACCGAGGATTGGCGGAGATGGCGCAAAAATTGGGTCAGAAAAGGACTCAAACGCGCCAAGGACTCCAAGGATCTCCACCTTTTCTTGTTCCTTTTTTATCTAGAGGACATAGATGGAGATGAAGTATTGATTGGCACGAATCATCAATGGCCGAGAGCTCCCTCCACCATTTTCACTGCGTCCTTCTCACGATTTTCTCTCCATATCATTCTGCCGTGTATTGCAATTCTGTGGCCCCCTCTGATCGTGAGGACTTAAAGCATATTTATAGAGCAAAACTAGGTCTAACTTGACTAATAAGGCCAACTTTCGGTCGTATTGGGTTCCTGGGCTTAGAGTCTCTTTAATTAAAGCCCAAATTAACCCCTCAAGCTTAATTAATTAAATTCCAGACCTATCATATGAATTCAATCTGGCTCATTAATACCAAAAAGTCGCTTGTGCTCTAGCCGAATTTATCTGATGAATTGTGGTCCACCGCGCATCAATTTCAATCCATTTTCCACCGCCGGTCCGATTAAATGATGCTAAAAAAATGAAAAATGATATGATTATTTTTTATAGGAATTAAAAATTAATTCCTAATTTTTTATGCAAAATAAATGATTAAAGAAAAATCAAAATTTAGGTGTCAACAGTAGAGAACATGAAATTTGAACATCATTACTCCAGAGAGAGGTTGAACAATTACTCATCCGCCAGGCTTGCTTTCCTAGCATTGCTTTGTTGAAAACGAGCAGGTCTTTGAATCCCAGTCCTCCCTTATTCTTTGTTGACTTCAAAACATCCCATCTCTTCCGGTGAATTCCAGATTTAGCCTCATTTGTCTTCCACTAGATAGAAGCAATCTTCTGTTCAATAGCCTTGCAAACTCAAACAGGGATTTTGAAAATAGACATGGCACATTGCAGTAGGGCTTGCAACTCAGTTTTAATCAAAATTTATTTCCCAACTTTGAACGTCAATTTTCACAGTTTCGGTTTGGAGCTTAATGGATCATTATCACACTAAATACGATCAATTCGAAAACGTTTGTGATCATCTTTCCAAAATTAAACATTTTGGCCAAAAATAAAAGAAGCATCAGGTTGAGACAATGAGGGGTATGAGAAGTTTACTTGCTTTGACCAAACTATCTTATTCTTGAGACTCCACAAGAGCAGTTTCTCACCCTCAAGATTGCCCCGAGTTCCCACGATTGTGGATCCAGCAGGGGCACACGCACCTTCACCTTGGTGCTAGCCGTCTTGCATTAAGCTTTCATGACCGTAGAGGTTTGCCAGTGATAGGCTGGCTCGGTACTTCTTGACACTAGCTACCGGCACTCATGCTGGGACATTTGAGGCCCAACAGCATGATCAAGCATGTCAGATATTGAAGGAAAGTCTAACTAGGCGGAAAGAGGGAAAGACAAATAAAAATTCATTACAGGAATGTTGGCTAAAATACTTCAATTTTTGTGAAAATAATCAAACAAGATAACATGAAATTATAGTTATTTTGAATGTGTGGCCCTTCATGCGATTATAGTGGTAGAGGGAAGAGGAGTATCTTTAACTTTAAATACATACAAGTATCTTTAGGATGGAGTCCAACTTTTCTCGGTCTGGTCCAAGTTCATGCTGGCGAACCCAACATTTTTTCTTTTTAGCACCGAGCTAATAAAGTAATGCATCACAATGAAAAGCAAGCTGAGAGGTGAATTTTTTATATAACTTTCTATCACTAATCATGTGATTACCAAAATGCAAAGATCAAAGTTTAAGCAGAATATGTATGGGAAGCAACGGTGGCTTGATTCTATAAAAGGACCGACTTAGAATACGGCTCTCGAAAGAAATTGTCAAGTATATAGGGAAGTACATCGATTAACTCGTGCTAATTTGCATCTATCAATTCTAGAAACAAATCTTCGACCAACAAAATAATAACCTTGAAACAAATCTTGGACTCTTAACACCACACATAAGTAACGTCATAACAAGCAATACAGAAATGCATCCTCCTCAACAGAATTGGTACCTATAAATTGGGATACCAGAGCAAGAGTCATTCATCAAATTTCGGGAGAGAACAATTGGGAAAAAGGAAAAAGAAAGAAACAATGGAGAGAGCTAATCTGAAATGCTCATGGATGATCCTCCTCATGCTCGTTTTAGCTTTCGGCTTAGCTTCTCTGCCAGCGGCAAAGGCGAGAGAACTGGTCACGGGAGACCATGCCGGCGTCAAAGAAGAAGGCGAAGCAACCCGTTTACACTACCGGATCTTGCCTCAGAAAACCCCCGTCCCACCAGCTGGACCTAGCTGCAGCCACAATTGCGGTGTTCACTTCCGGAACTTGTCTAAGGGCACCCTCGTCCCACCATCTTCACCTAGCTACCGCCACAACTGAGGCACCGCCATTCCATAGTTAAGTCCGCCATCTAGTGAAACTTTTAAGCAATTACTTGTAACTACACAATATGATTAAAATGAAATAAAAGTTCTACGGAATTGGTTGCGTGCTGATTTTTTTTTTCAAAATTTATATTAATTCTTTTCTATTTTTTTCTTCTAGAGTGTACGAGTAAATTGGCATGCGAGTAAATTGTTTAGTCATGCCATCACCTCTTGGTTTGATTGGCTTAATCCTTTGGGATACCCTACGTAGTTTGATCAAAATCGGAGGGGCGTATGAGTAAATTAACATAAAGCATTCGACTATAAAGAGAAAATGAATAGATAAAAGCTTTTGAAAGTTTTGATTCACAACACTGTTGTGCGACGGAGCCAAGCCAACGAAGACAAGGAAAATACATGATTCAACACTTGGATGGTATTTTTCACGATCAAATATTGTGGATATATTCGATATTGAGTATCATTTGAACAAAGTCGGAATTTTCTTAAAGGTTTTTTCAAAGAAAATTAGAAAATGAGATGAAAACATTTCAATCTGATTCGGATGAATAGAAAATAAGAAAAAATAAAAAAGAGATTAAAGAGGGAAAGATGAAAACATTTGGGTTAATTAAGGGAATTGCATTGGCCCGCCCAAAAAATGGACTCTTAGGGCGCGTGCATGATAACAATTCTATTTTCCTATTTTTTCTATTTTTCTGTTATGGGGAACAGATTTAGAACAGAAATCAGTTTGGTAAAACAATTTCATTTTTCTACTTTCGAGAAAATTTTTGGTCCTGAAATAGGATTGGAACAGAAATGAGAAACATAAATTTTCTACTTTTCTCTTTCTGGAACACAAATAGAAGTAAGAATTTTTCCATTGCTCACTCCCTCTCTCTCGCATCCCTATCGCCAGTCACCCGTCATAAGCCTCCGATCCCCTGCCTCTGGTCACCGGTCAGGGCTGCCGTCCACTGGCCGTCGGTCGCCGATCGCATGCCACCGGCCGTAGCTCTCCAGTCCCCGGCCTCTTTTCGCCCATCGCCAGTCTCTAGTCCCTAACTGCCGTTCCCTAGTCACCAGTCCCCGGTCGCCGACCGCTGTCTCTGGCTACCTATTTTCGGTCCCTGACCACCGTTCGCCTACCAACGATCACCGATCCTCGGCCACCATTCACTCGCCGCCGGTCGCGCGGCCGCTAATCTCCGGTCCCCAGTCGCAGTGCGTCGGCCACTATCGCCCGCCGCTAGTTTTTGTTCCCCGGCTATTGTTCACCCACCGCAGTCACCGGTCTCCGGTCCTCGACCGTAGTTTGCCCATCGCCGGTCGTCAATCCCTGATTGCTGTTCGTCGATCCCTAATAGCTGTTCGCCGGTCCTTAGCGGTCTGTCACTCGCCGCCGGCCTTCCGCCGGTCTCTGGTCCCCGATTGCCGTTCGCCAATCTCCGGCCACCGTCCGCTAGTCGCCCAACTGTAGAAATTGTATGTTGTTACCAAACAAATTTCTGTTCCCGGAGTAGAAATTTTGTACCTTTATCAAACACGTGTCTTTGCTCGGAAACTCGTCAAAGGAATAGAAATAGAAAAATCTATTTCAAGCCAGAAATATGGCCTGGAAAGAGAATGGTTGTCATTCGCGCCTTTAAATGCTACGGAGAGAGAAGAATTGAGGGTAGTGTGGACCTGTCTTAGCGCCTCGCTCACTCTCTCTCTCTCTCTCTCAAAACATTATGACATTGATGAAATGACTTTCCATGTGTTACTTACGAAAATTGAAAAAATATCAAAAAATTCTAAAGCAATTGTAATTGTGCCAATTTAATCCTAAACCTTTTTTCTGCCAATTGAGTCCTAAACCTTTTGCAATTGTATCAATTTAGTCCTTTCGACCAACTTTGGCCGGCCGACGCTAACGTGCCAATTTTTAATAATATAAAAAAATTATATTTTTCCGTTTATTTCTTTTTATTTTACTCTCCTTCTTCCTTCAATCGGTCGCTGATCCGGCAACCGGCCAGAGACGAGGATTGGCAAGGCTCCGCATCACCCAACCATGGCGAGGTTGAGCCTGGCCGAGCTCACGTAGCAACGTCGAGGTCGGCCTTGCCTCTTTGGTCGGTCGCCGAGGATGAAGGAGAAGGAAAAAAAAAAGAGAGAAAGAAAAGAAAAAAGGAAATAAAATAAAAAGATAAAAAATAAAGAATTTGATCAAAATATTAAAATACTATTTAACATTGCCACTGACGACCAAAGTTGGTCGGAAGGACTAAATGGATACAAATGCAAATGTTTTAGGACACAGTTAGTAAAAAAAAAAATTAACACTAAATTGACACAATTACAATATGTTTAGGGCTCTTTTAGTAATTTTCTCCATAAAAATTTGGGATGCTTGAGATGGAATTGCTCGTTCCTTTTCATGTCTAGACCACAACTTCGATTTTGCTTGTTTTGTGGAGATAAGTACAACATGTCTACTTTTAGAATTTCTAGTTTCAAGCAACTTAAATTAGGCAGTGTTGACACTTGAATTATTGCCGATAAGTCCAATGGTAAAAACTCGAGACTAGGCATTCCTAATCGTGGCGTTATCCATTGTTTCTACCAAAAAAAATCTTTTATGTGTCTTTTAAATGTCTTTTCATTCTACTTTTATTTAGATGTCATATTCCAAAAAAGTTAGAGATTGACTTTTAGGTTGAAAACCGAAAAAGTTAACTTTTGATCAACATTTTATAACATTTGTGAATTCAGAAAAAAAGGATACCAATCTTATCCATACATGCATAGTTAGGCTTCTAATATTCATTTTTTTTATAAAAATGATCGAGAGTTAATTTTTTGGTTAAACCGAAGATTGAACCTCGAATAAAAAATCCTAAAATCAATTGATTTGACTTTTTTAGACATTTAATTCAGGGGACATGGCAATTAGAAATTTCAAACCCAATTTCAAGAATTCAAGCTCAAACAGGCCAGCCATTGTTCAAGCACAATTTTTTTGGGCATAAGGACACCTCAAGTGTCAATATTTGTGTACGGCGCTCACTTCGGTGCCAATATTTTTTTTGGGATCACTTAAGTGTCAAATCGAAAAAAAAAATGATCACTTTAGTGCTAACTACGAGAAATTCCGGTAACCTCACCGGGTTGGCACTTAAATAATCATTTTTTAAAAAAAATTGGCATGATCCAAAAAACGATCACTTTAGTACCAACGGCAAGAAATTCCGACGACCTTACAGGAGGTGACACTTAAATAATCATTTTTTTAAAAAAATTGGCACTTAAGTGATCCAAAAAATATATATTGGCACCAAAGTGAGCGCCGTACACAAATATTGGCACTTGATGTGTCCTTTTGCCAATTCTTTTGGGTATGATTAATTTTTCACCACAAAATTAAGTTGCACAATTTTAATGTGAGTAGGCCAAGTTAATTCAATTTCAATATCTATTTTGGCATAATCTGAGTAATTTGGCGAAATCAAGAAAAAAATGATGAATTAGGACCTAGCAAGTCAGTCCAGTTGATCCGACCTTGGTACAAACCAAAGGATCGAGCCAAATTCATAGTAATTCAGAAGAGTATAAGACAATTGGAAGCCCCGAGTCAACCCGATTTGACCCGGTCCAGTCTGATCCATCCGCTGAAACCCAATAGGGTCTGTTCGCCCCAATTGGCCAAAATGTGCAGCCCATTTAGCCCAATCATACCCATAGCCGGCCCCCTCACCCTTTTAACTACCAAAATGAAAGTCTTAATCCTAGCCATTCATTGCCCATGTAATTTTAGCCATAGAGGGTGCCATGTCCTTTCCATATGCATGAAGCATTTTAAAAATTTCCCTTTAATTTCCCTCTCTTTTTATGCATGGCGAACCCCCTAGCTCACTCACACACTCTCAAAATTTCTTTTGGCCTACTTTAAATATAGAAATTCAAATACTTGTAGGATTTGAGGTATTCAATATTATTCGAAACTCAAAGCTAACATTCTAACCAAATCCTTCTTCAGTTACAAAAATTCATTCTAGGAATGTTGGGGAAAATACTTCAATGTGAAAATAATCAAATGAGATAACACGGAATTGTAGTTATTTTGAATGTATGGCCCCCTTCTTGCGGTTATAATGATAGAATGAAGAGGAGTATCTTTAAATTTATATACACACGAGTATCGTTAACACGAAATTGAGTTTTTGGACTTTACTTTTGGAGACTATCTTTGACTGCAGATCAAATCTTGAAATTTTGTCTCATGGCATTATTTCTTTTGGCCTAAAGTGTTTCACATCTTTGACCTACTTTAAATACAAATATCCAAACACTTATAGGATTTGAGGTATTTAATACTATAAGGAGCTCAAATCTTAAATGCTAACCATATCTTTCTTCAGTTATAAAAATTCATTACAGGAATGTTGGGTAAAATACTTTAATTTGTGAAAATAATCAAATGAGATAACACGGAATTTTAGTTATTTTGAGTGTGTGGCCCTTCTTTCAATTATAGTGGTAAGAGGGAAGAGGAGTATCTTTACGTTTATATACATACAAATATCATTATTTGAGATTGACTTGGCCATTTCAGGCCCTCATTTGAAACAATGTCTATTTTGAGCCCTCTTTTGAGAAAATAATCTCACTCCATGCGCTTATTTGGAATTTTCCCTGAGTTATGTTCATAGTTTCGATTTGGAGCTTAATGGATCATTATCACACTAAATACATCGGTTCGACAAGGTTTGTCATCATCACACTAAATACATCCGTTCGACAAGGTTTGTCATCATCTTTCCAACATTAAACATTTTAGCCAAAAATAAACGAAGCATCAGGTTGAGATTATGAGGAATATGAGAAGTCTACTTGCCTTGATCAAACTATCTTATTGTTGCCGGGGGCAGCTTGCTCGGCACATCTTGGCACTAGATTCCTCGGCTACCGGCACGCACGCTTGATGTTGAAGGAAAGTCTCACTCGACGAAAAGAGGGAAAGAAAAATAAAATAAAAATTGTTAATAAGGTTGCATCTAAATCTACGAGAATCAAGCTGGCTTCGTACCTTGGGAAGATGACCAATGTAGGTTACCAATGATGAGCAAATGCTCTGTTAAATGCATCTTTTTCATTATGACACTAAGATCTTAATTTTCCCCTGTTTGAAGTGACTTTTGGAGACTATTTTTGACTTTCCCATCAATAAGAGCGAATCACATCTTGAAAATTCGTCCCATGACATTTCTTTTGGTCTAAAAATTTTCACGACTTTGACCTAAATTACAAACAAATATTCAAATACTTTTAGGATTTAAGGTATCCAATATTATGCAGATCTCAAATATAAAATGCTAACCAAATCTTTCTTCAATTTCAAAAATTCATTATGGCGATGTTGGGTAAAATACTTCAATTTGTGAAATTACTAAAACGAGTTAACATGAAGTTGTAGTTATTTTGAACGTCTGGCCCTTCTTGCGAATATAGTGATAGAGGGAAGAGGAGTAACTTTAACTGTGTATACATATGTATGTGCTGAAAATGGGATCGAAGTAATGGCGGACAGATTCTATAAAAGGAATGACTTAAAATCTGGCTCTCGAGGGAAGTTGTCACGTATATATGGAAGTATGTTGAATAACTTGTGCTAATTTGCATCTACCAATTCTAGAAACAAATCTAGAACTCTAACCTACACATGAGCAACGTCATGACAAGCAATATAGAGATGGCATCCTTCTCAATAAAATTTGTACCTATAAATAGGGATACTGGAGCAAGAGGCAGGCATATACTCTTGGCAGAAAATTATTAGGAAAAAAGAAGAACAAGAAAACAATGGCGAGAGCTAATCTGGAATGCGAATGCACTATCCTCATCATGCTCGCTTTGGCTTTTAGCCTAGCTTCTCTCCCTGCAACAAAAGCGAGAGATCTGGTCGTGGAAGTCTGTCCCGGCGTCAGAGAAGAAAGCGAAGCAACCCATTTTCACTACCGGATCTTGCGTGAAGTCCCCTCTGGACCTGACCCACACCACAATTACCAGATCTTGCGTGAAGTTCCCACTGGACCTGACCCCGGCCACAATCACCAGATCTTGCGTGAAGCCCCCTCTAGACATCACCCCATCCACAATTAACGCTTGTCGCCGCCATTCCATAATTAAGTCCGCCATCTAGTGAATTTTTTGAAGCAATTACTTGTAACTATTCAACAAATTCACCAACAGAATAAAGTTGCTGCGGATTTGGATAAGTGTTGATTTATCTTACCTCCTTTTTACTTACATTTGCTTTTGGATAAGTACGCTAAAAGTTTTAAAACTTGTCATGAAAGTACAATTGAGTCGTAAAAGTTTTAAAAAGTGTAATTTAGTCCTAAAATTTGTCAAAATTGTGTAACCAAGTACTGTCACGTTTTTTTTATACTAGCATTCGTAACTTGCTATTTAGTTTTTCAATGTAAGTATATACAAGAAGATTTCTTTCTCACCGCAACAAGAAAGCCAAGTTGCTCGCATTGCTATGTGAAGCATTCATTGTGTCCATCCGTATAGCCGGTTGATATATAAAAATATCAATTTCTTACTTGGAGTTGTATCACATTTTAAGGGATAAGTATACTAGAAGTTTCAAAAGTTTCATACTGCGCTCACTTTAGTAGTAAAAAAAAAGTCGGATCACTTAAGTGCCACTTTTTTTTAAAAACGATCACTTAAGTGCCCACTCCGATCCGAGTCGCCGAAAATCCGACGTGGCCATATTTTATTAATTTTTCAGTCCTACGTGGCTCGTCGGCATGCCACGTCAGCATCACTAACCCAAAACGACGTCGTTTAACATGTTTGCCCTAAATTATAAAACCTATTTTGGAGGCGGAAGGACACCATAAGTTACAAAATTTGTGTGCGGCGCTCACTTTAGTGCCAATATTTTTTACTGGCTCACTTAAGTGCCAAATCGGAGAAAAAACGATAACTTGAGTGCCAACGGCGAGAGATTCTGGATAAAAAAAAAATACACGTGGCATTTATAATTAACACATTTTAGTGCCATGTCATTTTCAATTTAAAATCAGTCCACGTGGACTCCAAGTGCCATTTTTTCTTAAAAAAAACTCAGTCCACGTGGAAATTTCTTTAAAAAATATTCTTAAACTAAAAATAAGCTAAAAAAATAAAAATACCAAATAAAAAAAAAGTTAAAACAAGAAGGAAAAAAGAAAAAAGAAACTTGCAGCTTGCAGCGGCGAGGGCTGTCAATCCCTCGCCGCCCCGACGGTCTTTGTGGCGGGGTTCGCGGCCCTCGCGCCAGCGGTCTTTCTGGGGAGGGCCCGCGACCATCGTCCAAATTTGGGCGAGGGTCCTCGGCCCTCGTCTAGAGACCGCCGGCGTATTGTGACGAGCCTGCGGGGAATGGACGAGGAGGAGCTTTGGTGGCTGTGGCGGTGGATTTTGATGGGATCTTCGTGGCGGCAACGGCAGCTCCATTGGGTCCCTCGTCGTCGTCTTCATCGTCGCCCGCACGGCAGCTGAAGCTCTTGGCTCGGGAGGAGCACATGGCGGCAGAGATCGGTGAGTCAAGCATGAGAGCAAAATAGAATAAACCAGTGAGAGCTTTCTAGGAAACCTCTGCAACGCCACGAAAATCCCGTCAAAATCAACCACCGACTACTGGCCCTGAAAACAGCATTTTCAAGATCAGAATTTGGTGTGGGCATTTTATCGAACAACTGGTGTGCATTACCTTACACAGGCCAATTTCTCTTAGCTGTGTACATGGCCTTCGATCTCGACCGGGAGATATTATTAAGCACAAATAAAGCAAAAATGATGCAAAAGCACACACCAAGAGCGTACAAAACTGAGTAACAGATCACGAAACTCAACTAATCTTGCTTAAAATCCCCTCCAATGTCACGGGTTTGACTATTCCTGCAAGTTTGGGATTGAACCAGAACAACTAGACCCAGAAAGCTCCCTCAGCAGGGTTGGCCACTGGCCGGGGCTTAACGACCCCCACTGGCCCATCCTCCACCCTCGCCGACCATTGCCAACGATGGTGGGGCGGCGGTGGCAAGGGCTGTGTAAGCCCTCGCTACTACAACTTGTATTTTCTTTTTCTTTTCTTTTTCTGTCTTTTAGCTTTTTCTTAATTTTTTAAATATTACATGGAGTTTTTCTTTAAAAATTTTTAACTTTTTTTATTGCTGATTGGGATCCTCCGGTGAGCCACGTAGATGCTTCGTAAGATTTCCGGTGAAGCTCAGCGGAGTTGGCACTCAAATAATCATTTTTCAAACAAATTGACACTTAAGTGATCCGAATGGCACTAAAGTGAGCGCCGCACACAAATATTGTCACTTGTCGTGTCCTTTTGCCCTAATTTGGACAAACAAAATTTTTGAAAACCCTAATTTTTCAAACTCCTCTTCTTCAATCCCTTTCATGAGCGACTCCCACCTCGATCCTCCATGATTCCACAAGCCACGAAGAAGCTACTCCACCAACCCATTCCGACCTCCACCATTGCGAGGGCCCTGTCCTGCCCAATCTCTGCAGATGTCCCGATAGTAGAGATAGCCGATGCGGCGTTCATGGAGGTGCAGAAAAGCTGATCCCAACATCAACCCTCCCAAAACTCCTCTCTCCTTCATGCAACCTGTTATAACTAGCGTTATCACCTAGAGGGGGGTGAATATGTGTTTTTAAAGAATTTTAAGAAATCAATGCGGAATATAACTAATCTGCTCAGAACATCGTTCAGATGATATTAACTAGTAAGATCTGAGATCCCCTCAAAAGCAGCGATGTGTACAAATCTACTAACACAGTATATAAATAGAGAGAGTAAGGGAAAGTGAATGTGCACAGAGAATTTATAATGGTTCGGCTTTGTTCAAGCCTACGTCCACTTTTTCACGCTGGCAGCCAATCGACTAGATTCCACTAGTGAATAACTCGGAGGTTACAACTTGGTGAATAGACTTCCCGTCTATCACTCTTACACTCGTATGTTCTCCTCTAAGTATTACAGTGTTGGATCAAAGGTACGTGAAGGATGTGAAGTTCTCTCGTTTTTGGAATTTTGAATTCTATTCTCTCGTGCATTCACTCTTCAGACTTGAGGTCTCCTTTTATACTCCTCCATCCCAACTTCCCGTTGCAAGATCTCTAGAGGATCGCTCTCCAAACTTCCCCGTTTGGACGAGACTGTATACAAAGGATTTCGTAACCGTTGAGGTCGACAAAGAAAAGAGTCCCCCTTTGGATCAAATCGCCCATACAATCGTGATCCTGGATTTCCATAGATGGATTACTTCATTAGGTGAGTCATCCTCATCTCTCTTAATCCACGTCCTTGATTGATCTTCATGATTGAGAATCTTCAAGTACAAATCCAGCTTGATTGCTAGCCGTTATGATGATATAATATGTCCATTAAATCATCTTGAAATAAATCTCTTGATAATCTGGTCGTTGCTCGTGAAATACTTTTCTCAGAGCTTGAGCATCATTCCAACTTCTGAGCTCCAAGCAGCATCTGAGTCCCTCAGAACATCGTCTAAGCCTCTCTTGCCAGATTCAATCCATACACCTTTGGATAATCTGCAATATAGTATTTCACTACATTAACTTAGATATTAGAGATTATGGATTGTTTTGTCAACTTCAAAATTACTTAGGAGTTTTTCTCAACACAACCGAGGCCTGCCACCCCAACATTGACCCTCCCAAAACTTCTCTCTCCTTCTCGGGATCGATTGGATGTAAAATCATTTTTGTTTGGAAGAGGTAATGACTGAGATGGGCGAGGACAAATCTGAGTTGAGTTGAGGAACGTGAGGAAGGGGAGGCCAAATCTGGATGAGCAGCATTTGGAGATTGAGATTGACGAGGCCAAATGTGGACGAGCATCTCGTGAGCGACACTGACGCCCGTTCATGACCGTCATCGGCATTGTTTGGACATATCTGGTCGGCTCGGTCAATGCCGGCGACTCCGCTGGTGGCAACAATGAGCGAGGGGTGGAAGCTGGACTCGGAGGAGTGGAGAACTTACTGCAACTGAAACTCATATCTGCAATTGAGAGCAACGGAAGGACAAGCAAGGAGGAGGAGATAGGCGACTCATTTTTAGTACAAAAAAATTTGACGTGGACTTGTTTTTAATATAAAAAATGCCAAGTTAGATAAAAAAGTTATTGCAAAAGCCACGAAATATTTTTTGCCGAAATTTCTCGCCGAAGGTACTTAAGTGATTATTTTTTCTCTGATTTGGCACTTAAGTGAGCCGGCGAAAAATTTTGGCACTAAAGTGAGCGCCATACACAGCTTTTGACACTTCTAGTATTCTTCTACCCACTTTTTAACATAAGAAAAGCACTCAAATTACAAGAACAGTGACTAGGATTTTTGTTCATATACATCCTTCGAAACTTTGATACCCTTTCGCAGGCTAAAATACACGACAAGTGCCAAAACTTATGTACGGCGCTCACTTTAGTGCCAAAATTTTCAAAACTTTCACTTAAGTGCCAAATTTTTTTAAAAACACTCACTTCAGTGCCAACTCCGATTTAAGCTGACGTGGCTCATTGGAAATCCGATGTGGCCTATTTTTTTTATTAATATTTGAGCTGTCGTGGCTCACCGAAGTTGGTACTGAATTGATTGTTTTTCAAAAAAATTGACACTTAAGTTATCGTTTTGAAATTTTTTGCACTAAAGTGAGCATCGTATATAAGTTTTGGCACATGTAATGCACTTAAGCTCCCTTTCGCAACTTTAGTGTACATCTAATTAGAGAATCCATGTTCGATAAAAAGAATGGAGAATCCCTAGTATTAGAACTTACGAACATTTGTCGAACAAACTATTAACAGAAGATGTGAAGTCACTCAACATGTTACAAAGAACCACTTGATAATTGTTGGGCTAGTATCATTTGCTCGATAACCGCATTCTCAAAATCAATTTCATGTCACGATGACCAGCCCAGCACCACGACTCTACACGGTGAATTCCCTGTCCTCGCTACACTCTGACGACCAGCTTCTTCCCCATGAAATCCCCGATGATCAGCCAATTCCTACTGCTCTTCCCGCGCCGCTAGCCAGCCGTAATCCCAGCACTGCCATGCCTCCCTGCCGTCGCCAAGCCCAGCGGCGAAGGCCCGAGGTTCGTCGCTCCTTTTCGCGACCTATCTTTATGTTGGGGTTCGACAAATGGTATTAGAGCCGATAGTTGATTGATAGCCCACTCCCAATATGTATCGGTGTTTTGTGAATATCTCGATGAAGGAATCTGGTGACCAACGCGGTTTCCGTACAGGTGGGCGTTGTGGTGTAGCAACGCGGATCCGATAGGCATTGATGGAGATTCAAGTTGAAATATGTTGGTACAGAAAGATACCTGAATTAAGAAGGAGTAGACCTAACACTAGAGCTCACACGTGAGGGGGAGATTGTTAGGATGCACTTGTGAGTTGTGTTAGAGAAGTCCCACATCGGAGAATTGATGTGGTGTATAGCAGTTAATATATCATAGTTGGCTCACAACTCATTGGCTTAAACTTTTGAGTGAAGGTGAGTCCAACTAGATATGTTGATTAGCTCGGACTTGGGCTCCCCTCTTAGCGATCTCCCCGGGTGAATGTATTGGGCTTCTGTTGCGCGCTCCCAACACTTTGGGCTAAGCCGTGCCGGTAGTCCCTCTACTTGCCATCAGTAGCCGAGCGACTCGCCGACTCCCATCACCCGTCCTTGCTTGTCCATCGCCGGCCACTGTGATTTCCAGCCGTCGGTCCCCGTTTTGGAAACAAATCTTGGAATGAGGTAGTTTTCTCAAACTGTATTTTATTTCTAGATATTATTGCCTAATTTGGATATATCATTATCTAACTTGATTGTTGTTTGAGATTTCTAGGCATATACAGATTAAGAAAATTTCCCATTTTGAAGCATGCATAAAGTCGGATATTCGATCATTAGGCATTAAGATCGGGTCGTCAGTTTTGTTTGTTTCCTATTTTGGGTTGGATGAGATATTTTATGATAGGGTTTATGATGCATTCCCGATATGACTACTGAAACAATAGGATCGGGAGAGTGACTTCGCACGAATACGAGCAGAAATTTCAGTTCTGCGCGACTTCGGGAGAATGGATGTAGCTCTATCGATACAAGTCGGAATGATCTGATTCCAATGCCAATATTTTGAGGACTCGTAGATCTACAACTTTCGAGTTTTAAGTTTTCCGAGATAAGCAATATAACAGTGTCGGTGAAGTGGACGGTTCGTGAATGAATAGAATAAGAAAAAGAATAGAAACTTCAATGGTTGCTCTTCCAGGCCTCCAATTAAGTCAATATGGCATCAATTCTTCTAGATTGATAGGTGCAACTCTTCAAGGATGCAGACTTTGAAAAGCTCTGACTCTTCTAGGACGGAATGACAACTCTTCTAGGTTTTCAAGGGTATGAACTCTTCAAGGTTCAAGGAAATGCACTAGGCAATTTTCATTAATCAAACTCATCTACCTTACAATTGAGATTCCGCCTCTTTTTATAGATGAACTAATACATAGAAAATAGACAAAATAATAAAGACTCGAGAACCAATCAACTAATAAAGTTATGGGGACTAGACGATAATTAAAAACATAGGGACTTGACAACATGGGAACCAGAAAAGCTATTAAAGTCCTAAAAACAAGAAATGCATTTAAAGACTTAGAGACTTGTACTTTGACTCTTTAGCCTTGTGAATCTTCTCCCAAAATTCGTGCACAAGCCTGGTCTAGCAAATAACCACCATGGGAGTTCACCAAGTAACCATGGCAATGACTCAGATTAGCCCCACAAGACTTGCACTTGAATGTGGAGACTTGAATGCAGGACTCTCGGACTTATCAATGCGAGGCGCGTCGAGTTTCAATGCGGGCTGATCTTCTTGGTTGAGAGTGCTCCCAACGCAGGCTGCATCATTCTCCCCTTCTTTAGAAGAATTCATCCCCGAAATCGAATCATCATTATGGGAAGAATTATCAACACATGATGTTAAATGCCAAACATTAAACACATCATGTATTAAGTGAGCATGGAGATGTGGAAGATAGTTGGCTCCTATGGTATCGATCCAGCTGAATATCATGTTATGATAACCATAAGGCTTCCTTGATATGCTTCGAGCATATTTCAACGCTGCCGTGGAGTTGAACTTTGCACGCACGTCTGGATGTAAAGCAAGGCTGTCTGGGGATTGGAATTGTCTTTTAATTCCCACCACTCTTGCCACAGAATAGGAAGCCTTAGCCGGTATGCATTAGGATTGATGCGCTCAAGAACTTCAAGGGGACCAAGCTATCGATCACGCTCCGGTGGAAAATAAGCCCAAATCGAATCTCCCAGTTCAAAGACAATTTCACGCCGCCGCTTATCGACATCCTTTTCTAGGACTCGGTTTTGTTCTCCAACCTCCGATACACGTCTTCATGAACTATCCTCATTTGAGAAATAATATCATATCATCCATCTTATCGATGGCTTTTCAGCAAAAGGAATGGGTGCAAGATCAAGGACACTTGGGTTGTCGTCCATACATAATCACAAAGGGATTATATCCGGTTGCACGGTTCACTGAACAATTATATGCAAATTCTCATGTTCCCACGACAGTGGATCCAACAGGGGCACACGCACCTTCACCTTGATGCTATCCGTCTATGGCCGTAGAGGTTTGCCAGTGATAGGCTCGCTCGGCACTTCTTGACACTTAGGTTCCTGGGCTACCGGCACTCATGCTGGGACATTTGAGGCCCAACAGCAAGATCAACTGATCAAGCATGTTTGATGCTGAAGGAAACTCTCACTCGACGGAAAGAGGGAAAGACAAATAAAACGAAGTGTTAATAAGGTTCTTGAATGTTGCATCTAAATATACACGAATCAAGTTGGCTTCGAACTATGAGAACATGACCAATGTGGGTTAAGAATGATGAGACAATGCTCTGTTAAATACATCTTTTTCTTGGATTTGGGCACCACGCTTTGCGACCTTACTTTTGGAGACTATCTTTGACTTTCCACCAGTAAGAGCGAATCAAATCTTGAAAATTTGTCCCGTGATTTTTTTTCTTTGGGCTTAAAGCTTTTCACGACTTTGACCTACTTTAAATACAAATATCCAAATACTTTTAGGATTGGAGGTATTCAATGCTATGCGGAACTCAAATCTAAAATTCAAACCAAATATTTCTTCAGTTATAAAAATCATTATAAGAATGTTGGACAAGATACTTCAATTTGTGAAAATAATCAAACGAGATAACACGAAATTGCAGTTATTTTGAATGTGTGGCCCTTCTTGCGATTACAATGATAGAGTGAAGGAGTATCTTTTAACTTTGTATACATACAAGTATCGTTAGGATGGAATCCAACTTTCTCAGTCTGGTCCAAGTTCATGCTGCCAAATTGAACATTTTTTCTTTTTATTACCAAGTTAATAAAGTAATGTAGCACAATTTCGACCAAAACAAAAAAGTAATGTAGCACAATGAAAAGCAAGCTGGGAGGTGAGTTATTGAAATAATTTTTTGTACAAATCATGTGATTACCGAAATGTAAAGATCAAAGTGAAGCAGGATATGTATGGGCTAAAAATGGGATAAAAGTAATGGTAGATGGATTCTATAGAAGGACTGACTAAGAATCCGGCTCTCGATGGAAATTGTCAAGTATATATGGAAGTATATCGAATATCTTGTGCTAATTTGCATCTATCAATTCTAGAAACAAATCTTAGACCAAATAAAACAATTCTGGAAACAAATATAGGACTCTCACACCACACATGAGCAACGTCATAACAAGCAATACAGAGATGCATTCTTCGCAAGAGGATTCGTACCTATAAATATCAATACTAGAGCAAGACTCATGCATCTAACTTTACTGTTGGGAAAAAAGAAGAAAGAAACAATGGAGAGAGCTAATCTGAAATGCTCATGGATGATCCTCCTCATGCTCGTTTTAGCTTTCGGCTTAGCTTCTCTCCCAGCAACAAAGGCGAGAGAACTAGCCACAGAAGGCCGTGCCGGCGTCGAAGAAGAAGGCGAAGCAACCCATATTCACTATAGGATCTTGCCTCGGAGCACCCCCGTCCCACCAAGTGGACCTAGCTGCCGCCGCAATTGCGGTCTTCACTTCCGGATCTTACCTAAGGGCACAGTCGTCCCACCATCTGCACCTAGCGGGCTGGCCGCCACAATTGAGGCACCGCCATTCCATAATTAAGTCCGCCATCTAGTGAAATTTTTAAGCAATTAGGTAATTATACAATAAACTCGCCCATGGAATAAAGTTGCTACTGCTTTAGTTCAGTGCTGATTTTTTTTGTAGTTTTGCAAAATCTGCAATTGGTTAGTCATGCCTTCTCCTCTTGGCTTGATTGGCTTAATCCATCGGGATACCCTAAGTAGTTTGATGAAAATCGGAGGGGCATACTAGTAAATTTACGTAAAGCATTCGACTATAAAGAGAAAATGAATAGATAAAAGCTTTTGAAAATTTAGAATCACAACATTGCTAGACGACAGAGCCGAGCCAACCCTGAGGGACATACATGATTCAACGCTTGGATGGTCTTTTTTACGACCGAAATATCGTGGGTGTATTCGATATGGAGTGTCGTTTGAACAAAGTTTTAACTTTCTTAAAGGTTTTTTCAAAGATTATTGGAAAATGAGATGAAAACATTTCAATCTGATTCGAAGGAATTGAAAAAAGAAAAAACAGAAAAAAGAAAAAAGAGATCAGAGAGAAAGATGAAAACATTTGGGGTAATGGAGGGAATTGCATTGGGCCTCCCAAAAAATGGCCTCTTAGGGCCTGCATGACAACGATTCTAGTTCTTTGATTCTGTTCCATAAAATACAAAATGATGAGAATCATGTTTGGTAACTTAAACTGTCACTCCCCGACCCTCGGGCATGCGACAACCCTTCCAAACGTCAGGTCAGAATGATAACATCCCAGGCATGTCATCGACCCAATTCTTTTTATCTTTCAATTAAACACAAGCGGAAGCAATATAGAACCCCAGACAATAACAAAGGCAGGGATAGACAGTAGAAGATATATCAAACCACAACAACACAACCATTTATTTATATACAATTAGCCCAAGGGGAAACGATCCGATCACAGGCCCATCTTCAAGGCCGTTTCCTATGACCCACAAAAAGATACCATGTCAGGTCGAAGGGCTAACTACTACCAACAAAAACTACTCTCCAAAAAGAACCTCCACAGCTGCGCCAGCTCACTGACCGTCGTCACCAGGCCCGAAGGGGTACTCCTCTGGATCAGACTCGGGATCCTCCACCTCTCCGTCCGGCTTATCGAAGTCCAACGAGTCCCAAACTTGGACGATCGGGGTTTGACACGGGGGTTCCTCAAACCCCCGGATCGACCCATAGAGATCATCGGAGTGACGCATGAACCAGGCTTTGAAGAGATGGGCCACCAAGTGGCCCAACCCTTCATCAACCCATGCAGTCGTCACGTGTTGTTCTCATACCTGATCCTCACCTGTAAAATGGTTAACTACAACAAATGAGATATAAATCTCAATGAGTCAACGCCTAAGTCCGATTAGGACGTTGATTCACTCAGGCGGCCTAAACGTGCAACAATAGAACGATGGCAAATCAATAGCGTGCGATGCACGTCACGCTCTAACTACCAAACAGAGGCACGGCCCAACGGCCAATAAACAACCACATACAACTCACCTTGCCTTGAGCCACACAGCAGACATCTCATGGCAATAAATCACAACAGGTCAAGGTACACAACCAGAACACACGTCAACCATTCAGGCACTCAAGCACTATGCAACATGCGTGTTCCGGTTATTAATGCAAGAGATACACCACTCTCGCCACAGTACAGCCTCACTGCTAGTACTCTTCCGGCATAACCGAGCGTCGTCCCACACCATTTCGGCGACGGCAATCGATAGCCTTCTCAGGACCCTCGAGATGGACATACCAGGATTTCCTATAAGGAACTTCGGCCCATCACAAGCTGCGACCGGCATCCGATCAGTCGTGGCATTCCGGACTGTATGTCGCCAGCACAAACTATTATGCAACCGATAAATCGTGGGATTCCGGACTATACGTCGTCGGCACGAACATATCAGGCGACGAACCCATCAAGAGTACCGCCCCATGCCCCCCAATTACGTTAGGGTGACGAATAACCATCGTATGACCACACATACACATCAGGCAACCAAGCCAATTGTTACTTCGCATTAGCCCAATGCAGTCACATTCACGAGTATGCTCAAAACTCGGCTAACAGCCATTTTCATGCTCAAATACATAATTGCTCACGCGAATATTCATTTCCAATTAAACATGGCATTTCGACACGAGTGTGATCATTCAGCGAATTCGCGCAATCAACACTCAATTCAAATTAGCAATCAATTCAATCAGCGATCAGCTACCGATTATTTAATACCAGATAAATATCTAGGCACAGACTATTTTCTTCCACATCAGTTAATAAACCAGTCCGATCTAGTCACGGTAAAGCAGACAATTAACCATGGTAACTATTCCACCTAACCATGGTAATCCAGCTAACCACAGTAATTAATTACTCTACCACAGTAACAAATATCTAACCATAGTAACTATTTAACCTAACCACGATTACTTTATCCTAACCACGGTAACTATCTAATTTAACTGCGGTAACTGTCTAATTAACTACTAAGTGTAATTAACGGCCTAATCAAGGATTAGGGGTTAACTCACTCGACGACTGGAGGCGACGATCGGCAGCGATTGGCGGTGAGCGGCGGCGGTCGGCGGCGATGGCGGCGGTCGGCGAAAATGGCTCAACGGACTCGGTTCAACGTCACGAACGCGACTACGACGAACGGCGGCTAGACAGCAGCGGTACTCTCGGCGGACGAGCGACAGAGGGGGCGACGGGCTCACGGCGACGACGGTGGAGCTCGATAGGGCCTCGGCAGTGGCTAACGGCGCACGGCAGGGGCGATAGCAACACGGTGGGGGCTCGACGGGACAGAGGAGGAGATGGCTCGCGGTGAGGGGACTGCGAACGACACGGTAAGGCCGCGGGTGGACTAACAGCGCGGCACGGGGGCTTGGCGGTGGTCTCGCTGCGGCGGCAGCTCTGGTGGCAGCGGTGTGACTAGACGGCGGGGCTGGTCGGCGCGCGAAGGAGAGGGAGAGAGGAGGAAGATGGTGGTCCAAAAATGGAGAAAAAGAGAGAGTGTGGGGTGGGGGTGGCCGGCCAAAATGGGTAGAGGAGAGAGAGAGAGAGAGATGAGGTTGAGGGTAAAATGGTAATTAGCCAAGGTAAAAAAGGTGAATAGTAAAATTGACTTGATTTGAAGGGTAATTAATAGGTGGGGCACACAGTCAAGTCAGTATTTATGGCATTTGGCTTATATGAATAATATCCGAGGGCATTTTGGTCATTTGATAATTCAGGACTAGTTGGACATTTGGCTTAGACTACAGAAGATATTTCAGGGTCAAGCTCGAGCGCGAAGGAATACGATACTAATATCTACGGCGCGACAAAACTAAGCGAACCCTATGAACTACGCTTCAGGGCTACTCCTAGCCTTTCAAAACCAACAATTTCGAGTCCGATAATTGTCACTCAAATTTCGAAAATCCAATATTATTCAATTTACAAGCCTTGAAATTTCAGGACGTCGTATAAACGACTCTGATTCTGATTCTGTTCCCGGGAACAGTTTTGGAGCAAAAGCAAGAAAAAAAAAAGTTAGTTCTGACAAAAAAAATCACTTTTGAGAATCACAAAACTGAATGAAGTCCCACATTTGTCACTTTTCCCTTTCAGTTCTCTTATCACTTTTCCCTCGACCTAAAATAGAACGAGGTCTCATTTTCTAGAAAAATATATATGATAATAAAAATAAAAATTCGAAAAAAATTCGAAAAAATCAGAAAAATTCTAGAAAATCCCTAAAAATATCAAAAGCTTAGATTAGACTAGTTTGACCTCATTTTCATAAATTTGTGCCTAAATTCCCTAAATTTCATAGATTTTGTTCTTTTTTAGGAAAATCATAAACACTTTTGAAATTAAACTCGAACCACATTTCTCTAAGCCCTTAGGGCTTCATTAGGGTTTTGGTGGATTTTGGTGATTTTGGCGGATGGTAAATTCGTAACAGAAGTACCAGTTTGGGAATTTTGGTGGTCAAAAATTAGTTTGTGATAAATTTGCCACGGGTGTACCAGTTTTGAGTTTTTCGTGGATTAACCTAAACAATAAATGTAAGGCTAAAAAGATGTTTATGTCTAATATGGTATCAGGTTCTGCCCTAGTTATTTTGCACGTGCTTCCACCCCATTTGTGAGAGAGAGTGTTGCAATATACCACATCCCTTGATTTGACTATGGGGTTTATATTCTATTTATGTATACGTGCCCTTCCTCAACTTAATAGTTTAAGCTTTTGTGTTGGGTTTTTTTACAGCTTGAAACCTTTCTTTTCGTGTCGCCAAAACTTCAAACTTGTACCATTGTGACAAAAATGACCATTGTCTACCACTTTGTTTTAATTATTGTTGCTAATAAAGTGAATCCATTAAAACAGTGAACAAGAGAGATCTTCTCAAGCCACGTTGGAAAATGAAAAACAAGAGAGGAAGCAAGTTATTTGAAATACTTTTCTATAACAAATCGTGTGATTACCTAATTGTAAAGTCAAGATATATGCAGGCTATATATGCTAAGAATGAGATCCAAGTAGGGGTGTATGAATTGCATAAAAGGAATAACTTTGGATTTGGCTGGATGGAAATTGTCACACATACACACACCCCACATATATAACTTGCGCTAGTTAACCCCAAATCAAGAACTTTTAAACCCCACATATTTGTAATGTCATAACAAGCAATATGGAGATGATCCTTCTGAGTGGAATTCGTATCTATAAATGGCAGGGCTAGAGCAAGAGTCATGCATATACTTTGGGAGAAAATTATTTAAAAAATGGAGAGAGCTAATCTGAAATGCTCATAGACGGTCCTCCTCATGCTCGTTTTAGCTTTTGGCTTAGCTTCTCTTCCTGCAACAAAAGCAAGAGACATGGTCCCAGAAGGCCGTGCCTGCGTGCGTCGGAGAAGAAGGCGAAGGAACACACTTTCACTACCGGGTCTCGCCTCTACATTTATGACAATTCTTTGTGATGGGGTCGAGCCAAATAAGAGAAAGGACATCCAAGATAATCACCTCAGTGGCATTTTCTTACGACTAAGTAATTGTGGCTATATTTTATATCGAGTGTCGCTCGAAGTTGGCTTACAATGGAGGTCCAACGATAAACAACAAAAGAAGCAATATTTTTGGCCAAAAATAAGAGAAGCACCAGGTTGAAATAATTAGCTAGCATGTACGGTCTACTCGCTTTGACCAACATCTTGTTCTTGCAACTCAACTAGAGCAGTTTCGGACCTTCTAGATCCGTCCGGAGTTCCCACGACGGTGGACTCAGCAGGGTAACACGCACCTTCGCTGTGTTGCTGTCCGTCTTGCATTAAGCTTTCATGGCTGCAAAGGTTTGCCAGTTATAGGCTCGCTCGGCATTTCTTGACAATAGGTTCCTCGACTACCGGTATGCGTGCCGGGACAATCGACGCCCAACAGCTTGATCCAGTGCATATGATGTCGAAGGAAAGTGTCACTCAACGAAAAGAGGGAAAGACAAATTTAGTCATTGTTAATAGTGTGATTGAATGTTGCATCTAAATATATACGAATCCAGCCGGCTTCAAAATATTGGAAGATGACCAATGTAGGTTAAGAATGATGTTGAATACATCTTTTTCATTTTAGCAATAAGCTCTTGGCTTTGGGCACCACGCTTTGCAGCCTTGTTTAAAGTGATTTTTAAAGACTATCTTTGACTTTTCTATCAATAAGAGCATATCAAATCTTGAAAATTTGTCCCATTAACATTTCTTTTGGGCTTGAAACTTTCACGAAAATGCTCAAATACTTTTAGGAAATGAGGTATTCAATATTATGCAAACACAAATCTAAAATGCTAACCAATTCATCTGACAGAATCTTGACGGAGGGTAAATGTATCATGCGGGTATAGGTTTGAAGTTTTTGTTGTTACAATTCAAAGTTCAGGGTAAATATATCTCTTTGGGCATAGTTAGGGATGTTTTATGTCACAAAAAAAAAAAAAAAAACAGATTCAGGGTATATCTGTCACGGTGGATATTGTTTGGAGTTTTTGGCGGCTTTTTCCCTTTAAATATTCACTATAGGAATGTTGGGTAAATACTTCAATTTGTGAAAATTATCGAACGAGCTAACTTGAAATTGTAGTTATTTTGAGTGCATGGCCCTCCTCGCAATTATAGTGATAGAGCGAAGAGGAGCAACTTTAAATATACATACATAAGTATCGTTAGCGTGGAATCCAAATTTACTTGGTCTGATCCAAATTCATGCTTGGGAACCCAACACTTTTCTTTTTTTTACCGAGCTAATAAAGTAAACCCATTATAATGGTGAACAAGAGAGACCTTCTAGAGCAATGTGGCACAATGAAAAGCAAGCGACAGGTGAGTTATTTAAATGCTTTTCCATAACAAATCATGTGATTACCGAAATGGAAAGGTTAAGTTTAAGCAGGATATGTACGTGCTAAAAATTGGATCGAAGTAATGACGGATGGATTCTATAAAAGGATGTGACTTAGAATCTGGTTCTCCAGGGAAAGAGTCATGTATATATGGAAGTATATTGAGTAAGTTGCGCTAATTCGCATCTATCAATTCTAAAAACAAATCTAGAACTCTAACACTACACATGGGCAAGGTCATAACAAGCAATATAGAGATGGCATCCTGGTCAATAGAATTCGTACTTATAAACTAGGAATCACCGACACTCTCCGAAGGCCTCCGTGTCGTGTCGTGTCCGATACTCTTTGACATGCGACCAACACGTGGTCAGCGCTCCAGACATGCCAACAACACGCGAGTTCAGCATCCCAACACTCCATTTCGACACGCATGGGGTCAATTCTAAGCATTTTCAATAAATTAGAAGTCAAAATGTAAATTTATCAAAATATCTATATGCTTAAGTCATATCCCTAGCCACACCAAAATCAATATACTCAGCTAGTCCAAAAAAAGACTTAATCATGAATCCTAACATAAGAAGAAAAACAAACTCACCGTTGATATTTTCATATATACCTGATAAATTATCATGTATATATAAAAATATACATGTAATATACAACGAGTCGAATTTATCTATTTTTTGAGAATGACGTATCGGCGTGTCGTGCCGTGTCATATTGCGTGTTGTGTGTCGGTGTCAATGCCGGTGCTACTTAGCTTATAAATAGGGATACTAGTGCAAGAGTCATGCATATACTTTTGGGAGAAAAATACTAGGCAAAAAGAAAAGGAAAGAAACAATGGCGAGAGCTAATCTGAAATGCTCATGAATGATCCTCCTCATGCTCGTTTTAGCTTTTGGCCTAGCTTCTCTCCCTGCAGCAAAGGCGAGAGACCTGGTCGCGGAATGCCGTGCCGGTGTCGGAGAAGAAGGTGAAGCAATTCTCACTACAGGATCTTGCATGAAATCCCCTTTGGACCTGACCCCGACCACAAATTCCGCTTGTCACATGAAGTACCCTCTGGACCCAATCCCATCCACAATTGACGCTTGTCGCAGCCATTCCATAATTAAGTCCGTCATCTAGTTAATATTTTGAAGCAATTACTTGTAACTATTCAATAAATTCACCGATAGAATAAAGTTGTTGCGGATTTGGTTGCGTATTGATTTATCTTCCCTCCTTTTCACCTACATTACTTTTCGTAAGTGCTCTAAAAGTCTTAAAACTTGTCACGAATGTGCAATTAAGTCCTAGAACTTTCAAATAGTGCAATTAAGTCGTAAAACTTGTCAAATTGGTGTAATCAAGTCATTTCGCTAACTCCGTCCAACTTAACTGACAATGCCGACGTGGCTCTTTTGTATTATTTCTCTCTCCTACGTTGTGTCGACATCACTAAAATAAGAAATGTCAGACTTATAAGATGTTTTTGGGCAAATCTTAGTTTTTAAACCCAAAGTTTAATTAAACTAGATTAAAACAAAAAAAAGGCCAAATAAAAAAAACACAAAAAGAAAAGGAAAAAAAAGACCCCGCCGCAAGGCCCGGCAAGGCCAACCCTCGCCCAAGCGATAGCCGGCCAGGCCGCCCTGGGTTGGGCGAGGGTCAACCTCGCCAGATCTGGTGAGGGGGGCCAGGCCGCCTTGGCTTAAATGAGGGTCGGCCTCGCTATATCTGGTAAAGGGGGCCTTGCCGGTGCTCGCCCTTGCCCAAGCGCAGCCTAGCGAGGCCGACCCTCACCGACCATAACTTGTGGTTGGCCACTGGCAAAAAGAAAAGGAGAAGAGAAAAGAGAAAGGAAAAACAATAAGAATTTAAATATAAAAAAAAGCCATGTCGGTGCAACCGTGCCACGTATGACAGCCGATGTCCACGTCAGCGATTTTCGGTCAAAATATGCTAGATGGACTAAATTGGTATCAATGTGAAAAGGTTTAGGACTGATATGGTAACAGTGTAATAGGTTTATGACTCTTTTGATGCTTTTCCCATCATATGACTAAACTGGAAATTGGCTCTTTTCACAATGCGTATCGTCATCGATTGCGTTGTATGCATCAACATCAACTCCATAAAAAAAAATTATGATACTCATACTGTCTTTACATTAACTAACCGAATTACGAAACCAGAATTAGTATTAATCTTGAACTCCAAATGTCATTCATGTCACTTCACGGTAGATATTGTTTCCGATCTTCAGTTTTTATGTAATTGATGCGCAAATACATATAAAGCAGTCCACTAGTCGGTTAACATTTCTCCCGTGCTCTTTGTCTAATAATACCACCTGGTGACTCCGTGCCTTACATGTGTCAATTACCACAAAAAAAAAAACCTACTAAAGATTTAGAGTAATCTTGCGTGATATAAAATGCAAGCAACAAGCTAGAAGTTCAATATGTAGTTTTTTTTTTTTTTTTGAAGTAGTACCGACAAAAATCATATATATATATATATTCCTCCACTTAATAATTAAGTTTTTTTGTTTGACTTTCTAACATGATATCAGAATCTGCCCCAATTTATTTCGCACGTGCATCCACCTCGTTAGTAAATTCCATGTGATATTTCTAATCCGGCTTCAACGCTAGGGGAAGATGCTATTTCCACAGCCAAATTGGTCGGGAAAACAGTCCCACAATGAAATCTCCCTTACATACTGACTTGGTTCGGTCCACGCTCATGCGTGTGAATCTATTAAAATAGTGAACAAGAGAGATCTTCTCAAGTGACGTTGGCCAATGAAAAGCAAGATGGGAAGCGAGTTATTTTAAATACGTTTCTATAACTGTTATGATAATAAAATGAAATTAAAACTGAGAAGAACAAAAGAATACAAAGATTTACGTGAAAACCCTTGCGGGAAAAATCACGGAGAGAGGAGAAGCGAAATCCACTATAGAATCAAAGATTACAAAAGGCGGCTCAAATATGCTTCTTTTTATAATAGTTTGAGAAAGAGCAATATTTATACTACTGCCCTCAAACCCTAACGTTGGCCCAAGCCCATAATTAATTCAAGACATATCAACAAATCTTCACCTTGTCTTGAATTCCTCAAGTAGACAGAAGTAATAAACAATATTCTCCTCCCACCAGAGTAAAACTCAGTTGCAGCAAACATTAACCAAATCCAAGCAATGCTTGAATTTAGCAATAGGCAAAGACTTCGCCAACATAGCAGCTGGATTGTTTTCTGTACCAATCTTCAAGACCTTAATATAGCCATCAACAAGAATTTCTCGGATATAATGATACCACACATCAATTTGCTTTATCCTCTCATGATACATCTGATCTTTAGTAAGATGTATAGCACTCTGACTATCACAATGGACAACAGTCACATCATAATCTACACTGAGCTCTCCAAATAAGCCTCTTAACCATATAGCCTCTTTAACTGCCTCTGTAATAGCCATATACTCTGCCTCTATAGTAGACAAAGCAACTGTAAGCTGTAAAGAAGCTTTCCAACTGACTGCACAACCTCCAATAGTAAAGATGTACCCAGTCAAAAACCTCTTTTTATCAAGGTCACCAGCAAAATCAGAATCAACATATCCTGTAAGCATATCACCAGTTTTCCCAAACTCTAAACCATAATCTGAAGTACCCTTCAAATATCTCAAAATCCACTTCACAGCTTGCCAATGAACTTTTCCTGGGCATGATAAATATCTACTTACCACGCTAACAGCATGTGAAATATCCGGTCGAGTGCAAACTATTGCGTACATTAGGCTACCAACTGCACTAGAGTTTGGAATATGTGACATATATTTTATTTCCTCATCTGTATGTTGACATAAACCAGCTGATAATCTAAAGTGAGCAGCAAGAGGAGTACTTATTGATTTGGTATCTTTCATGCCAAAACAATCTAACACCTTCTCAATGTAGCTTTTCTGGGAAAGATACACTTTTTTCTTTTTCGATCTCACTGAATTTCCATGCTTAGGATTTTATTCGATGAACCTAAATCCTTCATATCAAATTCAGCGCTCAACTGTGCCTTCAAATTTTGTATATCATATTTATCTTTTGCTGCAATCAACATGTTATCAACGTATAATAGCAGATAAATATAAGAGCTGTTTGGAAGTTTGCACAAATATACACAACTGTCATATTTGCTTCTACAATAGCGAAGTTGCACCATAAACGAATCAAACCTTTTATACCACTACCTAGGTGATTGCTTCAAGCTATAGATAGACTTTTTCAATAAACAAACATGATCTTCCTTACTTTCAAACTGAAAACCCTCTGGTTGATCCATATAAATTTTCTCTTCAAGTTCACCATGCAAGAAAGCTGTTTTCACATCGAGTTGTTCCAACTCTAAATCATGCATAGCAACTAACACAAGAAAAACTCGAATAGAGCTGTGTTTAACGACGGGTGAAAACACATCATTAAAATCAACTCCCTCAATCTGACTATAGCCCTTAGCAACTAGACGTGCTTTAAATCCGATGTCTTCAACTCCAGGAATACCTTCCTTTCTTTTGAAACCCACTTGCAACCCATAATTTTCTTTTCTTTTGGTGGTTTGATAAGCTCCCAAGTTTGATTCTTTTCAAGAGATTCCATCTCTTCATTCATAGCAATTAACCACTTTGCTGAATCTTTTGAAGAAACAGCTTCCTTGTACGTTTTAGGCTCATTATACTCAATTGACTCTACAACTGAAAGAGCATAAGCAACAAAATCTGAGTACTTCTGTGGAGGCTTCACTATCCTTCTTGGTCTATCTTTGGCAATAGAATAATGTTCCTCTTCAGATTCTTCAATCTCAATATTATCAGTAGACGACTAAACTGGTTGCGAAGAAGTTACTTCAAGCTCCAAATTTTTCGCTGCAGTCTTAGAATTTCTTGACAAGGAACAAACTATTCCTTGATAGGACGAAGCATAGCAGGCTCATCAAAAGTAACATCTCTACTAATGATAATCTTAGATGAATCAGAACACCAAAGTCTATAACCTTTTACACCAGAAGCATAATCAAGAAAAATGCATTTTTTCGCTCTAGGCTCTAATTTTCCTTCACTAACATGTGCATATGCTGGACATCCAAATATTCAAAGAGAAGAATAATCAACGGGATTACCTGACCAAACCTCCTCAAGTGTCTTGCACTCAATAAATGTGCAAGGAGAATTATTTATCAACCAACAAGCTGTATTGACTGCTTCAGCCCAAAACTCCTTGCCCAAACCAACATTAGAAAACATGCACCTAGTCCTTTCTAATAAGGTTCTGTTCATGCGTTCTACAATACCACTCTACTGTAGTGTATTCATAGTAGTATAATGCCTCACAATGCCTTCACTTTTACAAAACTCATTAAACTCACCTCCAAAATTCTAACCCATTATCTGTTCTCAGCCTCTTGATTTTCTTATCGGTCTGCTTCTCAATCAATGTTTTCCATTGCTTAAATGTAACAAAAACATCACTTTTCTGCTTTAGGAAAAAATACCCAAACTTTTCTTGAAAAATCATCAATAAAAGTGAGTATATACCTGGAACCAAGGCCTTTTGAAGGAACTTTTGTAGGCCCCCAAAGATCAGAATGAATATAATCCAAAGTGCCCTTTGTTGTGTGAATTCCTATTTTGAAACTGACTCTTTTTTATTTCCCAAAAACCCAATGCTCATAGAAATCCAGTTTTTCAATTTTCTGATCTCTTACTGAGCTCCTCCATCCCTCTGATGCACATATGGCCTAATCTCATATGCCATAATTTAGTATTATCTGAATCTGTCATAGCATATGAGACTACAGCTGAACCAATAACTATAGTGCCTTACAGCTGATACAAAGTGCCAATTTTTAGCCCTTTCATCAACAAAAGTGAACCTCTCATAATTTTCATAACTCCACCTTCAGCAGTAATTCTACAACCGTTAGCATCAAGTGTAGCCAAAGAGATGAGGTTCTTCTTCAAATCAAGAACATATCTAACATTATCTAAGGTTCTGATCATGCCGTCGTGCATCTTAATATTAACAGTCTCAATCCCAATTGCTTTGCATTTAGCATTATTGCCCATTAGAATAACGCCACCATTATATTCGTTGTATGTAGAGAACCAATCACGATTAGGACACATGTGGTACAAACAGCCTGAATCAAGAATCCAACTATCACAGAATTTATCTTTATCATCTGCAACCAATAGCCAATCATCGTTTCTTCTTTAGCAACATCAGCTTGAGCGGGATTTTCGTTTCCCTGGTTCTGTCTATTATGGTAGTTGCGATTGTTGTGACGATTGACATTCCCTTGATTTGCTGATTCAGATTATTTTCTCTTTGCTACTTTGCCTTCAGTTTTAGACAATTTATCTTAATATGCCTCGGAGATTTACAATAGTTGCAAATCATATCTCTATGCTTTGATTTTGACCTGCTCCTGCCACTATTGCTTCTCTCAATAGACCTTCCCCAAGCAACTAAACCAGCCCCATGATTATTACTGCCTTCAAAAGTCAATTCTGTATCAAGTTTCTGCTTATTTAGCATACTAGTCTTGACATATTCAACATCAATAGTTTCTCTACAAATAATCATGGCCTCTCTAAAATTCTTATAAGAGGGAGGTAGTGAAACTAACAATAAAAGAGCTTGATTCTCTTCTTCAATCTTAACATCAATGCTTCTTCATTCAGAGATAAGAGCATTGAACTCAGAAATATGAGATTTAAGAGAAGTACCTTCGGCCATACGAAAAGTGAAGAGTCGTTACTTGAGCCTCAATTGATTGGTGAGAGACTTTGTCAGAAAAATACTCTCCAATTTCATCCATAAACCTAAAGGTATTTTTTGATCTAGTACCTCCTGCAAAACTTCATTCGTGAGGTACAACTGAATAGTGGACAAAGCTTTCTCATCCAATTCTTCCCACGTTTCATCTGACGTGGTTTCCGGTTTCTTCCATTTACTAAACAGAGTTTTCTTCAAACCCTGCTGCGTAAGAATAGCTAACATACGAACTTGCCATAGGTTGAAACTGTCGCTCCCATCAAACTTCTCAATATCAAATTTCGTTGTTGAATTTGAAGCCATAACCAGAAGATCAAAAAAAAAACCCTAAGGCTCTGATACCAGATTGTTATGACAATGCGGAACTAAAACGAAATTAAAATTGAGAAGAAGAAAAGAATACAAAGATTTGTGTGGAAATCCTTGCAGGAAAAATCACGGGGAGAGGAGAAGCGAAATCCACTATAGAATCAAGGATTACAAAAGGCGGCTCAAATATGCTTCTTTTTATAATAGTTTGAGAAAGAGCAATATTTATACTTTTGCCCTCAAACTCTAACGTTGGCCCAAGCCCATAATTAATTCAAAGCATATCAACAATAAAAAATTGTGTGATTACCTAGTTGTAAAATCAAGATTATGCAAGGCATATATGCTAAGAATGATATCAAAGTAGTAAACCCAAATCCAAAACTTAACCCTAACACATTTGTAATGTCATAACAAGCAATATGGAGATGGTATCCTCCTCAATACAATTGGTACCTATAATAGCGACGCTAGAGCAAGACTCCAGCATATACTTTTGGGAGAAAATTAGTAAAAAAAGAAACAATGGGGAGAGCTAATCTGAAATGGTCATGGTCGATCCTCCTCGTGTTATTTTTAGCGTTTGGCTTGGCTTCTCTCTCTGCAATATTGGGAGCACGCAGCAAAAGTCTGATACCTTCACCTAAGGAGATCGCCAAGAGGGAGCCCAAGTCCGAGCCCGTCAATATATCCAGTTGGACTCACCTTCACTCAAAAGCTAAAGCCAATGAGTTATTGGCCAACTATGATTTATTAACTGCTCTACACCACATCAATTATCCGATGTGGGACTTATCCAACACAACTTACACGTGCATCCTAACAATCTCCCCCTCACGTGTGAGCTCCAATGTTAGGTTTGCTCTCCCTTAATCCAAATATACTTCCACATCAATTTATCTCAACTTGAATCTCCAAGTCATTGCAATCACCCGCAACTATGCACCGCAATCAACCAACATCAACTGCTAACTTGGGATTGCATCACTCATGGTCTTTATCTTGCGTCTCCAGACCAACTGTCCATGGTCTCTTCTTGCCAAGACTTGCTTACCAGACCAACTGTTCATGGTCTCTTCTCGCCAGACCAACCGTGATAGCAATTTTCACCCGAAACAAGCGTCGATCATGAGATTTCTTCCTTGAGATATTCTCCAAACACCGAAACAAATTGGGTGTGGGCCATCAATCAACCATCGACTCTGATACCATTTGTTGGGTTGAGAGCGCGCAGCAGAAGTCCGACACTTTCAACTGGGGAGATTGCCAAGAGAGAGCCCAAATTCGAGTCTGTCAACATATCCAGTTAGATCCACCTTCACTCAAAAAGTTAAGCCAATGAGTTATGGGTCAACTAGGATATATTAACTGCTCCACACCACATCAATTATCCGATGTGGGACTTCTCTAACATAACTCACACATGCATCCTAACACGCAACAAAGGGAAGAGACCTAGTGCCAAAAGGTCATGCCGGCGTCGGAGGAGAAGGCGAAGCAACACATTTTCACTACCAAATCTTGCCTCGAACCCCCCCCCCCTCTGGTCCTGGCTGCCACCACAATTGTGGCTTGTAGTTGCCATTCGATAATTAAGGCCGTCATTTGGTGAATTTTTGAAGAAAATACTAGTAACAATTAAGTAGATCCATGGATAAAATAATATTTTTGGGATTTGGCTGCGTGTTGATTTGTTTGTACTTGGCGAAATATGTGATTGGTTAGTCATGCCATCTCCTCTTGGTGTAATTATTTAATTGGAGGGAATAACATGCGTAGTTTTCTTGAAATTGGAGGGTCGTACGAGTAATTCAACGTAAAGTATTCAGTTTTAAAAAGAAAGTGAATAGACAAAAGCCTTTGAAAATCTAAATTTATGACAGTTCTTTGTGACAGGGTCGAGCCAAATAAGAGAAGGGACATCCATGATCATCACTTCAGTGGCATTTTCTTACAACCAAGTAATTGTGGGTATATTTTAAATCGAGTGTCGTTTGAAGGTGGCTTACAATGGAGGTCCAACGTTAAACAACAAAATAAGCAATTTTTTTGGCTAAAATTAAGAGAAGCGTCTGGTTGAAATAATTAACTAGCATGTGCAATCTACTCGTTTTGACCATCATCTTGTTCTTGCAACTCAACTAGAACAGCTTCGGACCTCTAGATCTGTCCCGAGTTCCCACGATGGTGGACTCAATAGGGGTATACGCACCTTCGCTTTGGTGCTATTCGTCTCGCATTAAGTTTTCACGGCTGCAAAAGTTTGCCAGATATAGGCTCACTCGGCACTTCTTGACACTAGGTTCCTTGACTATCAGTGCGCGTGCCGGGACAGTTGAGGCCTAATAGCTTGATCAAGTGTATATGATATTGAAGGATAGTCTCGCTCAACGGAAAGAGGGAAAGATAGATTTAGAAATTTTTAATAGGGCGATTGAACGTTGCATCTAAATATACACGAATCAAGTTGGCTTCATAATATTGGAAGATGACCAATTTGAGATAAGAATGATGAACCAATACTTGGTTCAATACATCTTGTTCATTGCAGCAATAAGCTCTTGACTTTGGCCACCTCGCTTTGCAGCCTTGTTTAAAGTGACTTTTGGAGACTATCTTTGACTTTCTCATCAATGAAAGCGGATCAAATCTTGAAAAAGGGCAAAGCCCGAAATTACACTAGTACTTTACTAACATAACATGATCCAACCTAATCCTCTAACAACAAAGGGAATAAATCTCTGGGTGTTCTATCTAATGCAAGATTATCATGTGCATTACTAGAGTGAAGGATCCAATTTGCTAGCCAATCTGCGCATGCACTTCCCTCTCTAAAATTATGGAGCATCTCGACCTGTTGAATTTTTTAGCATCTTTCCAACTTGGGAAATGAGCGACTTTAAATACAAATATTTAGGCTTAAATACACCCCAAGTGCCACAACTTGTGTACGGCGCTCACTTCAGTGCCAAAACTTTCAAATCGATCACTTTAGTGCCAACTTTTTTTAAAATTGATCACTTCAGTGCCAGGTTCAATCTGAAGCATACGTGGCTGCCGAAAAGTCTACGTGATTTTTTTACATAAAACAACAGGAGGACGTGGCTCGTCGGAGGCCGACTCAGTAATTTGAAGAGCAACACGACATCGTTGAAGCTGATTTCGCTCAAACATAAACCCTAAATCCCCAAATTGAACCCCAAATTAGAAACCTTACCGCGGCTGAAGTAAAATTGAGTCCCCATTTCGATTTCGCACCAAAATTAATAGCCCTAGGTAGAAATGGAGGGAAAGAGCTTCAGTAGCAGCTCAAATTCGTTTCGACCAACTGAAGAAAATGGTGAGATTTACTATTATTGTGGGTTACCGAGTCCAACAAGAACATCTTGGACTCGGTTGAATCCTAGGAGAAGATTCCATGGATATGGCAGGTATAGAGAGGGGTCGAAGTGCAAATATTTCAAATGGGTTGATAAAAAATTCTCCGGTCGAGCCACAAAGGTGATATTGGAGCTTCTTGGAAGATGGCATGAACCTCCACCGACATTCATGGACGAGTTGGACGATGTCGATTCAAGGGAAGCTGAGATGAATGCTGTAACATCCCTGGCCAATCAATTGAAGAAGGGAGTGTCAACAATGAAAAGACAAAGACAGCGTGACCGAGCTTTAATTGTCATTTTGGTATGTTGTGTAGCCTATGTAATGTTCAAGTGTAAGGTGTGTGATGAGAGAAGTTTCTCAGTTTACTGTAGGTGAAGTTCAGTTCGATATGTACTTGTAATCGATAATGTTGTATGGAAGAAGGAGCTTGCTGCAGTACTTTATTGGAAATGGAAGGTTGTAATGCAGTGTTTGCTTAGTTTTTGGTCAGTTCTTCGACTAGCTATGTATTGTCAATCTCTTTTTGCATAGTTTTTGATTTACTTGTCTGGTTTACTGCAAAAGTGGCTGGTGATTTACTACAAATGGGGTGCTGATTTGGTGCTCTGTTGCTCAAGTTGTTGGTTTGCTGCATTAGTTGCGTGGTTTGAATTGGTTTGAGTTGAAGAAACTTACAATTTGTTAAGTGTATTGTGCAACATTTGTTTGCTTGATTGGTTTCGTGCAATGGAGCTGCTTGGTTTGGTTGCAAACATCTGCAAATGTTGTAGGTAATTGAAGTGTGGTTTGTTGCAAATACTGGTTCCCATGGTTATAATTTAAGTGCCATAAGTTTTAAATGTTGATCAATTAAGTGCCAGTCCGGGTTAAAAAGTGATCACTTTAGTTCTAAATTCTTCTAAAAGTGATCACTTCAGTGCTAAGTTGTTCTGAAAGTGATCACTTGAGTGCCAAGTTGTTCTGAAAGTGATCACATGAGTGCATCATCAAAACCTGCAATACCAATTCGTGCAGTAGCAGCTCAATAGTGCACCAGACCTACGGATGTGACCAAAATCAAGCAACTTATACTCAAGCAAACCCTGCAGTACCATTGTGCGCAACCAATTTGCTTTGGTGCATTGACAATATGCACCACGTAGTTGCTGGTACTATTGGCTCTTTGCACCAGTAACTTGCTGGTGCACCAACAAGTTGCGGGTGCATTCCCTAATCTGCACCAGCAACCTGCACCAAGAGTGCACCAGGTGCACCAGCAAGTTGCTGGTGCATTCCCAATCTACACCAGCAACTTGCTGGTGTAACATATTGCACCAGCAACTTGCTAGTGCACCAAAACCTACAGTACGAAATGGTGCATTAGCAAAACTTATACCAAACAGCAACTATAACCAGCCGCCAACAACCAGCATCTACAACTAGCCGCTAACAACCAGCAACCACAACTAGCCGCCAACAACCAGCAACTATAACCAGCCACCAACAACATCCACAAATAGCCAACAACACAATAAGAACTGCCACCACAACAATGTAAATAGCAAAAGCATAATTCAAAAACAAGAAGTTCCGTTGACATTGAACTTACAGTTTACATAATTTGAATAAACAACCATGTCCGTCGCATCAAAATGACAACACACAGGCAGTACGAGTTCCCAACAAAAAATAAATACTAACAGGCAATTCTAGTTCCACTCCAATCCTACATTCAACATTCATATCAGTCAACATTGACAACCCCCCAACTCCTTTTTCTTTCGATGGCTTTTTGACTTGGTTCATAATCCTAGCACTCTTTCTAACATATGCAGGTTCTGGTTCTTCAAGTGGCGTATCGGCCACTGGTTGAGATGGAACTCTTACTGGCTTCTTACTTGGTGGTTGTTTGGGACCTACAGGTTTTGTCTTCTTCTTTGTCAAATTCTTGTTTGACGCGGCCGTTGACTCTTGGGTTGGCCCACCTTCGGAGATAAGCATCTCTGAGCTTCTCCCAGGCTACAACAACATAATAATAAGCAAATGATTGAGAAAATTTGAAATGGCTGTCATTAAATGGACAAGTCCTACAAAACTTACATGCAAAATAGTTATTCCAATGCGTTCGTCTGTGAACAGGCCATAACCATATTCCCTCAACCTCTTTCCAAGAGCCCCTCTTGTTAGCTGGGGAAGTGGTGGCTGTGCAGCAGGTTCTATTGGCTCTGGAGGTGGTGGCGACTGGGCTGTTCTCTCAGTTCTTGGTCTCCTTCTCACCTGAAGTGTGGAAATAAGGTTACATTACTGGCCATAAAGTAACACAAAGAAACAATGTACATCTTACTGGATATTTTCTCCTCGTTTGCTGAACGGTTGACTCAATGTGGTCTTCTGTTGGCCCTTCATGTGGTTGCACGGTATCCCCTCTTGTTGGCACAGCATGCCCTCCTGTAACAAGTGCAATTGGGTCTTGAGGTGGCTGCACAGCAGGTTCTATTGGCTCTTCAGGTGGTGGCGGCTGGGCAGTTTGGTCAACTCTTGCCATTCTTCTCACCTGAAATGTGGAAATGAGGTTAGACTATTGCATAGTATAAAAGTAGACAAACAAACAATATACATCTTACCGGATATTTTCTCCTCGGTTGGTGAACAGTTGACTCATTGTGCTCTTCTGATGGCCCTTGAGCTGGCTGCACAGTGTGCCCTTCTGTCGGTTCTTGTGTCGGATCTGTAGCAACCTATTGTCCTTCATGTTGCTTCCTCACTTGACAGCCTTTCTTATTGTGCCCTAACGTACGGCAATACGAGCACATCATCTTTCCACCAGCCTTGCTCATCCTTTGTCTTGAAATCTCTACTTCTTCCAATCTTCGTCTCCACTTTGGCCTTCCTACTTGCTTCTTTAGTGGCAAAGGTGCAGGGGCATCACGATTGGTTGGCTCCCAGAATTTGCTACTTCTAATGGGTTGCATCATGAACTTGTATGCATCAAGATACGACCTTTTCTCATAGCAATTAGCTAGGTAATGTTCTGGGTTCTCTTCATTCCATCGGATGGCAGAAATGGCATGTGCGTAGGGAATTCCAGTTAGTTGCCATGCTCAACATGAAAACTTCCTCCTCTAGAGGTGAACCACACACGTGTCGTCATTCTTCTTGATCTCAAACCCGTCATCACCATTCCAAATTGGACGGCAGAACCTACTAGCAGCCAAGTTGTCATCTAATGTCTTCGCAATCCTAGGACCACATTCTCTAGTCCACTTCGCAGCATCATCTCTTTTATTGCGCAGCCTAGTCATGACCATAAGTCGTATATCCTCAAGCATGGCAATGATTGGTTTGCACCTAGCGGCTAATATGCTGCCATTGAAAGCTTCGCTGAGGTTGTTGTCAATGATATCGCACTTGAATTCTTCGCTGAAGAAGGCCGTACACCAATGCTTCGCTTCAGTTCGGAATAGCACTTCGAAACCATCCTTGGTCAGCTCAAGCAAGCCCTGTTTGGCTATCCTAAAGTCAGCCATGTTCGTGCTCTTTGCAATTTGCCAGAATTGCTTCTGCAGCTTATCCTCTTTGTACTTCTTTGACCAGTTCGCATATATGTGCCTTGCACACATCCTATGCTCGGCATATGGCATCAAGTCAGCTAATGCAGGAACAAGCCCCTACAATATTAAACCAAGGAATAATTGTAAGCAAAGGCAAAATACAACTTAATGCAAATGAATATTTGAAAAGAATGAATTGACAATGGCTTTACCTTCTGTTGGTCACTCAGGAAAGCCCAACCTCTCCCGTCGGTTATCTCCAAGTCAACCATCAAATTTTTCGAGAACCAGGACCAAGTGTCCTTGTTTTCTATCCTCACAACAGCCCAAGCTATTAGAAACATTTGGTTATTGCCATCTCGACGAATTGCAGCCAACAATTCACCCTTGCACAAACCCTTTAGATAGCACCCATCCAATCCTACTACTCTTCTACAACCAGATAAAAATCCCCGCTTGCATACATCGAAGCACACATAAAACCTATCAAACATGGTCCCTTCATCGCACAGTGGCCTCTCCACAACCTCCACATACACTCTACTTGGTGGATTTTGAAACCTACATTCGTAAGCATAATCCCAAACATGGGCATATTCTTGCTTGTACTGATACAAGAGTCTTCTCATGACCTTATACTTGGCTCTTTTGCATTGATTCTCCGACACATTAATCCCTACCTACTCCTTCACCAGCTGCTTCAAGTGAGGACTCCTAATCTCGACATCGCCTTGATCGTGTTGAAGAACTGCTTCGACAACCACTTACTTGTTACTCTTTTATTGTAAAAAACAATTGAACACGTATGTTCCTCCTGGAATGATCTAATTTGGAATGACCCGCTCCTCTTGCTCAGTGAGGCATAGATCTTCCATGCACAATTACGTTGTGGACACCTAGCTCTCACATACTCTTTTGTATTTCTAAGAAACTCTAGAGTCCTCTGCTCAATAATAGAGTTCTTGACAATTGCAAAACTATTCATATACTTTGAGGATTTGAGGTATTCAATATTACGCAAAACTCAAATCTTGAAATGCTAACAAAATCTCTCTTCAGTTTTAAAAAGAGATAAAGTCACCAAAAATCTCAAATTTTGCAAACTGTGACACATTTATCGTTAATTTTTTTGTGACACAAAAAATCTCAAACTTGTACCTATGTGACAAATGAACCCTCTGTGAAGGTTTCGTTAGATGATTTTCCAGCCACAACGATGTCATTTTTATTTCACTTAAGCTCCCTGGGCGCCACGTTAACACTGTTTCCATTTTGTCGTCAATGTAGATAAATTTTTAGCGATATTTATTGACAGAACCTTGATAGGGGGTACATTTGTCACACGAGTACAAGTTTGAATTTTTTGTTGTCACAATGAAAAGTCTAAGGTAGATATATCATTGTGGGCATAGATTAAGGTTTTTGATGTCACAAAAAAAAAAGTTCACGATAAACCTGTCATAGTCAACGTAGTTTAGAGTTTTTGGTGACTTTTTACCTTTAAAAAATCATTATAGAAATGTTGGGTATATACTATTAAAAAGTCCAACCCAAAAGCTTAAACTGATAGGTAGAGAGAGACCATAGGAATATAAAGAGCATACAAGACCCATTCACAACCGATGTGGGACAACAACAACAACTTCAACACCCCCTCTCACGTGATTACGAGCAGCACGTGGCTCTGATACCATGTTAGATTTAGATAAGTAAATAATGGAATGCTTGATTACAATTAGGCACAAGGCCGATATAAATATACATACAATGAAGGGTATAAAGTAAATACATACACTAAAGGGAAAATCCTAGTCCTAATATATACATTATATCTAACAAATACTTCCACTTGTGAGAATCATCGAACGAGCTAACATGGAATTGTAATTATTTTGAATGTATGGCCCTCCTTAAGATTATAGTGATAGAGGGAAGAAGGGTAACTTTAATTGTATATACATGCAAGGATCGTCTGGGTGGAATCCAACTTTACTTGGTCTGGTATAAGAACGCATGCTTGCGAACGATACACTTCTTCTTCTTCTTCTTCTTCTTCTTCTTCTTCTTCTTCTTCTTCTTCTTCTTCTTCTTCTTTTGAGTTACCACTAATAAAGTACATCGATTAAAATAGTGAACAAGAGAAAACTTCTCAAGTAATGTAGCACAATGAAAAGCAAGCTGAGAGGTTACTTTTTGAAATACTTTTCTATAACAAATCGGAGAAATTGTAAAATCAGTTCTAAACCTATTGTACGGATGCCAATTTAATCTTAAATTTAGCAATTTTGATAATTTAGTCCTAAACCTTTTCGCGAAGTTCCAATGTAGTCCTACCAATTTTCACAAGAAATAGCAGATGTGGCGGTCCGATGATCACCGGACCAGCGAAAATTAATCAGAAAAATTACATTGGAATGGTTTAGGACTAAATTAGCAAAACTGATAAACTGATAAATGAATGAACATCCATACAATAGATTTATGGCTGACTAGGTAATTTTTCAATTACAAATCATGTGATTAATGAAATGTAAAGATCAATTTTTAAGTAGGATATGTATGTGCTAAATGTTAGAGTTGGCGAATACTTCGGGGACCCATGTTTCTCACATCGGGTACGCCCACGTGAGCTTAGGGAACCTGAAGTGTTATCCAACGACATGTGACCCCTGCACGCAGAATGCGGGGGTTCAGGGGCAGCGCCCTCGACACGGGTGCCCCGCTGCCTGGTCAGCGGGCAGGGGTTCGGGGGCAGCGCCCCCGAAACCTCAACGGGTTTGGGCTTTTATTTAAGCTGGCCCATATAGTGTGGAATTAAGAGGTTTCATATATGTTTAGGTTTTGGGCCCATTTGGGGCATATATATTTTCTCGTTTTTGATCATTGTAACGAGTTGAGTGGCTGTAAATCGAAATTATAGTGAAATCTCTTTGCAGGACGTAGCCCTATTCTGGGGTGAACCTGGGTAATTTCGTACATCGTCCATTTTTCTTTGATTTCTGTATGATCATTCTGATTCGGTCTGCGATAAATCTCTTCACTAAAAAGGGTATTGAAGTAATGGTGGAAGGATTCTATAGAAGTACTGACTTAAAATCTGGTTCTCAAGGGAAATTGTCAAGTATATATGGAAGTATGTAGAATGACTTATGCTAATTTGCAACTCTCAATTCTAGAAACAAATCTAGAACTCTAACATTACAATGATTAACGTCATAACAAGAAATATAGAGATGGCATCCTTCTTAATAGAATTCGTACCTATAAAATAGCAATACTAGAGCAAGAGCCATGCACATACTTTAGGGAGAAAACTATTAGGAAAAAAGAAGAAGAAAGAAACAAGGGAGAGAGCAAATCTAAAATGCTCATGGATGATCCTCCTCATGCTCGTTTTAGCTTTTGGCTTAGCTTATCTCCCTGCAACAAAGGCGAGAGACCTGATCACGAAAGGTCTTGTCGGGGTCGGAGAAGAAAGGCAAAGCAACCGATTTTCACTATCGAATCTTGCCTCAGGACACCCCCGTCCCACCATCTGGACCTGGCAGCCTCCACAATTGAGGCGCCGCCATTCCATAATTAAGTCCGGCATCTAATGAGATTTTGAAGTAATTACTTGTAACTATACAATAAATTCACCGACGGAATAAAGTTGCTGCGAATTTAATTGCGTGTTGATTTTGTTTGTAGTAGGCAAAATCTGCAATTGGTTACTCATGCCACCTCCTCTTGGTTCGATTGGCTAAATTCCTCGGGATATCCTATGTAGTTTGATAGAAATCAGAGGGGTGTGGAAGTTATTTAACGTGAAGTATTCGAAAATGATAGGTAAAAAGCCTTTCAAAATTTAGTGGAGCCGAGTCAACTCAGATGAGGGACGGACATGATTTCAACGCTTGGACTATATTCTTTACCATCAGAGAGTTTCGTGTCGTGGGTATATTCGATGAGGGACGGAATGTCGTTTTGAATAAAGTTTTCAATTTTCTTGTTGTTTTTTTTTCAAAGATAATGGGAAAATGAGATGAAAACATTTGGGGAAATAAAAGCTGCAGAGAGAGAAAAAAAAAATGGAGGGAAGTGTGGACTTGTTGTGGCGCCTCTCTCTCTCTCTCTCTTCCTCGTCTGTAGCTGCGACTCTGCGTGTGTGAGAAGTGCGAGGTCGTGGCAAGTTTCTCTGCAATGGCGACCGAGAAGCTAACGGAGTACGAGCGCAAGAGGCTCGAGAACATCAAGCGAAATGATCAGATGATGGCCGCTTTCAAGCTCCACTCCAAGGCCTCCCAGCTCGCCGCTTCCTCCAAGCGCCGAAAGTACTCTCTCTCTCTCTCTCTCATATTTGGCCTGTTTTTTAAGCAATTTTCAGATGCCCTTATGGTTGTGTGCTCTGTTCGTGTGTGATGTGTGTTTTGTCAATGTCAGAATCGAGAACCAGATCAAAGTTAGGACGTACAAAAGGCCTGCTCCGGTCGTTATTCGGCGCTCGCTCCGAGCCAGAGGGATGCCGCCGGACTCCAAGGGTCTTAAGGATGACTTCAATGATGCGGCCCCTAGAGCCCTAGAGTCAAAGCCCCAGTTTTCACCGGGGAATATGGGGTCTTTCTCTATGGGCGATGCATGGTGCGGTCTGGCGTCCCGGGATGCGTTCATTCGGGGGATGCGGCGTTTCTCGAAGAAAGCCGATATATGGGGTTCGGGCAAAGAGGAAAGTGGTGGAGTTAAGGGGTGTAAAGACGAGATTTTGAGAAATTCAGACACAGGTGTGACTGCACCCTCGGTAGGTTGTGGAGACATCAAGGCTGAAGGTTCATTGGAGTTCATTGGTTCTTTGACTCCGCAAGTGGAGGATTCATTAGGCTGCCGATTCAAGAGAGAAGGCATTAAGACCGAGGATTCATCAGAGTTCATTAGTACACTAAAAATGGAGGACTCATTAGGTTATGGAATTAAGAGAGAAGGTCTTGATGTTTCCTTTGAGTGCATTAGTTCTTTGACCCTGGAAGAGGAGAATGTAGCTAGAGTTGTCCCTGGAAGGGTAATGGCGGTGAAATTTTTCCCCACCACCGAACTGAGAATGGTGGCTGTTGGAAGCAAGTATGGAAATGTCGGGTTTTGGAATATGGATCCCGAGAAAGACGAGGGAGACGGCATGTACTTGTACCGCCCGCATTCTGCTCCAATTGGAGGGATCTCAATCCAACCATTCAATATTGCAAAGGTACTTCTGATGCTTCTTTGGTACCTTTTTATTATCCAGTTATCAGTATCGATATATCCTTTTGTTCTCAGTATTATGTCGAATTACGAATGATTGGAACTAAAGCAGGAATTTGGGTTTATGTGCTTCATGCTGACCATGAATTCTATTTTGATCAGTTTCCTGTCAGCCGGTCGGATTCAATATTTGATTATTGAGTTGTTGCCAATTGTACTTTTTTGTTTGTATTAGGACCATTTCGTTGTACTTGTTAACTATACATAGAGTGACCTGTTTAGTGCCTCTTTTACATTTCTCTTATATATTCTTAACATCCGGGAATTTTATTTCCTCACTGACCTGAGAAAAGAAATGAAAGTGAATCCAAACTTGAAAGATTATCAGATTTGTTAAAATACTGATTAGCTGTATAGTAACTCAATCTCCATCATTGCTGTTGTTTGATTCAACTTTTCTTAATTTGTGAAAATTACATATGCTATACACATGTTGAAGCATATATGATACTTGTGCGAACCATCAGTTCCACGAGAGGGGCAACCATCCCAAGTTCTTATAACCACTGTGCATGGTAATGATCTTGATAAGTACGTTTGACTTGGTGTCCAATCTGTGTAATTCGTGTAGGTTGAGTTATGTGGCACTTAAATGAATTTACGATGCTTGATTTTTGTTCAGATTTTTACCTGCTGCTACGATGGATTCGTTCGCATGATGGATGTCGAGAAAGAGAGATTTGATTTGGTACATGCAAGTGATGATGCTATCTCTTCTCTATCTCAACGACCCCATGATGGAAGCTGCTTGTATTTTGGTGAGGGTCGAGGAGGTTTAAATATCTGGGATCTGAGGGTTGGAAAATCCACTGCTTTGTGGGATCTACATGAAGATAGAATCAACACCATAGACTTTAAACCACAAGATTGCTTTGTCTTTGCAACAAGTTCGACAGATGGCACTGCTTGTATTTGGGATTTAAGGAGAATGGGTGCTAAAAATCTGAAGAGTTTAAAGGTTATTGAACATGAAAGGGCTGTGCACTCTGCTTATTTTTCTCCTTCTGGTAGCTGCCTTGCAACAACAAGGTCAGTTGTAATGACTTCATAGGATGGAATAATAATGTGGACTGCTGCGTGGTTGTTCAAAGCTTGATTGTGTTTTATATTTTATACTTCGAGTGGACTATTGAGTCTTTCTTTTCAGTAACTTCCTTTGATGTTTGAAGGTTATCTTGGTTAATTTTTAATAAGATAGTTGGCTTGTTCTTGCAGTTTCGACGACACTATATGTATAGCGAGTGGGGACAATTTTGAGAAGACTTCTCACGTGTTCCACAATAACCAGACGGGTAGATGGATCTCCTCTTTCAGGTATGAATTTGTTTAGGACAAACTCGAGTTAGAATACTTCTAGGATCTTTCAGATGCTGTTATTTCTTGCGCAAGGTTGATGTTATGTTATAATCATTGCAATTGGGTGATTTGGAGACTTGTGCACTACTTGAGCATCACATGTTAATGATATCTTTCATGAGCATTTAAAGTGCCTTAAAGCTCGATTACTGGCAAGTCAGGATCGTTATGTTTGTTCAGTGGCACCAGCATGATTACCGGCCAGGTTCTGTCATGGAATTTCAGCTCCAGGTTAGAAATTAGGAGCAAATAAAATGGCATGTTGATATAGAGGTGCTTCTTGTTGGTGAAGTCAGGTTTGTTATGAAGGACAAAGGCTGAATTTTTAATGTGTTTTAACAATCGATCAATGAATAAATGCTACTACTACCGTATCAGAATCCATTTACACCAGAAGGGCTGTGATCGGTTCTGTTCAGAATATTTTCGCTGGATGAGTAGACTACATAGCTTATACATATGTATTGGTATTAATGGTACCTTCCAGGGCCTAGGTTTTTGTTAGTTTTTAAGTGTTTGTATTTAATTATGTCCAGCTTCTCCATGTCCTGTGTAGTTAACACACTTTTTCTTCCACCATTCAACACTAGCGGTACAGCTGTTGTATGTTTGAATTAATTTTAAGTACCCTGATATTCTTGGGTTTGTCTGCGCCTATTGCTTTAATCGTGCAAGGAACACTATACTAGCACATATGAGTATTAGACGACTTGACATCTCATTTCCTTTCTGGGAGCAGAGCAATTTGGGGCTGGGATGATTCATGTATTTTCATCGGCAGTACAAAGAGAGCAGTTGATGTCATCTCTGCGACGCAAAGTAAAATTGTCATGAGTTTGCAAAGCCCATGCATGTCTGCAATCCCATGCAGGTTTGATGCACATCCGCTTGAGGTTGGGGTCCTAGCGGGAGCTACTGCCGGTGGTCAGGTTTATACCTGGACATCTCGTAGAGTTGTAGGTAGCAAATTCACTTCAATCCTCGTCAGTTTGTCCAGTTAAAGCTCTAGTGCATTACTTGTAAAATGTTGACAGTTTTTGTGATTCGGCTGTTGACTACTTTTTGGCACTAGAAGGCTCTGTTTTTGTCTGTCTCGCTCTGTCTGGGCGTTTGATTTTGCTCGAATTTGATCCGAGCCTTGCGAACTTGACTCGGCGTGGCGCAATGAGAAATGTATTTTGGAGGGCCATCCTCAGAATGGTATGTAGGGAAGCTTTTGGTTTTCCCAACGTGCGATATGAAGTTCTATTCATGGAGAGGCCTAGGGGAATGTTGAATTCAATCTTTACTCAGTCAAGAGACTTGTTTCAAAATCCTCTTCTTTAGAGAAGAGCGTATCTTTGAATCCACTCCAGGACGGAGGGGGAAAAGAGATTCTCATGAAGTTGCTGGGTTGGTCTTACAACAGAACAAATGATCAAATAATGTATCGCTAAGGCGAATCTGACTCATACTCAGAAAAACGTGGTGCAATCTGCACTAAAACTATGCAATAGAATAATTAAATAATAAATCACGACTTCATTTAACAGTTTAAATCGCGTCTTCATTTAACAGATTAAGCTTTTCAATGGAAAATAGCTTTTAAATGATATTTACCATGCTCCTCAAATTGATGAAAGCACGTTAGGATGTTCACGTGCTAAGCTGTTAAATGATATTTTCCTCGCTCCTCAAATTGATGAAAGCACATTAGGATGTTCACGTGCTAATAGCCGGATGTAATGCGCTCGACAACTCCTCATATTCCTGAAGGTCTAGAGGTAATCGTGAGTACATGCGATCTACACTACATCTCTCGTGACCACCATAAATATCTCATCTGTTCATACACAATTTTTTTTGGTCGAACTGTTCATACACATTCAGCAGCTGCTTTGTGGACAATGAGGTAAAGCAGATACAACTGAACTAGATGTTAAAGAGTCGGGCCTAATTGTTGCAGCATATTCAGAAACATTCAGAATGAAGATATGGGAAGATATTAGTTATCCCCAAAGCAATGATCTTATCTCTTCCAAGAAGTCAGTTCTACAGGTAGCAACGTTTCATCGTTGAAAAGAACAGCTTGTGCCATGAGTTTACCGAGCAAACCATGGTACAACAGACCTCTGGCACCAAGCCCTCCGAAAAACCAATATTTACAAGAATGATTCCCGACCACCAAATCATCTATTCTACCAAGAACTGGAAGTGATCCCAGGGAAGTGAGCAGCGGCATTGCCCTTATACCTGCCTTAGCTCCAACAAAAGACCAGTCCATGATTTTCGGGTAAATGGCAGAAGCCTTTGGCAAAAGTTGTCCAAGTGCTGTCGAAGCTTCCTCTGCTGATACATCTGATGAATAGTTTCTTGACTTCCACTCCCATGTTGAGCCTACAAGTATATCCCGGGGTCCCTGAACAGCAAGCCATGCATCAGACAGGATCGAGGGGCTGTGATCTGGATAAGTTTCTCTGGAGAAAAGCATAACGATAGGGTGACTTTCTATCGTTTAGTAAAGGAAAAGAGTCACCGAAAAGACAAGCGAGCATAAGTACTTTGACGTGGATAGAGAGCCAATGAAAATGAAAATCAAAAAAGCATGCTATGTAAAAAAATCCTCATCTTTTTTTAATGATCCATATATTTCTTATAATGGTGGGGACAATTAAGCCCGCCATAAAGCTTTATGCATCATATTGATACAAGACAGAATGCGATATGGCCCTTACCCAGAATTATCTGGTAGCTGCAAATGAGCGATGACTCCTCTGCATGTCCTAAGGGGAAGTCTGCCAGAGAGCTCAGGAAGGAGGTCTGCTTTGGCCCCTAGGCAAACTATTACAGCATCATATTCTCCTAAATTGTCACAAATTCAATTAAAAAGAGTTAGCAGTACACATTTGCCAGGTGATTTTCCGGCATAACCAACTTTTCTATTTGATTAGCAAATGAGAATATCTAACGTAACGACGGAGGAACTTGGAATACCTTCAAAATCACAGAGTCTGTCAATTGATTTCTTGTGCATGTAAAGCTCTTTTCCTCCAAAACTTGAGGTTGACATCTCTTCTACTAAATCTTGACAAGCCAAGAAAAGTGCCTAGTAAACTTAATTCAATGTAAAATGACAATTAGGAAGAAACAATAGAAGGAAAGATTAATCCTCGATGCTCAATACCAACCTGAAGATAGCACAAAGGATGAATATTCACTGCCTCAGGCATATGGAAGACAGAGTTAAAAGGTACTTTTATGTTAGGCACCAGAGCTTCTGCAGCATCCTTGTCAATTGACTCTATTTTACAAAAGGGGAGGCAATTTTGTGCATTCTGAACATGAACAAAGCACCTAGATCACAATATAATCCACTAACAAGAAATTCTAACATGGTGATCGGAAAATTACATTAGTCAATGTATCCAGGTGTTTTGCATCCATTGCTGGTCTTAAGATGCCCCTGCAGTAAACGCCATATGAAACATCAACCAGCATTAAAAACCTATACAAAGAAATTGAAATAGCCTAAGACAGAAGGTTATAGACCACAAGAAGAGAGATGGAGCGAAAGAGAGTTACTAGAAATTAATAGCAGAATGAAATGTGGAAAGGTTAAGAAAATATATGTAGGCACAAGAAACAGGTGGAATTGAGAAGTCAATGCACGATAGCAGAAGAATATATGTAGACAAAGCCCTCTAATACACAGCATAGAAATTCGTCAAACAGGCCTAGAAAGCATTTCCACAGTGAAACCAAGAGTCAACCTCAATTGTGGACAAGTCCTAACAGTGAAAGGCAGTCCAATGCCAGTAAAAGAAAGACTAGAAGTATGATTATAAAATAGAGTACCTTCTCCTAATAATACTTTCACCTAAATTCCACTTAAGCTCCACATTTTGAGAATTTGAATTCCTCTTATGCACCACTCTTTCGGCAATTTTTAGAAGCTTTAGCCACTCTTTCCAACATTCTGCACCCTGCCAAAGAAGTTTAACTGCAAATCATAGAAAATCAGTTTACCTGGCCAATCAAAATTTAAAGCCATGATGAGAAGCTCCGATAGTAAAAGCCATCAATCAGACCAGTGATTAGTCTACAAGTAGAGGAGGTGATGAGGACCTTTGGGTGAATACGGGTGAAGAAGTCCTCCAGCAATTCCAGATGCACCACCACCAATGCCACTTTCATCATATATGTCAACTCTTAGATGCAACTCTTCCGGGCTGTGCTGCAAAAGTAAATTGCGAACCATGAACGAATTATAAAGAACAAGCCTAGACCTGATCAACATCAAAAGTACCGCTAAGCATACGTTAAAATATATAAAGCGTACAAAATAACAGAGCCAAACAATATTTAGGATTCCCGACAGGCACAAATGAGGATCGTAGAATCTGAATCTTCAAAAAAAGCCTGTATGAAAATTTCAAAGCGGCAACACACTGCAAATGCTATGACCCAGTAACTGTCGCTTCCAATGAAAAAGTGGAGTCAAGAAATAATAACGGCACGTCAGTGAGGGGAAAGGAAATGAAAAACATAGTTCAGCTGAAATATCAAGCCTCTGAGAAGTTAAAAAAGACCACAAAGCCAGTTCCCCTGTCATCTTGCTATCAATCAATAGTTCTATACAAAGAACTAGTTTTCCATGCTTCACAATATCAGCGCAAAGACGAATCATCCACCAGGACTCACCCCGCACGGATTCATACTCACTACTATCAATTTGGTCAGCCTAAGCACGGGCATTCCTAGTCCTGCTACAAACTAGATTCTTACACTAGCCATTAACAAGTTCTCGGGGCATCCATGCCATTTCTAATCAAATCAGCTGCATTCTGATGAATACAAAATGAAACCTTTCGCAGCGTGCAGAGCAGCATTTCTTCTCCATCGCAGGTGCTCAATGCTTAATCACCTCAGCGGAACCAGACTAACATAACCGAAAAGTCCCTTTTCTCTTGTCTTTTCAATTCTATAATTTGTACATGAAATCTGCGAAAGTATAATGAACAGACAGGAGTAGAGTACCCGCAACAGATGCCAGGCGACAGAGAGTCCAGCAAAGCCAGCACCGAGCACAGCGCATCTGCATTGCAAACGCACGACGAAGAAGAAAAATCATATCTTTTCCATGGAAGCAAGTGACCCAGCATTCAATTTCATGGTTTTGAGTCATGGGAATGAGAAAGAGTACCTCAGAGGACGTTCAGCGAGAGAGTGGTGACGAGTAGAGAGAGACGCCATTAAAGGGGAGGTTCTCCTTCTGCTTCGACGGCGTGGAGCATAGCAGGGAGGACGGGCCGCCGGTTCAGGAGGAAGAAGAAGCAGTTCCATATTGCAGAGTGGACACAAAGGGCTCTGTCATGTCTTGGTTTTTATGGACTCCAAAAGTAATTTGTTATCTGCAAAAGTATAGATTTTATTTACAATTGGTTAAGAATATAACCATAATTTACAGCACTAACACTTATAAATTAGGGACGCCATTTTCGAATTTACAATAAGGTATGCTACTGCGATTAGATTTTGTTAGCAATTTGCTGTAATGTAATTAGTGTTCCTAATTACGCAACCTGTAACGTATATTCCTTGTTGTTTTGCTTAAGAGATCTTAATACTTTGAAGGTAAATGACCAATTTTGGAAGATTACAAATAAGAAAAGAAACTGCTATTAGTTATTCCATGTAATGTGCAAATTGCTTATCTTGATTGATGTTACTTTTTTTTTTTTTTTTTTTGGGGTCAAAGTAACGTGTCATTCATATCTACAAAAGTGAAACATGGCAGTGGAACTGTTATAACTTCAAAACAAAACAAGCTCTAAATAACAAGATGAATCATCACAACAAAGACAGGGGTCACACACTCAAAAAGCAAATTTATGACTTCTTCAAATTAAAATCGGCGGCTGATCATCGTATTCGTGATCTTCACCTATTGCTACGGCTTTGCCTTCCGACTGTGTGAGCATCCCTAATACCATCGCCGTACAGAATAAAAAAGATTGAACGAGCACAGATCTGATAGTGAAAGTGAACCTTCATCTCCTTTGAAACTGAACTTATACGCTAACGAAATTCAAAAAAAGCGAAACTCCAAAAACATACACTAAGAAAACTCCATAAAACGGGAGAAAGAAGCTTTCAGATTTAGACTAGATCGGAAAAAAAAAAAAAAAAAACCGACTCCAAATTAGAGGAAAACAAGAAAAAGAAACATAGACTAAATCAATTAAAGAAGATGGGAGGGAAAGATTTAGCTCAAAACCCTCTCCTCCATGAAGATAAAAGAAGAAGGGACATGAGAAGGAGAGAGTAAGGTTTTGAGCAGCTAGGGTTTTGGGGAGGACTGTCAGAGAGACGATGATGTTGAGTGTTGGGAGGAAAGAAGGATTGATGTTACTTCTTTGAAGGTATCCTTTTATGAATGAGAGAATTAATTTACCACCTCCCAGGCTCACATGAGGCGATTGCTCTGATATTAAAGTACATTATAATAGAAAATTTCAAATTGCAAGAAGCAATTTAGTACATCACAAGGAAATATTCAATATAGAAAGGATATTACTAGACAATAATCACACAAATGTTTGTAATTTTGATTGACTCTATAATTAATACTTCAATTTTTCTTTTGGAGTTTAGCTATAAAGTTCGTAACACAAGAATGCTTACCTTTAGGCTCTATTCGTTTCGCGAAAAATAGGATGTTTCTAGTAAATATTTTCCAGAAACTCATTTTTTAGGAAAATGATAGTATTTTTCAGTGTTCGGCTGAAACCTAAAAAATATTTTTCATTGTATGATATGAAAAATCGGATTTGATTTTCCTCTATGCACTTCTTTTAATAAATGTTACTTTTATTTTTGTCTTTATTATTATTATTATTATTATTATTATTATTATTATTATTATTATTTTAAATTCTAATTTTAAATTGTTTCTCTTTTAATTTTTTTTCTTTTCCCCTCTTCTTTGGCCGGCCAAAGGCGAGCTCGAGCCTCGCCATAGGTCGGCGAGGTCGAGCTCGTCGGCCTTGCCAACCTTGCTCGTCGGGGGCCGATTGCCGGCCTATGCAAGGTTCGGCCTTGCTCGCGTGTGGCTGGTCGCTGGCCGTGTTCGTGGCCCATGATCGGCCGAAGAAGAAGTAAAAAAAGAAAAGAGAAAAATTAAAAATTTTGATTTTTTAAAATAAAAATAAAAAATAACTGAAAAAGCAAATGTGAAAGAGTAGAGAAAAGAAAGATGAGGCAAAATGTTTTCCCCACTTTTGAAAGTTTTCTCTTTTTCACTAGTGAAAAATGTTTTCCTCGACTAGTCTATTTTCCGTAAATCGAATGCCGGAAAATATTTTTCTGGAAGTTGCTTTCGGCGAAATGAGAGGAGCCTTAATAATTTCTAAATAGCCTAGTAAATTAAATCGAATGATCATAATAGATAGGACCTTTACTAGATAATTGACCTAAAGTCATCCTAAAATTGCTAAACTTGTTGTAATTAGATTGTACTTATTTAGTAACATTCTATAGAAAAAAAAAATAGCAACATTGCATTAAATGTCGCAATTCGAGGATGTCATCACTAGTAATTTTCCACTAACTTTGTAACTTTTCTCAATTAGTCGTAACGGAGCGGTTCCTTATGGTTAGTAATCTTTCATCATTAAAAGTACTTTCCTTTCATGTTCGTAAGATAATGATGGAATCGCCTAGTAATTTTCCTCAAGATCATAACTTATAGTTCGTTAATCCTCGAAAGCTTGAAGGTCCTAATCAATCGTTGATTGCATCATTCCTTTCAAGTTCGTAATTGGATCTTATCGGTAAAGACTAATTCTTTTTTTTATCTGTCCTATCTCTAATTCTCATTCTTCTAACTTTTGCTCTGCCTCTTTGCAGAGCGCGGGAGTTGAACCTCGCACTTTTGATACTAGCGTCCTCACCCCCTCAATTCCTTTACCAGCAAGGCTGCATGGCTATTGACAAACACTAAACCCTTGGTTGTCATATTTTTCCTCGGTAAGTGTCTTTTTGTCATTTTGTTAAAAAGCGCCCCTAGGGCAGTTTAAAGATTATCGTTTTGGAATTTGTCTTTTAACTTGAGTTGTAAACAAAATGAACTTTTTGACCAAAAAAAAAAGATTAATACCGCGAAAAATCCCAAATTGGTACACCTATGACAAATTTACCTCAAATTATTTTTTTGACCACAAAAAATCTCAAACTGGTACACTTGTGACAAATTTACCCCAAACTAGCACACTTATGACAAATTTACCCTCTGTTAGTTTTCGTTAAATTTAACGTCAAATTATTGAATCGAATGGCACATGGCAGTCACGGGTATACCAGTTTGGGGTTTTTTACCCTCTGTTTGTCATAGATGTATCAATTTAGAGTTTTTCGTAGTATTAATCCAATTTAACGAAGGATAAATTTGTCACATGTATAATAATTTGAGGTTTTTTGTGGTAAAAAAAATTAGTTTATGGTAAATTTATCACAAATGTACCAATTTGAAGTTTTTGGTGATCGAAAAAATAATTTGGAGTAAATTTATCACAGGTGTACCAATTTAAAATTTTTCGTGATCAAAAAAATATTTTGAAATAAATTTGTCACAAGTGTACTAATTTGGGGTTTTTCGCGGTAATAACCAAAAAAAGAAAAGCACAATTTTTTTTTTCAATCTTTAATGTTGCTTAACGGAATTGTTAATTTTTATCTTTAGAATATTATGAATGAAAAATTATCAGCTTTGGATCAAAATGAGCCCAATTAATCCGAGCCGCCCAATCACGTAAGCCCCTAGGGAAACCCACATATAATCCGATAACTAGTATCAACTGGGCGGGCCCATAGGCACCACTTCACTACCAACTAAACTAACAGTAACACAATAATGTCTCGAGTGGCTAAAGCTGAAAGCATTCATCAGATAAAACTCCACGCGATGCGCTGTACTCCTGAACAACCTTTGACTCAAAATATAAAATACTTTTACACATGTAACTCCTACAAAATCTAATTGTCAGACTTCAATTGAACTAACATCTGATGAAAGATAAGCATACATACTCGACGATCCAGGACATGAATATTTAACAGCTGCCCAATCGTCTATGCCATAAATTGCACCAGATGTGGCATTTGCTGTGTTTGCTGCCTGCAATGTTGGCTAACCGTACTCCTCCACATCGCAATTGACAAGTTTACATTATGCTACTGGCCGATGCAATGTACTCTTGAACATATCAGGCTTTCCGGAGGATGAGGCGCCTCTCTCTCTTATATTCGACTTCGTCTCTTTGGTGCATTATTATGAGAGCTCTTCTCACCTGACGCAGAAGTGATCAGTCAAATACCAGGATGCTAATCTGCAGCATGCCTTCTGGGGCGAATTATTTTGAAACTGAAGAGTGATAGAAAGTTGAAAATTCACAAGAAAAGGAACAGATAATGGCTTTTAGCCAAACTACTGCACATTCTGGTGAATGTTTACAAGTTTTATAATGAGCCAATAGTCAATTAATCGATAGAAGAAAAAATCATCCCAAAGGAAAAACTCCATTTGTATAATAGGCACACAGCATAACTTGCCCATAATGAGAGCCACTGTCAAATTGGATTTTGTTAATCATAGTAACGACTAATATTAATGAGTAATAAGATCGAGGTAGGGGTAATATGTAAATATAAGATAATGGAACACTTACTATAGACTCGTTCATCCCCATTCTAGTCAGCTCGTCGATCAACTTTCTTTCTGATATGTGGTTCCCGATTCCTATTCTTCTCTTTATTTGGGTTTCGGCTTGCTGTTGATGGAAATAATGATGATCAGAGACACCTCATGCAAAGAGTCAACCTAATGAAAGATGAAAAAATCATGCGAGTGTTGGATCAGATAGACGTGAGAGATTATTGACAAACCTTGATCTCGTTTGCCATTTCAGGCGTAAGATTTACTTGTTGATTTATCCCAGAACGTGCCGCATCCATTGTGGAAACAGTAAAAAGCCTGATTGCTTCTTGCACATTCTCCTCAGTGGCGACATGGGATCTAAAAGAATGGTCAAACAGTGCAGAAGGAAACAACACTCTCATTATCGCATGAAACAAATAAATTGAGTTCTATCAGAATCAAGAACAGGCACGTATCAATCCAATTTATTCAAGAGACAAGAGCCCAAGGACTGATGATATGTGATTCAATAAAGCCTTATGACACGAGGAAAACTATCTTCAATTAAATATTACTCGAGCAATTCCAAAAGAACCATTTTTCAACCAATTTCATGCGATGAAGAAAGGCATGACTCATCAAATGATATTTCCATTTCTTGCCATAGTTCTGATAGTAGAATAAATGAGATTAAACACAGTGCACAGAATGTGGACAATAAAATGGAGACTCCGTCTTCTAATGTCATGCCCCAGCACAAAACTTCGTTTCTTCGTTCACCAGCATATGGAACTAAAGACAGACTCTTCTAGCTTGAGCTATTCCATGCTTCCTCAATTTGGCAAAATATGCATACAGTGCCCAAAACATGACGTAAATTACACAAGAAAAGAAAAAACATACAGATTGCTTGTTTGCCACTAAAATCATGTGCAACATATTGGACCCAACAAAAGTTTCATGTGAAAGTTTATCTGTACGTCTCATGTTAAACCTTACAATTTCATTCTTGCTAGAGCCTCGCTTAGCCTGACAATAGCTTCCAGCTGCCTAACTGTGATAGGTATAGCAGCTGCCTCACCAGTATCATTAGCCTGCTGCCTCATGTCCTACAAAAAGCACATGCATAAGATATCAAATCAATAAACAGCTTCGAAACAATCGGATCAACAGTCACCTAAGGACCTCAAATCTGGGTTTAAACCATCAAAATCCAGCAGCACTCAAAGCGCAGTTCATAATCACACTTAAGTAGTGGATCAGTTACATGGAAATTCCTTATCCAGAAGGCCATCAACTTGAATATTTCACAAGTTCTAACCAATGGGATGTGATTCGACATAGAAGAGCAAAGCATTCAAATTCTTGAACACCTGCATCTACTCGGCCACAAACATACCATGTTAAAATGGACAATTACTGGCCTTAGCATGATGACCAAGGAGAATTCAAAAGTTGATCATGAATGTCTCCAAATACAAACACATCCACACATAAACCACCTCCAAAGCTCTCCTGGATTTAAAACAATCATCTCCCAAGCATATTTTTATGAAGTAAGTCAGTGTCACCTGATCAACTGGAACTATACTTCAGAACATGTGCACATACGGTGGGGTGACAAGTGACAACAGATACCTGTCTAATCGTAACATAACTATTCTGCAGCAACGCAGATGCTGATTCTGACAGACGAGGATGGCATTCAGCTCGACAGTATTGTATATACCTGTACAGAGGGCAAGCCAAACAGCTCAACGCCCACACATAGTTAACCAAGTGGAAATTTGTGAAATTGACATGCAATTCATAAGACTATTACCTCTTCAGCCAATTTTCTTCTTTTGAAGCTCTACTATCGGCTGAGGCTGCATTCGCAGAAGCGTGGACTTTTATTATATGGCTTGCTATGATCTGAAAGAGGGTATTCTCGATTGAGTTATAATTAAGCACATGCTTTTAAATCCATATGCATATATTACTCTCTAACGCGTATTAATCTCTGTTTCCTCAGAAAATGACATTCTTGAATGCTTCTCTTTCCTCAATCAAGTTGAAAAGAAAGTCACTATTCAAGTTGCGGATAAAACTTTAAAATTGCATCTCTTCAAGCTTAGCTGACCCTGTATAATTGGAAAAACTATAAGAGCATTGAGGGTAGGTTACCTTATCTTGAGAGTACATCCTGACATCTTTAACGATAAAAATCAGATCAAATCTAGAGAGGATAGTTGTTTGCAGGTCAATATTGTCCTGTGCAGTCTGGAACATGAAAGGTATTTAATTAATGATAAGAAGTAACTAATATCAACTAAAGGGAATAGAAGTTATGCAAACAGACCTTCAGGTCATCATAACGTCCTGATGGCGGGTTAGCAGCAGCAAGAACAGATGTTCTAGAGTTGAGAACTGTTGTGATTCCTGCTTTGGCTATAGATATTGTTTGCTGCTCCATGGCTTCATGAATAGCAACTCTGAGTTCAAACAGAAGTTTGAATAAGGTAGAGTTCAGAAAGCTCCTTAATTGATGTTCACAAGGAGATAGGTATCAAAATTCAGTGTAAATTACCTGTCCTCTGGTCTCATTTTGTCAAACTCATCAATACAGACCACACCACCGTCTGCCAAAACCATTGCTCCTCCTTCGAGATAAAATTCTCGCTGAATGGAACAGATATTTTCACCAAAAAGTCAGGACTTCATACTTTGGGAAGGAAGGGAAAAATGACCCATTAAGTAATCAAGACTCACAGAGCTTCCATCACGGATGACTGATGCTGTAAGACCAGCTGCAGAGGAGCCTTTTCCTGAAGTATAAACAGCAATTGGGGCTGTCTTCTCAACGAACTTAAGAAACTGAAAAAAGAAATATCAAGTCAGCAACCACAGGTGATAATGCATAGACTTGATCTCATTACAGGGCTTTCCAAGAAAAAAGAACAGCAATTTGTGTGCTCTTTAATTTGGTGAGGACGTCATTAACTAACGACTGAACCACTCAAACAAACAGCTAAGGAACTAACCTGTGATTTGGCTGTAGAGGGGTCCCCAAGAAGCAACACATTGATGTCACCTCTTAGTTTTACACCATCAGGCAAAACCTGAAGTTGCGAGGTCATTTGATTGCATCATTAGATCAATGGCAGTCGAGTCTGATAGATATCAATATAAAGCCAGAATAGATAATTACGTACCTTTCTTGATCCTCCAAATAAAAGACAGGCAACTGCTTTTTTCACATCATCATGACCAAAAATAGATGGGGCGATTTTAGAGCAAATATGTTTGTATACATCAGGTTGTGCGGCAATTTTTTTGAATTCTTCTACCTAAATAACACATGGATACATCTATTACAGTCTGTACAATATAACAACTTCTTGCCCACAATAACAATAGCAGCACATCAGGTTCAAGTGACATGTCATAGAACCTAAAAAGTGATAATAGGCACAAGTTTCCATGTGAAGATTGGAGAAGTATGTATATCAGAGAAAGCATGTTCTTATCGTTCAAAGTGTATTTGCAGGAGGAAACAGGCGCAGCACTTCATAAGCAAAAAAACTACCTCCTCAGAGGTGAAAGCTGCTGGACCTCTAGAGTTGACCTGATTTGTTTCTTCCATGCCTACAACTCGGATGTATGGCTGTCTCACAGCTACAGCTCCTCTGTGGCTGCACAAAATTACACCACCCAAGATTTAGGACCAGAGGTAGTATTAATAGGAAGGTGACTATCACCAACCAGAATGGCACAGCATATCTTACGAGGCAGATGAATTTGGAGATTGAAAGATGCTATAGATCCCCATAATGCTCAATCTTGTGCCAGGTACAATTGTTTGAACAAGATAGCGATCCACAGAGAGAAGAATATTTCTTGGAAGCTCCCCAGTTGGTACATCCTTCCATCAGCAAAGAAGAAGGCCCATTAGTCAAATAGAAGTCAGGCTTTCTTGCCTACGCAAACTTCATATGCATGAGAATGTTACCTCAGGGTTTTCTTGCAATTTTAGCGTCTGTTGATCAACATATTTGCTCCTATCAGGAACCACAAGCCATGGATCAATTGGACACCTTTCTTCTCCAGGCTGCAGAAATTCGTTTGCAATGAGCTGGAAGACACCGAGTGAAAGTTCAAAGAGATCTAAGACAAGGCAAAACAATGAACCTGTGGAATATGATCACATGATCTAGGAACAATGGCACCACCAAGACCGGGACGGCAGGGGACCATTTTCACATTTTTACAGTTCTTGCACACCAAAGTCACATAAGTAGCTTTTGCCTTCGTCCTCGAAGCAGCAATGGTTATTCCTGCTATTTTCACAAGCTTTGATATGTATTGAGCCTACAATAACAAGAGCAACCTCAGAATAACGGAAAAAAAGAAGAGATTTGATTACAGAAATCAAACAAGTCCATACTTTTCCCGGTAGATACTGCATGTAAAATGCGAAAAAAAAAAGACGCCAAAATTTCATTGTTCAATTTCACTTAAGCAAGATTAAGGCACAATTGATAAAACAGTGTAGCGCTATAAATTAAAACACCCGAGCAACCACTCTCCAACCAAGAAAAATGACAACAAAAGAACCCACTAACCCCGACAGACCGCATAGACACAGGATCCTCCTTTGATGTCAGCAAGATCTGAACATCCCCAGTCTCTGGCTCCTCCATTTCACCTGTCTCTCCAGGCACCTTCGACTTCAAGCTCACTAAAACCTCTGCTGCTGCTGTCTCGAACTACAAAAGACAAGATCTAAATTATCATCTAGAAAAACAAGCAAATTTATATACTCAATTGATCAGCAAAAAATAATAATCCTTTCATGAGATCCCAAAAGGGAACTACATGAGGTCTTAAAGTATCCAAATGCAAGAACTCGCAGTACAGCATTATGAAATGGTTCTCAAAATGAACTCCATATCACCCAATTTCTCAACATCAACATAAAGGCAGCGCGCCAAACATTGCATTAAGTGAGTACTATACCCTAATTTTAAGAACCCGCGGAACTTCATTTAAAATATAACGCTTTTGACCAACTCCAATTGAATACGGAAAACGAAATCCAACTAGCAAAAGGAATTTTTCTATGCAAATTACCCTACCAGAGGCAAATAATCGGCGGGAGAAGAGCGTAGCAACGACGGGAGATCAGCATCGAACGCGTCGAGGTCCTCCATGTCGACGGCGAGGAACTTAGGGTTGTGGACGAGGCTCTCCCTGTAAGGGAAAGTGTTCTTCGAGGTCTCGAACCCCCGGATGAACTCCTTAAACTTGCGGAGGACGGAGTGGCGAGTCGCGGCGGCCTCCGAGTTGTCGGCGGTGCCGTCGCCGAGGACCTGCGCCTGGTCGCTGTAGTACACCGCTCCTTCGTCCCACCCCGACATCTTCAGCTGCTCCAAGCGGAAACGATTGATCGGTCTCTCTCTCTCTCTCTCTCTAGAGAAGGAAGAGGATGTTTCTCTGGTAGGGATTTGAGGAAGAGAGAGAGATAGAGGGGAAATGCGTGGAGAGAGAGGATTTTGGCGGGAAGGCTATGGCGGGAAATGGGTGAGGCCGTGAGGGGAGCTTTAGGCACGTGCAGTGCCACGTGCGTAATGAAGCAGGGCCTTTTCGAGAAATAAAAAAAATAGTCCGAATATATATTAAATCGAAACCGTCCTCTCATTGAATCAATAACTCTCTTTCACTAAAAAAAAATGAAATCTTTTTCCAACCAAGCATATTCAGTGTATTTCCATGGTTAATATTACCTTTAAAAATATATTAACGACGGTTAAATTGATCGGTAACTTATCAAATGAACTATTTATTAAAAGATTTCTCATGATTAAGCTTGAAATCTGTTCATGCATGGCCACAACCGGTACCGCATGTTTCTATGTGTGTATTTATTCTTATTTACATGTCACATGAGGTTTATAACGTATCGAAATTGATTAGAATATTGGAAATGATTAGAAACCATGCGTGTATACACTTTGCTGTAGGGAGGTGTTAATAGGTAATTACTCGTGTTATTGGATTAGTTGGGACCGGGCGTCCCCGGTTTAGCCAGGATACTGTCGGAATCCCGCTCCTGTGGTGTCGCTAGCCAGCCAGCCGATACAAGTTCCTTGATCTTAGCACTGCATTCCTGTTCTAGCTTGCTTGCAACGACTTATACTACTGTACTCACCTTTATGCATATCAGATGAAGTTAGAATCACCAAACGCTTGTCATATTGGAATATCTCTTGTTGTATGCCATCCATTACATGAAATGAACCTAATTTACTCCTCAAATGGTTGAGAATAGGAGTGGAACTTTCTTTGTCCTAGATGAGTGGCACTCCTCGCAGCCATTAGGCGATACCGAGTCTAAGGCCTTGCTTCCTTAGACCAGAGCTTTGCCGCATCTCGATCAATCCGGGTTTCACCATGGGATCTTAGCACAAAACCTGAGACTTCTATATGAAGGGCATGGCAAGAGATCATACTGTCTCGGGATGTTCAGTCTCAACATATAGGAATTTCTTTCTCATTCATGGATTACCACAGTAGGACAGGCTTTTACCTCTGTGATAAAGAGAGTCAATGTGAAACTGAAAAAGTTCATCTATTATGGGAACATGTTCTTTACAAAATATGCTGCGCTAGCCACCATATGGTTTACCCTCGAGTCGACCGTGACTTCGAGAAATGAGCCATTGCTTTTGAGGCCCAAACAAAAATTTCATATTGAAGGAACACCTGGTTAGCAAACTCGACTAGATGCACGGTGCATATATACATGCCTAATCTCAACGCTTTTCACGGGACAGATTAACATCCCGGCAACTAATTTACAGGAACAATGGACCGAGCTAAAAGTTAAACAGTGAGATTGATCCTACTGGTCATTCCAGGCAGCAACGGCACAGCTAAAGAATCTCTATTTGCATGTAATTCTCCAATCTTCTCGACGAAAAAGTTTAAGTCTCCTTCACTTCATAATCATGGATGTATCCTTCGTGTCTTAAATACCAAAGAGCCCCTTCAGCTGCATGCTCTGCTGCAGCTTTCTTTGTTGCCCTAGGATCACTAAAGCATTCCAAAACCATGCCCGGCGAATCTTCTATCGCAACAACAACCTTGAACCAGAACCTGTGGAAAGTTTCAGCAAACGAATCCCAGAAACAGACATCCATTAGGGAATTGCATAAGTCGATAAACATTTGCAACTATGAAGGCCAGATTCAGAGAAGAGGGAAACCCAGGTACTTGTTGTCAACAGACATATCCTGCAGATCTTCTAATGTCATGTGAATCTTTCACGTAGATACAGTACTAACATTTAGCTAAAACGATTCACTCATTTAAGAAAGTGCAAATCTTTATGTTTGCTCATAGAATGTCAAATAAGAATTCCCAACAGCACAATTTTTAACCATGATATGTGACAACCATAACTCACTGACTTACAGCTTTGAGTGTCCTGGTCCTTCCTCTTTGCAACACTCAAACTCTGGCCGTTTCCAACAATTAGCAGCACAAATTTCATACAAATGAGATTTTGCAGATGCTTTGGGAACTGCACCTGAAATTATCTGACGGGTTAAGAGGCCGCCATGCTCATCTTGATGCCTGACAGAAGTGATGACAGAACGTACCTTTTCTCCGTGACTCGCTATCACATCTGGTATCAGCACTTATCTCGTCGGCATCACTTCCGCTCGGTGTTTCAGAGAGCGACGAAGGCTGTTTTCGAAGAGGAATTATGCTGGGGGAAGAAGATCTGTACACTTCATTGAGTGCATAAACTTTGGGGCTACAGTTCATGTTAGAGGGTGCCATATTGCTGTTTTCAGATCCATTAACATCAAAAGACATTACATTTACAGGAGCTTCATCGTAGCCTATCAGTTTGGCTTCCCGTTTACAGGACGACTTCAATATTTCCTTGAGAGGCTTAGACTTCGGTGTGTAACCTTGAGCCTGGTTATGTGCAGTCATTGAGGTCCATCAGGTGAAAATAGATAGTCGGTTAAACTTAGTACGTATAGTCAGAATCATAGATCAACAAATTGGAAAGGCAGGACCGTTAAGGAACAACCCACTCAAGGTAAATGTCAACAGGTAAACTAAGCGTAGAGATTTATCAAGAGAGAGAACTGCATCACTTGTCAGATGAAATTAGTCCATAGGATAGAAAAAATCTGGCAAGATAAATCTCTACGCTGAGATCCATCAGGTAAATGCCAACAATTTCACCGATTCACGTGAAAAAGAACCAGCTGCCAAACTGGAGAGAGAAGGCGCACCGACAAAAGTTCCATCATGGGTTGTATCAAAATTAGTTTGAAGAGTTTATCTCATATGTCTGCATGTTCCAGACATGAATTTAATCGAAATCATATGCATTATATTATGATTACTATGTTGTTCTTCCCCCAAAGTTTGAATCACTCATTGAAAATATATATCAGACTTAAAAGCCATATGACTCCCAAAGGGATCAATCAACATGAAGGCATAGTGAAGTACAGCAAAAGATGGCCTAAAAATGAAGGAGCATAAAACGTTTACCTTCAACTGTTCAATTACTTGTTGTGCAGAGTTCCTGAGAGCATCTTGTTTATTCAAGTTGGTCACAGAAGCCATAACACATTCATCCTTGCACGAAACTTTTGTTTCAACTGAATATGACACACCTTTCTTTGATGCTGAAAACTGCACAGTCAGATTACGAGATTGACAAAGTTCTTGCAGTTCCCTTTTTGGATTCAGCTGGAAGTTGGAAAAGCTCATGATTGGATCCAGAAAGGATAGCATTATATTCCAAACACAGTTCAGATCGAATCCCGCGTCGAGGAGAATGGCGCCAACGCAAGACTCTACCAAGTCACCAAGAGCCTAAATCGTTGAAAATCAAAATATAGTCACCCTTACTTTATATTAACCCAAGACCCTCATGTTTAAATTAGTACTGGAGATGATTATAGATGCCAAATCAAAAGACAATCTGTAGCAGAACGAATTGTGCATTGCAGAAGAACTCACATGAATTTCAATCAGAATATATATGTGGTTCATCAACATGGGAAAATTGTAACATGCACATAAAATATCTTGGAAGAACTTTGGTTTAGATATATAATGAATTTCAACCATGACAGATCCAACGTCTTACACTTTAGGTGTGATGGAGATTACGCCTTAGATGTGAATATTTTGATAACGTCGTGGATTCTTTGTCTTGTAAATGAGATCACTCTATAAATGGGTTGGCAGTTGGCACCCCCTTGGTCCCTTATAAAAGAAATCATAATCCCGTCATCATAATTATTTGCTTTCCTCAAAAGTCATGAAAACAAAAGACAATTATGAGCTTTAGGACTGGTAGTTTCATACTAGAATAAAAAAATGTCCAAGGTTCATGTCAGGAATATATACCAAAAAACAAAAAGACATCAGAAAAAGTAGAATTTCAAAGCGAGTCAAAATTCAAAAATCAAGAATAGCGGCTATATTCCGGACAGTTCTTCAAAAGATGAGATGTTGGCTAAAGATCAGCTGACAAAAGAATCAATTTGTTGAAGTTGTAATTGCGAACACATTGTCTTTTCACTCTGCCACCCAAAGTCTAGATAAAAATCATATGCCTAAGTCTCCATTTTCATCTCATTTTAACTTCTTCCAATTTCATCTCATTTTAACGTCACTACCACGCAAAAAGTTTGCTGATCAAAACACCCATCTTGTTGCCAAGAAAAGCACATTGAGAACTAGACAATCAACATTTTCCAATTCGGTGAAGCATCTTCTAGTTAGAAAAAGACATAACAAAAGAACCCACTGTAGCTTACCTTCGGACATTTTGGCCCCTCAAGAGAACCCTTCAATGATGCTGATCTCTTTACAAAGTCCACATAGTCTTTTATGACCTCAGAGAGGCTACTGGAATCACAAATAAGAAATTTATGGAAGGACCGATCGACTGCAACATTAGCAAATGCCTTATTATTGACAGCCATTGATCTCAAATCTGTCAATTCTCCAGGTTTCAACTTTGGATATGCAGAGTAGAGATAGGACGTGATCAAGTAATCCAGGACGGCGTCTCCAAGAAACTCAAGTCGCTGGAATAAATTATAGAAGTATCAGACGTGCAAGCACCATACCATTCAATTCTCAAAGGCTGCTCGACAGGATGGAGTTCAAAACAGATGATAAATTCATTTTGGAAAAAAAAAAGTGTGATACCTGATAACAGCCACCACCATGTTTGTTGTAAGAAGGATGTATAAATGCTTGAAGCAGCAGACCTCTATGATGAAACTTATATCCTAAATAACTTTCAAGTGAGTCAATGTCCACACAGTCAGCCAGAGTCAGGTATTTAGTACTTGCGATGCAAGCACTGGTAACTTGCGATGCATCAAAGTCAACTTCTAGGCCAATCCATCTAAGGAAGGCAATTGCAGCTTTGAAACCACTATCAACTATGAATGCTCCTACAAGTGCTTCAATCACATCAGCAATAGTTTTCTTCTGCAACCAGTGGTGACCTTTACTGCACCTGACTTCACAAGCTTTTGACTGATGGGCTGCACCATTTTGATGATGAGAATGGATTGTTCCTTCTGATTCTTTGTTGCAGATATTTGGGCAAGGACGGCCCAGTGCAAAAAATTGGCTGGCTTCGAACGGTTGGTCACGAATGTATACCTAAAACGTCACACCTATCAACTGAGATTGCAATTTAGGGGGAAAAGGAACACATGCACGCAAACTTTACGTGCAGTATGAGCCTCGCAAGACAAGCTGGATTCTGGACATGACACAGTACTTTAGGATCCTATTCTGGGACGTGGTGGAGCGACAAGAGGTTTTGAACTGCCTGGAATATAAAACATGAGGACACGACCTTTTGGTTGATTTCACAAAGAAGACATCACATATGCGTCAATGTTTGACTAGGCATTGAACACTGAAGAAAGCTAATGAAACACGACCGATATCCTAGATGGATGCCAAATTTGCAACCCAGCTTATAACGGATATGGGGATTAGTTGTCGTTCCACATATACTGCAAGCATGATCTAAGATGTTTCAACAAACAGTAAGAAATATGCTCCACACAACAAGTTATATTTCAGTATCTAATAGTACCTGTAAGTTGCTCTTGACAGCCAAGCTGAACAAGTTAGAATTGTTTACAGCCTTCGAACGTTTCCTGGTGAGCCCACCTTCATCAAGTGCCTCATGGTGGAGAAAAAGATGTCGACCAACAGCAAATTTGAGGAAAGCATCTCCAAGTATTTCAAGCCTTTCAAGAGAAAAGCGCTCCTGGCACTTTTCTGTTGTGAGCGCTTCTAAAATCTAAGAAAAGATGATTCCTCAGTAAATAGAGTTGTTCTTCAATTTGCTAAGCGAACAATAAATTATCAGCAACATATCAAAACCACCTCAAGCAAGCATTGAAAACAAAATTATCAATGAAAATGGCATACTCTATTAGCAGTAACTTTAGCTCCCTCTGAGAAAGAAGCAGATAACCGGTGCTTCAGTTGAATGGCCACAAGCAAGTTTTGCAGACGGTGCATGACTGATGGCAACAACGATAAAGAGCTCCCCAAATCTTTAGAGAACCCAAGTATTTTCAGCTGACAGAGCTCAGGAGGTACATCAATTATGTATTCTTCAAGTTCATGCGCTTCTGTTCAGATATTAGACAATAGTTGTGAGGGAGACAAGAGATGCAAATGTAACCTTAATGCAGAATAATTAAACAAGCCTTAACCCTGATACTGTAAAACTAGCAAAGATCCAAAAGCAAAGTTGTAAAATCAGGATCCAAACTTAGGATCATCAAATCCTAGAAATGCGCCAAAAATGATCATATAAAACATTAAAAAGGAGGATCACGTGGAATTGAACAAATCTGCTTTTTAAGATATTTGAGAAAATAAAACTTTATCAAGTGCCTTCATCCTTTATAACATTATAATCATATTTAAAGTCCGTACTTGTGTCATGCACAAACTTCTAGACTAAAATATGCATACTATACGAGGACACTGAATCACAAAATGGATCAAGATGAGCCATTGATTTTGCCAATTAGAATCCGAACCCCTTCCTACCCCAAAAGAAATGCCAAATTGAATTGTTTTTGTGAGTTCATTGGTATATCTATTAAGTTTAAGAAGAAGTAATTCCACCATATCTACAGGGGGAACCTGTAGAAAGTAGACACCAAAAAAGTCATCGATGTAGGTAAAATCCCTATTTACTCATTGTTTTCCAAAAAAATATAAGGATGCATGCTTTTGTAAATTAGCTGTCAACAAGAAATTTCTGTCAAGTATGGTAATGACAATACAGAGGAAATGCATATGGTAACTGATACTAACTCTTTCAACAGAAATACAGAACTGAAAATGAGAACATGGAAAGGGAACAAGAACAAAATAAGAGCTGCTATTAAAGTGAAAAAGTAATAAAGTCAAGAAAGAGTACCTGAGTCATCTTGCTTCCGGTTATATAGCAGGTTGCGCACATTAAAAAGAGGTTTCGCTTGCAGGAGAGGCTGCTTGGGTAATTTAAGATGAATACCATACCTGTTTCCACAATTCAAGTAAAAGAATCCATATCACCGGAGAACTCCATAAAAACAAAATACATAAGATGCAAGTTCCTTTTAAGGAGATGGTAACAAAATACTAGTAAAAGATGTTGACACAGCACCAACTCCAGTTACATACGTTCTCTTTATGTGTGCTGCATGGGTTAAAAGATCTGAATCTTTATATAGGCTGCCTCCGCTCTTCTCAAAGTTGATGTTAGTAATGAAGTAGAATAACTTCTTATATGGAGCATATACTAAACTATTTTCGACATCACTTTTTCGTTTGGAACCATTTGCAAGTGTCAAATGAAACCCTGAAAAAGCATCTGTCTTTGCCATCGTATCAGTTGGATTCCTGAAGAGTGGAGATGATAAGCATCTTCTGATTGTCTTCCAGTCTACACTAACGCAACTGTTGCTGTTCTGCAAAATGACTGGAAGCAACAGATAGTAGGTTGATGAGCCTGAATTGACATCAATATCCTGTCCCAGGGGAACAAATTCTGGTTGTAAGTCTGATCGGTCAAGGATGACCTTGAGAAACATCTCTTGAAACTTCTGCGCTTCCACAATCTGTCGACAAGTAACATTAGTACTAGGAAGTTGGAAAAGCCAAAATCATAATGTACAAAGGACCATCATCAACCTCATCTTTATCAAATGCAACAACTGCGGATGGCACAAGCTTTGTCTTTACAGACCTACCACGAGCCAGATGAAGATCGATTTCCATTGTCTCAGCCTCTGCAGGAAGACGTGCCTTCACAAAGAGACCAAACTCTTTATAGGTCCTATCCGCAGGATCAGGACAAAATTCTATATAGTAAGTATGGAGAGAAACATTGTCCAAGCCAGGCCATGTTTCTCTGAGTGCAGCTGGAACTAACATCTCATGTAGTTCACCTCGTGAACTCTCATCTGCTCATCAGAAGAACCGAATATAAACAACCCAAAGAAAAGACCAACAACAAAATTAGAATATTTAACAGCTAGTGTAACCTTCGCAACTGTCTGAATCAAAAGAGATGACCATCTCCTCAAGTTTGTCATCATCGCGCTGTGGCAAGAGAAAATCATCCAGAGCACCTAGTTTATGCAATTCTTCAATTGCTTGTAGAGATGCGTCCTTTTTAGCAGCTTCCATCGATGGCCTCGGTGTGCTTACAATCTGGTGAATCGGGGCGTTCGAAGGTAGAATAATGTGGCAGACAGTACCCCCTACATCATCAAAATAATAGAACTTCGGCTTGGGATCGAAGTACCTGAGAAAACATTTCAAGGTTCCTCAGTGAGTGCTATTACATGAAACTTAAACTATTTTGATTACCAAAAATTAGGTCGTCAATACTTCAATTGAGTAATTCTATCCAGCAACAAATGAAACAAGGGCATACTCATCATGTGGAAGTTTCGCACAGAATTGGTAGAGTAATGAAACACTAGATCCAGAACTGATGGAAGCGCCCGAATAATCTACCCTATATATTCTTTCCTCCAAAGCACTAAAAGTCTCGTCCGATGTCCTCGCAGTGATCTCCATGTTCATTCGATCTTCGTCCTTTTTGAAATTATCTATCAGATCAATCTCTTTCTGATTGCCCCTACAAGGTTAAGATTCTTTTTCAGAAAAATACGAGAATCAAAGCCACTATGCATCAGAAATAAAAGGCTATTGAAAAGCACCTGTCCACTAAAAATGCATATTCCGATTGAGGCATTCGTGCACGACCTCTCGATTGAATAAAACTAGCGACAGTTTCAGGAGGATCGAATCGTATCACCAGGCAGCATGTCTGAATGTCGAGGCCTTCTTCACCCACTTTCGTAGCAACCAATAGATTCAACTGGCAATTAACAAGATCAGGAACTAGTAACCAGCTTGGGCCAATAGAACCATTGCCTAATGCAGAATGTGCAGTATTTCCTTAAACATCATAAATAAAATAAGGAAATCATTGATCATCAGCAAAGGATTGTCCTATGCGTACAATCAGAGAAGGACAATCCCATATAGCTAGCATGTTTGAGCAATCAAGTCTAGAACACATTTAACATCTTGGAGGATTTGAGGATGAAGAGAGGAGACTTCTCGAAGAGAGACTACTTGATAAAGGAAGAAGAACTACATGTGATACGGGCAACAAAACGCATAGAATAATGGGAGTGACCAAAACATAATGTTTCAGTAAAAGAAAAACCAACTATTACCTTTCCTGACTGGAAATTATCAAGAATGCCTTTCATGTTCTTTCTTGACATGCTTCTTTGTCCTGAGTGAACTCCCACAAGATAATCACACTTCCAAGATGCCAACATTGTTAGATTTTGCAGAATGTAAGTCAATGATCTTGCAATAACTATCCTGTTCACGAAAACTATACACTTCGCATTTGGCTGAGACCTGGAAAGCGAGATGTGGAGTTCTATTAGAATATCTGCCAGCCATGTATTGTCTGATGATCGAAATAATTTCAGAATGAACGGTCTAAAGTGTAAATTACAAATTCTACTGATTATAGAACAAGTTCAAAGCATGACTACCAAGGCAATAAGTGCAAATGAAGTTGGTTGACTAGTAAAACTTGGTGCCATCTGTTCTTTAGCTTCCTAGAATTTTAAGCCCTCAATAATCGCTAATCTGATGCCATGCTTAGCTACTTCACGACAAGTTTTAGCTGCACTTTCAAGAATCATCATACTTTTCATTATCATTTATGTGGCGCATCTGTACAAGATTAAATATTGGACATTTATTACTTTCAGCCCCAAGAGCAAGATTCATATATACAGTGATAAGTGACCTCCTTCCAACACGACAGTGCCACCCTCCAATGATGGACGGAAGAAAAGGTGGTTGGGGGGGGGGGGGGGGCATAGGTTGAAACTTCCTCAAGTAAAAAGCTAGGGAATAACTCCTATGGGGCTGTAGTTTAAACAATTAGAGAATGGCCAATATCTAATAAGCAGTCCAGCATGTCGTCTTTCATGAGATCGATCAAGTTATAGGGCATCAATCCTTGTGACACGGTAGACACTAGAAAACCACGTTCATAGCAACAAATCAGTCTACAAGAATCTGATTGAATCTAAGAGATGAATAATTGGTGCACATTATGTGAGTAACACTTTTAGCGTGTGATATCTGGTGTTGCTAAGTCACTTTTGTTAACTCCTACATAATCTTGTGTTTGAGCCTTTTTTTTTGGTCAAAGTGACTTGCAAATATTTTGACGAGGGGGGAAGAGAATTGTCACCCATCAGCAACAAACACATCATCAATCTATAGTGAACAAAGTAAGCTGAAGTGAAAGAAAATTCCAAAATACCAGAAATTTGTACATAGAGTAAATGATGAAACGCTTAAAGCACTGACCTGAAAGAGGACAGTATGCGAACAAGGCATAAGAGCTTGCTTGAGAAAAGTGGTTCTTTCAATATCTCTAAAGATGATATGTCATCTGTGAACATGCGTGATAAGATTCCCGTTAGAAGTCATGCAGATATGCCAGAGCACGAGGACTCAAAACAATAACAGAACAAGTGATTCTGCAAGGCACACAACAACGAAAAAAACAAGCATAAGACTGCATATAGAGGAGGCACGGTCAATTATCCAGACATAATAATACCTTTAGGGCAATCAGAAGCAAAGATACTGGAAGCCTGAGTTATATATCTATCACATAAAGGAACATCACTTGAATTTTCTGCTGCCTCGATCAACGCATTACGCTCGGAATAATCACCTCTAAGTAGGATCTGACAACCCTTGGAATGTGAAAACAAGTAAAGGTTAATAAACTGGAAAAAAGTAGTGTCCTGCATGGAAGGGATTAAATCTCAACCAAGATGTACAGATTACATAAACAGCTCTTTGCTTTCTCTAACAAACATTCTGAGTGGCTAAGTGGCATCATGAATATATAAGTATCATAACACATATAAACAACACAATCTCATGAAGCAAGCACCTGAAAAGTGGACGTTAGCAAGGTAGGTGTAACTTTCATGATAAAGTTAAACAGAGGTGTGAAAAAAGTTCCGCCCAATGTTCAGAACTCCAGATATAAATGAAAACCCTTTATGGTTGCTGAAAACACAAGTTTCATAATAGAACGGTTGTGGCTTCATGTATGCATGCAAACATGTTCAACCCTGTGAACAAGAATAAGATCTCAGCAGTGAGAGTACACGTTTGTTGTTTCAGTCAAATAACTAAAGCAGTGAAACAAAACCAGCAAAAGAAGACAATGTCGACATTAAGTTCATTTGAAGACTGAGAGATGGAAAAACAATAGCAGATGTTAAAAGCACGATGACTAGATATCACAAAAGCATACTTGTGTCGCTCCCCAAAGTCCAAGGCTCTCTGCACATATTATGATATTTTCATGCATTCTGTTGAGCATTCTTTTGGTGCTGCGAAGGATTTGATGATCATCTTTCTTCCTGCTGAGTGTTGATAGGCACTGCTCTCACCACAGAAGTGGTAAATATAAGAATCTAATTCCCCAAGATTAGGCTCATCGCAACCTGAAAGCGTAACACCGTACATACCTGGCGCTTAACTTCCTCAAGTCGACAAAAGCAATTCGCAAAGGGGATAGAAGTGCCACGCACAACAGGACCATAATAATACACTTTCACAGTAGGAGATGCCACAAAGCTATCCAATTCTTCCTTATCTTCAACTGAGTAAACCTACAAACAAATGGAGAGGAGTGTAGAAATCAACTACACAGGAAAAGCACCCCAAGCAGAGAATTTCCCATGATGTCAGACACCACGGGAGATCCATGAAAGAATGTCTATCGTCAATCATCTTGGTCTAGAAATATCAATGTCAGTAAAATTGGACAAATCCACAACATGCATCAATGAAGGTCAGAACAGGAAATCTTGAAACGCTTGAAAAACCAAAGAAATGACTGCCAGGTGAATTTTTTGCATCACTCATTAATTACATGTATACTAGTGAACATACGGATCAAACAAAATACCAACGACGGGGTATAATTCAAGTTATACTTCAAGTTAGATGCTAACCTTAGCATTTAGCAAATTTTCAAGACTATTGATGCTTCTTGGAAGATTTTCTTGCTCAGAAGCACCTGAATTACATAAACCAAGGTTAGGCCACAAAACAACAGTAGTGTGTCAGTTTAGCTCCAATTCTACCACGTTAGGATCCTAAATCAAGAGTTAAAAATAAAAGACCGTTATTTGTAGGAGAGCATTTACAGGAAGATCACACATATGACAGGTAAGCTCCCAGGAATAACAACCCCGGAAAAAAATCCCCATTCACAGATATACACTTGCATATATCCAACATTATAATGAGGGAACCATAAAAAATTTCATTACCAAGTGGAAGACAAACCAAAATTCCACTTGATCTAATGAGAGTTCTCTAATCTCAGCAAAGAATACCTAAATGTGCATCAAAACCAATTTGCTCCCATATCTCTATTAACCAGATAGCTTTGTGTGAAGATATCAAAGAGTTGGCAGGTTTGGAGCCACGGACTATTCAAGTGATTTCATGCTTTTGTTTCCCTAGTGTATCAAATGAAGTGGACTGATAAGAATATTCAATTCATAAGTAATGCAAGAATAAGGACATACTGCTGCATCAAGAAGAGAATTCAGATAAAATCTCTAGATTCGGGGATTCGGTCACTTCAATTGAAAATGTGATAAAGCAATATCACCTTCCAAAGAACTTCACAAATCAAGTACCTTTCACAACAATACCGGAATGACAGATCTTACTTCACAGTTCACACAAATTGAAAAGTAAGTATCCTCACCTTTTCCAACAACTGGAGATGCCGTCATGCCAAAAATCCGAGGCCGCTTCAAGAGATCAGCTTTATAAAATATCTAAAATAGAAAGAAGATGGGGAAAAAGACACCACAAGTGCCACAACTTTCATATGGTGCCCACTGAAATGCCATAAACTTTCAATTGATCACTTGAATGCCGTAATTTCATACGACATTCACTTGAGTGCCACAACTTTTCAACCAATCACTTCAGTGCCATAGCTTTAAAAAAAAATTCGCACAAGAGTCGAAAATCCGACATGGTATGGCACTTGTGATGAAACGATTTTAAAAGTTATTGCACTCAAGTGAATGTTTTATAAAAGTTATGACACTTAAGTGATCGATTGAAACGCTGGCACTCAAGTGAACGCCGTACGAAAGTTACGACACCCGTGGTGTCCTTGTCCCCAAAAAGATGATATATGTAAGTGACATGGTCATGAGGAAGGTGAAAGTTTTGTGCATTCTCAAGAGCTGAGCAAGTATCAACGTTCAATGTGACCCTTTACCCTCATAATTTCAGCATAAGGATGACCACTTTTGACTTGAGCATGATGGCATTCGTCAAATATCAGAAGAGCAATAGAGTCCATCTTGATGAAACAGTGAGACAAGCTGCGGAGCAGTATTAGAGGGGTCATAACAAGAACCTGCAAAAAATTGTCAGCATCATGTTCAGAGCATTCACAGGAGCTTCCCTTCAACAGTGCCCTAAATGAATCCTGTTTTTCTTTTAGCTTGAAGAAACGATTATTAACCACAGCAAGATTGCTTTTTAAAATTAAAGCATCTTATCAAAGTTTGTCACCAGCTTCTCCAAATAATCTTCTACTGCACATCTATGTTATCCTGGCAGACATCGACAGGGTTGTACAGAGCCAACAAACTGTTATCAATCATTTTAAGCTATGCAATCTGAATCACCTCATATTTTTCTATCTCCTTCTCCCACTCTGCATGTGTCTTCAATCTCTTGGAGCCCCCGCAATAGCTGCCAACCTTGAAGTTAATTGAATCTTCTATAACCCTGGCTTGCTGCAAAGTTATCCACGGCCAATTAGGAAGCGTGGTAAGGTCGTAATAAATAAAAAGCATCAAAATCTTGGAAATACAAAAGGATAGCATAACTTTGACCTCCGATTCAACTTTGAATGACTCACGTGAATTAATTCCTGAAATTAAATCATCCTGGACACAACATAAGCTTTTCAAGTAGCAAATTGCCAATGGCTACAATTGGCCTGAGTCTTAAAAGCTCGCACACTGTTGTAAAGCGATTTATTGTATCTGCTAGTTGTACATTTAGCACACCAACATGAAAGTTCTAAGCGGAAAATTAGCCAAAAAGAAGCTTACTTGTTGAACCAAAGCAACAGTAGGCGCAAGAAATACGCAGATGCTCTTGTTGGGTTTCCGTATCAAGTGACCCATCTCGTACATTAGCAAAATGGCTATATGGGTCTTTCCACTACCGGTCCCCAAGTACACAATCACATTCTCCTCCAAAGCTTTCTCGCATAGCTCCAATTGATATCTTCACCAGAATTGCAAACCAAAGGACACAGGTTTAAGACGCATTTCACGGGAATTCACACACATTAAAACACATTAAACCCCATGAAAGGAAAAAAAAAAATTCCGTCAACTGAATAATTACGAGAATGGCTCAATGATCCCACAGAGGACCACAAAAGCAAGGACTACAAAGCCAAACATTCTTTAAAAACCTTCCTTTTTCTATAAGCGAAGTGTCTGGGAAAATCGACGAACATAAACCACGAAGAAATCATCTTTCCCTGTTGTGTCACCTTGGTGAGAGAGGAAAGGGCACACTAAAAACCTCCAAACCAGCCAAGGTTTTCGCCAAAGGAAAGATGACCCAACTGGGAGATTAAGCTGAAATATCGAAAGATTCACATACTTTCTTGCGATCCTCCTCGGGTCCTTCTCTGCCTTTCCCGCCTCCGAGCTCGCTCCCTCGTCATCTTCGGCAGCAGTCGAAGCACTAGAAAACGGAGGAAGAGGCGAGCGCGAGGCGAGCAAACCATTCGGGCTCCGAATGATTTCCTCAGCTTCGCCGTCGGGCATGACTGCAGCTTCCAGCTCCAAACACCCAAAAAAGACTTGAAAATCACAAGAGCAAACAGCACAAGATCAGAGCAGGAGGGAGAGTGCGCGAAGCCTTCTGGGGGTGTCTTCGTCGTCAGTCGTGAGTACGCAATGCGGCCTCATAGTTTGATGACGAACCGATTCGTTGGTTGTCAGTTGACCCAAGCAAAGAATTTGTGCGTCTTTAAGGGAATTTGGTGTTGCGAGGAAACATCTCCGTGTATTCCCTTTTTCATTAAACGCGGACAATAATCCTTAATCAATCTTAGGTATGTGGAATCCTCGTGATTTAGCAACTCGAATCTGAGTCAATGAACTGTCCTTTGAAGTGATTAATTTAAAAAAAAGGTAGGATGGGCAAATTCTTTTTCAGGGTCGAATTCAGCGTATTTTCCTTTGTCGCGCGATCTAGCTCCACAGAGAAATAATTTGTACTTTGCGTGATCTATTGTCTCACAAGTAATAAATTCAGTTAGTCAGTTAACTCTTTTTTTTTTCTTTTCGCTCATTGTTACTCGTGATTACAAGAAAGTTAAAAATGACATCAATAAAGTCGATCATTAAATGATTAATTCGGTTCGGTATTCTGTATGACCGGTATAAAGCTCGACTCCTTACATATTATGGAGGTTTGGTATCAATAACTTCGCTTCAAATAGATCCGGGTGCAACTCGCTAAATCCTAACTTTTCAAAATTTTGTATCTTTTATTATTTGCTAAAGTTGCAATTTGGGGCAAATACTTTAATTGGAGTCATTTATTATACCATTTTTTTGGTAATAAAACCCCATTGAGAGTTTTGAGTTTTCAATTTTAGCAGCATTGACTATACGCATAGTCACAGAATAGTCAACACTTTGGGAATGGGGAAATTTCTTCACCGATCGCCTTGCTTACCAAGAGTCCTGAAGTATTACTGGGGAAAATTCATATAAAATAGTGCCAAAGGAACATTAAAAATTCTCGATTTTAAATTTTAAATTTTTAATGTTCCAAAACGCAAATAAACATGTATTGCCTGGTCCGCAACATGGGCAATCATCGTCATCATCACCATCATCATTATTATGCGTATAGTATCTTGTCCGAGAAAATACATGGATTGAGGTGGGACCCACCAACACAATAGGTACTTAAAAGCAAGTCAGGAACATAGGACTTTGGAAACAAACAACATTAATTTTTTTTTTAAAAAAAAGGATGAAGTGTATAAAATCTTATAACAAGAACAAGAAATATTTCTCGATCAATCTCCTTACCCTCTTTTTTTTTTTAGGATTAAAAAATTCTTTTCAATTGTATCATATTCTTATTCTTCTTCTTCTTCCCTTTCTATGCTTTGATTCTTTGCTCACCTTTGAGTTATATGGCTTTGGTGTAAAGGCATCTCCTTTCGAAAATGTTACGATAAACTACCTTTCTGATTTACGATCCGACCATCTTTTTGTTTACAATGCGTGGTCGGTTTGCACGTGAGGCAATCAAATAAACCTTTTTGTAACATTCGACAGGGCCGCCAGTTTGCACGTGAGGCAATCAAATAAACCGTTTTGTAACATTCGACACGGCCGCCAGTTTGCACGCGAGGCAATCAAATAAACCTTTTTGTAACATTCGACAAGTTGGCCTATAAAGTTGATTGAGGTATAATGAAACACATTTTCAAAACAAATAATATATTATAATATACTTTTCAAGCATTTTCATATAAGTCGATCATAATTTTCATGATTGGCACAGTTGGTTGGGGCATCAGGGAATTTTCAATTTAACATTGCGCGCAACTAGGGTGCTCGGTTCTAGGGTGGTTTGGTTCCCACACTGAAACCTGAAACCGAACCAAACAAGATCAGTTCCAAGTTTGTGGGATTGGGAACAGACCCTGTCCACCCTAGAACCAATTGCTCGATAAATGCTCATCTCAGGATCGTACTCGTATGTTCGAAAGAACGAACGAAGTTTCGAACATACGGAGTGTGTTAATATCTCTCTCTCTCTTGGTTTCGAAACTCGAAGATACAATGCCTACAAGCACCTATTGGTTTTGATACCATGTGCATGGACATCTATAGAAAGCTCAAATCCCAAATTCACTCTGTTTGTTGCTCTCTGCGCTTGCTGAAATCCCTCTAAATTCTCTGCGCTTGTTGAAATCCCTCTAAATTCTCTCGCTTTGCCTACCGTAATCTAAACTCCTCACTTCTTTATTTTAATTAGGGTTAATAAAATAAAAACCCTAAAGTGGTGCTCTCATGCCACATTTACCCCCAAACTAATTTTTGTATAACAAAAACTCCAGAATAGGTACACACATGTCACATTTACCAAAAATTAATTTTTGTGTCGCAAATATACCGGTATCACATTTAACCCAAGCTAATATACCGGTATCACATTTAGCTCAAACGGGTGCACATGTGCCACATTTACCCACAAGTATATCAATTTGGGGAAAATGTCATATAGGTGTGTCAGTTTGATCTTTTTGCGTTTGCGTCACAAAAATTAGTTTAGGATAAATGTGATACGAGTGTATCAGTTTGAGATTTTTTTATGATACTAACCTTTTTAATTTTCTTTCTTTTTTGCCCCATTAGCCACGATCCCCTGTTCAATTCTTGCTACATATTTTCCTCTCTCGAAGGGGAGACAAGAAAAACATGGGGAAGAAGCTCCAGAAAGCAAAGCAGCAGAACAGGACTGCATCGGAGGTTGGCGAAGATTGCGCTTGCGGGGTCTCTTCAAGAACTCAAAGCGGTGGTCGAAGAATGAAGATTGTGGGTCATCATATTCTCCCTGAAGATTGTGGGTCATCATATTCTCCGTCCCTACGGATATAGGGTTGAACTTGTAAGGAGCTTGGGGGCTACTACTATGTAATATTGTCCGCTTTTGACCCACTGATCCTCACGACTTTAAAACGGATTACACAAAGTAGAGAACCCCAAGCCTTATCAACTAGCCAAGGACTCTCCATAAGCGATGTGGGACAGAAGACATGCGCTTAGCCTCGCCCGTGTACTGCCAAGGCGTTGCACTAGCCCGTCCCTCCGTACTTACCGGGTGTGGGTTGCCACATAAACCAATCCAAAGAACTAGCAGAAAGTTCAAATTTTGTTCAAGAAACGTATCTCATGTGGAGACAATTAGAAACAAATACTCATAGCCGACTAAGTCAAGACCTTTCAACTAGGGTTTTGCCTCTACCCTCGATGCAACTTTACTAAAAGAGGAAAAAAAACAAAACTTACTAGGTCGGTTCTGTTGGTCTGGTTCCTTGTGTAGAATCGAGAGTCGGACTGGTTAATGCCGGTTTGTGAAATCGGGAACCTCATAAAATCGACCGGTTCGGTTTCCCTAGTACAATCGAGACCGATACTCACCCCTAAGACAAGCTCACCTATAAAGACAAAACAAAAAAAGACAAAAAAAAGAAAGGAAGACGTGACACGACAACGAGAATTCACTAATAAGACGGTCCATGCCCAATTCACGACCTAAATAGGCAACATGACGCTATATGCTAACACGTTTTTGTCCAAATCCATACAATGACATAGCTTGTTAGATAACTTGACATGCGTGATTTGAATTCATTATCAAACGATCCATTGCCACGACATGTCGGTCACGATCCCAGCCCAACACACCAGCACCACTAAAGACATACAAATGATTGGTCGAGGATTCACGTTCCAATGGCCACGTTATCATCATCATCTGCCATGACCACCGTCGCCCTGACCACCGCTCCTCCTCCTCCTCCTCCTCCCACCACCGTGGCCTTCACTACCACAAAACCATGCGCATAGACTCTCTCACCTCCTCGCTCTAGAAAATTACATGGATTGAGGGGGGGATCCACCAACACAACACAGGCACTTAAGGAGCAAGTCAGGAACATAGGACTGGTAAAACAAACAACATTAAAAGGAACAAAAAAGGGACTAAGTGTATTAAACTTGTCGCAGAAGAGAAGATCCCATAACAAATTGTGCATCACCTTCTTCTTCTCCTTCTTCCCTTTCCATGCTTTTCATTCTTTGCTCGCCTTTAGAGTTATTTGGTTTGATTCTTTGCTCGCCTTTTGAGTTATTTGGCTTCGGCGTAAAGGCACGTCCTTTCGGAAAAAGTTCTACTTGCATGCTTTACGAGCCGACCACCTCTTTATTTACGATGTGTTCGACTTGCACGTGAGAGAATCAAATAAACTTTTTCTAAGATTCGACACGTCGGCCTTTAGTTTCGATTGAAGTATATTGAAACACATTTCTAAAGCAAATAAGATATAATATACTTTTCAGGCATTTTCAAATAAGTCATCACAACTTTCATTATCGGCACAATTGACTGGGGCGTTGGGGAATTTCCAATCACAGCTTTCATGATTAACAACACTACGCACAAATTGTTCCGACTGAGCGTTCTCTACAAAGTAGAAGTGTGCAAAGGAACTAGGAACCGCCCGGAAACGAATCGAATCAACCCAGAACCGACGGTACCCATGGGACCGGTTCATTTTTCGGTTCTAATTTACTGGAACTGATGAGTACCGGTCTTGTTCCTGGCGTGGAACCACCCATCCGCCCATCCGGACAGTACCGGTATATATATATTTAAAAAAATTTCAGCTCACTTTTAGGGAAAGTGAGTCTTTCTCGCCTGCTTTTTGACCTTTACCCTACAGTCCTACTCACATCTCGCAGTCCTCAAAATAAAACACACATCAAGATGCTGCCGTTTACCCTATAATCTTTCTCGCTCCCTCACGGATGTCTCCAACGAGATCAACGTCTCCTACTTGGATGCTGTTGTTCTCGATGTGAGCCTCTAGTTGTTTCTCTCCCTTGCCACTTACCCACAAATGCATCTCTTAGAACATCCATTCACAGCAATTGAGCATTGATGCGTATATTCAATTTTGGTTGACTCAATTAGATATTCGAATCAAGAACATGTTTATCACTTGAGATTATGATGACAGATTTAAACTGAAACAAATGGTTCTTCAAAGTCTATTTGGCTTTCTGTCAAATGATAAGCAAGAGACAACCAAATGTCCAAATGAGAGTATTCATCCTAAAATCACAGTATTATTTCGTGTTTGATAAGCAAGACTCTCATACAGATTTTTTTTATCATTCCTGCCTTTACCCTTGCAAAGAAGTGCCCACATATAAACTAGGTTTACCATGATATTAACTAATAAATGCAATTTTGTAGGAATTGGGAATCGGTTCCCGGGCGGATCAATGGAACCAAAAGGCGGTTCCTGATTTCAATCTTTTGAAACTTGTCCTTAGTGGGCGATTCTCGATTTCACCTTGGAAACCGCCCACCCAGACCATGCCCACCCCTACTACAAAGACAAAAATGAAAAAAAGGAAGATGCAACACCATCTCGAGAATTTGCTCCGTCCGTAACAAGACCGCCATACCCAATTGGTGGACCGACTCGACCCGTAAGGAAAATGCAACCCGACAATGATTTTTTTTCTTTTTGGGTCGAAACCCCGACAATGATTTAGCCCGTTAGCTTACTACAAATAAATACGTGATTTGTATTCATGTACGAAACGATCCATTGACCCGAAACGTCAGTCGCGATCCAAGCCCGACGCCCACTAAAGACATGCAAATGATTGGCCAATGATTCACACTGCGATGGCCACGTTACCGTCATCCGCCATGACCGCCGTCGCGACTCCTCCTCCCGCCACCGTGGTCTTCACGACGCCGCAAAACTACGCGCAGAGACTCTCCCACCTCCTCGCTCTCAAAGGCCACACTCCCCTCTGGTGCCCCACCCTCTCCGTGGGTCCAACTCCGCAGACCATCTCCTCCCTCAGGTCCCACCTCCAGCCGCCGGCGCTCGAGCCCTTCTCCGCCATCGCCTTCACCTCCCGCACCGGCATCGCCGCCTTCTCCGCCGCCGTCGCCGCCATCCAGGCACCGCTCTTGTCCGCCCACGGCTGCGATACCTTCATCGTCGCGGCCCTCGGCAAGGACTCCGAGCTCCTGGACGCCGACTTCCTGTCCCGGATTTGCCCCAGTTCGAGACTGATCGAGACCCTAATCCCCCAAGTCGCGAGCCCTAGGGGGCTCGTGGACTCGCTCGGGCGAGGCGACCAGAGGAGAATCCTCTGCCCGGTCCCCCTGGTGGTCGGGATCGAGGAGCCGCCGGTGGTGCCGGGGTTCATCGGCGACCTGGAGGCGAACGGCTGGGCGGCGGTCAGGGTCGGCGCGTACGAGACGCGGTGGCTGGGGGAGGAATGCGCGGAGGCGATCGTAAGCAGAGAGGAAGGCGAGGGATTGGATGCGATTGTTTTTACCAGTAGCGGAGAAGTGGAAGGCCTTCTGAAGAGCTTGAAGGCGGGTTTTGGGTGGGAGTGGGAGGACGTGAGGAGGAGGTGGCCGGAGTTGGTGGTGGCGGCACATGGGCCGGTGACGGCGGCGGGAGCGGAGAGGCTTGGGGTCGGGGTCGACGTGGTGGGCCACAAGTTTGAGAGCTTCGGGGGTGTTGTGGAGGCTCTTAGCCTGAAACTCCAGAGTGCAAAAGAACCACCTTGAATTGAGCTGAGCAACTTTGTGATTTGTGCGGATTCAAATTTTGCTCAAAGAAGAAATCATAAACACGTTAAGCAAAATCATTCCTTTCTCTCTCGTTTTCCTTCCTCTTTGTACATGAAATCGCATTAAAAGGAAAGGAAACTTGCAATGGACTGATAAATCAGACAAAAAACTGCATGATGATGATGAACATCCTGGTCCATATTCAACCAACAATACGGCCCAAAACAGAAAAAAGAAAAAGAAAAAGTACAAGTGTCTCTCATTCTGTTCCTTGAAATTGAATCATGTCCTTGGGCTCCAGGCCAAACATTTCCAGAAAGAGTGTTGTTTTTTGATTTCCCATCTGCCTCAGTGCTGGAAACTCTAGTGGAAACAACATGATCCTGGTATTTTTTGTTAAGTTGTTCATGCATATCTTCTTCACTTTCGGCAAAGTCCAGATCTCAAGGAGCTTTGATGATTTTGCTGAATGTAACATGATCAACTCTTTCCACTCCTTCGGCTTTTCGCCTTCTCTGCTCAGTTACACAGATATGTTCAGGTTTCGGGTTTCATGCCATCTGTTGCAAAAGACCAAGTTTGGTAGATATTTCATTTGCTTAATGCAGAGGACAGAAAGAAGTATGACACTCATACTATTCTCTAGGAGTACACAAGAATATAGTTTGGGGGCTTTTAGAACAGGAAGCACTTTCATGCTGAAAATAAGAAGCAATCAAGTATTCTATATTAGCTATTTGACAAAACACTCCTATGCAGGTTTCATTTTCTTGGTGGCTTCAGCCCCGACAGGAGCTTCACTGCATCGCCGATGGATGGTCGGTCAGATGCCCTGCTTTGTATGCAGAGCAGAGCGACTTCAAGCACCAATTTAATCTCCTCTTGCAATGAGCGATCGGTACCGACCTCGTTCTCTGCGAGGATTTCCCTCGCAAGAGCATCCCTTGGCTTGCTCCGTATGCTTCCCACCGCGTTTGCCGACCTTCCGTTCGTCAAAACTTCCAGAACGATCTCCCCAAAGTTGTAAACATCCATTTGGAGCTGCTCCCGTGTGGCATTGTTATCTGTCATCAAACGAGGACAGATAAAAGAATCAATTTGATGCAGGGTCGAGATAATGACAAGAAAATGATCCAAGATAATTCTGCAGATGGTATCCACCCGCTGTTAGTTTGATTCAGCTGTCCATTATGCCTCTGATTATGTGCTGATTACTCTTCCGTTTCTGATCACAGAAGACTCGTTACTCTAGATGAACTAAAAGCTTTTGCTTCTACAAGTCGACATCATATGATGCACCTATCTGTACAGAAACTTAGGTCCTTGGGGCATAATGGAATTCTCTAAGATATGGTCAATTCTAAATTTCTGTAGATGGCTTCTTTCGTTCAGTTAACAACCGGAAATCAACTCTGTCAAACGTGAGTATTCTGTAACATAAACAACCAATAATGTACTATGTGAGGATAATGTTTAGATCAATTTACCTGCTTCCTGCTTCGAAACTGTTCCTCCCGCAGAACCTTTGTTCATCCGGACCAGATAAGTGAGTCCAAACTCAGTCAAACGCGGTTCCATATTCTCATCAAACATCACATTACTCGACTTCAAGTCTCCATGGGGCATAGCAGGAAAACAATCATGGTGGAGGAAACAAAGGCCCCTTGCAACACCCATCACAATTCTGTACTTTGCACTCCAGTCCTTCTTAATTCTCATCTTTTCAGCCAAATTCCCGTTTGGCAGGTAATCATACAACACATAGGCCATCTGTTTATTGTAACAGAAACCTAGCAACCTGATCAAATTCACATGCCTTGCATTGCCCATTCTTGTGATAAATTCCATCATGGCGTTCATTCTTTTTGGATCCCATTCGATGTTTTTCACCAATACGGTGATTCCCGTGGGCAAAACGGCTTTGCATACCAAGGCAGGTAGGGAAGTTGTAGATTCTATGGATTCTGCAGAGCTGAAGCTTTTCAGAATATCGTTAGCTGTAAATTGGGGAAGCCCACCAAAGTAAACCATTTTCCACCGGCCTTTATTTCCTTTCCGGAAATAAAATAACCCGAAAGTGAATGCCACAATGGAAACAACTAGTCCTAAACATAGTAGCAGAACCAGCATAAGCTTGCCTATGCCTTTGCTTCCCAGTGAACCAGGACATTGCCTCAAAGGTTCTCCACATAGTCTCACGTTTCCAGCAAAGGCACTTCCATCCATTGACTTGAACGCCTTCTCCGAGGGGATTGAACCGGTGAAATCGTTGTAAGACACATTCAAGTATTGCAAACTCGAAAGATCACCAAGTTTTGCCGGTATTGGACCAGTGAAATTATTGTGCGACAGGTCGAGGACCCTTAAAGCAGGGAGACTTGAGAGCTCTTTGGGTAGAAGGCCTGTCAGGTGATTGTTGCTCAAGTCGATCCTTTCAAGCGCCTGGCATCTAGAAACACTTTTGGGGAATGATTGGGATAAACTGTTACCATTCAGCTCAATGACCGAAACTGATCCACATGAATCAAATGAAGGAATGTTCCCCGAGATATTACAAGAGGAGGCCGAGAAATTCTGAAGAAATGGCAAAGACCATATCCCTTTTGGGATGAATCCTCCTAGCCTCGAGTTGTAGGAAACATTGAAGTACTGGAGTTTTGAAGCTCGGTATATATCTGCAGGCACTCCAACAGTAAAATTGTTCCTCGATAAATCTATGTACGTTATCTCAGGAAGAAGGCTGAATGTCAGAGAGATCTCCCCTGATAATGAATTATCTTCGAGCCGAAGACGAACGAGGGAAGAACAGTTCGTGAGAGACGGAGGAAGACTGCCCGCAAATTTATTCGAAAACAAGATCAGTTTGATTAGAACACCTCCTGAGCAGATATCAGGTGGAACAGCACCTACCAAGCTGTTGGTGGAGACATCAATGTACTTAAGCTTCATGTTCTTCCCCAAACTGCTTGGAAGTGACCCGGTGAAGTAATTGTTCCATATGAGGAGGGTCTCAAGTGATGGAAGGTCAGCAATTCCTTCAGGAACAGTACCATTCATCTCATTATACATCAGGCTCAGCAACCTCAGATTCTTCATCTCCGAAAAGCTCTTGGGGATCGGGCCCGAAATCAGGTTATCCGAAAGATCAAAGTCAGTGAGGGAGATCATTCTGCTGAACTCTCCTGGAATCAATCCAGTGAACATGTTCTTGAAGAGGAAAAGGGACTGAAGCTTGGTGAGATTGGAGAGCTCACTCGGGATCAGCCCGGATAGGTTTGCGTCCGCGATATCTAGATATTCGATCGCGCTCATGTTGCCCAATTGCCACGGGATGCTTCCCTCATAGGAATTGTACCCAATCTCCATATGAGTGACTGTCTGAAGCTTCCCTAGTTCTGGTGGGATTTTCTCACTCAGGGAATTCCCAGCAAGGTGTATGAACTCGAGGCTCTTGAACAAGCCGAATTCAGATGGAATCGGTCCGCTGAAGTAACTACCGGCTAAGTTAAGGACCTTGAGATGTTCGAGCTCGGAGAGCTCAACAGGCACTGGGCCTGAGAAGCTGTTGCTAAATGCATCAAGCACTCCAAGGTCGCTGAGACCGGAGACTCCGCTAGGGAAGTGACCGGAGAAGTTGTTTCTGCTGATATCTAGAGTTCTCAACCCAGAAAGATTGAAAATTCCCACAGGAAGCTGCCCAGAGAAAGAATTGTAACTGAGGTTTAGACTAGTCACCTCTTTGAAGACGCTGAATTGCTTCCCAGATAATTCACCACCAAGGCCTTTCTTGGATAGATCAAGACTCAAGATTGACGTGGAGTTCTCATTGCAAGAAACACCAGACCAAGAACATGCAGTTACTTTCTTTGGGGAGGTTTCACCTCCAGGGCTCAAGATCCAGTCACTCAAGCTGTTCTGGTCATCAAAAAGCTCTTTTTTCAGACTCAAAAGAGCCTCTGAGTATACATCTGCATCAGCAGACAAAGCTGGTTCAAAGAACATGAGGGTGACAAGAAGGTGAAGGCAGAGAAAATGGGAAATCTCCATTGGTACTTGCAGTGAGCAAAATGGAGGGACAACCCAAGAAAATCCCAGCGAAAGTTCAGTGGAAGATGGGAAATTTTTTTAATATGTCAGGTGAAATTCACAAACTTTACTTTTTTTTCTTTTGTTTTGGTTTGGTTTTGGGTGAGTGGTGCATGGGGAATAGAGAAAAGTTGGTTCATGAAAGGAGGAAGTGACGTTGATGATTAGTTGAAATTGAGAATATTATTGAGTTTGCTTTTTAGGAACACAAGTGGGCCGCTTGGTTTCAAATTATGATTACCATTAAGGCATAATGGTTTTATACGTGGAATGGCATCTCTTTCCTTTCTTTTTTCTGCTTTTTACTGGAGAGAATCCAATCATTCTGCTTCTGTGTCTAATTCAAACTGGCATTTTGAACACTTTTATGGCAATCAACGACGTTGCATGAGTTCGTCAATATCGATAACATAAAAAGTGATTGAGCCTCGTGCGGTGCTTTCTTTTCTCTCTCTTTTGCTGGCTTGTGGCAGAATTTCCTTACTTTCAGGACAGATGAGTGCAACTTCTTTTATCTTTATAAAGATTCTTGCGCTCATGTCTACTTAGCAAGCGAGGAAGTTTGGATATGTCCGACTTCACCCCAAGACGCACAAGATCCAAGGGTTCATTCTCTCAAATCTGTTACTGCACAGAAGAGGGATTGCAGCAATACATTTTGGCAACCTTCGATCTGAGGACGCAATATTAAGAGTACTCAATTGAACACAATTCAACTGCTTCAGTTAAACTAGTTGATACCCTTCTTTTTCTCTGTTTTAGACTTGATGTAATCGACTTTCGCTCGGCAATGCGTTCTCATTTAATAGGATGAAAGTGATGGAATGACCTGGCTAACGCCAAGAAAATCGTCGGAATGACAAACTAAGAAGCCTCGAATAATCATCTTACATGGGCATTGTCAATGTACAGGGATTGATTTCTTGACTGGAATTATTATTATTATTATTTGCTAGAATCTTGACTGGAATTGTTATTTCTAGTGAGGTTGGTCCTTCTAAGGCCTAAATGAACTCAGTTCTTGTCAAGAAAGTACTGCTCAAGCATCAGAATGAAGCCCAATGGAGTTCATATATTTGAGAATGTAGTAGTGGAGGACTAGAGTTGAGACGTGTGAAATATGAACTCTATGCCTGTGTTCTTGCATAACCCTCCCAAAGTGAAGTTGGACATATAGACAAGTGGGTGTAGATCTTTGTTAGGATTTATCAGATAAAGTTTGAGATGACAATTGCAGGTGCAGAGAGACACAAGACAGAGAAGGAAAAGACAATGATTGTGTTTAAAGGCATGGCCTTTTTCTTCTGATTTATGACAAGTGAGGGCTTTTTTGTTTCTTTGAAGGACTCAAAAGATAGCTCTTCACTCTACACCTGTGTACAATGTGATTCTCAGAACTCTAAGAGCTGCACAGGTACAGAGAGAGAGAGAGACTACCATTTTCACCCTTTAAGATTGGTAAGCATTAGAGCTCGGCAAATCTTTAAAAGGCTTAACCAAAAGGTAAAAACTAAACTTCTGCAAGACTTTACGGTATTTCCCTCCTACCAGGGAAAGAAAAAATAATTTGGTAAGAATTGAGAGGCTTGAGGATTGACCACGGAGCGACATAAAATAATTATTGAGGTTTGCAACCTGCTTCATTGAGACAGGCGGAACCAGCCTCAAGTTATAATGATCTCTGAATATTTCGTAATCACAAGATCCAAAGAGAGTCACCCCAATTACCAATTTCACCATTTAAGATTGGTAAGTACCCTTCAAGTGGGTCATAAACTCATCCTATAGTCATCCAAAAGGATGAAGATAACTTAATGGTCTCTCAGCTTATTTTGTACCGCACAACCAGTCTCTTACCATAGGTTTGGTTTGGGACTTTGGGTGAAATAAATGCTAGGCATACTATTGTCAGCAGACACAGTGCCCAAAAGTACTAAAATACAATACTTAAATGAGGACAGAGAAATCATTGTCCTTTAGTTTTTAATTACTTGAAAAAGACCCAAATAAGGAAATCGGATTTTTTTATTGGTAAAAGGGAAATAAATACATATCTTTAATATTATTGCTTTTAGCCCAGTTTAGGGACTGTCATGAAAACTTTCACGAGAGACTTCTTCTCTTGCATTCAACACTACAGTGGGTCAAAGCAGCTGCATTCACGTGACAATGTCATGATTATAATCATGTTATATAGGAGGATATAAATCTTCTAGAGTATATAATGATTAACTCATTGAGCTGTTTTGATTAGTACCCAACATTAAACAAAGAGCTGTTTAATAAAAATGCAGAAGAGGGATCCGTTGAGGGAAAAGAAGGGAGAAATTTCCAAAAGCAGCTCTTTTTTTTATTGGGAGGCAGGTTCAGAAAAGACCGCACTCTCACCGAATGTCTGTGTCTTTTTAGGGAAAAGAGGATTTCAATTGGATTGGATTCCCACAATTTAGTCAAAAGATGTCTTAAATCTGACCCTAACAAAAAGGCTAACCCCCCTCGGAAAGAAATGAAAACTGATTTGTGTGATTAAGCACTCTCCTTCTTTTTCATGGTGGGGATACCAATGACAATGACCAAAGCTAATCCTGAACAATTATTTTGTAAAGAAGAAATGCCGGGACCGGGATATAAGATTAAATTTTATGATGACAAATAAACCCAAACTAGCGTATCTGGGTGATATTTATCTCAAAATTATTTTTGCGTTCCCAAAAAGTCCTAAACGGATATGCCAGTGTCATATTTGACCAAAGCTGATTTTCTCATCATATAAAATCTCAAATTTGTATGCCCGTTACAAATCTCTCATCCATTAGCTTTCGTCCACTATTCCCGTTAAATCGATGACGTGAAAACTGACGAACAATTCGAATGACCGGAAGAAGACGTTGATTTGACGTGGAAATTCAACTTAAATGGGTCTCTTCAACAACTCATTTTGGGGAAGCCAGATTTGAAGAAAATGGACTGAGATTGGGAAGTGCGCTAAAATCTGTTAATTTTCCCTTAAGAACTCTCTCACATTCCGAAATTTGTTAATCCCTAATCTTGCTCTAAGATTATTGTGGATTTGTCACGGAAGGACCAGTTTGGGATTTTTATGTCAAAAAAATTAATTTTTTGGTAAATGTGATATTGGTGTATCAATTTGCCCAAAGAACTCCCTCACATTTCGAAGAACCTGGTAAATTCCCTAATTTTGGCCTCAATTTCGCTCTAAGATTTTGGTAGATTCGTTACGAGTGTATCGGTATAAGATTTTTTACGGGCAAATGTGATACGGTATATTAGTTTGGGATTTTTAATGAAATTAATCCTAAGATAAAGAAGGGGATGCAGAAACAAACGAGGCCACATCATAGAAAAACGCAAAGCATTATTGAAAAGTGAGGGGTTTATGCACATTTCAGATCTCAAGTTGTCTTTGTGAAAAGTCATGTCCAAGGGGTAAAATTACTAAAAAAAAGTCTTAAATTTATTGCAATTATGTCAATTCAGTTTAAAACTTTTTTTTTTTCAATTCAGCCCTAAACCTTTTGTATTTGTGCCAATTCAATCCATTTAGCCGGCCGGTGCTGACGTGGCATTGCCGGCGTTGTATGGGCATTTTCAAATAACATTTTAGTAATTTTTAAAATTTTATGATTTTTTTTACTCATAATTAGCTTTTTTTTCCTCCAACCCTTGGGGGGGGAAAAACAAAAGACAAGAAAAAAAGAAAAAAACATAAAAAAAAATTTCAGGATATTATTCGAACATTATTTTAATAGGGTCATGCTTTTTCCACTCCTTCTTTGGCTACCACACTCTTTGAATTAGTGTTTTGACAACAAAATCCCTTGTGGGTCCCACCTTTTAGCATATCATTCCCATTAACAGATTATTAAATTCAAACGTGGGCCCCATTTTGTGTTTACTTTTTTCTTTTCTTTTTTTCTTTTTCTTCCCTATCTCTCTCTTCTCTCTCTTTGGGTGTTTGTCGCATACGTCCTCCAACGCCCCTCCGACCCAAAGGCTCCATTGGTCGCGCCGTTTGCTCACTTCTCCACCTAGCTGCCTCGACTCGCCGTCATCGAGACCTTTTCAACTATGGTTTACTCCACTGTGAAAGGGCAACATTTTCACCTTGAGAGCATAGTCAGGTTGGCCGCTTCTTTTTCATCTCTCTCGCTCTCTCTCTCAAGTTCCTTAAGTTCATCACGTGGTTGGATCTTCGTCTTCAAAATCGTTCAGGCACACGATGGAGTCGAGCTACGCCTCACTGATCTTGTGCCCCTTCGCGGTGGAGTAAACAATGGTCAAGAGGTCTCGATGACAGTGAGTCGAGGCCGCGAAGAGCAGCGAGATGGAGAAGCGAGCAAACAGCACGGCCAATGGAACCTTGGGGTCGGAGGTGCGGTGGAGGACGTACGTGAAGAAGGCAAGGAGAAAGAAAACGAGGAACACGCAAAAAGAGAGAAGAGAGAGATAGGGAAGAAAAAGAAAAAAAAAGAAAAACGTAAACACAAAATTGGGCTTGCGTTTGAATTTAATAATCTGTTAATGGGAATGATATGATAAAAAGTGGGATCCACAAGGGATATTGTTGTCAAAACACTAATTCAGGGAGTGTGATAGCCAAAAAGGGAGTGGAAAAAGCGCGACCTTTTAAATATGAGGCGTTTGTCCACTTCTCATATCCCAAATTGTCTTTGTAAAAAGTCATGTCTAAAGGTTACTTGAGTTTCAAACTTTGTACGATCTCCATTCGTTTCCCTTGAGATTTAAGGCGCGAATGATAATTATTTTATTTCTTTATTTTTGTTCCAAACCTGTTTCTAGAACAAGTTTGGAACAAAAATCCATTTGGTACTATAGTTTTATTTTATTTTATTTCTGGAAGAAAAATTTGTTCCAAAAACATGTTTGGAATAGAAATGAAAAGTTAAAATTTTTAACTTCTCTGTTTCTAGAACAGAAGTGAGAAATAAGAATTCTTCTTATTGCTAAAACTCTCTCTCTCGCATCCCGGTTCACGGTTTGCCAATCTGACGATTGTCGGTCCGCCGTTTGCCTATTGTCGGTCTGCCGTTCCTCGATTAGACGGTCATCGATCCGCCGGTCCCCCGGTCACCAATCGCCGATCCGCTGTCTCTCGGTTCGCCGGTCCATAGGTTGCCGATCCGCCTGTCCCTTAGTCTTCCTTTCTCCGATTACCGCCACCGTCGCCAATGGCCGGTTCTTCGTCCCTCGGTTCGCTGGTCCGCTGATCTCCATCCATTGGTTTGCCGGTGTGACTGCCTAAATTTTTGCCCGATTAACTGATGGGCTTGGGTAGAGTCGTAGACGGGTTATTTTTCTGGGTTGATTTTCTTAGAGATTTAGATTTTTCCAATAAGAGCATTTCTTGTAATGCAATTTCAAGTAATAAAAATCTCCTTTTTCATCAACGTTTGGGCCATGCACGGTTTCCTCATCCGAAATGTTCCATATGTCCATTGGCTAAACAATCTAGACCATCCTTCCCTGTCAGCATATCTCGAGTTACTCATCCCTTCTTACTATTGCATGTGGATATTTGGGGACCTTATCACACTCCTCATCGTGACGGTTCTCGATATTTCCTCACAATCGTTGATGATTTTACTCGTGCTACTTGGGTTTTTCTTATGCATTCCAAGAGTCAGACTCTTTCTCACTTATCGCATTTCCTTTCTATGGTCCAAACTCAATTCGATACATCTGTCGAAAAAATTCGGACATATAATGGGCGTGAATTCCTTTCCAATGATTGCCAGTCTCTTCTTGTCTCTCATGGCATTATCCATGAAACCTCTTGCACCTACACCCCACAACATAATGGCATTGTGGAAAGAAAACATAGACATCTCTTGGAGGTCGCAAGAGCTCTCAAGTATCAAGCCTCCATTCTTGAAAAATTCTGGGGCGATTGTGTGGTCACTGCTACCTATTTGATTAATCGCATGCCGAGTAGAATTCCTGGTGGTAGAACTCCTTATGAATTACTTTATGGTACTTCACCGTCTATTGATCACCTGCAGATATTTGGCTGTTTATGTTATGCAACGACTGTGGGGCCTCGGGATAAGATGGCTCCCTGTGCTACTTCATGCATTTTCATGGGGTATCCCGCTTTGCAGAAAGGATATAGAGTTATGGACATTTCTACTGGACATTTCTTTATAATTAGGGATGTCATTTTTCATGAAGATATATTTCCTTTTCGAGATGCAGCATCTTCACCTTCCACATCTGAATCATCCTTGGACCGTTCGGCTTTCTTGGAAGAGGATGTTTCAACCTCCTATGTCCTTGTTCCTCCGACATCAAATACATCCATTCCAGAGGACACTTTGCGTCCAACGTCTGCATCATTTGAATTACTTCCTGCAAAGATTCCCCAGTCACCTATGGCCGACTCTCCGCCATCTCCGGCTACTACATTGACGTCTTTACCGGAACCTACCCCGATACCCCCTTTGCCGCCTCGACGTTCTGGGCGTATCATCAGACCACCCACTTGGACGTAGGACTATATTTGTTCTGCTTCTCGCTCTTCAGGTATCCACTATCCTGTATCTTCCTATGTTTCCTTCAGTCGGCTCTCTCGTACATACGTGTGTAGCATTAGCCGGATTTTCGAGGAATGGGAACCATCCTCCTATCATATGGCGTCCCGGGATCCTCGTTGGCAACAGGCCATGGCAGTAGAGCTAGATGCCCTCATCACTAATCACACATGGGACATTGTTCCGTTACCTCCACATCGGAAACCCATTGGCTGCAAATGGGTTTACAAATTAAATTCAAGGCCGATGGATCTGTGGAACGTTATAAGGTTCGTTTAGTAGCCTAGGGCTTTACTCAGCGCGAGGGTTTTGATTATCACGAGACATTCTCCCTGGTCGCAAAGGAGGTTACTGTTCGCTCCTTCTTCTCTATCGCGGCGATTCGCAATTGGTCTCTCCATCAGATGGATGTTCACAGTGCCTTCCTTCATGGCGATCTCGATGAGGAAATCTATATGGATCTTCCACAGGGATTACGCAGACAGGGGGAGTCTCGCGTGTGTCGTCATCGCAAATCCCTGTATGGACTCAAACAGGCTTCCCAACAATGGTATGCCAAATTTACCGATGCCTTGACAAATGCAGGATTCCAGCATTCCAAATATGATTATGCACTATTCACGTGGACTTCAGGTACTTCATCAATCTATTTGCTGATATATGTTGATGATATACATATCATGGGGAACGATGAGCTTTGCATTGCGAAATTCAAAGAATATTTGCATTCTGCCTTTCATATCAAGGACTTAGGACCCCCTAAAAATTTTCTTGGGATTGAAATCGCACGTTCCGACAAAGGAATTAATCTCAGTCAGCGAAATTTGCCATGGAGATTGTATCTGAAGCCGGTTTGTTGAGATGCAAGCCAGTTGTCATTCCGATAGAGCAGAATGTCAAGATGACAACTCATGAATATGACATGGGAATATCATCATCCATCGAGGATCCTTTACTCGAAGACCCATCAGGATATCAGAGACTTGTTGGAAAACTGATATATCTCACTATGACAAGACCTTATATATGTTATGCGGTTCAGAGGCTTAGCCAATTCATGCCCAAGCCAAAGCAATCCCATATGAATGCAGCGTTAAAAGTAGTACGATACTTAAAGGGATGCCTGGTGCTTGGGATTTTCTTGTCTCGTGACTTTAATATGAAGATGACTGCTTATTGCGACATAGACTATGCCACCTGTCCAATGACTAGACGATCTATCACTAGTTTTTGCATAAAATTAGGAAGATCGTTGGTTTCATGGAAAACGAAGAAGCAGTTGACCATATCCTTATCATCAGCAGAAGCAGAATATGGTGCAATGGCCAAAACTGTCTGTGAAATAATCTGGATACGAGGACTACTCTTAGATCTAGGAATACAAATTGAAGGGCCAACTGAATTATTTTGCGACAATGATGCCGCACTCAAGTTAGCTGCGAATCCGATTTTCCATGAAAGGACGAAGCATATCGAAGTTGATTGCCATTTCACTCGAGACAAAATTCGAGAAGGAATCATTGTGACCAAAGGAATTGGAACTGCGGAACAGCCTGCAAACATTTTCACCAAGCCTTTGTGTCAGAGACAACATGCATATCTTTTAAGCAAGCTCGGCGCCCTCGACATCTATGGGCCGCCAGCTTGAGGGAGAGTGTTGGAAATATTGAAGATTATGATATCGATATCTCGAAGATTGCGATCGGATTGATGGAGTTAATTGAGGATCCTGATCTGATTGAATCTCTTATTTTGGGAAGATACAATCATGTATATACACCTTCTATTTTTATTCTCTCTTTCTAGGATTATAAATAGACAAGTGTACATTCATACGAATAATATGATATACATTTTTCCCATACTTTTCCTATTCTTTACCGTCTTATGTCAAGTAATCAAGGTCGGTCCAAAGGCTTCGCACTCTAATTCCGTTCCAACTTCGCGCAAATGTTCCATCGCGACCCAAAATAATCATTAGCAACTAATGGTCGCTAAAGTAAATTCATTTCACGCCCGTCATTAAACTGAAGTCCAAATTCACCGCACCATAACTTAAATCCCCAAATTCACCTATTTCGCTCGTAAATTACTCTGGCGGAAATCTAGGTCGTCACGTGCGGTCGCCTGTGGAGGAAGAAGTAAATCCTGCGACCATAAACAAAGCAAAGAAAGAAAAATTAAAAATTAAAAATTATAAGATATAAGTTTTTTAAAATTGGATTAAATATAGATGTGTTTTGGCAATATGGGTTGGGTCGGGTATAAGTTGGATATGTGTCGGACCACTTTCGACCCGACCCAACCCACCAGTTTGACACATCTACTCGCCACCACTGTCGAACGTCTGTTGTCGCAATTTTAACTTCGTCTCTCGTTGCAACCCTAGCCTCTATCACAACGGTAGACATTTTATGCTATTATCAAATAAATTTCTATTCCAAAACTCGTCCAGGGAACAAAAATATTCTATTTCTGGCCAGAAATTGTTCCAGGAACAGAATATTATCATTCGCGCCCTTAGTAATTGTATTAATCAAAAGTTGAAATCATCACTTTCCTTCTTTTTCATAATTATCCTCTAAAATTAATCAAATACCATTTATCTAATGACACTGAAAGTTTCGACAAAAAAAAAAAATGACACTGAAAGTCTTATAAAGAATCATCAAACCATGCCTAAGCAATTTCTGCTTTAACTAAATTTAGGAAAAATTATTATGCGGTCTTAACACGTGCAATGTCGGGATTGGTCTTTCAAAAAGAAAATCAGCCCTCCAAAAAAAGCTGTGGAGGAGGTGGTTTGAAGTTAATCTCAACTGAAGGATGAGATGAAATGAAGAGATCGATTTACTGTGACAAAACTTGATAAATGTGTTGAAATCTCGAGAGTAAATGAAGTTATTCTGAGTTGCGCCATGAGTTTAGGGACGGTTAATTCGCGGTCTTAGCTCACTACATAAATTAGGCGAATCCGTGTCCTGAACTACATGCATGCTAAAGTAACCGTGGAACAAATTGAGCAACTCAAGAACATCCAATACTTATATTTTCTAAGTAATTTTGTTAAAAAGGGCGCCGGACGTACTTGATAAATAACTAAGGGTTAATATTAAGAACAACTCCAAACTAGTATATCTATGATAAATTTCCTCCAAATTAATTTTTTACCACAAAAAATCCGAAACCGGTGTACCTGTGACAAATTTACTTTGAACTATTTTTTGACCACAAAAATCACAAACTAATTTTTTGACCACTAAAAATCCAAAACTGGTACATCTGTGACAAGTTTCTCTCCGTTAGTTTCCATTAAATTTTACCATCAAATTGCTGAGTTGGATGACACGTAGCAGTACTTCGGGTATTTACCCTCTGTTTGTCACATGTGTATCCGTTTGGGATTTTTCGTGGTATTAACCCAATTTAACGGAAACTAATTGAATGTAAATTTGTTACAGGTATACTAGTTTGAGGTTTTTGGTTATCAAAAAATTAATTTTAGGTAAATTTGTCATAAGTGTATCGGTTTAAATTTTTGGTGGTAAAAAAAATTGGTTATGGGTAAATTTGTCATAGGTACCAATTTGGGGTTTATTGTGGTAAAAAAATAATAAATTGAGGTTACTTTGTCACATGTGGTGTACAAGTTTGAAGGTATTTTTGTGGTAAAAAAATAATTTGTGATAAATTTAATTTGGGGTCTTTCGTGGTATTAACCCAATAACTAAATAAGGACTTCTGGAATTTCCAATGCATTGCTTGCCCTCTCGTGATTTGCACAATCAATGCTTGGAGCGTTGACTATTTCCTCGTCAAGTATACTTAACAAGTGCTTCGACGGCACTCGTTAACAAGACCCATATAATGAAAAATTGATGAACACGAAAATCAAACTTACATTGATTCTAACATGCTCATCTGTGAGATATGCGAATCTCATACTTTGTACTGTACATAGAATGGAACTATATTTGCTATGCACCGCCCGCCCCTCGTAATTTGCACAATCAATGCTTGAAGCATTGACTATTTCCTCGTTAAGTATACTTAACAAGTGCTTTGACAGAACTCGTTAACAAGACCCATATAATGAAAAATTGACGAACACCCAAATCAAACTTACATTGATTCTAACATGCTCATCTGTGAGATATGCGAATCTCATCCTATGTACTGTACATAGAATGGAACTATATTTGCTGTTGACATCAAGTGAAGTCATATACCACCCATTGTCTCATAACTCAGTAACGCCGCAAAAAAATCATTCTACACTATAATTCAGAAATCTATTCAAAGATACTTTCAACTCAAAGAATGGCAATTCACTGGCCGAGATTTCTAGATTCATTAGGGCAGAGCAATAGAGTCGTACTTTTCGCGCAGCTTCCCGTCTACTGCAGTATACCGCTCAAAAAACCCCTACACATAGTTTTAAGGTTTTGATACGTTAAACAGCTAATTGTGATTGGATGGCAAGTCACTCGTCATGATTGATTCTTACCATATTCCTGATGTGTTCTTGACTTTATTTCTGCAAGTTATTCACGAAACATAAGGTAAGATCAGTAAGTAAAGACAAGACTTGGAAGAATTACAAAGGGACAGAGAACGATGACGACTATACTAACCTCGGTTTCCCAAGGAAGGCATCGTTGACTTCGTCAGTACTTGGCTTTCCATTGAATGTTGAAAGCAAGATGTACTCCTCCTTCCCGGATGGCTGATCGACTCGTTTGTACAAATCGTAAGGGTAGGGGTAGGACATCCTGCCATAAAAAATTCGCATGTAGCTCTTCATTGAAAACTGCAACATCTCCTTTGAATGACAGAGAGATGAAGCTCTTTGAAGCTGAGAGATATTGATAAAGTGAACTATGAAGGAAAGCATCAGCCTCCGACACATCAATTAATATGACATATAGTTCTTCTGATTCTCACCTCAGCAAAACAAGAATCCATGATTCATACGTCCTACAACTACGCATCAGGCTCAGTTATCAAGCAATCCAATAGACCGTTCAAGTTAGCCAATAATCTCCCTGAAAAAAACAGAGAAAGTATTTTCGGAAAATACTGGTGTCTTGACATTTACACCCTTTAATTGACAAGACAATGTTTCGTACACAATCGAGAATCATTTTTTCGCATATCCAGAAGAAATGCATACTTCCACACACAACTTTCATTCTGAGAAAGCTAAGTTAATTTTTGCTTTGGCTAGGCAAAGGGATGAAGAAGCAGTAAAGGCCAGACCTCTGGTGGTAAGGACCCACCCCCAAGGCCAAACCTTGATTGATTCTTGTTTTATTGGATGTAAATTCAACCATTCCTTGTGCTCAAACGGCACTTCTGCACGGCCCTTTAGTACACCTAAACATGGCTGTAGATTATCAGGTATGAGGTCAGGCAAATCTTTTACCTGAGAGCACCCATAATTGGGTATTGAGTTCCTGCATAATAGAGAAGCCGAAAGAAATAGCAATTCGCAAACGATGCAGCATACTCCAGTCTCTTGTCCCTTCCCATAGTCTTCAAAACAAGTTTCAAGGATAGAAAGAATCAGTTCAAATCAATATCAATTTTGTTTCCGCATATTGACATTGTGCTTACTTGCATAATACCACTGGAACCTGGTAAATCCTGGAGAAAAAAGACCCATGTTAATTAGATAGAGTCAAAACATTAGTCCCAATCTCTGCTAGAACACTGGATGCAGCTCTGCAGACAAAATGTTATGCGATGGATAAGAATGGAAAGAATATACAAGCATTAATTCGACAAAATTGCAGAGTTTCTTGAGGTCATTTTATACAAGATTTTGGCTCATATTTTTTGAAGAATAGCTTACCCTGTGACCCTGTAAAACCAAGAAATATGATTGAGATGGTTTCGATTGGTCTCTGTTTCTCTCATGAGCAAATATTGACCAGCTGCTATATACAGTTGCAGCCTCACTTGTAGGAAATTATGGGATGGAAACATCGATATTTATCTACCATTTGTCAGCTCATAATTCCCTAAAGTGCAATTATAGTCATAACCCAAGCAATGGAAGTGTTCAACTTAACAGAAAATTTCTGGACAAACCTTAAGCCTAGGATTGATGAGGATGACTGGACGCATACCGGCAGATTCAGTCATGCCCCTGAGATCCTGCAATCTCAAAATCAAGCGGAGCTTAACCATATAATAGTGACAAGTTAAAAAATGGAAATAACAAGCAAAACGACTCACAAAACACTTGTTATGAAGCTCCTTACATCAATGATACAGTTACCCACAGCATTTTGAGGAGCCACTAAGATAAAAATGTCATCTTGCTCGTCAACCTCTTTGGCACCTAAGGCATGGTAAGTTACACAATGTGAAATAATTGCCCAATCAAGTGTTCTAAAAAGTGACATAAACTAATGCAAGAAATGATGCTATGGATCAAAGGTGGAATAGCAATTTAGCATCTAATGCATCAAATGCAAAGGCCATCAAAGCAGATGAGATTGACACGTGAGCCCTCTCACTATCATAAATTTTAAAAAATTTCAAGCCCCCAAGAACTAAAAAAAGGAAGAGAAAACAGAATGTCTAAAGTTGAAAGTATGCACTAATCTCATGTGACAAATTCTTGCACGGGGTTGGATGTCAGAAAGAAACTTGGAAATCCCACACCGAGTATATTTGGGTTCTTTAGATTCTTCTGCAAGTATTATCAAAATAACCATTTTTTCTGCCAATGACGAATGAGAGAAGTGGTCAATGGTTTTGTCCATATATCCATAGGATGATTGCCTAATCTTTTAACAGGCGTATGTCATTTGAAATTACTCAATTTCCCCAACCATATACCTATAGATCCAATCTTGACAAAGGTTCCTAATGCACCGTGATCTCCCCAATCCATGAACTCCAATATCTTGCGAGTACCAGCAAGTTGCAGTGGCATTCCAGCAAGAGCACCTTCTCCCATGGACCCTTGAACACAAACCTGCATGAGATGATTTTCTAACAATTATGAATATAAAAGGGTAAAGGACACCTAATCTTAATGTAGGAGAGGCACAGGAAATAAGTCAGAGATACCTTCACACGTTTTCCATCGTCAGCAAATGAAAGAGCAATAACCCTGACAAGTTCCATCAGAGTACCTATTCTGTAAACATCCTGTCCAGATTGCATCACTAAACTATGGTTAAAATTCCTATTATCTGGTTGACAAAGGACCAAATGTTCTCATACAATCATCTTACCATTTCTGGGTTTAGCTCTGGGATATTGATTTCTACCTGAAATGTTCACAAGAAGAGCAGCATGAGTTTCGCTTTGGGAGTAACATGCATATGTTGATGAGGATAACTGTAGCAAGATGAAACAGGGTAAATCCGTTTGAGTAGAAGGTTCCCCTTAAATTTCCAGCTTTGGTTTATTTTTTCTAAATCAGTAAAAGGAGGATCAGCTTGGATTTAAGTATCAAAAGCCATGTGTGTGGAACTAGAAGAACAAATAAACATATAGAAAATATGAGGACTTAGGATATCTAAATCTCTCGTTAGTTTCTTTCTTCAAGTAATTCAGGCCAATGAAAACAGCATCTAAGACGAATATCCTACCTTTAGTCTTGTTTTTCCATCATATATGGCTCTCTGTGTAGCTTGAAGCACATCATCATAGAAATATGTCCTGATTTCTCTAGAGTGAGGAATGTTATTCAACCTAGTAGGTATTCCCCGCCATTTGCCCTGTACAATGCTAAAGCAAAATAAGGCAATATAGCACAGATATTTATCAGAACTCTGCAGATCCACGAGGCAGCTTTCAAGCAAGGAGACAAGGACAAAAATAAAGTATGGCCAAGTACCTCCTTTTTAGTTGCCTGATTTGATGGCAGTGAGATCCCAGATACAGGTTTCCCTGAAAGAAACATCACAGGCTTACAAGATATTGGGATTAAGAAACTTGACATTTATGAATTGCAACATCAACCCTTCTCTAATCCCTCACAAAAGGACTTGGGTCACTTTTCTCTGCAAAGATGATAATTGTCCTACAATACATTTCTTACCCGTCTTCACAGAACTTCCTTCAGTTAAGCAAAACTAATCCTTAGAGTGATCCCAACTGCAATTTGAATGATATTGCTCATACCTAGTTTTGTTGTTTTTGCTTTATCTTTTTGCACCCTTGTGAGCAGTGAGTCTACTTCACTGAAAACCACATCTTTGGAACGATTCCCATCGATCTGCACTCTCCAAAATGCAATCCATGATAGGTGATTACATACAATTCTTAATGAGAAGTGGAAGAAAGAGTCAGTTGACAGCAAGTGAGGACCTTATTCGTTACGCTCAAGTAAGTCGATAATATAGCCTGAGCATTTTTCTTGTATATTTCCAGGCGTGACTTTACCTAATACAAAAATCAAAAGAGAAAGTTATACAGAGGAAACGATTTTAGATGACCAAAAGTAGCTAATCAGGCCTAAGCACTACTCAGAAAGTGACAGTGTTCAGGAAGCATAAGCAGGCATATGTGTCATAGATTCCTAGTCACCAACAGATGTTAATGCTTAGTACTTAAGAGAAAACTAAAATGATGCTGAGACTGCAGTTAAAATCTTATGTACATTAGGAGAAGAATTATAAGATAGTTTCTTGTACTTATTAGAGAGCAAATAACAAGCCTTAATAATAATTGTCCCCAAATAAGCTATCCCCTTAAGCTCTATAAGAAAATCTCCCAGTCCCTCAATCCTTCTCCTTTCCCTTGTTCAAGCACCATCATCTCTTGAATTAATAAAAAAGGGCTACACAGAAATTCTGAAAATTTCCTAGAAAATGTGACAACTAGGGGTATAAACGTTACTAGGCAATAAATGAGCTCAAGGGCCTCAAATTTCTCTTGCTTTAGCATACAACTACAATTACTAGGCAGACATAACATTATGAGCTTGAACAATGTCAGAGTTGCATAATCTTCCCACTTTCCCTGACAGTTTTACGCCTGTGCAAGATATTGAGTACGAAAAGACAACAATTTGAAAGAGTGATTGACTGCATCTCCTCTTCTTTCTATAAGTACTTAAGGTCCCCTTTTTTGACAATGCACGGTCGTATCTTATCCGCATTCTAACGAATGCCAATTTAAGCTAATGCGAAGGAGATAAGATATCTCAAATTGCAAGACATAGGCAATTATATAACATACAATATGCAAACCATGAAAATACAGCCAGAGAAGCAACGACAATGAAGTGATTCTTACCTTTTCCTCAGTGTCATCAGGACGGGTGACAAGTCTTGCTTTAATCTCCTCTGTATCTGGAGGAAAATTTTTAATATGGTAAATCTTCCCTGTCACTGGGTCTAGCCGTCTACCAACACATCTGTCGATTAGAATTTCATCAGGAACCTGAATAGTAAAAATATTGTTTATGTAAATGTTGAACTCAACGAAACTTGTGCTCATTATGGCAAAGAAACCCAATGGAGAATAATTACAGATGAAGCAACTAGCCTTCAAGTAAAACTTTGACATGGAAGATTTGGAACCTGACAGTAATAAGCCATGCATATAACAAAATCCTGCTTATCTCTATCCGGTTGTAAGAAAGGGAGAGCACCCACACTACCAGTTCTTCATTGATGCTCGGTGTCAGAAAAACAATGAGGATGTAGCACTTAGCTTGTTCGCTAATTGTGCTCACCACATGCAATCAAACATTCTAACAGGAACAACATTAATCCATTCGAAACACTGGAGCCAGCAATAAATTGTGACCATTCCTCCCTTGGCACTAGACTTGGGTTCTAGCCCGCACTAGATTTCCAAGAAAAGAACACTTGTCAACTTCCATATTCATAAACTGTCTGCCCATTTGAAGGGAATGATGGAATTTTGGAATCGTTCCTCTCTCAAAAAGTTCCCTTGGGGAGGTATCGAAAATTGATTCTTCTAACTAGCAGCCTGATTCTTTGAATATGCAAGGAACAGATTCTTTGCACAAAAAGAGTAGAGTGTAAAACAGGTGCAATTCAAAACCAAAGATTGTGTATATGCAGGGGTCACATACATCTAACACAATGTAATTGTCTGGTCTAATCTTCCTTTCTTCCAGGCTTTGTGCTTGTGCATAACTTCGTGGATACCCATCAAGAAGCCACCCTTTTTCTTGAGCATCTGGAAGTGATAATCTTGCTGTGACCATCTACAAAACAATAACATTGCCAATCTGCTTGAACTAGCTAAACCAGTAAAAAATATGATATAATAATGCAAGATGGTAAAGTTATCCATACAGCCATCACAATCTCGTCTGGTACAAGCTTTCCCACATTCATGAACTCTTTGGCTTTGTTTCCGATGTCAGTCCCAGCAGATACTTCAGCTCTCAGAAGATCACCGGTGGATATGTGGACCAAGCCAAACTAGGAAGATTCGAGAGAAAATTTAAGAACACCCTACGACAATTCGTGTAAAAGTAATCTATTTTAGGAGGCCTTTTCCAACCACCAACTGCATTATGCAAGGGAGAAAGTTGCTCAGAGTAGCTTGCTAATAAAATGAGAAAAGCATGGAACTAACATCATGAACTCTAGTAAACACTACTAAAGAAATGGGCGTCTACAGGTCATACACGTAAGCTGAATTCATAAGCACACAAAATCAAACTAATTACCGGAGACGAAATCAGCCTTGTGGTTGAAGGATCAACAAAACCAAGTTGAGGCCATGGCCTTGCAGTGCTAAAGTGCTATAAGTAACCCTATGATACTCTTTTATCAACAAATCAACCATTTTGCATCCTTTTTTTTTTTGTTGGGTCAAAATTGCAATGGAAAATTTAAAAAGATACCTTCTTGACGATCAACTCACACTGGGTCCCCTTCCCAGATGCTGGTGCACCAGATATCATTACCTTCAATGGTTCACTAGCCGAGCAATTCACATTCAGTCCCTGCCAAACAAGAATTGATAAATAGTAGTGCAAATTCACAAATCCCAACAAAAGCGAAAAAATTTAAAAAAAGAAAAAGAAAAATTGCGAATCAGTGAGCAAAACATTACAGACCATCGATTTCGACTTTGCTCTCAAATGGGTTTTGGCGGACACAGAGAAGGAGAGGACATGGCGAGACCGAAGAGAAGGTGGTTGAACAGAAGATGGAGAGGATGGGGACGAGGGGTAGAGGGAAGGAGTGGAGAGACGAGGCAGAGATGGAGATGGAGATGGAGAGGCGTTGTTGCAGTAGAGAGACGGCAGTGAAGCGTGTAACATCGTCGCAGACGGAGAGGAGAGAGAGAGAGAAAGAGAGGTATGAGAGGTCGGAGAACAGAGCAATGAATGGTGAGATGAGGGCGTCGGAAGTGATCCGACTAGATCTGGTGTCTCCTGATTTTTGGCGGGTGACGGTGGCAAGGAACCATCCACGTGGCAACGCATCGTTTCCCGTAGAACTCGAAACCACAGAGCAGACCTGAGTGTCTGGTCGGGCTCGGGCTCGGGCTCGGGCTCGGGCCGGGCCCATTTGAGCCCGAATTCTGGAGGTCTTGCCAGGCCCAAGCTTGCCGGCCTGAACAAGTGCTCAAATCCACCTAGCCAAAACAAGACTGGAATTTCGATTAAAAAGAAAAAAAAAAAACAAGACTGGAATTTAATGAAAAAAAAAAAAAAAGACATGTGAAACGAATATTTGATTAGGATTTCAAACGTGGACTCGGTCAGGGAATATTGAATCCTGAGATAGGCACGCCACAAATAATTAATGAAAAGAATTAGGACTAATGTGCTGATAACGATAAGGGATTATCCCACCAAGATTATTAAAGGATCGAGGTTTTGATTGTGTTTCCCGATGATCAGAGTGGATATCAAGATCCCACGTTCATCACCACATGATCTTTTGCTGTGATGCGATCAGTAATTTAATCTCGTTTCACACCGGAGGAGAAGATGATGTATGCAAGAGTTCCACGGGAGAGTTTGAAATCATGGGTTCGATGTTCAAACCTAGTAACAATAGTTATAGTTTTTCGTCGAATTCCTATCAATCTTAACAATAAAATGACCGTGTTAGACGCCGTCAGGTCGGGATCGCATCGGAAGATTGCATGAATTCGGCTTCTGCGACTTTCGTTTCGATTCGATGTCACCGAATGATGCAAACGATGGCGTGTTTGCGCGAAACACCCGGCCACTCGCGTCTTAACTAGTCCCGAAATCGGGGTACCTTCCCCAGCTTTCATGTTTGACAGGGCCAAATAAACCAAAAAGGACTATATAACTCCTTGAAAATGTCACTTTAACCAAAGTATTTCTCGTTTGCATCTGGGGGAGATTCTGTCTTAGCATGAACCTGAACATTAAAATTTCCAAAACAACCAAATTGGAAAAGAGACTCGACGGCAGAATCCAATATTATAAACCCTAATACTTTTATCCTCATTTTTTTGACCAGATACTCCAAACCTAGTTGAACTGTTCAAAACCTGTTCTGTCTGGCCATCAAAGAGCTTCACACCACCACGTGAATGCGTCTCGTTTTCTTTGTCTAGAAAGGAGTGACCATTCACCGTGAATCTTGACCTAAAAAGACTAAGACCTATTTAAGAGTCTTCAAGACTGAAGAGCAAGTCTCCTAGATGGGCAAGAAGCGCAAATCTTCAAGAAAGCTGGAAGAGGAAGACAAGGGCATGACGGTGGTCGCCGAAGATCTCCCCGATGATAACACGATCGATCATGAGCCCCGCCGTTGCATATCTCAGTGGTCGATCTTTAGGGTTCCGGCGCATATTCGTCGGGTCGATGAGAAGGCGTACAATCCTAGGGTCGTCTCGATCGGACCGTTCCATCGAGACCGGCCCGCCTTGAGAGCCATGGAAGCTCAGAAGGCGAGGTTCTACGAGCGCCTCATGACGCGGATGGCTTACGAAGATCGCGACGTGGGCATCAAGACGGCGATGAGGAAATTGGAGCCCGACGCGAGGAGGTGTTACTCGGAGGAGTTTGAGGACATTAGTGCCGACGAATTTGTTGAGATGATGGTTCTCGATGGTTGCTTCGTTGTGGAACTCATGAGGCTTTACCATGAGAGCAATCGGGTACATGACTAACTACTCATTTTAATTCCAAGATCTAGGATTTACAGATGAGTCCTGTGATCGATTTGATATATATATATATATTTTTATGTTTTTTGGTCGAGATTAGGATGAAGAGGGACAATTTGTGGAAGAGCCAATATTTGTAACAAGATGGATGGTACCCAACATCACCAGAGATCTTCTCATGCTCGAGAACCAATTGCCGATGTTCGTGCTGCAAGAGATCTACAACCTCACGACGTTCGACAAGAACGCGGCGTCTCTAAACAAGCTCGCCCTCCTATTCATGGAGCCGCTGAGTCCGCAGAAGGGACAATACTCCGACATAAAGCTGGACGACAAGGGCGAGCACCACCATGTCCTTGCCCTATTCCACTCCAGCTTCATCCCTTCCGACATCCGCCCTTTGCGAAACGAACAACGAGGCGCTCGATGGAACAGGCAAGACAATTTCCCGGGGAAGCTGTGGGTCCACGAGGCGAAGAGGCTACGGAGAGCCGGCATTCGGTTCAAGTACAACCCCGGCAACCTCCTCAACATAGAGTTTGCGAATCGGGAGCTCAAGATCCCGACCCTCTTCATCGACGAGTGGACGGGGCCGCTCCTGAGGAACTTGCTGGCTTACGAGCAGTGCAACTCGTTCGCCCTGCCGTATATGACGTGCTACGCGATCTTCATCAACAGCATCATCGAAGACCTCGGCGACAAGGCGATCTTGCAAGACGCAGGGATTATATACCAATCGGTGGACGAAGACGAAGAGGTGGTGGACCTCATCAATAGCCTCACCAAGGAGCTCGTGTTTGATATGCACGACATGAGCGATTGCTTCATAGCCCAGCAAATCGAGGACATCAACAATTTCTGCAAATCTTGGCAGAGCAAGTGCATTTTTCACCTATCTCGTTTTGAAAATATACTGTCATTTATTCTACCATTCAGATAGTTGTAATATCTTTTTTAAATTCTACGATTCACATTCTAACCTTATTTTGTAACACCCTCGATCATTCTTTTTTGTACTAATTCGATATCCATGTATTGCTCATGCAATTGCATCCATTTTTGTGAACCATTAAGCCAATTCCGCTTAATTATTGTGAATTTATTGGTCGTCCAAAGTGATTGACTTTGTGAGTGCTTTCTTTAGAGGTTTTTGTTTGACTAAAGAGAAATGATTATGTAATAGTTTTTGGGTGACCGTAAGGTTAACAGTTTCTTTTGGGCTAAAAAAAAAAGGAATAGAAATTAATTAAAAATTATTGTGGGATCTACTCTTTAAGAAATTTGTGGCTCATAATGTTTTTTTTAATCCGTGTGGTTATCTTTTTGCTAACCGTTATTAGGCGTCTTACAGCCTTTGAAAGGTTGTATCTTTTTCCAAACCAAAAAAAAAAAAAGGTTGTATCTTTTTAGAAATTATAAAATTCGGAATATGAAAAAAAGTAACAAATCATTTTTTTTAATTTTTAATTTTTAATTTTTATTCGAATTTATAGTTTTTCAAACATGAAAATTTGCGTTCTTTTAGACATGAAAAGTTGTGTGTTTTTTTTTTTTTATACAACATGTCTGTTCACAAAATATTTTCGTTATTTTATATTCAAAGGGTCTGTTCTCTTTTTTTACTTCTGGATTTTCCACGCTAAAAAAATACAGCTATAGTTTTCAATTATTTCCCCTTTGAGAGTTCTTGGAGAAATACCAGAATTGCTATCTAGTATTCTCGTTTGAGACTTTGATGTATCTTGAAGGATTTTTGCCATAATCATTAGATATGTTGTGGGACAAGTAATTCCTTCAAGACCGTATTTTCACACCTCAAAGTCTGATTCCATTCGTCGTGATCCTCACCAATGGCTGGCAAGACCGAGGCTGTAAAGGCCCATGCCTTGTGGCCGACTCAGTAGCCCATCCTACCAATATGTGGGGTAGTGGAATCAAGCCGTATCCCAAGGCCGGTGAGGGCCTACACTCCTTTTGTCTATCATCGCTGAGGTTCTAGCGATCCCCGTGGAACCTTTTTGAGAAGATGAACAATGAGGAAAATGAAAAAAAAAAAAAAAAGGGACAGAAAGCGACAAAAAAATAATTTTTTTTTTTTTATAATCTAAAAAACACGTCATTTGAGTGGTTTTTGACACTTCAGATCGCGAGCTATGCAACGCTGGATGCTGACATTGACTGGGTCAGCACTTTAGTGATTTCTGGTTTAAATTGATTGGATGAATGACATTGAAATTTTGCGAAGGTTTAAGAATAAATTGGGCAAATTGAATAGCTTATGATTGAATTGGTGACTGAACAATAGATTTAGGACTTGTTTAATAATATTTTCGTTGCCCATTAACTGGTGATCCAAGACTTTGAAGAGTTTGGGTCTCATTTTTTTTATGTATGATTAAGAAACTGAACCCCTATTTGGCTCTCCATCCGACGTTTCATGAAGCTAAATTTAACTTAGGTGAAGTTCTTATATACGGTAAATACTGTACACTAAATTATGACGACAAATATTGAAGTTAATATTCTAAGAATTATAGTACGAGAAAGAGTTATTGGTGCCATAGCACGTTGCCTACGTGGATGAGACGTGACCACGGCAATGACAATGAAAAAAAATTCAGTGGAAATTGTGCTGGCAATGTCCTGGAGACAAGACAATCGAAGGACCGAAATATGTTTGCTTTCTTCCGTAAGACAAAATATTATAAATCAAAAGCTAATCAGGATTCAAGGTGGTGATTTACTATGATCTTGCATCGTAATAAGCAAAACTTTATCAATAATCTAATCTGGTTTCACACTTGATGAGCCTGGTCATGGTCGGCACATCACGTGCCTGTGTTTGTTGACCAACTTCATCTCATGGGCGACGCGACACAATTAGAAAATGATTCTCTTTAGGCACACCATACATGAAGACGCAAAAAGTTTTCGTCAACGTGACTTAGGTGGTTATTTTTCCCTTTCAAAAATACTATACCTAGAACAATACAGACCTTATTTAACACATTAATAAACTCTCTATATGTAATCATGATTCGATCTTTTATAACCAAACGTTTTCTCATTAGAATCCTCGTTAGTTTAAAGCGAAGACAATCCCGACCCTCTTTATCTCATATGCCGCGATGATCGCAAATTGTAGGATTAGAAGCTGCTAAAATTTCATAAATTTCACCAAATAACTCTTCACTAATCTCAGAGACTATGATTCCTCGTACCATGTCAGGCTCATCCAAGGTGCTGCTTGAGTATATTTGCATCTGAGGAGGTTCCTGTCACGCATGAATGCATGAAGTATTAACCTTCGAACTATTCAGACTCTTGTTCTATCTCAACCAGTAATGTTTAATCTTTATACCTCGTGACTGTTTGTGTTCCAGCGCATACTGAAAATATTCTTTCATCGTTAATCTACCAGAGAAAAATGACTTTTTTCAGTGTCGTGGAGATCATGAAGAACAAGAAGAGCAAATCTCTGGGAAAGCCGAGAGCAAGTGAAGACATGACAGCCGCCACAGATCTCCATGGAAATCATGCCACTGACCATAAGCGTCGTTTCAGCAAGCAGTGGACTATCTTTCGGGGTTCCGGAGCACATTCGCAAGGTCGACGAGAAGGCGTACAACCCCTGGGTCGTCTCGATTGGTCCGTTCCACCGGGGACGAGCCGGAGTTGAGGGCGATGGAAGCTCAGAAGCTGAGGCTGTACGAGCGACTCATGAAGCAGATCGGTGATGAGGACCGCGGCGAGGGTCTCGAGACTGCGATCATGCAGTTGGAAGGCAGGGCGAGGAGATGTTACTCGGAGGAGTTCAACCATATCAGCAGCAAGGAATTCATCCAGATGATGGTTCTCGATGGTCGCTTCATCATCGAGCTCACGCGGTTGTGTCGTAAGAGCAGTCAGGTACCTATTAATTCCCATTCCCAAATACCAAATGAACTGGACATTGTTTGAGCACATCATGTTTGAGAGATTACTCAAATTATGCTGCAAATGAAACGTCACTTTCTGTTCGGTGGATGGTACTTTTCCAGAGTAGAAAATGTGACCCGGACACTTTAAATATGCTAGGGGAGCACAGTCTAGACAAACTGATAAGTTCATTCTCTAATTAAGTAATCAAGCAATTAATTATGATTACTTTTTGAGGCTTCTAACACCAGTTAGAGCCTCACTGTGGTGGTAGCTACGGGACTTGGAATTGATCTTTTTCTATTGTACGAACAAATGAGATGGGCTCATGATCATGACCTTAAGTATTCTTCGAGAATTGTTGTATAGAAATCGTACGTCGACCTAAAGATTACATAACTCCTACTGAAGAGTTGTGCATAAAAATTTTGACACGGAGATGTAATTTGCCTTGAGCATAGCTACGATACAGTAAAAAAATGGATTATATGTTGAAATCAGCTTAATCATGTAAATAATCATATATTTGATAGCACATAGATATTTGGTCCGTCCTATCTCTAACTTTTGTTCTGCCTTTTTGCAGAGCGCGGGAATCGAACCTCACACCTATGAATGATACAAGCGTCCCAATCCCTTTACCAGCAGGACCGCATGCCTATTGGCTCCATTTAGCAGTTAAGGTTCAATACTGTGTACAGTTTTCTTTGACGATGATCTCTACTATTCAAGAACAAATGTTCACTATTACCAAATTATGCAAACAATCGCACGTTTGCGCAACTGGTGCGAAAATCTGGCTACCTCTTCCAGCTTTCTTGTTTGTCCGGACCAAATTAAGGGACAAAAAATGAATCGGCATTAGTACCAAATTTATACAGAAGCTTTGCGCAAACCTCGCGATTATATTCAGTAAACTATATGACACAAGCCAATATGATTCCTTGAACATGCCACTTTAACCAAAGTGTTTCGTTTGTATCTGGGGGAGATTCTGTCTAGGATGACCCTGAAAATGAAAGTTTTAAAACGACCAAATTGAAAAAGAGAATAGACGGCAAAGTCCAATATGATAAACCCTAATTCTTTTACCTTCTTCTCTTTTGACCGAATATTCCAAACCTAAGTGAATTGTTCAAAGTTCAAACTTGTTCTATCAGGCCCTCAAAAATCTTCATACCACCAGGTGAATGCCCTGTCTAGAAAGCAGAGATCTTCACTGTGAATCTTGACCTAGAAAGACTACAACCCGTTTAAGAGCCTGGAAGAACAGAGAGGAGGCATCCGAGATGGGCAAGAAGCGCAAATCTCCAAGAAAGCTAGAAGAGGAAGACAAAGACATAGCGGTGGTCGCCGCAGATTTCCCCATTAACACGGTGGACCAAGATCCCCGTTTCAGCCCTCAGTGGTTGATCTTTAGGGTTCCAGCGCATATTCGTCAGGTTGATGAGAAGGCGTACAACCCTAGGGTCATCTCGATCGGCCCGTTCCATCGGAACCGGCCTGCCTTGAGAGCCATGGAAGCTCAGAAGGTGAGGTTCTACGAGCGCCTCATCACGCAGATGGGTTTCAAAGATCCCGATGAGCGCATCAAGACAGCGATAAGGAAATTGGAGCCCGACGCGAGGAGATGTTACTCGGAGGAGTTTGATGATATTAGCGCCGACGAGTTTGTTGAGATGATGGTTCTTGATGGTTGCTTCATTGTGGAACTCATGAGGCTTTACCACGAGAGCAATCAGGTACATGATTGACTACCCATATTAATTCCAAGATCTAGGATTTAGAGATAAGTCCTGTCATCGATTTGATTTCCTTCGACAACAATTAGTGATCTTGCAACATGCTTCATATGAATATACGCTTTTGTATGTGTTCTGGTTGAGATTAGGACGAAGAGGGACAATTCGTGGAAGAACCAATATTTGCAACAAGATGGATGCTACCCAACATCACTAGAGATCTTCTCATGCTCGAGAACCAATTGCCGATGTTCGTGTTGCAAGAGATCTACAACCTCACGATGTTCGACAAGAGCGCGACACCTCTAAACAGGCTTGCCCTCCTATTCATGGAGCCTCTGAGGCTGCAGAAGGGACAATACACCGACATAAAGTTGGACGACAAGGGCGAGCATCACCATCTCCTCGCCCTATTCCACTCCAGCTTCATTCCCTCCGACCATCACCCTTCGCGAAGCCAACGGGGCGCTCGATGGAACAGGCAAGAGAATTTCCCGGGGAGGCTGTGGGTGCACGAGGCAAAGAGGCTATTGAGAGCCGGCGTCCGGTTCAAGTACAACCCCAGCAACCTCCTCAACATAGAGTTTACGAATCGGGAGCTCAAGATCCCTACCCTGTTCATCGACGAGTGCACGGGGCCGCTCCTGAGGAACTTGCTGGCTTATGAGCAGTGCAACGCGTTCGCCGCGCCGTATTTCACCTGTTATGCGATCTTCCTCACCAGCATCATCGAGACCCTGGACGATATCGAGATCTTGGCAGATGCCGGGATTATAATTCAATCGGTGGACGAAGACGAAGAGGTGGTGGACCTCATCAATAGCCTCACCAAGGAGCTCGTGTTTGATATGCACGACATGAGCAACTGCTTCATAGCCCAGCAAATCGAGGACATCAACAATTTTTGCCAATCTTGGCTGAGCAAGTGCATTTTTCAGCTCTCGCGTTTTGAAAATATCTTGTCGTCAATTTTACCATTCAAATAGTTGCAACAAATAGCCATCTGTCTTTTTCTTTTCACCAACAGTTTTTTATATTTGCCAGTATCAATGAACATTCGGTATTTTTCGGCACCAAGTCATAGAACTTTTCGGTATATAGATTCATTTTGTTAAATCGAATACATGACAATGGTTGATCGATTAGCCAAATCACATAACTTATCAGTCTCCTTTATCTCATTTCTTATTATCATGGGTGAAGGACTACCTTGCACAGTAATTTTAGATTCATGATGATGTCCAAGAAAAGAAATAGTCGCCTGTTCAACCGGTGGTCCAAGACTTTGAAAAAGTACCCAAAAAGTCTTAAACATATTGTAGTTTTGCCAATTCAGTCCTAAATCTTTTAATTTTGTCAATTGAGTCCTAAACATTTTCATGTTTCACCAATTGAGTCCATTCAGCTAATTGACTCAACTGACAAAATTAAAAAGTTTAGAACTGAATTGGCAAAACTACAACAGGTTTAGGATTTATTTGGATAATTTGTCTACTTTCTCCGTGTTTCTACATTGTCATGATCTGGATCTAATGTGCGCGACTGAACAAATATTTGGCTTGCCGCCCAGCAGACTAGATTTAATTTAGGTAAAAAAAAGTTTGGATAAGGATATAATGCCAATAATAAGTGAGTCTATAAAAAAACTAGTCCAAGCAAAAGCCAATATTGTCCTACTAATTAGGAGGATAAGTAGAAGTTCATGGACTACACTGCACACTGAGCGAAAGTTCTAGAACTATATTTTGAATAAATGAAAATTTAAAGTTCATATTATAAATTGTATCAAAATTCAAAGATCATTTATGTCATTATTCAAATATTCGACCAAAAAATATTGATTATGACGGGAGGAAGAATCTTTGGTGCCATAGAACGTTGGATTAGAGATGTGAACCCGACAATAATAATGAAAAATTCAGTGGAGATGTGCTGGCATGGCATAGAGACAAGAAGCAAAAGGCTGAAACATGTCTGCTTTGTTCCGTAAAATAAAGTAAAATGAGAAAGCCGATCAAGGTTCAGGGTCGTGTCTTACAGTGATCTTGCATCGTAATGATAAAAACTTTTTCTGTAATCTAATCTGGTTTCACACTTGATGAGCCGCATCGTGCGCGGCACATCATGTCTTTGGGTTTGCTTACCAACTTGATCTCATGGGGGGACGCAACAACACAACCAGAAAACGATTCTCTTTAAAACAACCACAGATGAAGATAAATAAAAAATAAAAAATTCAGCAAGATGAGCGATGTGGTTATTTTCCCTTTTAACAGTAATTCCTATCCATGGTTTGACCTTTTCTTATTGTAAATCATCATTAACTTAAGGATGTTCGAGATTCATCATATATTTCGGTCAAAGTTTGAATGATTCCTCGTCATGTCTCGGGATTTTCTTTGGTAAACTTGGTCAATTCTTCCGAGGGGGGTTTATGGAATCGTATACATACTTTACTTGCAGGCATCACTACCAAAATGATTTGTGTATTATTTAGTCACCGATGATACTTTCCTTAGCCAGAAAGCAACTTTCTCTTGCAACAAGATGGAAGGAAGCTCTAGCATACGACATTTAGGAGGTCGACGACTCGACATGCGTATGATACCACGTACCATGTCAGGCTCTTCCAAGATGCTTCTTAGTTCTGCATCAGAGGAAGGTATTATCACGCAAGAATGCCTAAACTATTGAAACCTGAAGGCCAAAAATATATATCATAGAAAAATTTGAACTATTCAAACTTTCGTTCTATCTAATCCCGTAATATTTAATATTTTTTCCACGTGACTGCTGTTGTTCCTGTGCATATTGGAAATATTCTTCCATTGTCAATCCACCAGAGAGAGACGACTTTTTTAAAGTGTCTTGGAGATCATGAAGAACAAGAAGCGCAAAGCTTGGGGAAAGCCGAGAGCGAGCCAAGACATGACGGCCGCCAGAGATCTCCAAGAAAATCAAGCAACTGACCACGAGCGCCGTCTCAGCAAGCAGTGGTCGATCTTCCGGGTCCCGGAGCACATTCGCGAGGTCGACGAGAAGGCGTACAACCCTCGGGTCGTCTCTGTCGGTCCTTTCCACCGGAACCGGCCGGAGTTGAGGGCGATGGAACCTCAGAAGCTGAGGCTGTACAAGCGACTCATGAAGCGGATTGGCGACGAGGACCGCGAGGTGGGTCTTCAGATTGCGATCAAGAAGTTGGAAGGCAGGGCGAGGAGTTGTTACTCGGAGGAGTTCGCCAATATCAGCAGCGAGGAATTCGTCCAGATGATGGTTCTCGACGGTTGCTTCATCGTCGAGCTCATGCGGCTGTATCACAAGAGCAATGAGGTACCAATTAATTTCCCATCCCAGATAGCCCTCTCGAACACAAATTTTTGCTCGCTCGGATTCATCGATTGCTCATGCTTTCTTGTGTCTGCCGCCCATTTGTTTGCTCGGAAATCAGCACGGCGAACATGTGGAAGAACCGATATTCGCGACCAGATGGATGCTTCCCAACATCACTAGAGATCTGCTAATGCTTGAGAACCAGTTGCCCTTGTTTGTGCTGAAAGAAATCTACAGGCTGACCAACTTCGGTGAGGAAGAAATCCCGCTGAACAAGCTCGCGCTCCTGTTCTTCGAGCCTCTAGGACCGCAGAAGGGCGAATACTCCGAGATAAAGTTGCAAGACCAAGGGAAGCATCATCATCTCCTGGCTCTATTTCACTCTAGTTTCGTCCCCAGTGATTACCGTCCTCGAAGGTCCCGAAGGGTGAGATGGAACAGACACGAAAACTTTCCGGGGAAGTTTTGGCTGGAAGAAGTAAGGATACTGCGGAGATCCGGCATTAAGTTCAAGAGAAACCCTGGCAACCTCCTCAACATAGAATTCGAGAACAGGGAGCTCCGGATCCCGACGCTATTCGTCGACGACTGCACGGGGCCTCTGCTTCGCAACTTGCTGGCCTACGAACAGTGCGATGCCTTAGCCGCGCCGTATTTCACCTGCTACGCGATCTTCCTCAACAGCATCATCGACGTGCCGGAAGACATCGAGATCCTCCAAGAAGCGGGTATCATAGTACAATCCGAGGCCGTGGACGAAGAAGTGGTGAACCTTGTTAATAGTCTCACCAAGGAGCTCGTGTTCGATTTGCACGACATGAACGACTGCTACATAGCGCAGCAAATCGAAGACATCAACGCCTTCTGCAGATCTTGGAAGAGTAGATGCATCTATCAGCTCTCGCGCATCGATTTCGTCAGCTTAGCCTTGTCATTCTTCCCGTCGTTCAAGTAATTGGATGCGCGCTTCTTTCTTAGTCCTCACTTCACGCCACACAAATCACCTTCATACTTGTTCGAGAGACTAACTCTTTGTACTAATTCAGTACTCTTGCACCAATTGGTAAGGAGATTGTTGAAGCGCATCATGTTTGAGAGATTACTCAAATTTGGCTGGAATGGAAAAGCTTGTGATCTGTGATCGGCATGAATCTCTCAACTTACTGCTCTTTTCTTAAGGAAATTTCCAAATAGGACATGAAGTGCCCTCATTTTTTAAAAGAACATGGTCCAAAGTGGACATTATTTCAAATAAGGGCTTGGAGTGACTATATTAATCTCGAAGAAGGGTCTAACCTCGCCGGCTTGCCAAATCTTCTTGCTGATCAAAAGCATTTTCGTCCTTTAATTTTTATGATTTTTTCTTTTTTCCTTTTTTCTTTTATTTCTCCTTTTTATGTTTTTCTTTTCTTTTCTTTTCATCAGTGGCGATCTCAGGGCGATGGCAAGCTACTAGCAATGCCCCTCGCCGACCGCAACAAAAAAAGAAAAAGGAATTGAGACAAAAAAAAAAAAGAAATAAAAATAATTTAAAACTAAAATATCTTTGGAAAAAAAATGCCATTGACATGTCGGAATATTCGACCAGTCTGCAAGGGTCAAGTCCTTATTACAAGCTGTCATGGCCAATTTAGACTCATATTTAAAATAAAGTCCACTTTAATCCCTCTTTTGAGAAAATGAGGACACTTTAAGTCCTTATTCGAAAATATCCCCTTTTCCTATTGAGTCACACCAGGTTTTACTTGCAAGGAAGTAAAGCAATATGCAACTTCCGAGTCTCATACTCAAAATAAATATATTTTGACACATTGTTTATGTCGACAAGATAGCGTTAATCGACCTAACTTTGGGTATGGTGCATGGTACTTTTCAAAAGCAAAAAGTGTGGCCCGGACACTTTAATAAACTAGGGGAGGTCAATCTAGACAAACTGCGAAGTTCTTTTTGTAACTAAGTAACTAATCAATTCATTAATTATAATTACTTGTTGAGGCTTCTAACACCAGTTAGAGCCGCACTATGGTGGTAGCTAGCGGAATTGGCATTGATCATAGAGTCTCTTTCAATTTAAAAATATACGAGCCAATGAGATGGCCTAAAGGTCATGACCATGATGGTTGAGTGCCTAAACACCTCAAAGTATTCTTCAATGCTTGTCATAAAGAAATCGTACGTATTACCTAACTCTTAATTGTGTCATGCTGACCAAACAACCAAACAAAAAGGAAAGAGAAGTAATGCAAAGTATTGTGATTTTGTAGAACAATCCATTGGGCATCTGAAGCTCTTGCCAAGAAATTTTAGTTCTAGCGATTTAATCAGCTAAAAAGCCTCCCAAGATTAATCAAAAGCCAGAAGGCAAGACCCATAAACATAAGAAAAGAAAAGCAAGGTGCCAGAAATCTTAGAATCACAAAAACCATAAGCAAAGATTCTTAGAATCACAAACCATTACCAAAAGAATACATGGCATTCCACTAATTGTACCAAAGAAGAATCTGTATTAAGATGCATCATCTACCAAGAACCGACCGTCATTACCGAAACAATTCGACAATTGAACCAAATGCACCAACACTGTGTCATGAACTGATCTCCGCGAATTAAAAAAAAAAATTGTATTAGAAAGGCCAAATGAATTATTCAGATTACATTGACTATATCCCTAACAAAAGTAAAAACTCAAGGAAAGCAAGTAATACACGATAGAACAGTTTGTAGGGTCTTCCTTCTCTCTAACCACATCCCCGCCTGCCGCCGCTGCCTCTCAAAACCGTTTTATCAGTTTAGTCGAGCTTCACTGAGGAGAATAGGTAATGCACAAACCAGAATGAGGAGAGGAACCCAACTGTTCCAGTTGCGAGCATGATTGCCGTGACCATGAATAGGGAATATCCCAGGTAGAGAGTAGCGGAGACGGGTCCGCTCAAGCTCTTAAGGTCGAACACGAGGTAGTTTACGGAGTACAAAAAGATGTATATCGCAACGGAACCAGAGGCAAAGAAGGATTTCCACCACCATCTCCAGTCCTCCACACAAAGATGCATATACGTCAAAACTAGAGATACTTCGGCACAAACCACGACTAAAAGGATCAAAACGACGAAGAGGAAACCGAAAACATAGTAGACACGGCCCATCCACAAACTAGACATGATGAAGAATAGCTCGATGAAAAGGGTGCCAAATGGGAGAGTGCCGGCACCGAGGACTAACAACCAAGATGGGTATTTCTGAGGCGGGATTTCCCTAGGAATCTGGTTGGTCCTCACAGGATATTCGATCTGAGGAGCTTTCGCTCCGAGGTATCCACCAAAAAGAGTAAGTGGAACTGATATGCAGAACCACAGCAACAGCAGGATAACGAAAAGAGAAAACGGAATAGCTCCGGTGCTGTGACTACCCCATAAGAGAAAATTCAGAATGGTTAGGATCAAAAAGGCGATACCGGGGAAGAAGCACGCAGCTTTCCATGCGACCGACACCCATCCCTTTTGATCACCAGAGCTGATGGCCCTCCAAAGTCGTACAGCAACATAACCAGCAACTACACCAAGAATCATGTAGAAGAACAGCATACCTGTGATAAGCGTGCCACGTGAAGCAGGGGACATGAACCCGAGTGCAGCAAACAATATGGTCACCACTGCCATTCCAAGAATCTGGACACCGTCTCCGACCATTATGCATAAAAGCGCGGGGTTTGACGGAGAGCGGAACACATCCCCAACCACGAGCTTCCACCCAGATAATTCCTCATTCATCTGAGCCTGTGCCTCCTTGTCAAGTTCCTCATATCGCGTCAAGTCACGACGGACAGTCCTCAAAAAGATCACAAGGACAATACCAGCAAGGAAGGTGATCACCATAAGAGAATTGAGGATGGAGAACCAGTGGACTTTGGATCCTTCCATCTTCAAATAAGCATCCCAACGAGATGGCCACTTGATATCGCTCTCCTCGAAGGCAACCTCATAAGTGAACACAACGGACTGCCCTTCCTTAATAGGCATTGCCACAGTGGTTGGATCACATTTAATCTGAGAAGGATACTTCTCGTACATCTTCAAATTCTTCACTGAATCAGCATTATGCATGATACTACAAGGCACAACCTCAAAACCCACAACCATATAGCCCGGCACATCTGATCCACCATTTCCAATAGTTGGAATCATCTCGGCCGCATCCCCTGTCCCCATAACACGCGCGACATTGGTCTCCTCATACTTATGAACCAGAACAGTCAATTTCAAATGGTTAAACACATAGTACATGTCCTGAACCTTGATTCCCACCGGGTACCCAGTCCACCGGAGAAAATACTCATCCTTCTTCGTGTACCTTATCGCAGGCAAATTATCGAGGATCAGATTGACCTGATACATTTCGTCAATCCTCTCCTTCAAGAGCTTGAAACTATCCGCCGTGAGCGGATCGGTGCGGCACAAGAAGATCTCAGACTCGTTGGTGTACATCTTAAACCGATACGGCGAGTTCTCGATGCGGTCCCCCATGAGGAGCTCGCCGAGGTTCTCGGCGCTATCCTTCACACCCTCCAGAGGCTGACAAAAGGGCAAGCTATAGTAGCTGAAGGGGATCTCAGTGTCGATGGAAGTGAGTGAATTCACCTTCACCGACAAAGGATCACCGACAGCATACTTATGTGGGTAACTCCCAGGAAGGTAAAATCCATATCCACAGTTCAAGAAAACGGAAATGGCCAAAACCCAGATCTTAAACCGATCAAAGAAGTCCATTTTCATGAAAGTATCTCTCGATTCGCGTCAGATCTGGATGAACCCAGTTGCAAAAGAACGTTAATCAGGTAATGCAAGAGCAACCCCCAATATGGGTTCGACGATTTCACTCAAGATTGGCATCAACATGCAGAAAATTGGCTAAAACACAGAGAAATCTGACATGTACTAGTAGCTACTCGAACTAGAAAAATCAAGAAACAACACAGAACAAGTGCTGGCAAGCGAACTTGAAGGTAACGAGGGACATTGCAGATCTGACTGACCTTTTGGAGAGAAACGCGCAATAGAGAGAGAGAGAGAGAGCGGAGATTCGCGGCAACCACAACGCCAGAGGTGAAATCTTTGGCCTTATTTATTTCTGGGGAAGAAGGAATTCGGCAGGACGCGAGAGGCGATAATATATATGGTCCAATGACGGTTGGTCTCTTTGCGTGAGTATGCTGAAACGGGAATACGTATCCGAGTTTGGGCCAATTACCACATTGCCCTTGCCGGCCCATTTAATTTCTTGGTTGCCGCTACTCAATCTAATTAACTATTTACGGACAAAAAAATTCCAATTAAGAATTTAAATTATTTAAGCCTGCATTTGTTTCGCGAAAAAGGAAAATTTTGATTTTTTTTCCTAAAAAATATTTCTTAAATTGCTTATAAAAATTAATGAACAAAAAAAAAAAATCACAATCAACAACAATGTTTAGACATAGATTGTTGTCGACGATGAAAACTTTTTCTATTAACTAATTTATTATGTGATACAATCGATCTTTTTTAGAAAAAATATTTTTCAAATCATTCATTTTTCACGATCTGATTTTCTTTCTTTTAGAATCACAATCCTACCTGGTCATCAAATTTAGTAGTCTAGTTGGTGTAGCAAGATATATGGCTTTTGTAACATAGCTGCTATTATATAGTGAATCATGTGTAATATATTGACCGCTATGAACAGGTTTGCGCATTCTATAATATAAATAATTGTATATTTATTAACTCGCAAAACTTATTGTGACATCTGGAAATTTTCGTGTCCACTAATAATACTCAGGCTATAAACCTAATTATTATTTAACTTATAATTTGGACTGACACGTAGAAATAGTCGTTGATCATTAGTATTTCGAGGTACGAAAAATGCGGAGGATGATTTTTCACGACCGTAGTTGTTCCGAGTCCAATGTGTTGAAATTAAATTGATAAGTGTTCATGTGTACAACGACGTTAAAGAATTTGTTGTCGTCTTAGGGCATATTTGATAACGTTTCTGATTCTCTATTGTTCTGTTCTTTTGTTCCCCAGAACAGAAAAAGAACAAAAATCTATTTGGTATCCTCAATTAATTTTTCTGTTTTTCGGAACAGAAATTGTTCCTGGGAATAGGTTTGCAACAGATTCAAGAAATAAAAAAATTAGCTTCTTTGATCCCGGGAACAAAAAGAGAAGCAATGTCATTTTAGAAACACAAACTCAGTGTAACTTAATGTTCGTCTTTACAACCACGAGTCAGTCGCCGTCGACCGCCGATCTCCGATGGTCGCCAATCTTCGCCGCTGTCACCACTTGCCAGTATTCGCCGCCGCCGCCGCCATTCGCTGGTCCCCGCCGCTTCCACTGACATTTTTATGATTAAACAAAAAAATATTGGGAATAGAAATTTTTAGGGTCGTACCAAATGAATTTCTGTTCTTTTTTTATTTCAGGAATAGAAAATTTGTGTAGTTACCAAACGCGTTCTTCTGCTCAGAAACTGTTCCCGGGAACATAATCAGAAAAAAAATCATTTCTTATTCAGAAATTATTCCTGAAAATAGAATTGTTACCAAATAGGCCCTTAGTTATCGATGGGGACAGACATTTTTTGAAGTTATAAGTTTAATAATTATTGAGTTTCAAATTTACTAAATCGATATTTTTCCTAGCATTCGGTATGGTTTACTAATAATTTTGGTGAATTCAAGATGTCAGAGGTTATACCATATATTTTTAACCTTAGTTAATTTATACATATAAGGATTCCCTTATATTAATGGACTGACTCACTTGGTCGAAGGAGAAGATGGATGACCTCTCTCAACTAACATCTCTGAGCTATCCACGTTAAGCCACATAGTGCCCACTTGTCCTTTTAAGATTGCATACAAGGTCATGTGTTTCGTTCAAGTGTTAATCTTGACACCTAAACTAAGCCATCATCACCTTCAGCATTAGTCATCAACCTTCTTCCACTTGGCCATGGATTAAATAAAACCTTTCCACATGTAATTTCTAGTCAACATGAAACCCTCCACCTTGTCTTTTACTTTTAGTTATTATTTTTAACCTTGGTAATGTCAGACTCATTTTCACCTCGGCCGTATCACTCTACCTTCAATCCTCAATAGAAAACCTCTTCTACTTTCGATCTTGGATTTTATCTTTCAAGAATCACAAGGAGGTTAAGGCATTTGATTGCTCGAGTTTTGGTCGAGGTAAGTGAAATCTCTAGGCGTTAAGTTAGGCTAATCTACATAACACTTTTGACTTGGTTTGTTGATATGTGTAATCTTAGTTTTAGTTAAATTTGACGTTAAGTGTGGGTATGTGCAGTAGTGGTGTGGAGATGTCGTGATTGTTTGATTGTCTTGATGAGTACGTATATGCCTAAAAGGTGTTTATCGCTTTCCTTAAGATGTAGTAACATGTTGTATGTAAAAATGATGAATATGAATTTAGAAGTGTAATCTTTGTAGTTTCGGATTCAACTGTTGTCGGTAATATCTACTCTATACTCGTTGATCAGATTCACTTGCCGAGTATAATCACTTGTTGAGTATATTAACTTACCTGAGTATGTTCACTTGTTTGATTAGATTCACTTTTTGAGTATATTCACTTGTTTGATCAGATTCACTTTTTGAGTATATTCACTTACTAGGTATATTCACTTGTTTTATCAGATTCACTTCCTGAGTATATTCACTTGTTTAATCAGATTTACTTCATGAGTATATTCACTTGTATGAGTATGTTCACTTGTTTGATCAGATTTACTCCATAAGTATATTCACTTATTTGATCAGATTCACTTATTGAGTATATTCACCTATAGGAGTATGTTCACTTGTTTGATCAGATTCACTTCCTGAGTATATTCACTTATTGAGCATGACTACATATTACTTCTTACTCAATTGTTTGACTAATGCATTTTATTGCTTTGAGGAATATGAAATGAAACAAGAATGTAAGTATATGTATTGAAATGCATGCAAATGTTTATTTACCATTGCCTACATGAGAGTAATATAATTCTGTCACCCATAAAATTAAATAGCGACGATGCCTTGTGTGCCGGGATGCCGCGTGGAGTGTTTCGAGATGCCTCGAAGTTGAGATGTCCTGTGAGTCGAGATGTCTTGGGAGTGTTCGGGAGGAGATTTGAGTGAAATAATGTCGTGCAATGTTGATATTCGGTTGCTTTGACATATCATAATAGGAAAGGTAAAATATCTACTCATGCACCCGGCATACATGCTTGCTTGTTGTGTGCTCATGTGGTTTTGTACCATGTTGAGTGGTAAGGTGATTTCTTACTTAAACCTAGAATTTTCATTTTCCGGGCTTCGCCTCACTCCTTTGTTTGTTAGACGTGTAGGATGGATCGTTCACAGCCACTACTTTTTGGAGCTCCTATTTATGTTGATTGTCTTTGTGAAGATGTGCTAATACCTGAGACGGATATAGTATATACTACATCTAGTAGCATCGTAAGAGTCGACGTGGGTTTTATGGAGTGGACTCACTATCGTTTTGTCATTTGGTACTTGAATATCGACGGCGAGTTGGTTCGCCCATTGAGGGGTTTCGATGGTGATGACGACACGTCCATGGATGAGCTTGTCGACCCATAGTGCCGAACTTGTCTTTTGGTAAATGCAGTTTTTGGATGTAGTAGTAGTTCAAGATAGATGACCTCGACCTTTCCCAAACTTTGGTATTTTGTATTTTGGTTGGATTATGTAGCAATGCTGTAAGGGCTGATGATTATATAAATAAAGAAACATATGTACATTAATTAAACTCATACGTTAATTAAACTCGTGCGATTTCTGGTAAGGGATGTTTTAAATGTTTGATTCTGCTTTCGCATGCTTAATGAATAATATGAGTAATAATTAGAAAAGTGACACGTGTTGCGTGTGACTTTCTGGGGCGTCACAATAATGGTTAGGGAAAAGAAGCAACATGCTTCATTATAATAACTTTTGGTCACCTTATATACTTGGGACAAGTGAAACAAATTCTTTATGTTAGATTTGATTTTACCAAGATGAACAACATGTTGAGATGGCTTTGATAATAATCCATTTGAAGCATCGCATTTGTAAATTTTTCGGTTACGCTCTAGGTGAACATCAAATGCTTTGAGAAGGAGGGGTTAGATGTTTTGGCTCCCCATCGATGAATACTCTGCTTACGAATTATATTCATATCTTAATATATCAAGCTACTATAAATGTCATCAAAGCATTAACCCTAATGAGAGACACTGACCATGCGGCATGTCGATGCCTCACAAACTATACCAATTGTCATTTATGGCAGCAACATGTTGGCTTATGTACTACAAACACGTGATAGTAACATGGCGGGTTTGTCAAATTGTAGTTCTAACATTTAAAGAAGAGAGGTTATGTTCGATACATAACTAGGGCGTAGACCGTCAAAATGGATCTCAAATCCATTTTTTAACTCATATTTGATGGGTTGAGTTGTTATATGGGTTAATTATATTCATTAAATGGGATATATATGTGTTTATAATGTTAAAGCAAAAAATAATGTGAGTATTAAATGGGTTCACAATTTACACTCATCCCACCTCTATGACTCTCTCTTCACTTTCTCTCGTCATTACTTGATCTGGTGCTTGCTCACTCCGCACTCTCACCTTAGTTTGGATATGAGTTTTCTTAGACTGAGTTAAATATGGAAGTGTCTTAGCAGTATGGGACATGTGCTGGATATGAGTCGGATCGGATATGAGTCACTAGATTCGTATTGCATGAAAATGAGATAATTTGGATCGGATCATTTTTTATCCGACCTGAATCTGTACTACCCGTTTCACGAGTCTACTGGAGCATTACCCTTAAAAAGAGAAAATCACAAAAAAAAGTCATAAACCTATTGCAATTGTATCAATTTAGTCTTAAACTTTTTTTTGCCAATTGAATCCTAAACCTTTTGCAATTGTGTCAATTCAGTCCATTTGCCCGGTTAGCGTTGACGTGGACAATTTGTAATAATATTTTATTTTATTTTCAATTTGTTAATTATTATTTTTTATTTTTGATAAAAAAATTATGTATTTTTTCTTTTTTTCTTTTTTCTTGGTTAGGGCCGACAAGAGGTTGCTGGCCAAGGTGTGGCTAGCGGCCTCCTGCCGGCCCTGACCAAACAAAAAAGGAAAGAAAAAAAAAGACAGAAAAAAACTATTAAAAGATAAAAATAATTAAATTTTTTGAAAAATTTTAAAGATTATTAATAAAATATCTACGTCAGCGTCGGCCGACCAGATGGACTGAATTGGCATAATTGCAAAAGGTTTAGGACTTAACTTGGAAAAAAAAGTTTATTACTGAATTGACATATTTATAATAGGTTTAGTATTTTTTGAGTAATTTCCTCCCCCCTTTTTTTGGTCGAAAGTAATTTTCACCCCTTAAAAGTCGCCATTCATAGGTCCTTTTCCTTTCTAGGACTTGCCTCACATGTTTATACGTTTCGTGCGGACATGAACGTTTGATTTGAACTTAAGTGAGCTCACCAAAATCGAGAAGTTCCTACCTCGTTCTACTAGTTTAAATCATTCGGATCTTAAGAGAAGAGGGAGATCACGTTGGGTTCTATAAGAGAAGATAAGGTTTTAATTGTGCCGATTCAGTCCTAAACATTTTTTTTCTTGCCGATTCAATCCTAAACCTTTTGCAATTGTGTCAATTCAGTCCATCCAACCAATTTAGGCCGGCCGGCGCCTGCCGTACGGCGACGTAATATTTTATTATTTTTTTGAGTTATTTATTTTTTTAACAATTTTTTCCTTTTTTTTCTTTGTTTTTTTTACTCCGTCTTCTCCTTCCAGTCTCTAGCCCAAATCTGGGAAGAACACCTGCACATCAACGCGTTCTTCCTCATTAACGTCCTCATCTCCTTCCCCCAGATTTGGCAATTAATGGCCCGCTCACTTTGTTAATGGCATGATGGAGTCATCCAAACTCAAATTAGTGAGTCCAATGTTGAAGTTTCGTAACGAGGCCATGGACGAGTAGTTCGAGTCTGAGCTCGGAAGCATCCCTGCAACTCAGAAATTTAAAAAAAAATTGAAATGTTCCAGACTTTGTTCCGGCGAGTCTGAGCCGATTGAGTTTCTTTAGAAGACTCGTCTTGACCCAAAACAATTTCGTTCATATCATCTTTTGATGTGAAGAATTCCAAATCCGAGGCGAGGACCTCGCCCAGCACCAGCAAGGCTCGCCCTCACCGGCCGTCGCCTCGCCATGTAGGTCGTCGTGTTCTTTGCCTCGCCGTGTAGGTCATCGGGTTATTCCCAGTTGAGGAGGTTAACGAGGAAGAAGGCGTTGAAGTGCAGGTCATCGTGTTCTTCCCAGATCTGGGCTGGCGAGGCTTGATCAGCCATAGCGAGGTCAAGCCTCGTTAGCTGTCGCCTCTGGCTAGTCGTCGATGTTCGGCGACTGGCTGGAAGAAGTAGAGGGAAGAAAAATAAAGAAAAGAAAAAGAAAAGAAAATAAAGGAAATCGATGTTAAAAAAAATAATTCAAAAAATATTAAAATATTATGTCACCGGACGGCCGGCGTCGGCCAACCAAAACTGGCCAGATGAACTGAATTGGCATTGCAAAAGGTTTATGACTGAATCGACAAGAAAAAAAAGTTTAGGACTGAATTGACACAATTGTAATAGGTTCAAGACTTTTTTTTGGTATTTTTCCCGGTTTTAATGTATCCTTCGAATTACAAAATTCAAATAGAAGGGGGCAAAAGAAAGGAAAAAGGTTGACCCTTCGGCTCTAAGCACTGAAAAGCACTTGAGCAAGAGCTGTCCAAGTTAAGAAAGAGACGAACGGGGGTACCACTTTTGATGTCTCAAGGTCTCCATGGTCTTCAAAGTCACAGGTTCTCGATAGTTGCTAAATCAAATTGCTTGTGGCGTACATCTAATTCTAGCCCGAAGAAATCTCAAAAGTGGTGCCAATTAATCAGATCTAAAGCAACTGGGGATCACGTACAAAATCCCTAAAGAGCAAGACCGATGCGCATACTTCTTACTTATTCTATAATATATAAAAAAAAAACATTTTTCATAGCGAGACGAATAGAATTCTGAAAGAGTTTGAATAGCTCCTCGTCGTCATTAGTCCTGTCCAATTCACAAATCAGTAAAACTCCGATAAATGGTCGACGGGTTTGACAAAACATCATAGAAATTGACGTGACTATGTTCATAAGAGAACACATCATAGTTCCAATCGACTGCTGAATGATCAACTGGAGAGTAGGTTGAAAGCTACATTGCACACGCCCTCGACGGAGAAAGCTTACCGAGTATCGATTATTGACTCATTTAGCTGATAATGAGGGAGATCAACTTTTTTTTTTCCACGTGGGTCTTCTTTAGTCTCCCAATGGCCCATGAAGTAAGTCAAAAGCGACTAAAAATAATTGGATTTAACTTTAAAAAATTAGTTATTGCTTTCCCATTTTTGACAAGATTTCAAAGTTCAAATTCAATTGGAAGTCAGATTTCAAGTCTAAGTTTAAAGAAGAGTCTATCCCGTCTATACCTGTAAGGTGATTTACAAATTAATAAAAAGAAAAACAATTAGAGTGATGAAAAGAACAAGCAGCAGAGAGATATATACTGTCGTTAAGAGGTTTATTCTTTTTCAAAATCAAGTGAAAATGAAATTTAATGACTTGAAGCATGATATTGAACCAAGGTTATGCTCGAAATTAATTGAGCTCGGGCTTAAACTTGAGCGTAGACTTCTATAATTCATATAGGCCTTAAATCTAAGTTCTTGGGCCTTTCTTTTCTTACGAACTTTCCCGCTTGGGCCTTAACCGTAGAACTTTATCGTCATATATTATAGTCAACACATACTTGTCGTTCCGACCGATGTTGTAACATGTTTGGTAGGAAGACATGGAACCATGAGACTGAACAAGGAAAGTGAGACAAGATTAAAAGATTATTTCATAGAGAGTTAAATGAGCATTTCAATCCGTATATTAGGTCGTCACGCAAGAATGCACCGGAAGAGGGTGTATTTGAACGTATGGAAGAACATGTCAAAGAGAATTTGAGGGAATTAGAACTCATTTTATTCGAAATGTCAGTTCTTTAATCCTTCCCAAAATGCCGGCCAAATAAGGAAAAAGGGACAGAGGTTAGAATGACAACTCTCATGCTGTCTCGTTTAATATGAATGAGATCGAGTCACGTAACTTAGACATAGATCCCCTCAATTTATGGAATTTTACCTACATCAAATCCTAACCACATAACTAAATGGAAGGTTGGGGATAAAATTATTCCAATGACTATCAACATTAGATGCTTTCTATTGGGGATTATGATGACAGATAAATGAAAATCAATGATAATTCACTAATTCGTCTAAAAGGATTCCTCATCAATCATCAGCACGTGCAGCGTTGGGAAAGCTGCAATATTCCTTGGCCGGTCATGTGCCGCAGGAAGTGGTGCACGTGACGAGGGACACTATGACACATGATGAACCAGTTGGCGTGTTGGGCATGTCACGGACTATCCACTAAAAGACTTCCAAAAAAATAGGGTCTTTCTTTGTTAATTGTGATTGCAAACAATCCGCTAATCTTTCTCTGATCTACTCAAAGTCATACAGACTTTGCTTTCAACCTTTTTTAGATTGCAATAATTGAATTTTGTTTTTCCATTAGAGGGGGCCTGTACATGTTCAACAATAATGTCAAAGTTATATCATAAATATTTTGAAAAAAAGATACATGATAATTAGCCTTGGAAAGTTCACTTGTGAATACGTATGTATAGCTAGTAACAGACCCCATCACAAATCGGGTCAAGTTTTGATTGTTTCCGCTACCTTTTGGGAAACTGTCTACCTGAGACCGTCCCTTGGCCCGTAAATCCTGATACAAGATTAAAATTCTAGCTCTTTTAGAGTGGTATCTCGTTGATGGCTCGAATTTGCATTCTAACTAGCTTGTATTGATCAATGGAAAAAAGACACATGTGGATTCCTACGTTTCTTGCTTCGGTTTTATTGAAAAGAAAGAATTTCTTTATGCATTTCAATTTCATAAGGCCAATTTTTTTTTTAATCTAATTGTTATTGGATATCGAGGACTTAGATTCTCTTAAGTTTATATAAAAAGTATCTTCAGCCCTTTCCACAACCACTAATTTGATTTTCCGTCGGCTATCCAATCTCATTCAGAACATATATTTAATATGTATGCATTCGCTCATAGAAAATGGGATCGACCCACATTGCGGATGGGACTTATCGAATATAGAATAGATCTGCATCTCTTTGTTCCTACAAACCAAATTGTTCCATTTTCCCTAATTTCTACTAGAAAAAGTAGTAGAACAAATATTGGTCCTTTCTCCCAGATAATTCCCTGAAAAGGGGAGGTCCATAACATATTTTTTAGCCCAATGCAATGAAGTTACATAGTGTCTATTCCTAATTGATAAAGGGGTGCTTACAAGGGTTAGCTTAGGTACCGTGTTCATGCCAATTAACCAATGAAGAATTTTCATAAGATGAGGTTATGGAATGTTGAAAGAATTAGATACATTAGGCAATTTTAGAGGCTTCATTATGTTTGTCCTACCATGAATCTTGGTCAAGGATAGCATAGTCTCACCCCTAGGCGATGGACCATAGAGCTAAAATGGTGGGCATTAATTGAAATTAAATAGTCGCCTATGGAGTTTGGTAGGGTTCATATGGGGCGGTTGAGGCCTGCCCAACAAAGGCCAAAGGCTTGCTAATTAATTATCATTGGTTAAGAGACACCCGTGATGAGCACGGACCATCTAGTATCTATTCTCTTCGTCATGTTAACCTTAAAACCGAAAGTTTGGATATCATTAAATAGAGGAACGGTAAGGGGTACAAGATTATTCGGTAGTCCATAAATAGAAACAGTAGTGTTTATTCCCTAGGAGTGAATGACACTTAAAACCTAAAGGGCTCGCATGACAACACTTATGGAGTAGAATTTCCACACTTCTGAGGCATAAATCCATTTGGTAACGCAATTTTTAGAGCAGAAATCTGTTTAGTTACACAACGTTATTTTTCTATTTTTGGAGTATTTTTTTTTTTTTTGCTCCAGAAGTAGTTTTGGAGCCACTTGGAGAAGTAAAAACTTCTCTTCAGAAGTAAAAAAAATCAACTTATGCTCAGAAGCAGAAGTAGAAAAATCAACTTCTGACCAAAAGTTGATTTCTACAGCAGAAGTGTTGCCATGCGCACCCAAAGAGATTGTGTAGAGAAATTCATTATTCATGGACTAATTATGGATATGATATTGTTCATTGCTAATTCTTTGTTTTTTTTTTTCACTTCCATTTGCTTCGACCATATTTTTAACATTCTAAAAGCAAAAGCACATATTATATTGTTATTTACGGTGTTTTTCTTCATAAATAGAATCAGATATGAAAATGTGATGGATTGATACAAGCTCAAAGATAAATCGCGTATTCAACATGATTTATCGTTATAAGGGCGTCAATTTCGATAGACCAGATAGAATTCGAAATTCCACCAATTTGAATGACATGAATCGGTAGGAGTTTTATCGCTTTGATTCGAAACATGAACATGATCTCGTATTTTAAAACTTATAGCATCAACCACCTTTCTATAAAATAGATATAGATTTACATCGTTAATTCTTTTGAAAAAGAAATTCAATTCCCGTATTTACATACATACATATACATGCATACACTCGGGTTACAAATTTTTAAAGAGGCAACACTATCTTTTCGTGACACGCAAAGCCCCACAAATACGCACTATACGCGGCTCACACAAGCCTTTTTCGCCGCTTGTACAGCTCTTGCCGACAGCTATTTCGTCCTCCATCCGTCCATCGGACCCCCACTTGACGCTCCGCCCTCCCTCCTTTATTTATACTCTTCCCCCTCTCCAATCTCCATCGATTCTTTCCCCACTAAACCCAATTTCCGTTTTTCTCTCCACCCCCAACAGCAGCCGCGGCCCGAAAAGATCAAGATCCGACCGCCGCCCGTGGTGGCGCTGGTGGTACGGTTTTCCCAGGAAGCTCCGCAGCGAAACGCCATGGCCGCCGGCGCTGCAGAGTGCCTCCTCCGCTGCGTCTACGAGGGTTGCATCTCGGGGTCCGACTCGGGGATCGAGAGGAGGCCGTACCACCGGAACTGCGGCTGCGCGCTTCACAAGAAGTCCGGGAGCAACTGCCCGCGTCCGTTGGGGAAGAACAAGAGCGTGTCGTATCCGATCAGGAGGGCGTGGAGCGAGGGGTCTCTGGTCTTGATGGCTTCCGCGAATTCGTCGCCGTCGTCTTCGCCGGTCGTGGGGAGGGCCCAGATGGTGGGTTCTTGCGAAGGAGACAGAGAGATGGAGGATGGGTTTTGTTTGAAGATGGGAAAGATTTGATCTTTTTTTGGTTTTTCGTTTGTTTTTCTTTTGCTTTGGGTAGCTCAGATGGGGGTTGTTGGTGATCTCGATGTTGCTTTATTCATTTTGATCTCTCTGTGACCAGCTTAGGTATCTAGAAGAACCCCCTCATTGAATTAGAAATCTGACTGATCTATAGACATGGTGGTGTCCTCTGGTGTCTGATTGCAAATGTTCATCTGTTCATATGATGGGAGTCAATTTCATCTGACAATGAATGTACAAATCGATCTGAATGAAGCCATACTTTTTCTTCCATTTCTTGTTGCCGTTCTTCCAACTTCTTTTGCATTGAAAGGAGTTTGAGTGTGAGGAGGCAAATCTGATCGCAAGAAGAATCTTGGCAGATGTTTGTGATGGTGCATGGCTGAAGATTGTTCGTGGCATGGATTCAAATTCAGTTCCCTTTGCTTGCACAGATTCAGATCACATATCTCACGTCTTGCGATCACAAGCTGCTGCATAATTGGCCAGCGGCACATCTGTCTTGATTCATCTTCTTTTGTTCGATTGATGATGACCCATCACACCAGATTCCTTTTTCTTTGGAGGGTCGAATCTTAACAGAGAAATCATTAACAGAGAAATCAAGGAGGAGGGGAAGAAAATTTCTCCATTTTCAGAGGGTCAATTGATCTGAGTTAAGTGCAGGCCAACAGACTTCAGATGGAGACAGACACATGGCATGGCATGCATAAACGAAGGAAGAAGAGTCAAGAGGGGCAGGCCATGTGGGTCGCTTTGCCCTGAAGTCTGAACCTGGACTTCCATTTTTTAACAACAAGACATCTCGGTGGGTTCCAAAACAATTTTCTTTATTTTACTTGGAAAACAAGGATGGACCGTCCACATTTTGTTGAGCTTTTTTTTTCATTTATTTGAGAACTCTGAGTTTTGACGTCTCTTCTCTCGACTGTATGATGGAGCACAAGCTGGCATAGACCCAAAAGTGGAGAGACAGTCCAAGCTGTCTACATGAGAGCGCTGGCAAACGAAAAAGAGTCAGGTGACCACCCAAAAAGACAAAATTAAAGTGGCTCTCTTGGAGCCTGTAGGTGTAGTCACGACCACGGCCCGAGTTGGGCCCGGAACCGGTCAGGAACCTGGCTTGCGGTTTCAACCGGAAATCGGCCCGTGGCATAAGGGCCCGGTTACGGTTTATTCAAACCTTCAATCGGGCCCGAAACCAGAACTGTGAAAAAAAAAAATTAATTTTTTTAACCGTTGCCAGGTGACTGTTCCCGACGGTCACCAATTTTTTTTTCTTTCTTAATTAATTTCTAACCTATAATATAAATACCCCACCTATCTCTCATTTTTATTTCATAATTTCAGAATTCATTATTTGATAATTTGATTACAATTTTATTATAAATTCATTACAATTTAATTTTTAAACTCAAAAATCATAATCGAAATCGGAACTGTCCATTTTCGGTTTTGAACCGAAACAGGGCCCAAAACCAGCCCGTAACTGGCGGTTCAAAATCGGAACCGGAACCGCCACTTAAGGGCTCGGTTCCGGTTCTCCCTAAATTGAAATCGGAACCGCTGGTTCATGAATCGGAACCGGCGGTCCCCGGCCCGTGGCCATGACTAGTTGGGTGCATACAGATATTTTGACCATCACTCAAATTGTGTCATAGTTTCTGCAACTGATAACCTTCTGTAATTACTGCCTTTTAATAGTTCTAATATGGCATATCTCACATGACTGATAAGAGAAAACTTGCTTTGGAATAGACAGTCAACTAAGGTCAAAAACTGATTTACTTTTCTATATGAATTATTGACCACAATTTGAGAGTTCCTTTTCGTACCGAAAAGTTATTACACATGTGGAAGAGTACTTATGATAAAATTTAGGGATAACATCATTGAAAACCTTAAACTGGTACGCCTATGATAATTTTACCACAAATTAAACTCCAAAGTGGTACATTGTTACAATTTTTTTTTACCCCGTTAGTTTTTATTAAATTTTATTGTCAAATTACTGAGTTTGATGACACATGAAAATTGACGAGTGTACCAGTTTTGGATTTTTACCCTCCGTTTATTACAGATGTATCCGTTTGGAGTTTTTCATGGTAATAACCTAACTTAACGGAAACTAACGAAGTGTAATTTTACCACAGATGTACTTGCTTGGGGGTTTTGGTGGTCAAAACATTAGTTCAGGGTAAATTTTTCACATGTATACTAGTTTGGAATTTTTCGTGGTCAAAAAATTAGTTTGAGATAAATTTGTCATAGATGTACCAGTTTGAGATTTTTCATGATATTAACCCTAAAGTTTCTTTGTTTTTATTTATTTATTAAGAAAGTTATGTATCAATGTGAAAAATTTACTTCTTGTGATATATTGCAGTTTATTTTTCACTGTGAAATGTTACTACCATTCTTAAAAGTTCAATTGTCAACTGACAGAAGTAAAGAGGCTTAAGTACACTTCAAGTGCTAAAACTTGTGTACGGTGCTCATTTTAGTGCCAAAACTTTCAAAACGATCACTTTAAGTGTCAATTTTTTTTGAAAAACGACCACTTCAATACCAAAACTTTCAAAACAATCACTTAAGTGCCAATTTTTTTTTTTTGAAAAACGCTCACTTCAGTGCCAACTCCGACGAGCCACGTTAGCTCAAATATTAACAAAAAATAGACCACGTCAGATTTCAGGCGAGCCACGTCAGCTCAAATCGGAGTTGGCACTGAAATGATCGTTTTTCAAAAAAATTGGCACTTAAGTGATCGTTTTGAAAGTTTTGGCACTAAAGTGAGTGCCGTACATAAGTTTTGATACTTGTAGTGTACTTTAGCCGGAGTAAAGACAAGGCAAATGTTGATGTTTTGGACCCCAAAAATTTGCAGACCATTTACATCTCTCTTTCAGCAAAGGTCAGAGTTACTCCCATGTGCTGTTGCCGCAAATTCAACAAAAAGAAGATATACTCGCATCATGTTACAAACTACAAGAAAAACCAGTGTGGCCACATTGTCAAAAACATGAACCTCTATGCAAGAAACCTCCTCCCTTCACATTGTTTACACCACAAGAACCAAGGGCTTCGAGGCAGAACGAAAAAGGTAAACAGCCAGAGGAAACGTCAGGAGAACAAGGTCACGAGACTTTAACTTGCGGATAAATCTATGCTTAGAACTCCTACAACCATCAGTGGAAATTTCAAAGCCGAGCCAAGTGGGGGCTCAGCTCGTTTTCTAGGGCCTTCTTCAATCTTTCTATGGAGACGTTTCGACTAGCCGCTAGGCGTAAGGCACGGAATCTTCTCAGAGGAAAAGTGACCACTTTTCTAGACCTTCTCAATAAAGAGTTTGTTTTTTCTAGAGGACTCCCAAGCTTCACTAACATACACAGCTCAGTTAATCCTATATAAATCTCTAGTGAATAATGCAGGCATTTGAGCTCACCAAAGGAAGCTGCATCCACAGAAAGCACAACCAAAACGAAACAGAGGACACACAGAAAAGAAGGGAAGGAGGAAGAATCCAATTGAGGATGTCCACTATAGCAGCTGAAACGACTCTCCGGTGTGTCCTCAATGGAAGCTTGTCGTTGAATGACGTGGAGATCGAGCAAAGGCCTTATCACCGTAACTGCAGTTGCGCTCTGCACAAAGCAAAGGGCGGTCGTTCCGGTTGCTCTCGACATAACAAGATATCTTTCGCCAAGAAAGAGGCGTGGGCGGATTCATCTTTGTCAATGGCAACTCACAAGCTGTCTCCTCAATCTTCCTTTCCGGTCAAAGGTAGAGAAAACTCACAAGGCAGCTCGGTGATGATCCATTACAGAGGCACCATGACTGCTAAATTATGGGAGGATAGAGAACAGTCGTTTCTTCTAAATTCAACCTGTATGTTTAACTGATCTCTCTAGGCAGCATCAGGAAAATTTGTCAGACTCTGTTTCTTATGCCTTGACACTATGGAAGTCCTGCCAGGGACATCAGCAGAGATGACCACAGTATAATTTATTAAAAGTTGTAAGCATGATGCATGGCCAAGCAATAATGATGGGAGCTATTTTATGAGCACATTTTCTTAAACTATTCGATCCGATAGCCTAGACGAGATTTATCTTTGATCTCTTATGATAAGAATGTAAATAGCTCTTTCCAAACTAATCAAATTCAACTAAATAGTTTATTATTCAAAGGATAATTAGTTATAGAATGTGCATATCAAATTATGTGAGAGAGATGGATGTTTTTATGCTTCTTTTGGCAAAATGGCATACTTACAATATAGTGAGACACCTTGGTTCTTTAATTATATGAATATACGCGTGGATATCCAATTTAATAGTCAAGAACCTTACTTTGGGCATGCTACTGGACTTGTCAGAAAGTTAAGAATTTTTAAAAAAAAAAACAAAAGTTATCCATGTCAACGCTGACTGTGCCACGTAGGATGGTTTGCGTTGACTAGACCGCCACGTCAGTAATTTTCAGCCAAAATTGGCAAATGGTCAAAATATTTAGGACTAACTTAGCACAATTGAAACGTTTATGACTTAATTGGTAAATCGTCAAAATATTTGGGACTAAATTGGCACAAATGCAATAGGTTTATGACTTCTTTTTGGTAATTTCCCCATAGTTATTGTAAATTCAACTTGTTGAAATAAATCAATCTTTTGGCTGTGATCTATTGGCACAATAAGAGAAGGAAACTACGTACGCTAAGAAATCGAGATGAATTTTATGCCATGGTTGTTAAATAATTGATACATGAATATTGAGGCAAATGATGCATATTGACTCTGGCTATGTCTCTGCCTCTCTGGTATAGGTGACTGGTGAAGCTCTTCCGAGAATTTGGACCTCTAAAGCTCAAGAAAAGGCGGTAATCGCATCCTAATGAAGAAGCAAGATCATTTGATGAAGCGGTTGTTGGTTCCTCAGCAAAACTGTCACGCTGACATAATTTGCACACAAAATTATAGTGGTTCGGCTTAGTTCAAACCTAAGTCCACTCTCCCACGCTGACATGAATTCCACTAACGAGTCTTTGTTTTCATAAGTAGAGTTCTTCATAAAGAAGGATACATTGTCTTAAAAGAGATTGTCAATCAACTCGAGATGTCTTGCCATGATAATGCTGTTTGCAAAGCAATCTCCAAAATTGATGATCAATCAATATTGTCCATCTAAGAAATCCGAGCCAGCTCATTTAGCCATTACAACGTAAGCAATAGAGCATGCATCTGAATAGACATTCAGAGAGTACCTTTCTGAATCGGAACCACGTTGGTTATGGCATAAGGTCTAAGAGTATAAACTCCTTTAGCATAAAAGTCCATGATACATCTATGGTAATAGCCATAACCTTAGAGTTCGCTAATTGTAAGAGTTGTACCAGGAAAACAACTGCTTCATATTCAAGATAAACTATGAATAATTTTGTCATCTTCAAAATATATAATGTGAGGTTTTCTCAACAGTAACATGGGGCGTCGGATCTTTTGGCTCGAGCAATCCATGTATGTATGCAAACCTCTCGGTCATGCATCGACTAAGGGCCTACCTCATCCAAAATGCTGAACCACAGAATCAGACCCCCGGGGTTAGATTCAGAGATATTCACTTTCACGTCATACAAAGGTCTACTCAATTCCATGTATCCCAAAAAGAGTAACTACTGTCCCTGCCTAATGCGATGAATGATTTTTGATTGAATTTTTCCGAAGTCCACCGCTGGTTATCTAGAAGATCGACAATCGACTAATCGAGTCACGCACCGTCATCCTAGACGACTGTACTACATGATAATGCATAGAATCAGCGATCTGCAAGTTGTTGCTGACTATGGAAAAACACTTTGATGCAGGGCCGGTTTAGAATACAAAAGCAATCCCAAGAGACAAATGCAGAAAAACAAAGTTCAATGCAATAGTTGCTGATGCATGAGTTACTGATCAATGAAGCAGACTTGGGAGTTGGTCTATGGAACTGATTGTTGCAAGTCATACAGACATAATAGAAAACAAGTAAACTGGAGCTGGTCACTTTACCCGGCTAAATGAAAGGAACAAAAAACCACAGCTAGTCGAATCACATGGCAAAGAAGATAGAACATCGCTATGTTCGTGATGGGAAAAGACAAAGGAGTATTTCGTGGTGGCCAAGAACAAAACGACGGTGAATGGTAACTCAAAATGGAATTCAGTTCTTAAATGTCGAACAGGGGAAAAAGGTCAGCTCACGGTTCAGAAGCAAAAAGACAGTTGCAACTTTTAAATCACCTCAAAATAATCTGGCCTGGAGTCTCGTAATCATATGGATTGGCCGATGAACAAACTTGGCGTGCTCTGCTAGGTAATTCCGGGGGTTTCAGCAAGTTGCATCCGGAGAATTCCACTATGTATAAGGATGTCAACCCTCCAAGCCCCTGGAGCTCCGTTAGTTTCCCGCAATGTCGTACTCTTAGATCTTGCAATAGTTTTAAACCTGACAAATCTGGTAAGCTCTGTAGCGACTCGCACTGTGATATGTTGATAAGTTGTAACGATGTCGCCCCACCAAGCCCCGGAACCTCCACAAGTTCCGGACAATTATTGAGGGTCAAGTACTCTAAACCTTCAAATGCCGAAAGATCTGGAAGGTTTACAATTGACTTGCATTGCTCAATGCATAGTCTTTTGCATGAAGAGAATTCTTCAAGCGCTTGGATATCACCAATCTTCTCACAGCCATTGATGTTCAGATATATTAACGTTCCGGGAAAGGGTAAGTCTAATATTTCCAAAGAACTACAGCCGGAGAGATCCAATTCTGTCAAGTGTTCAGCATTATAAAGGCCTGTCATTTCAACTAGCTTCTTGCAATCCCCAGCTTGTATTCTCTCCAGACCCTTCAAGTTCGAACAATCTGGTAAACTCTCAATGGAAGCACACCCGGAGATGTCTAGTTCTTCCAAGTATTCCCATCTATCAAGGCTTGGAATGCCAACCAGATTCTTGCAATCTGCAGCATCAAACTTCTTTAGAAATTTCAAGTTCGAAAGATCCGGTAATGTTTTTAATGCTGTACAACCCGGTATGATGATTGATCTTAATGAGACTAAACGACCAAGGCCCTCCAGCTTATGTAGCTTGTCACAACGTCTTGCTGTCAAAGCAGTTAGGCACACAAGTTCTTGAAGCCCTTTGATTTCTATTAACTCAGAGCAATCGCTGAGATGCAATTCTGATAAGCGTTTCAAATCTGAAAAATCTGGGAATCTCTCCAAATTTTGACCTTGGTTGACTTCAAGCTTCAATAGACTTGAGGGAAGATCTGGGAGCCGTTCAATTTTATCACCAAGCTCAATGGAGAATTCAGCAAGTCGAGAGAGGGTCTTCATCGTAGTTAAGGCACCCAAATCCTCGACTTTCATCGACAAGTATGTTAGATTGACTAGGTTGGCAATATCTGGGATTGCCTGACAGACCACATTTAGACTAGTCAAGCTAGAGGGAAGGTCTGGCAGAGATTGTAGCTCTTCGCATCTCCCTAAATCAAGCTCTTGGAGACATGATAACTTGTTAATGCTTTTTGGCAAACCGGAAATGCATGTCTTTTCTAACCGAAGGACTTGTAGTGAAGATAAATCCCCTACTTCACTAGGGATTTCGCCTTGCAGAACTCTACACTCTGAGACATCTAATTCTTCAAGCCTCTTCAAACTTCCAATGGTTCTAGGTAAACTTTTCAAGTAAGTTTGAGTCATGAGCAGAACTTTCAAATTGTGTAGATCCCCAATGGAGTGGGGCAGTTCCTTGAGAGCCGTTTGTGATAAACACAGTCGGTCTAAAGATGTCAACTTTCCGATGGACTCAGGAAGTTCTCTCAATGAGAGGCATCCCTCTAGCGACAAGCTATGCAAGTTCCGGAGGGATCCTATGGAGCTGTCAATTCGGCGCAATGATCTACAATTACGAGCAGAAACTATCTCGAGCTTCCTCATGCGACCTATGGACATGGGAATCTCTTTTATGGAGCTACCATCAATACGAAGCTCCCTCAAGTTTGTTAGTCCCCCCATTTCTTTAGGCAGCTCCTCGAGTTTCTCACATCCCCTCAAACTCAAGGATACGAGGTTCCTGATACTCCTGATAGAAGGATGAATTTTGACCAGATTAGCACAATATTCAAGATTCAAAATCTCAAGGTTCTGGAGAGCCGAGAAGTCAGGACTTTCAATCAACTTATTGCAGTGCTGAAGCCTCAGAACTTTGAGCTGGTCCGCGATCCACAACAAACGAAATATATCAACGTTAGCTCTTGAGCTTATCATATACCTTGCAAAGAGGAAAAAGAAGATAGAGATTTACCTTCTGTAGTCCATTCACATGGTGCCATGCGTCCCAGTGCTCTGTGAGACCGCTGACTCTTACATTAAGAATAACCAAGTTCTCTGGATGAAAGTTTGTTGGGAAAAAAGAGGTCCTGCAGGCCATCCAATCTAGCCATCTTAATCTAGGAAGAAGGTCCTTGAAATCTCCCGTGACTTCTGCCTGCTGGATACAAAGGTACCTTAAGTTCGGCAGTTTTCTAAGCTGCTCATCTGTAAAGCAGTGTCGTTCAGAGAGCGAAGAAAAATATCCAAGATGGAGGGCCTGGATCTGATCCGTTCCCTGCAAGTGCCCAGAAACTGAGGAATAAGGGTGTTGCACAAGACCGGAATGTAGGCTTACGAAAAGTGTGACACGTTTAATTTTTTCCATACGTAATATTTGGTATAATCGTACATCCATCCAAATTATGACAGAACTCTTAAGGATCATAAAAGCATTGATGCCACGCATGCTCCATTACCATGTATGAGAGCTCTTCGAATTAATCCAGTTCGACCGCTTCCTAGTTTGACTGGCTTTTCTGGTTTTGATCAAATTTCTAATAGGGAGTCAAACAGGATAGAGCACATAACCTATACTCGGTCGAACCGATTGTGTGTGATTGTGTTGTGCAGCAACCTAAGATATTATCCCGCTGAATCAGACAATGTCTGAACATGACTATACAAGTTAGGCCGGAGTGTACGTTTTCATTTGTGGGGTATGTTATGACACAGACACGATTTGATATGAATATGCTTGACCCCATGTCATCGGTATTGTGCCTAAACTGACAGTGTAACAAATTTGCTAATTCTACCCACAACCTTTTTCTAACTCGGAATATGAGACTCCACACTTTTAGGGAACTTTTATAGCCTGAAAGAGGTACGTATAAACTAGAGAGCGGAAAACATTGTACCTCATTTTTCTCGAGCACTTTCAAAGCTTCCTCATGAATCCATAATCTACTGCGTTCACTTGCTTTCACAGAGTTTTCCTTCAAAACAATACTTCTACCAAGATCTCTCAATTGATCATGCATCCATAGCCTATTTCCCCTATTGCCAGGGACAATTTTAACCAGCGACATGAGACTCAACACTTCTAGTCCCAAGTTCGGAGAAAAGCCAGAGTCATCCCACATATAAATTGGAAATCTTGGATCTGTTCTATTGAAGAAACATGCAATGTCGAGAAATATCTGCTTCACATCATTGGTTAGTGCATCGTAACTTATCTTCAGTTTCTCTTCAACCTTCTCATAAGGCACTTGTCTCAACTTCTTTAACGTGTCTCTCCACGCTGCTTCGCTTTTGTCGCACAAGAGTGACCCAATAACCTCGAGAGCCAACGGGAGCTGCCCAGTAGTGGAGACAATATCACGACAAAGAACCTTGAAGGCAGGAGGAGGGAAGTTCCTGTGAAACGCGTGTCTACAAAATAGGACCATAGAACTTTCTTCGTCCAATCCCATAAGTTCATAGGCCCAGTATGATGTCCCAAACTGATTAAGAATAGTCTTATCTCTGGTTGTAATAATGATCCTACTTCCAGAACCATACAACTCATGCTCTCCCACAAGTGCCTCTAACTGATCTTTCTCACTCACATCATCGAGAAGAACAAGAACCCTTTTGCCTCTAAATCTAGAGTTGATGGTATTGATTCCATGGTCTCTGTTAGAAACTCCGTGGCGGCTTCCTTTAAGAACTTCAGAGATTAGTTCCTCCTGCAAGTGCTTAATTCCCTCACGAGATTCCGTTTCTCGGATATCTGCTAAGAAGCCACGGTGCTGAAATTGGCTCAACAGTAGGCTGTAGATGACCTTGGCAAGAGTTGTTTTACCAGCGCCACCCAATCCATGAATTCCAAGTATTCGAGTATCTTCAAATTTAGTATCTACTATAGTCATAATTTGTTCTATAGGAATGTCCACTCCGACCAAGTGTGTAGGGGTCACTAACTTAAAAGCATTCTTTAACTCGCTCAAAACCTTTACAACAACAAATTTTATGAGCTCTGCCTCATTCCTGTGAAAATAGTGTCATAATTGAGATCATGAACAAATATGTAAAGTAAAAGTTGTTAGAACAGACTCAGATAAATAAGCAACAAGATGAATTGGAAAAATTGACAATGGTCGATCGTATAAACAACTAAGGTACTTTGCCATAAAATAATAAGCTTATGTGGAAAAGGGATCTGGAAGTACCCATTAGCAATATTTTCGGATACCAATCCTTTCAAGGATCCAACTTCTTTGAGTGCTTGTCTCCATTCCCGGACAATGCTATCCTCGAAATAGTCGCGACGCTTCGTGTATGAGTTGAATTCATCTCCAAAGGTTCCTTTGAGCCATTTCACATCTGAGGGTTCAACTTTATAGAATATGGGCAAGATCACTTGTTTCATCTGTTTCTTGCACTTGAGCATCTGAACGAGCTCAAAAAGGCACCATTTGCTAGAGGCATAGCATTCCGAGAGAACCGGGATCGAGATCTTACTGCTGTTGATGGCTCGGAGAAGCTTTGGGCCAATCTCCTCTCCTAGAGGGAGTTCGTCGTCGTCTCTGTACACGCGAACTCTCGCTTCATGGAGTCGCCGGTAGAGGTGGCTCGTGAAGCCCTTGCGAGAGTCTGGACCTCTGAAGCTTAAGAACACATCATAATCACATCCTGGTGAAGCATCCGATGAAAGTGGCGACTTGGAAACCGGCTTGTCCACGAAGGTAATCGCTGTTCTGTTCATATTCAGGAATTCTAAGAGGATGAAAACTGAGAGCAAGATTAATCGGATGCGAAACTATGAAGTACTGACGCGTTGCCGGCGATGGAGAGGAGGGTGGTGAAGGCGGAGAGTTTCTGAAAACAGAGAGTGCGAGGGAAGAGAAAGAGAGAACAAAAGCAGAAAATACAATACCCCGTTTAGAGCTATATCAGTTTCACGTTCTTTCAGTTTAAAAATAAGTGTAGGGATTCGTGGGAAAGAAGAAAAAAAAGGTTAGAAACAGGGAAGCTGTTCTTTTCTTCTTTTTTATTTCTTGTGTCTTTACGTGCTCCTCAAGGTACAGAATCTCCGGAGTATAAACAGCACAAGCTTCTTTGCTAGATTCCTCCTGTAAATTTCTGCCGGAGTTCTTTTGCAGACGATTTCTTCTCTTCATATAATTACATGGGATAAAGAGTTAAATCTATTTACTTGACATATAAGTTAGCCGATTTGTAAACTTCCTTGCCAGTTTGTGGCATGGCAACAATGACTGCGGGACACTGTACTAAATAGCTAGTTCGATCTCATAAAGAGAAACTATTCTATGTAAGGTGACCTTAAAAATATGGTAACACTAGAATATGTCAGTGAATTTCAACAGGATATAGACAAATAGAGAATACACTAGAGAGGTGCATTGAAATAACAGGCGACCATTTAATTTCTTAGTAAAGCATCAAAATAAAGAAAAAAAAGTCATTGACAAAAAAAATAAATAAATTCAACATTTGACATGTCGTTCGACAAGAGAATACTCTGATTCACTTCAATAAGATGTTGTTCAAAGAAAGAGACATCCCTTTGGTCAAATCTTGCTTGTTGCAAATAATTCTTGGATTTTGGCTTTGACTGGCCAATGCCATACAAGCGAAGCGGAGAAAACATTCAAGCTGAGAAGTGTGTCTGTTTCTTGGGGACCAGTCTGAGCCTCCAAAGTCAGCTCATGGCCAGCCAAGCCAAGGTACTCGAGTTTCTTAAACTCCAAAGTTAGCCCTACCAAAAGGCACAGGACGATTAAGAATCAAGGCATCATTGCAATTTCAGCTAACAAACTGGCCAAGATCACTTGACAGAATAGTTTCTAACTCCTCAGAAATTCCACCATCATCATTTTCTTGCTCTCAAGAACTCCTAATCCCAACGACCAAACATCAAGCTCTGCTTCTATCAAAATGCATCCAAAAAAACCACGCAAAATATTTGAGATTTTAAACATAAAATGCTGAGATATCCCACATCGCTAGACAATGGTATGCTCTTTCTATACATGTGGTTTGCTTTTACCTATTAGTTTAAGTTTTTGGATTGGACTTTCTAACAAAACAAACCAGATATTCATCTATGAGTAACCATCACACAACACAACCTGACAAGGAACTAAGAAAGAAAGAAAGTAAAACATTCGAGCTCAAAAGTGTCTGTTTCTTGTGGACCTGTCTGAGCGTCCAAAGTCAGCTCATGGCTAGCCGCTTGCTCCCATCATAACAACATGTCATTCCCCCAAGAGAGAGTTATCCTGTAATTGCTCTTTTTCCATGGCGGCTTCCAAGTTTTCTTCTCATTCTTCCCTTTTGAACTGTTCTTCCATCAGTAGCAAGGACAGCACACGACAGTGAATTAGCTTCGCCGACTAGATGATAGGCATGCATTGGAGGCATTATACAGCTGGAATCGAAGGAAGGTCGGAAACAGAGGATCTGCACATTCTGGTTTTGACCCTCAAAGAGGTCCTCGTGGCAACAAAAGCCTCAGAGGATTGATAGCACCCGCTTCTTCTCCATCTCCCTCCTGTAAATTCAAGACTTCTACATGTATGCACATTCTTCTCCCTTGTTTTCTTTCACGTGGGACAACAGATGTTGAATTTATCAATGGAAAGAATCAAGTTAGTAGCCGTTCCCACGCAGTCGAGTCTCATTCTTATAAATAGCATATTATTTCTCAACGACGATGAGCAAGGGTGCTTAACACTAGTGAAACTAGACAACTATTTTCTCGACTCTTGGGAACAGCCCTGTCCAAACTACCTGAGTTAAAGACAAGCCTAATGGAATATCAACCAGAAACCATCCATTAAGTCGCTTGGTTTGATATTTATTTTTGCGATTCCTTAAACTAATCCTTAGGATCCCCAATCGCGACCCAATATCCTAAGTTAAGTTTTGAAGGCCTAAGACGCAAGATCGGAGCTTCGCTTGTTTCTGCATTCCAGTACAAGCAAAGGGAAATTGGGTTAACAAAGGCGACAATTTGCTTGTTTGTATGTACATAACAAAGGGGCGAACAAATCTAATACGAAGTTTACGTGGAACTTTATTTATGGTAGATGTGAATCCATCATGTAGCTATATCATCCGATTAAAAGAAAACATAAGACCTAACCTTGCAGTATCTATTAAATTATGACCCAATCAATATCCTTCATTATAGGCATGACGAAAGAACGTGGAACAATTATCAGAAAGGACCAGAATGTAACCTAGAATCGTATAAATACATACCAACATTCACCAGTTTCCTCCAAAACAAATTGCAAATATTCGCATGGCTAACGAACTAGCCTAGAAAGGGAAATTACTGGAGAATAGATCCTAAGCATTATTACTTCTTGAAGTTCAATTCTTAGTGCCCTAAGCCAGTCAAGCCCACCTGAGCCAATCTCCCTCTGTCTCATGCAATTAGGAATAACAGCAATCCTCAGGAAGAGCAAATTTAGTTAACCGACGGCCCAAAAGGCTCTTTGGAACAGCACAAGGTCTTCCATTTTCCTTGTTTTGATCGATCCTCTCTCTCTTCCCTTCGTTTTATTACTCTCAATTAACAGAGGCGGTGTCTTTTTCTCTCTCTTTTTTTCTAATCCTTTTTGACTCTTTGACCTTTGACTAGTCAACACTCTTACATTACACAAGATGCTCTTTGGAATAGTTTCAACATTCTCTTGAAATCAACCAAGACCAGTATCACTCTCTAGGGAACTCCTACCCACTAGCGTATACCAATTCCATATCCTATATAAATGCTTCACAGGGCTGATTCACAAACTACCAGCTACATTCTCAAACGAACCAACACACACAAGACCAAACAAGAAGATCTAGAAGAACTGCTGAGAGGGAAGCGAATGGCCACCATAGCAGCTGAAACGATGCTTCGGTGCATCTTTCATGGAAGCTTGTTAGTAAATGATGTGGAGATTGAGCGGAGGCCATACTGTTAAGGTTGATGTCTTGTATTCTGTTATCCAAGAGATTATGAGGCGGTTTCGAAAGGCCCCCTGACGACTGGACAGCACGGGGGTCCTCCAGAGGCGTTTTATGTTCAGAGATAGCAGGATTTGTATGGGAAAGTTAAATATTTTAGGCTATGTGGGCAATTTTGTAATTTGTGCCATGTAGGGTTTCGCTATATGTATTTAGGGAGAAACAGGTCTCTATAGTAGAGAGAGAGAGTGAGAAGAGCGGCTGTACACTTTTCTACGTTATTAGTAAAACAGATCTCATCTCCCCGTGGACGTAGGTAGGCGGAACATCTCTCCTGCTGAACCACGTAAATTCTTGTGTTGTGCGAATTTCCATTACTTTCTTGCATCGTTGATAGGATCGAATTTAGATATTCGACACATACCACCGCAATTGCGGCTGTGCGCTGCACAAGACAAAAGGAAGTCATTCGACTGCTTGCACCCATCATAACAAGTTATCATTCCCCCGGAAGGAGTTTTCAACCAACTGCTCTTTGTATGCAGCAGCTTCCAAGTTCTCTTCTCAGTCTTGCTTTGTCTGCAGTTCTTCTGTCAGCAGCAAGGACAGAAGTTGACAGTAAATTAGCATGGTCAAGTAGATGATAGGTATATAGTGTAGGGATTCGTAGGAAAGAAGAAAAAAAGGTTAGAAACAGGGAAGCTTCTCTTTTGTTCTTTTTTATTTCTTGTGTCTTTACGTGCTCCTCAAGGGACAGAATCTCCGGAGGATAAACAGCACAAGCTTCTTTGCTAGATTCCTCCTGTAAACTTCTGCCGGAGTTCTTTTGCAGACGATTTCTTCTCTTCATATAATTACATGGGATAAAGAGTTAAATCTATTTACTTGACATATAAGTTAGCCGATTTGTAAATTTCCTTGCCAGTTTGTGGCAACAATGACTGTGGGACACTGTACTAAATAGCTAGTTTGATCTCATAAAGAGAAACAATTCTATGTAAGGTGATCTTAAAAATATTGCGATGGTACGGCCTCCGCTCGATCTCCATGTCATTCACTGACAAGCTTCCATGTACGACCCACCGAAGCATCGTCTCAGCTGCTACGGTGGCCATTCTCTTCTCTTTCTCCCTTCGAAACTTCCACTGTGTTTCCTCTTATGCGTAGGCAATTTGAGGTCAAGACTATTTTGTGTCTAATGGTTATAATTGTGAATCAGTTGAGTTCCTTAGGGAACATTTAGATAGGAGTAGGAAGAGATGGACGATAACGAATTGTGGGAGTTCCCTAGGAATGAGAGCTCGGTTTTTGGTAGAATTCAAGAAATGTCTTAATTTTGCTTCGAGCATTCGTTTGGTTAGTTAACTAAGAACGGAGTATTCGAGGGTTTTCTTGATTCCTAACTAGGAGAGAGAGAGAGAGAGAGAGAGAGAGAGAGAGAGAGAGAGAGAGAGAGAGAGAGCTCAGCTAATATGGCTTCAAATGTCAGCTTGGCTGGCAAGTTGCTTTTGTAGATTCTCATATTGGCTTAGACTTCTCCCAGGAGCAGCGTGTCCTTCGATTATTTCGTTAGCCAAGTGAATCCATAAAAGCGTTGTTAATGGTATGTATTACAATGCCCGAGTGTTGTATGTATATTGGTATTACATCTTTGTCATTTTCTAGCAGCCATCCAATTATAAAATTTTACTTTCTGATAAGGTTATCTCATTAAAAACTTGTTTAATCAACGCTTATGCTCATTCACCCCAACTCACCACCTATACTCATTCACCTGAATTCATGTCAGCATATATTTTGATTTTTTTCTTACTTTTTCTTTTCTTTTTTCTTTTCTCCTTCCCTCCCTAGCCATACCGGCCGTCGCCGGCCTCAGGCAAGGGCCGCCCTCGTTTGGGCAGGCGAGAGCATCCCTCGCCCTTGCCCCGACCTCGCTAGCTAAGGTGAGGGCAACCCTCGCCCAAAGCCAGCAAGGGCAACCCTCGCATCTGGCAAGGGTCGCCCTCGTCTGAGTCCGACGACCTCCGCCAGCTCGGTGATGGCCGACGTAGGAAAGAGGAAAAACTCTAAAAAGAAAAAGAAAAAAATAGAAACAGGAAAAAAAAATTCAAAAAAGTAAAAAGACGAAAATGTCCTCGGTCGGCGAGGTCATACCCTTCTTTAAGACTGATATGACAATTTCAGGCCCTTATTGAAACAAAGTCCACTTCATGCCTTAATTTGAGAAAATGAGGACACTTTATGCCCTTATTTGGAATTTTCAAGTATATCTTCTTTCGTTAAATTTGGGAAAATTTCAAATAATAACCTGAAGTGAAAATGAGGCCTGAAGTGGACCTTATTTCAAATAAATGCATGAAGTGCCCTTATTGATTCAAAGAAAGGGCTAACCAATGGTATTTTCATCATCAACATTTCTAATTTTCTTTCCTTTTTTGTTTCTTTTTTTTTTTTCCCTTCGATTTCGCCGGTGGCCGATCTCAGGCGATGGCCGGCCATCGACAAGGGTCGGGTGAGGCCGCCCTTGATGGCCACAGGTGAGCCCTCAAGGGCTAGCCTCGCCTAGGCGAGGTAACCGACGCCGACCGCAACAAAGAAAAAATGGGAAAAATGAAAAAAAAAAAAAGAGTAAAAAAGGAAAAAAATTAAAAAAAAATAAATGATGAAAAGGCCCTTAATTAGGCCTTTCTTTGAAATAATAAAAGCACTTCATGTCCTTATTTAAAATAAGGTCCACTTCAAACCTTTATTTGAAAAAATAAAAGCACTTCAAGCCCGTATTTGAAATTTTCTATACAAACTACAAGAAAAATCAGTGGGGGCAACCTTGTCAAAAACATGACCCTCACGCAAGAAATCTCCTCCCTTCACATTGTTAACCCAACAAGAACCAAGTGCTTCAAAATAGAACCAAAATGGTAAACAGCAAAGGAAACGTTAACAGAACAAGGTCATGAGACTTTAAGAACTTTCGGATAACGCTATGCTTTGAGCTCCTACAACTATCAGTGAAATTTTCAAAGCCGAGCCAAAGTGGGGCTCAGCTCGTTTTCTAGGGCCTTCTTCAATCTTTCTATGGAGACGTTTCGACTAGCCGCTAGGCGTTAGGCGCAGAATCTTCTTAGAGGAAAAGAGACCACTTTCACGTCCTAACTAATTTGGCACCAAAACTGGCTACAAACTTTTCTAGACATTCTCAATAAAGAGTTTGTTTTTTTCCAGAGAACTCCCAAGGCTTCACTAACATACACAGCTCAGCTAGTCCTACATAAATCTCCAGTGGATAATGCAGACATTTGAGCTCACTAAAGAAAGCTGCATCAACAGAAAAACAAAACCAAAACAAAACAGAAGACACAGAAAAGAAGGGAAGGAGGAAGATTCCGATTGAGGATGTCCACTATAACAGCTGAAACGACTCTCCGGTGTGTCCTCGATGGACGCTTGCCGTCAAATGACGCGGAGATCGAGCAAAGGCCTTATCACCGTAACTGCAATTGCGCTCTTCATAAGGAAGGATATCTTGTCTTGAAAGATATTGCCAATCAACTTGAGATGTCTTGCCATGATAATGCTGTTTGCAAAGCAATCTCCAAAATTGATGATCAATCAATATTTTCCATCTAAGAAATCCAAGCCGGCTCATTTAGCCATTACAACGTAAGCAATAGAGTATGCATTTGAATGGACATACAGAGAGTAGCTTTCTGAATCTGAACCATGTTGGTTATGGCATAGGGTCTGAGAGTATCAACTCCTTTAGCATAAAAGTCCACGATAAATTTTTGGTAATATCCATAACTCGGAGTTCACTAATAGTAAGAGTTGTAGCTGCAAAAAAAAAAACTACTTCAGATTCAAGATAAACTATGAATAATTTTGTCATCTTCAAAATATATAATGGGAGGTTTTCTCAACAGTAACATGGGGCGTTGGATCTTTTGGCTCGAGCAATCCATGTATGTATGCAAACCTCTCGGTCATGCATCGACTAAGGACCTACCTCATCCAAAATGCTGGACCACAGAACCAGCCCCCCGGGGTCAGATTCAGAGATATTCACTTTCACGTCCTACAAAGGACGACTCAATTCCATGTATCCCAAAAAGAGTAACTCCTGTCCCTACCTAATGTGATGCATGATTTTTGATTGAATTTTTCCAAAGTCCACTGCTGGTTATCTAGAAGATCGACAATTGACTAATCGAGTCACACACTGTCATCCTAGACGACTGTACAACATGACAATGCATAAAATCAGTAATAAGCAAGTTGTTGCTGACTATGGAAAAACATTTTGATGTAGGGCCAGTTTAGCATACAAAAGCAATCCCAAGAGACAAGTGCAGAAAAACAAAGTTCAATGCAATAGTTGCTGATGCATGGGTTACCGATCAATGAAGAAGACTTGGGAGTTGGTCTATGGAGCAGATTGTTGCAAGTCATAAAGAAATAAAAGAAAACAAATAAACTGGAGCTGGTCACTTTACCCGGCCAAATGAATGGAACCAAAAACTACAGCTAGTCGAATCACATGGAAAAGAAGCTAGAACATCACTATGTTCATGATGGGAAAAGACAAAGGAGTATTTCGTGGTGGCCAAGAACAAAACGACAGTGAATGGTAACTCGAAATGGAATTCAGTTCTTAACGTCGAACAGGGGAAAAAGGTCAGCTCATGGTTCAGAAGCAAAAAGACTTGCAACTTTTAAATCACCTCAAAATAATCTGGCCTGGAGTCTCGTAATCATATGGATTGGCCGATGAACATACTTGGCGTGCTCTGCTAGGTAATTCCGGGGGTTTCAGCAAGTTGCATCCGGAGAATTCCACTATGTACAAGGATGTCAACCCTCCAAGCCCCTCGAGCTCCGTTAGTTTCCCACAATGTCGTACTCTTAGATCTTTCAAGAGTTCTAAACCTGACAAATCTGGTAAGCTCTCAAGTGACTCGCACCATGATATGTTGATAAATTCTAACGATCTCGCCTCGCCAAGCCCGGGAACCTCCACAAGTTCCGGACAATTATTCAGGGTCAAGTACTCTAAACCTTCAAATGCCGAAAGATCTGGAAGGTTTACAATCGACTGGCATCGCTCAATGCATAGTCTTTTGCATGAAGAGAATTCCTCAAGCGCTTGGATATCACGGATCTTCCCACAGCCATTGATGTTCAGATATATTAACGTTCCGGGACAGGGTAAATCTGGTAGTCTTTCCAAAGAACTACAGCCGGAGAGATCCAATTCTGTCAAGTGTTCAGCATTATAAAGGCCTGTTATTTCAACTAGCTTCTCGCAACCCCCAGCTTGTATTCTCTTCAGACCCTTCAAGTTCGAACAATCCGGTAAACTCTCAATGGAAGCACACCCGGAGATGTCTAGTTCTTCCAAGTATTCCCATCTATCAAGGCTTGGAATCCCAACCAGATTCTTACAATCTGCAGCATCAAACTTCTTTAGAAATTTCAAGTTCAAAAGATCTGGTAATGTTTCTAATGCTGTACAACCCGGTATGATGATTGATCTTAATGAGACTAAATGACCAAGGCCCTCCAGCTTATGTAGCATGTCACAACGTCTTGCTGTCAAAGCAGTTAGGCACACAAGTTCTTGAAGCCCTTTGATTTCTATTAACTCAGAGCAATCGCTGAGATGCAATTCTGATAAGCGTTTCAAATCTGAAAAATCTGGGAATCTCTCCAAATTTTGACCTTGGTTGACTTCAAGCTTCAATAGACTTGAGGGAAGATCTGGGAGCCGTTCAATTTTATCACCAAGCTCAATGGACAATTCAGCAAGTCGAGAGAGGGTCTTCATCGTAGTTAAGGCACCCAAATCCTCGACTTTCATCGACAAGTATGTTAGATTGACTAGGTTGGCAATATCTGGGATTGCCTGACAGACCACATTTAGACTAGTTAAGCTAGAGGGAAGGTCTGGCAGAGATTGTAGCTCTTCGCATCTCCCTAAATCAAGCTCTTGGAGACATGATAACTTGTTAATGCTTTTTGGCAAACCGGAAATGCATGTCTTTTCTAAACGAAGGACTTGTAGTGAAGATAAATCCCCTACCTCACTAGGGATTTCTCCTTGCAGATCTCTACACTCTGAGACATCTAATTCTTCAAGCTTCTTCAAACTTCCAATGGTTCTAGGTAAACTTTTCAAGTAAGTTTGAGTCATGAGCAGAACTTTCAAATTGTGTAGATCCCCAATGGAGTGGGGCAGTTCCTTGAGAGCCGTTTGTGATAAACACAGACGGTCTAAAGATGTCCACTTTCCGATGGACTCAGGAAGTTCTCTCAATGAGAGGCATCCCTCTAGCGACAAGCTATGCAAGTTCCGGAGGGATCCTATGGAGCTGTCAATTCGGCGCAATGATCTACAATTACGAGCAGAAACTATCTCGAGCTTCCTCATGCGACCTATGGACATGGGAATCTCTTTTATGGAGCTACCATCAATAAGAAGCTCCCTCAAGTTTGTTAGTCCCCCCATTTCTTTAGGCAGCTCCTCGAGTTTCTCACATCCCCTCAAACTCAAGGATACGAGGTTCCTGATACTCCTGATAGAAGGATGAATTTTGACCAGATTAGCACAATATTCAAGATTCAAAATCTCAAGGTTCTGGAGAGCTGAGAAGTCAGGACTTTCAATCAACTTATTGCAGTGCTGAAGCCTCAGAACTTTGAGCTGGTCCGCGATCCACAACAAACGAAATATATCAACGTTAGCTCTTGAGCTTATCATATACCTTGCAAAGAGGAAAAAGAAGATAGAGATTTACCTTCTGTAGTCCATTCACATGGTGCCATGCGTCCCAGTGCTCTGTGAGACCGCTGACTCTTACATTAAGAATAACCAAGTTCTCTGGATGAAAGTTTGTTGGGAAAAAAGAGGTCCTGCAGGCCATCCAATCTAGCCATCTTAATCTAGGAAGAAGGTCCTTGAAATCTCCCGTGACTTCTGCCTGCTGGATACAAAGGTACCTTAAGTTCGGCAGTTTTCTAAACTGCTCATCTGTAAAGCAGTGTCGTTCAGAGAGCGAAGAAAAATATCCAAGATGGAGGGCCTTGATCTGATCCGTTCCCTGCAAGTGCCCAGAAACTGAGGAATAAGGGTGTTGCACAAGACCGGAATGTAGGCTAACGAAAAGTGTGACACATTTAATTTTTTCCATACGTAAATATTTGGTATAATCGTACATCCATCCAATTATTGACAGAACTCTAAGGAAACGATCATAAAAGCATTGATGCCAGGCATGCTCCATTACCATGTATGAGAGCTCTTCGAATTAATCCAGTTCGACCGCTTCCTAGTTTGATTGGCTTTTCTGGTTTAGATCAAATTTCTAATAGGGAGTCAAACAGGATAGAGCACATAACCTCGGTCGAACCGATTGTGTGTGATTGTGTTGTGTAGCAACCTAAGATATTATCTCGCTGAATCAGACAATGTCTGAACATGACTATACAAGTTAGGCCGGAGTCTACGTTTTCATTTGTGGGGTATGTTATGACACAGACACGATTTGATATGAATATCCTTGACCCCATATCATCGGTATTGTGCCTAAACTGAAGGTGCCACAAATTTGCTAATTCTACCCGCAACCTTTTCTTTACTCGGAATATGAGACTCCACACTTTTAGGGAACTTTTATAGCCTAAAAGAGGTAAGTATAAAGTAGAGAGCAGAAAACATGGTACCTCATTTTTCTCGAGCACTTTCAAAGCTTCCTCATGAATCCATAATCTACTGCGTTCACTTGCTTTCACAGAGTTTTCCTTCAAAACAATACTTCTACCAAGATCTCTCAATTGATCATGCATCCATAGCCTATTTCCCCTATTGCCAGGGACAATTTTAACCAGGGACATGAGACTCAACACTTCTAGTCCCAAGTTCGGAGAAAAGCCACAGTCATCCCACATATAAATTGGAAATCTTGGATCTGTTCTATTGAAGAAACATGCAATGTCGAGAAATATCTGCTTCACATCATTGGTTAGTGCATCGTAACTTATCTTCAGTTTCTCTTCAACCTTCTCATAAGGCACTTGTTTCAACTTCTTTAACGTGTCTCTCCACGCTGCTTCGCTTTTGTCGCACAAGAGTGACCCAATAACCTCGAGAGCCAACGGGAGCTGCCCAGTAGTGGAGACAATATCACGACAAAGAACCTTGAAGGCAGGAGGAGGGAAGTCACTTTGAAACGCGTGTCTACAAAATAGAACCATAGAACTTTCTTCGTCCAATCCCATAAGTTCATAGGCCCAGTATGATGTCCCAAACTGATTAAGAATAGTCTTATCTCTGGTTGTAATAATGATCCTACTTCCAGAACCATACAACTCATGCTCTCCCACAAGTGCCTCTAACTGATCTTTCTCACTCACATCATCGAGAAGAACAAGAACCCTTTTGCCTCTAAATCTAGAGTTGATGGTATTGATTCCATGGTCTCTGTTAGAAACTCCGTGGCGGCTTCCTTTAAGAACTTCAGAGATTAGTTCCTCCTGCAAGTGCTTAATTCCCTCACGAGATTCCGTTTCTCGGATATCTGCTAAGAAGCCACGGTGCTGAAATTGGCTCAACAGTAGGCTGTAGATGACCTTGGCAAGAGTTGTTTTACCAGCGCCACCCAATCCATGAATTCCAAGTATTCGAGTATCTTCAAATTTAGTATCTACTATAGTCATAATTTGTTCTATAGGAATGTCCACTCCGACCAAGTGTGTAGGGGTCACTAACTTAAAAGCATTCTTTAACTCGCTCAAAACCTTTACAACAACAAATTTTATGAGCTCTGCCTCATTCCTGTGAAAATAGTGTTATAATTGAGATCACGAACAAATATGTAAAGTAAAAGTTGTTAGAACAAACTCAGATAAATAAGCAACAAGATGAATTGGCAAAATTGACAATGGTCGATCGTATAAACAACTAAGGTACTTTGCCATAAAATAATAAGCTTATGTGGAAAAGGGATCTGGAAGTACCCATTAGCAATATTTTCGGATACCAATCCTTTCAAGGATCCAACTTCTTTGAGTGCTTGTCTCCATTCCCGGACAATGCTATCCTCGAAATAGTCGCGACGCTTCGTGTATGAGTTGAATTCATGTCCAAAGGTTCCTTTGAGCCATTTCACATCTGAGGGTTCAACTTTATAGAATATGGGCAAGACCACTTGTTTCATCTCTTTCTTGCACTTGAGCATCTGAACGAGCTCAAACAGGCACCATTTGCTGGAAGCATAGCATTCCGAGAGAACCGGGATCGAGATCTTACTGCTGTTGATGGCTCGGAGAAGCTTTGGGCCAATCTCCTCTCCTAGAGGGAGTTCGTCGTCGTCTCTGTACACGCGAACTCTCGCTTCATGGAGTCGCTGGTAGAGGTGGCTCGTGAAGCCCTTGCGAGAGTCTGGACCTCTGAAGCTTAAGAACACATCATAATCACATCCTGGTGATGCATCCGATGAAACTGGCGACTTGGAAACCGGCTTCTCCACGAAGGTAATCGCTTTTCTGTTCATCTTCAGGAATTCTAAGAGCATGAAAACTGAAAGCAAGGTTAATCGAATGCGAAACTATGAAGCACCGACACTTTGCCGGCGATGGAGGGGAGGGCGGTGAACGCGGAGAGTTTCCGAAAACAGAGAGTGCAGAAAATACATAACCCTGTTTAGAGCTATCTCAGTTTCACATTTCTTTTAGTTTAAAAATAAGAAAATGAAACAAACAATTCCTTTGCTCTGACCAAATATGCAATGTTATCATTCAATTTTTAATTCGATCAATGTTGTCCTTGAACTATTCTTTCCGTAATTGAGTCCTTGGTATTATTACAAGTTTTGCCCAAATTTTAAAATATCTGTTTCAAATTTCAAATTTCAAAAAAAAAAAGGAGCCCGATCTAGAGAGTTAGGGCGTACGTAATTCGGGCTCGAGTCGGGCCGAGCTAGGTACTGTTTAGTTTCGGGCCGGCGCCTAGAGCTTGTGAGCCTTGGGTCAACGTGCTAATCCTTAGCCATAGGAGATGGAGAGCACATTTGGAAACTTGAAGTGATCTGTACAGAAAAATAAAACTTTTTTGATTGGCCCCAAGTCAATCATCTGTTTCTGGTCTTCTTGTTCACATGTATCCCCAAGTCATTGACTATGTACATGCTCGACTTCTGCCTTCTAGTCTAGCCTTCCAATCTATAGTGTGTTGTAGGCTTGTAGCCGGAATCTGGAGTTTCCCACGTCGTGGCTTGAGGCTCAAAATATTTCTATTTTATGAATGAATAATCAAGACACTGGTATAATTCAAACTAACCAGCTGTCTAAGTTTGCCCACATCTTTAGGCACCAGACCAATTTTCAGAAACACATTTCTCCAGCAAGCATATTCTTAAAGGGAAATCCTTCAAGTTTCCATGTACAAGGACAACTACTCATGTTTTCCTGCAGAATTCTTGTTAAGCAAACTTCGAGTTCTGTTCTAGAGGCCTCGGTCAACTCTAGTAGCAGATTTAACATTTGATCGGGCACGGAAGAGAATTTGTGGCAAGGTCCGGGTTGGTAGCTTATGGACCCTGTAAATGGATGACATTCTCAATTACACCAAGCACAGTTCGGGAAGATAAACAGGCATTGAAGTGTGAAAGATTCCTCGAAGGTGTCATTCGAGTTTGAAATGCCAAAAGGGTAATTCTCTGCTATTTATCTTACTCAATTTAAAGAAAAGACATGACAATTTGTAAGAGAAATATGCAAACAAGACAGATTTCAGCGGAACATGGCTATAAGTTAATGTACCTGCTTAGAATCATAGATGAGGTTCAAGCAAATACACATGGAACTAAAATTCATCATTGCCACCAAACATCTAAACTTGATCGGATGGCAATCCAGAGGATACAAGTTCCAGAGAGAATAATAATAGCTTGCAAATGGCCAAGATAAAACAACACAGAGGAAAGACCATTGTACAAGAAATTAACATGCTTGTTCAAGGAATAGAAATCACGGAGTATCGGATTTCAGTCACTACAGATAATTCGTACCAAGATATATATGCTGTCATGAATTTAGGTGGATTAATAATTTAATATGAGTGCTGATTAAACTAGTTTTCATTAAAAAAAAAAACCCTTATTATAACAAAAATATAAACCAAAATAATTGAATGGCTGCCAAAATAGGGAAATCAAATAAAGGTCTAAGTACCATCATTTTTTCAAATAAAAGCCTGAAACAGACTTTTTTTGAAATAAGGATCTGAAGTGGTTAAATCGTCTCAAATAAGGACTTTTGGCTAGCTAGTGAGCATGTGACTATTCAGGCCATCAGAGATGGGGTATTTTAGTTTAAAAAATAAAATTCTAAGCATATAATTTTTTTAATTTTTTTACTTTTCTTTTTTATTTTTATTTTTCCTTCTTCTCCTTCTCTCCCTAGCCATAGCCGGCCATCGACGGCCTCAGGTGAGGTCTCTCTTCTAAAGAACTCCAACAATTTGTTATCATCTATCTATTCCTACTCCTATTTAAGTGTTCCTAAAGCCACTCAACTTATTCACAACAAAAGACTTAAGACCCACAATATTCTGGAGCAGCTGAGAACTGTAGAACTGTAGAAGGAAGAAAGAGAAGAGAATGGCCACCATCGCAGCTGAGACCATGCTTTGGCGTGTCCTAGAAGGAAGCTTGTCAATGAATGATGTGGAGATCGAGCGGAGGCTGTACCATCGTGAAGGAAACGAATTCCCGTTCGAAACGATAAACATGCGGAAAAACATACTGTAATATGTCCAAGATTCACTAACTTGTATCACCGATCGGAGTACGATCACACGAGGGAAAGTACTCGCTGTCCACAGATTAAGTGCCTCCGACAAATAGCCTTGCGAGAATCAGTCGTCCGAACAAGCGCGAGAGAAGAACGAGGGAGATCGTTCTTGAGAGCGTTTTTGGAGAGAGGCAAAACTGACGTTCAGTTTAAACTGACGTACTTAACTTCTTCCTTTATGTTATCTTTTATTCAAAAGAGATAACCCTCTCTTTAGAAACTTCCGATAACCGCCTTCAGTAACCTCCCTCTAGTAACCGCCTTTCGGTAACTGCTTTTCGGTAACCGTCATTCGGTTTTAGCCCATTATGGGTGAATTAATTAATTCTAATCAATTAATTCCAACATCTCCCACTCGCACATTATGGGCTATACACAATACCCTTTTCTCTGCAAGTTTCATATCGGCAAATAATCCGTGCGACCAGCATATACTGAGAGCTCGTTGCCATACATCTGTTAGGAGTATATAGCAGCTCAAAATGGACATAATCAAGAGTAGATTTTCGTATGCTGTACCCTAGATCGATCAGTCACAGTTATATCTCTCTCAATCTCTTTTACGGATGATTCATTGTATTCACAATTATGATCATACAAAATAATCATAAGTGACCGGTCTGTGAATACACAACTATCATGTGACTCAAAATCTAAATCGATCTTCCTCTTTCCTTAAACCTCTCAATCTCAGTTCAGCTCGCTTTTCTAGAAATGTCCCATTAGATCGAATCAATCTCATGACCATTGGCAACATCCTAAGATAGCAAACACTGAATAGAAACCTTGAGAATAAGTCAGAGTCGTGAGGGGACATATTTGAGAAACTTTTATCCTCAAGAGTCTCACACGGCTTGAAAGTTGAGATCAAAACTTTCGCCAGCTCTTATTGGTCGGCTCATGCATACGTAGTATGAAATACGTATTGCGGTATTTTTTCTCCTTCCCCTTGGAGCGCATGTCTATCCATTTAATACCGTACAGATGATAGTTTAGACACACTCAATGTCTAACTTGAGTTCACGTAACTACTCTGCTCAAAAGTATCCATCAGAACTCACATCTGGCAATAAAGACAGATAAAGTGAAACGTGTGGGTTATTTTCACTTTCAGACATAATAAACATTATGACCTCATCTTAGCACTTTGTTAAGGCGACATTTATACTTTAAGCTCGAGCTCTCAATTATCACCTGGATTATAAGCTTAAAATTGTCTCATCTCTATTTATCACATAGTAAATTTAGGCGATTACCCGTGTGAGTGGGCTAATCTCTTATCTGTCCGACATACTTTCTCAACATAATACACTAAGTATTTATATGCATAAATGTTATACAAACTCATAGACATCAATAATGATAACAAATACCATTAACTGTGAACTTTGGGAAAAATACAAATATCCAGTACTTTAACTTCTACGCACTCCCTTTGTCAACACATGACCAGGTAAAACATCTTTAGGAATTGACTTCGTTAGAGGATCTGTTATCATTCTTTGCATAGATATGTACTGTACGTTCACATCTTTTCGTACAACCATGTCTTTTACAATATATATATATATATATACTTCATGTCTATTTGTTTGGTCTTGCAATGGATCTTTAGTGTAAGTTATTGCTGCTTGGCTATCACAATTAACTAATAATTGAACCTGCGGCATCCTTAGCAACACCTCTTAGTCCAAACATATCTTAAGCCAAACACTCTCTTGTACTGTTGCTAACAGTGCCACGAATTCAGCTTCTATCGTGGATAAGGCTATACACGTTTACTTCTTACTACTCCATGATATGGCGCCATTGTTAAGTAAGGATGCGAAACCAGAGGTGAAACTTCTCACATCTAAACCTCTTCCTCAATCAATATCAGTATAGCCTTCAAGGCGCAGATCATTACCTTGATAACTCAACGAATAATCGACAGTACCCCTTCAGATACCTCAAAATTATCTTTACGGCAATCTAATGTGCTTGACCTGTGCTGGATTGGTATCTACTAACCATTCCAATTGCATAACTAATATCAGGTCTTGTATACCTCATAGCGCACATTAAGCTTCCAACAGCTCTAAGACATGGAACGCTTTTCATTTGTTCATTTGCTTTTGGAGTCTCAGGACACATTAAGCGGCTCTGACCTTCACCTCTTGCAATAGGAGTATCAATGGGTTTACAATCTTGCATGCAAAATCATTCAAGGACTTTATCTATATAAGTCTCTTGTGAAAGAGATCACGATCTCTTTGAACGATATTTTGAAATCTTAATTCCAAAAATATATGCAGCTTCACCCATATCCTACATCTCAAAAATTGGCACAAAACCAGTTCTTAACTATATTGACAAACTCCATATAGCTTCCGGCAATTAATATATCATCAACATATAATGATAAGATCACAAATTGATCTTTGGATCTTTTGATATATCTACAATGATCTATATCAATTGTTACAATATCATATGCCACTACGGCATTATGAAAAAAAAAATGTATATATCATTATCTCGAAGACTGCTCAAGGCCATATATCGATCTCAAAAGTCGATATACTTTTTGTTTTTGACCTTCTGTAACAAACCCAATGGGTTATTCCATATAAAATGTCTTATTCTGATTCTCCACTGAGAAAAGCAATCTTTTCATCCATGTGATATAATTTCATATCCATACTAGCCACTATTTCCAGAATAAGGCGAATTGAGGTAAATCTCACCACAGGAGAAAAAAGCCTCTTCATAATCAATTCCTTATTATTGATTATACCCTTTTGTCACAAGGTGAGCCTTATACTTCTCATTCGAGCCATCATCCTTGAGAAACCATTTGTTCCCAATGGCTCTGCGTCCTTTCGAAAGATCAACCAGTTCCCAAACTTGGTTTGATTTCATCGACTCCATCTCTTCTTCCATTGCTTTCATCCACTTTTCCTTATCAGGGCAAGATAGAGCCTCATTTTCATTTCTTGGCTCATCCTCTCCTTGTGGAGCGACCATGAAAGCTTCCCCTTCAATCTCAAAGTGTTGACGGGGAATGCTTTTGCAACTTCTTTGCAGGAGATTGTACACTTAGTACTTGTACACTTAGTACATCATGCTCTATTGTGTTCCCACTCGGATTAGAAAACGACAACACCGTCTCATCAAGTGGTTGCAATTTGAGACTAGTTCGAAACAAATTCCCCACTTCTCACATTGCTCCCACTTGGATGATATGCCCTAATAAAATCATTATCACTATCCAAGGTTTCAAACAGAGAATAGTCTTCACTTATCTCGACCTTTTTCGGAAATTCATTCTCTAAGAATGTGACATCTTGGGATTCAAATTCAGTTACACTCCCACTTTCTTGCTTACCTATAAACACATGCCCCATTTCCCATACTTGTGGGATAACTTTTGTGCATAGGCAACACATCCCCAAGGTCTAAGAAAAACGTCAAACTTATTTTTGTCTTGTCCATAACTTATATGGAGTGAAAGTAACTGATTTAGAAAACACACGGTTAAGTATATAGACAGTAGTCAACAAAGTGTCACCACAAAAGGTGATTATCAATTAACTTGTGCTATCACAGACCTAACCATTTCCAATAGGACCTGTTTCTTTTTTTTTTTTTCTACAACTCCATTCTTTTGGGGAGTCGCTGGAATAGTCAACTGTTTTTCTATTCCTTTTTCATCACATAAATTTCTGAACGAATCAGGTAAGTACTCTCGACCTCGATTGGATCTCAATGCTTTTATTTTCATGTCCAATTGATTTTCTACCAAACTCATAAATTTCTTAGAACAACTCATGCCTCAGATTTACGGGAAATCAAATCGGCATGTTCGAATCGATCTCAATTATCTATAAATGTGATGAAATAAACAGCCCAATGCCTTGCTTCACATTCATTGAACCACATGTGTCCGAATGGATCAACTACAAAGGAAAATCAGCTCTTGTTTTTTTTTTTCCAGATGATTTTCTCATTGTTTTTCTCGCTAGGCAATGCTTTCAAATAGGCAAATCGACTTTTCAATATTGCCCAATAAGCCCTCTTTGGCTTATCTAAAACTTTCACTGTTGGTCAATGAGACCAAGTCTAGCATGCCATATATTCACATCATTACAGAAGATGTAAATAGAGAATAACAAACATTCACATTATTGTACTCAACAATTAGCACAATAAAACCATTCAGAAAATATCCAGAACCATAATAATTTGTTCCCAATAACAAGTCATTACCATCGTTATGAAAGTTTAAACTAAAACTAAGTTTAACCAATCCTAACAGGAAAACAAAATTCCGTTGAGCATATAATACATCATGTAGGAACAGGGTGCGACCACTGCGCATATTCAATTGGCAAATGCCAATCCCCTTGTCTTCCACTCAGGAATTATTTTCCACATATATTCAGTTTGCTCCATGTGGAAGTCGTTGAAATTCCACAAAGGCATTTCTATCCTTTCAATACATGGTCTGTGGCCATTAAGTCTATGATCCACAAAGGATAAGTTTCAGTTACGAGACTGAACAGGAAACATATGTAACACTCTCAAGTGTGCAAAGGGTTTCTAATTTCTTTAACTCACCACAATTGCAAGTAAAGTGACCCTTTTTTACCACAGTTAAAAAAAAAACACTTCACTTTTGAAATGTCATTCTTGAAAGGACGTTTTTCCTTCCCATGGCAATTAAACTTTGGTTTCTTTCATAAAGATTTTATTCTTTTTGCCCTTTCCACTTCTCGAAACCACCTTAATGCTTACGATTGGAACACGAAGCCCCATTTGAGCTAGAACCAACATAACAAATGTCGGTTTCTTGTTTAGCCGCCAGAAGGCGACCCACCTCTTGCTCAAGACGGCGTATAGCATTTTCAAAAAGTCTTTACGTTATTGTGGATCTAGTGAATTTTCATATGCACCCAGCTATAAGGCAAAGAACGGATTACTGCTTACATTTGCTGCTTATCAGTCAAACTGTGGCCAGCAACTTACAATTCACTTATCATGTTTGACATACGCTTGAAATGTTGTTTCATATTCTGCCCATGAGGCATCATATGAATGTCAAACTTTATAGTGATCTGTCTCGGTTTGGTGATCCTTGTCTAACCAAACTTAGCTCTTTTCTTCTCCCTCCTTTTTTTTGTAATGCCTCCCACTTGACTTTGGCATTTTCATAAATGCCTGAACTCACGCATAAAATAATTTTTCATGCTACTCAGCAACATAATGCGAGCAATAGAGTTCATCCTTTTCCATGCAGCAAACGCCTCTTTATACTTTCTATGCTGTGCAGTATTTTCATCGTCAGGTTCTTCCATAACTAGGCTTAGAGCTTTGAATGTTTCTTGCTTTTCTAGCACACACTGAATTTTCATATTCCAGATTTCATAATTCTTGCTGTTCAAAAAAAAAAATATCTCCTTTGTCAAGCTCAGCTACGATATTATAAGAAGCTATAGCCATTGTATCTGAACACGAAATTCTATAGACATGTATTCACGAATTATCAATGCCTTACATTTATGCATCTATTTTACAGTAACTAATTATATTAATGAATAATTTCATATAAGGTCTTAGATTCGAAAGTTCACTATGTTCCCAATCATCGTCTAAGAATCCTCGCTTGAAATTATCATTAACATAATTATTTATGTAAAATTGAATTCACTAAAGTTACTAAAACTTTCTAGAACTCCCCACTCAACCATATAATACCATTGAGGCATTATAAAACATTTCCTATAATCCATTCACAACTAAATATTTCATAAAATATTTACATACAATATGAATGGTAATAAAATAAAAGGGAAATATTTACAAGTGATAAACCAATAAGAAATCAACAACATCAGATATAATAATGCTTCACATAAATAGGGAAAGACTCAATAAACTCGTCGGGAAACTTCTTGACCCTAGAAGGTGTCCCTATAATGGCTCTTGCGAAACCCTCGGGTTTATGCCAGAGAGAATTCTGTCTTCTCCAAGGCGCATTCTATCTACGCCAGGACCCATTCATAGCAAGGGTCGATATTTTCCTTACTCCAACCCTCATGAACTCTATTAGGAAACTGATTCCAAATTCCTTATAGGAATATGGGCCATTTTTCCATAAGTGATCATAGACCTCATGCCATTCCACAGGTAGAGTACTTCTCAAGGCTTTGACTTTTTCAAAGTCTACCATGACATGACCCCTCCAAATGATTTCTTGTATCATTTCATTGACCCTTATGATGTGTGTCATCATGTCGACACCACCATCCCATTGGTAAACATCTAATTCACCAATCAGCCTTGTAAGTGTCAATTTTTCCTCTTGTGTCCTTGGGAGTATCGGGGTTCGCACCATATGTTCCATAGTTCCTGCAACGAATGCAGCACAATGAAAAAGGGATTACACATAATCCATGATGCATAAATTGGTAAAAAAAAAAAATACTAACTTGTAGGAAATTTCAATACGAACACATCGGTATCAAAATCGCCTCATTTGGATACTCCACGCGCCCTCACGCGCCTCTAGAAGCCTCTGCGCGTGGGCTTCACGCGCCGCACGTGCTCACACGTGCTGGTCAACGGTCAGCATTGACTGGTCAACCGTTGACCGGGTCAGATCCGGGTCGGGTCACAGGTCGGGTCACGGGTCGGGTCGGGTCGAGTCTCGAGTCGGGGTTGCCACATCAGCGTCCACGTCAGCACGCACGTCGCGACTAACCGTCGCACGTGCTGCGCACGTGGGCGCGTGAGTCCCACGCGCACCGCCGTCCCTCGGCGCGTGTGGCGCGTGCGGCCGTCACCGGTGGCCTCTGGAGGCGGTCAACCACTCTCCGGACTCGTATCGACGAGTACATTCCGAATATGCAATCATTTTTCAGTTTTACCAAACAAATGTTTCGTAAAACGCCATAAAACGTATTAGTGTATTGCACAAAATAGGGCATATTGCGAAAACGTGAAACACAGTTCGCATACATGTTAAAATTGGTGCAAAACCTAGTATAACGATCAGGAAAACAAGTAAACAGGCTCTGATACCAATGAAGGAAACGAATTTCCGTTCGAAACGATAAACATGCGGAAATACATACTGTAATATGTCCAAGATTCACTAACTTGTATCACCGATCGGAGTACGATCACACGAGGGAAAGTACCCGCTGTCCACAGATTAAGTGTCTCCGACAAATAGCCTTGCGAGAATCAGTCGTCCGAACAAGCGCGAGAGAAGAACGAGGGAGATCGTTCTTGAGAGAGTTTTTGGAGAGAGGCAAAATTGACGTTCAGTTTAAACTGACGTACTTAACTTCTTCTTTTATGTTATCTTTTATTCAAAAGAGATAACCCTCTCTTTAGAAACTTCCGATAACCGCCTTCAGTAACCTCCCTCTGGTAACCGCCTTTCGGTAACTGCTCTTCGGTAACCGTCATTCGGTTTTAGCCCATTATGGACGAATTAATTAATTCTAATCAATTAATTCCAACACGTCGGAATTGCGGGTGTGCACTTCACAAGTTGAAAGGCGACCGGCCAGCCGCTTGCTCCCGTCATAGCAACATGTCATTCCCGAAAGAGAGTTACCAGTAATTGCTCCTTTTCCATGGCGGCTTCCAAGTTCTCTTCTCATCCTTTCCTTTTGAAGTGTTCTTCCATCAGTAGCAAGGACAGCACAAGACATCGAATTAGCTTTGATGAGTAGATGATAGGCATGCATTGGAGGCATTATACAGCTGGAATAGAACAGGAAGGTCAGAAACAGAGGATCTGCACATTTTGGTTTTGACCCTTAAAGTGCTCCTCGTGGAAACAAAAACCTCAGAGGATCGATTTTGCACCCGCTTCTCCTCCATCTCCCTCCTGTAAATTCAAGACTTCTACATGTATACACATTCTTCTCCCTTGTTTTCTTTCACATGGGACAACAGATGTTGAATTTATCAATGGAAAGAATCAAGTTAGTAGCCGTTCCCACACAGTCGGGTCTCATTCTTATAAATAGCATATTATTTCTCAACGACGGTGAGCAAGGGTGCTTAACACTAGTGAAACTAGACAACTAATTTCTTGACTCTTGGGAACAGCCCTGTCCAAACTACCTGAGTTAAAGACACGCCCAATGGAATATCAACCAGAAACCATGCATTAAGTCGCTTGGTTTGATGTTTATTTTGCGATTCCTTAAACTAATCCTTAGGATCCCCAATCGCGACCCAATATCCTCAGTTAAGTTTTGAAGGCCTAAGAAGCGAGATCTGAGCTTCGCTTGTTTTTGCATTCCAGTAAGAGCAAAGGGAAATTGGGTTAACAAGGCGACAATTTGCTTGTTTGTATGTACATAACAAGAAGGCGAACAAATCTAATACGAAGTTTATGTGGAGCTTTATTTATGGTGGATGTGAATCCATAATGCAGCTATATCATCCGATTAAAAGAAAACATAAGACCTAAACTTGCAGCATCTATTAAATTAGGACCCAATATCCTTCATTATAGGCATGACGAAAGAACGTGGAACAATTATCAGAAAGGACAAGAATGTAATCTAGAATCCTACAAATACATACCAATATTCACCAGTTTCCCCCAAAACAAATTGCAAAGATTCGCATGGCTAACGAACTAACCTAGAAAGGGACATTATTGGAGAATACATCCTAAGCATTATTACTCCTTGAAGTTCAATTCTTAGTGCCCTAAGCCAGTCAAGCCCACCTGAGCCAATCTCCCTGTCTCATGCAATTAGGAATAACAGCAATCCTCAGGAAGAACAAATTTAGTTAACCGACGGCCCAAAAGGCTCTTTGGAACAGCGCAAGCTCTTCCATTTTCCTTGTTTTGATCGATCCTCTCTCTCTCTCCCCTTCGTTTTATTACTCTCAATTAACAGAAGCGGTGTCTTTTTCTCTCTCGTTTTTCTAATCCTATTTGACTCTTTGACCTTTGACTAGTCAACACTCTTACATTACACAAGATGCTCTTTGGAATAGTTTCAACATTCTCTTGAAATCAACCAAGACCAGTATCACTCTCTAGGGAACTCCTACCCGCTAGCGTATACCAATTCCATATCCTATATAAATGCTTCACAGGGCTCGGGAAAGATTCACAAACTACCAGCTACATTCTCAAACGAACCAACACACACAAAACCAAACAAGAAGATCTAGAAGAACCGCTGAGAGAGAAGCGAATGGCCACCATAACAGCTGAAACGATGCTTCGGTGCATCTTTGATGGAAGCTTGTTAGTAAATGACGTGGAGATTGAGCGGAGGCCATACCACCGCAATTGCGGCTGTGCGCTGCACAAGGTGAAAGGAAGTCATTCCACTGCTTGCGCCCATCATAACAAGATATCATTCCCCCAGAAGGAGTTTTCAACCAACTGCTCTTTGTATGCAGCAGCTTCCAAGTTCTCTTCTCAGTCTTGCTTTGTCTGCAGTTCTTCTGTCAGCAGCAAGGACAGAAGTTGACAGTAAATTAGCATGGTCAAGTAGATGATAGGTATATAGTGTAGGGATTCGTAGGAAAGAAGAAAAAAAGGTTAGAAACAGGGAAGCTGCTCTTTTGTTCTTTTTTATTTCTTGTGTCTTTACGTGCTCCTCAAGGTACAGAATCTCCGGAGGATAAACAGCACAAGCTTCTTTGCTAGATTCCTCCTGTAAACTTCTGCCGGAGTTCTTTTGCAGACGATTTCTTCTCTTCATATAATTACATGGGATAAAGAGCTAAATCTATTTACTTGACATATAAGTTAGCCGATTTGTAAATTTCCTTGCCAGTTTGTGGCAACAATGACTGTGGGACACTGTACTAAATAGCTAGTTTGATCTCATAAAGAGAAACAATTCTATGTAAGGTGACCTTAAAAATATTGCGATGGTACGGCCTCCGCTCGATCTCCATGTCATTCACTGACAAGCTTCCATCTACGACACACCGAAGCATCGTCTCAGCTGCTACGGTGGCCATTCTCTTCTCTTTCTCCCTTCGAAACTTCCACTGTGTTTCTTATGCGTAGGCAATTTGAGGTCAAGACTATTTTGAGTCTAATGTTTATAATTGTGAATCAGTTGAGTTCCTTAGGGAACAGTTAGATAGGAGTAGGAAGAGATGGACGATAACGAATTGTGGGAGTTCCCTAGGAAAGAGACCTCGGTTTCTGGTAGAATTCAAGAAATGTCTTAATTTTGCTTCGAGCATTCGTCTGGTTAGCTAACTAAGAACGGAGTATTCGAGGGTTTTCTTGATTCCTAACTAGGAGAGAGAGAGAGAGAGAGAGAGAGAGAGAGAGAGAGAGAGCTCAGCTAATATGGCTTCAAATGTCAGCTTGGCTGGCAAGTTGCTTTTGTAGATTCTCATATTGGCTTAGACTTCTCCCAGGAGCAGCGTGTCCTTCGATTATTTCGTTAGCCAAGTGAATCCATAAAAGCGTTGTTAATGGTATGTATTACAATGCCCGAGTGTTGTATGTATATTGTTATTACATCTTTGTCATTTTCTAGCAGCCATCCAATTATAAAATTTTACTTTCTCATAAGGTTATCTCATGAAAAACTTGTTTAATCGGCGCTTATGCTCATTCACCCCAACTCACCACCTATACTCATTCACCTGAATTCATGTCAGCATATATTTTGATTTTTTTCTTACTTTTTCTTTTCTCCTTCCCTCGTTGGCCATAACCGGCCATCGGCGGCCTCAGGCAAGGGCCGCCCTCGTTTGGGCAGGCGAGAGCATCCCTCGCCCTTGCCCCGACCTCGCCAGCTGAGGTGAGGGCAACCCTCGCCCAAAGCCGGCAAGGGCAACCCTCGCATCTGGCAAGGGTCGCCCTCGTCTGAGTCCGACGACCTCCGCCAGCCCGGTGATGGCCGACGCAGGAAAGAGGAAAAAATATAAAAAGAAAAAAAAATAGAAAAAGGAAAAAATTCAAAAAAGTAAAAAGACGAAAATGACCTCGATCAGCGAGGTCATATCTTTCTTTGAGACTGATATGGCAATTTCAGGCCCTTATTGAAACAAGGTCCACTTCATGCATTAATTTAAGAAAATAAGGACACTTCATGCCTTTATTTGGAATTTTCGATTATATCTTCTTTGGTTAAATTTAGGACAAATTTCAAATAAGAGCGTAAAGTGAAAATGAGACATGAAGTGGATCTTATTTCAAATAAAAGCCTGAAGTGCTCTTATTGATTTAAAGAATGGGCTAACCAATGATATTTTCATCATTAACATTTCTAATTTTCTTTCCTTTTTTGTTTCTTTTTTTTTTTCCCTTTTCGCCTGTGGCCGATCTCAGGCGATGGCCGGCCATCGACAAGAGTTGGGTGAGGCCGCCCTTGATGGCCACAGGCGAGCCCTCGAGGGCTAGCCTTGCCTAGGCGAGGCAACCAACGCCGACCGCAACAAAGAAAAAATGGAAAAAATGAAAAAAAAAAAAAAAGTAAAAAGGGAAAAAAATGAAAAAAATAAATGATGAAAAGGCCCTTAATTAGGCCTTTCTTTGAAATGATAAAAGCACTTCAAGTCAGGAAGCGGAACACCTAATATTGGGGTTTCTTTGACATAGGTAACATTACTCAAACCAGGCCATCCAAAAAATAGACGGCCTGATTTAAGTAATGTTACCCATGTCACAAAAACTTCAATGTTAAGTGATTCGGATCTCTTCAGGTCCTTATTTAAAATAAGGTTCACTTGAGACTCTTATTTGAGAAAATAAAGGCACTTCAAGCCCTTATTTAAAAATTTCTCTACAAACTACAAGAAAAATCAGTGGGGGGCAACCTTGTCAAAAACATGACCCTCACGCAAGAAATCTCCTCCCTTCACATTGTTAACCCAACAAGAACCAAGTGCTTCAAAGTAGAATGAAAAAGGTAAACAGCAAAGGAGACGTTAACAGAACAAGGTCATGAGACTTTAAGAACTTGCGGACAACGCTATGCTTAGAACTCCTACAACTATCGGTGAAATTTTCAAAGCCGAGCCAAGTGGGGCTCAGCTCGTTTTCTAGGGCCTTCTTCAATCTTTCTATGGAGACGTTTCGGCCAGCCGCTAGGCGTTAGGAGCAGAATCTTCTTAGAGGAAAAGAGACCACTTCATGTCCTAACTAATTTGGAGTCAACACTGGCTACAAACTTTTCTAGACATTCTCAATAAAGAGTTTGTTTTTTTCTAGAGAACTCCCAAGGCTGCACTAACATACACAGCTCAGTCAGTCCTACATAAATCTCCAGTGGATAACGCAGACATTTGAGCTCACTAAAGAAAGCTGCATCAACAGAAAAACAAAACCAAAACAAAACAGAAGACACACAGAAAAGAAGGGAAGGAGGAAGATTCCGATTGAGGATGTCCACTATAACAGCTGAAACGACTCTCCGGTGTGTCCTCGATGGAAGCTTGCCGTCAAATGACGCGGAGATCGAGTGAAGGCCGTATCACCGTAACTGCAATTGCGCTCTTCATAAGGAAGGATATCTTGTCTTGAAAGATATTGCCAATCAACTTGAGATGTCTTGCCATGATAATGCTGTTTGCAAAGCAATCTCCAAAATTGATGATCAATCAATATTTTCCATCTAAGAAATCCGAGCCGGCTCATTTAGCCATTACAACGTAAGCAATAGAGTATGCATTTGAATGGACATACAGAGAGTAGCTTTCTGAATCTGAACCATGTTGGTTATGGCATAGGGTCTGAGAGTATCCACTCCTTTAGCATAAAAGTCCACGATAAATTTTTGGTAATATCCATAACTCGGAGTTCACTAATAGTAAGAGTTGTAGCTGCAAAAAAAAAAAACTACTTCAGATTCAAGATAAACTATGAATAATTTTGTCATCTTCAAAATATATAATGGGAGGTTTTCTCAACAGTAACATGGGGCATTGGATCTTTTGGCTCGAGCAATCCATGTATGTATGCAAACCTCTCGGTCATGCATCGACTAAGGACCTACCTCATCCAAAATGCTGGACCACAGAACCAGCCCCCCGGGGTCAGATTCAGAGATATTCACTTTCACGTCGTACAAAGGACGACTCAATTCCATGTATCCCAAAAAGAGTAACTCCTGTCCCTACCTAATGTGATGAATGAATTTTTATTGAATTTTTCCAAAGTCCACTGCTGGTTATCTAGAAGATTCACAATCGACTATTCGAGTCACACACTGTCATCCTAGATGACTCTACTACATGATAATGCATAAAATCAGTAATAAGCAAGTTGTTGCTGAATATGGAAAAACACTTTGATGTAGGGCCAGTTTAGCATACAAAAGCAATCCCAAGAGACAAGTGCAGAAAAACATAGTTCAATGCAATAGTGGCCGATGCATGGGTTACTGATCAATCAAGCAGACTTGGGAGTTGGTCTATGGAACTGATTATTGCAAGTCATAAAGACATAAAAGAAAACAAATAAACTGGAGCTGGTCACTTTACCCGGCCAAATGAAGGGAACCAAAAACTACAGCTAGTCGAATCACATGGAAAAGAAGATAGAACATCGCTATGTTCGTGATGGGAAAAGACAGAGGAGTATATCGTGGTGGCCAAGAACAAAACGACGGCGAATGGTAACTCGAAATGGAATTCAGTTCTTAACTTCGAACAGGGGAAAAAGGTCAGTTCATGGTTCAGAAGAAAAAAGACTTGCAACTTTTAAATCACCTCAAAATAATCTGGCCTGGAGTCTCGTAATCATATGGATTGGCCGATGAACATACTTGGCGTGCTCTGCTAGGTAATTCCGGGGGTTTCAGCAAGTTGGATCTGGAGAATTCCACTATGTACAAGGATGTCAACCCTCCCAGCCCCTGGAGCTCCGTTAGTTTCCCACAATGTCGTACTCTTAGATCTTTCAAGAGTTCTAAATCTGACAAATCTGGTAAGCTCTCAAGCGACTCGCACCATGATATGTTGATAAATTCTAACGATCTCGCATCGCCAAGCCCTGGAACCTCCACAAGTTCCGGACAATTATTCAGGATCAAGTACTCTAAACCTTCAAATGCCGAAAGATCTGGAAGGTTTACAATCGACTGGCATCGCTCAATGCATAGTCTTTTGCATGAAGAGAATTCCACAAGCGCTTGGATATCACGGATCTTCCCACAGCCGTTGATGTTCAGATATATTAACGTTCCGGGACAGGGTAAATCTGGTAGTCTTTCCAAAGAACTACATCCGGAGAGATCCAATTCTGTCAAGTGTTCAGCATTATAAAGGCCTGTTATTTCAACTAGCTTCTCGCAACCCCCAGCTTGTATTCTCTTCAGACCCTTCAAGTTCGAACAATCCGGTAAACTCTCAATGGAAGCACACCCGGAGATGTCTAGTTCTTCCAAGTATTCCCATCTATCAAGGCTTGGAATACCAACCAGATTCTTACAATCTGCAGCATTAAACTTCTTTAGAAATTTCAAGTTCGAAAGATCCGGTAATGTTTCTAATGCTGTACAACCCGGTATGATGATTGATCTTAATGAGACTAAACGACCAAGGCCCTCCAGCTTATGTAGCTTGTCACAACGTCTTGCTGTCAAAGCAGTTAGGCACACAAGTTCTTGAAGCCCTTTGATTTCTATTAACTCAGAGCAATTGCTGAGATGCAATTCTGATAAGCGTTTCAAATCTGAAAAATCTGGAAATCTCTCCAAATTTTGACCTTGGTTGACTTCAAGCTTCAATAGACTTGAGGGAAGATCTGGGAGCCGTTCAATTTTATCACCAAGCTCAATGGAGAATTCAGCAAGTCGAGAGAGGGTCTTCATTGTAGTTAAGGCACCCAAATCCTCGACTTTCATCGACAAGCATGTTAGATTGACTAGGTTGGCAATATCTGGGATTGCCTGACAGACCACATTTAGACTAGTTAAGCTAGAGGGAAGCTCTGGCAGAGATTGTAGCTCTTCGCATCTCCCTAAATCAAGCTCTTGGAGACATGATAACTTGTTAATGCTTTTTGGCAAACTGGAAATGCATGTCTTTTCTAACCGAAGGACTTGTAGTGAAGATAAATCCCCTACTTCACTAGGGATTTCTCCTTGCAGATCTCTACACTCTGAGACATCTAACTCTTCAAGCTTCTCCAAACTTCCAATGGTTCTAGGTAAACTTTTCAAGTAAGTTTGAGTCATGAGCAGAACTTTCAAATTGTGTAGATCCCCAATGGAGTGGGGCAGTTCCTGGAGAGCCGTTTGTGATAAACACAGTCGGTCTAAAGATGTCAACTTTCCGATGGACTCAGGAAGTGCTCTCAATGAGAGGCATCCCTCTAGGGACAAGCTATGCAAGTTCCGGAGGGATCCTATGGAGCTGTCAATTCGGCGCAATGATTTACAATTACGAGCAGAAATTATCTAGAGCTTCCTCATGCGACCTATGGACATGGGAATCTCTTTTATGGAGCTACCATCAATAAGAAGCTCCCTCAAGTTTGTTAGTCCCCCCATTTCTTTAGGCAGCACCTTGAGTTTCTCACATCCGCTCAAACTCAAGGATACAAGGTTCCTGATACTCCTGATAGAAGGATGAATTTTGACCAGATTAGCACAATATTCAAGATTCAAAATCTCAAGGTTCTGGAGAGCTGAGAAGTCAGGACTTTCAATCAACTTATTGCAGTGCTGAAGCCTCAGAACTTTGAGCTGGTCCGCGATCCACAACAAACGAAATATATCAACGTTAGCTCTTGAGCTTATCATATACCTTGCAAAGAGGAAAAAGAAGATAGTGACTTACCTTCTGTAGTGCATTCACATGGTGCCATGCGTCCCAGTGCTCTGCGAGACCGCTGACTCTTACATTAAGAATAACCAAGTTCTCTGGATGAAAGTTTGTTGGGAAAAAAGAGGTCCTGCAGGCCATCCAATCTAGCCATCTTAATCTAGGAAGAAGGTCCTTGAAATCTCCCGTGACTTCTGCCTGCTGGATACAAAGGTACCTTAAGTTCGGCAGTTTTCTAAGCTGCTCATCTGTAAAGCAGTGTCGTTCAGAGAGCGAAGAAAAATATCCAAGATGGAGGGCCTGGATCTGATCCGTTCCTGCAAGTGCCCAGAAACTGAGGAATAAGGGTGTTGCACAAGACCGGAATGTAGGCTAACGAAAAGTGTGACACATTTTATTTTTTCCATACGTAAATATTTGGTATAATCGTACATCCATCCAATTTATGACAGAACTCTTAAGGATCATAAAAGCATTGATGCCAGGCATGCTCCATTACCATGTATGAGAGCTCTTCGAATTAATCCAGTTCAACCGCTTCCTAGTTTGACTGGCTTTTCTGGTTTTTTTCAAATTTCTCATAGGGGGTCAAACAGGATAGGGCACATAACCTATACTCAGTCGAACCAATTGTGTGTGATTGTGTTGTGTAGCAAGCTAAGATATTATCGCGCTGAATCAGACAATGTCTGAACATGACTATACAAGTTAGGCCGGAGTGTACGTTTTCATTTGCGGGGTATGTTATGACACAGACACGATTTGATATGAATGTCCTTGACCCCATATCATCGGTATTGTGCCTAAACTGATGGTGCCACAAATTTGCTAATTCTACCCGCAACCTTTTTTTCACTCGGAATATGAGACTCCACACTTTTAGGGAACTTTTATACCCTAAAAGAGGTAAGTATAAAGTAGAAAGCAGAAAACATGGTACCTCATTTTTCTCGAGCACTTTCAAAGCTTCCTTATGAGTCCATAATCTACTGCGTTCACTTGCTTTCACAGAGTTTTCCTTAAAAACAATACTTCTACCAAGATCTCTCAACTGATCATGCATCCATAGCTTATTTCCCCTATGGCCAGGGACAATTTTAACCAGGGACATGAGACTCAATACTTCTAGTCCCAAGTTCGGAGAAAAGCCAGAGTCATCCCACATATAAATTGGAAATCTTGGATCTGTTCCATTGAAGAAACATGCAACGTCGAGAAATATCTGCTTCACATCATCGGTTAGTGCATCGTAACTTATCTTCAGTTTCTCTTCAACCTTCTCTTAAGGCACTTGTCTCAACTTCTTTAACGTGTCTCTCCACGCTGCTTCGCTTTTGTCGCACAAGAGTGACCCAGTAACCTTGAGAGCCAATGGGAGCTGCCCAGTAGTTGAGACAATATCATGACAAAGAACCTTGAAGGCAGGAGGAGGGAGGTCACTTTGAAACGCATGTCTACAAAATAGAACCATAGAACTTTCTTCGTCCAATCCCCTAAGTTCATATGCCCAGTATGATGTCCCAAACTGATTAAGAATAGCCTTATCTCTGGTTGTAATAATGATCCTACTTCCAGAACCATACAACTCATGCTCTCCGACAAGTGCCTCTAACTGATCTTTGTCACTCACATCATCGAGAAGAACGAGAACCGTTTTGCCTCCAAATCTAGAGTTGATGATATTGATTCCATGGTCTCTGTTAGAAACTCTGTGGCGGCTTTCTTTAAGAACTTCCGAGATTAGTTCCTCCTGCAAGTGCTTAATTCCCTCACGAGATTCCGTTTCTCGGATATCTGCCAAGAAGCCGCGATGCTCAAATTGGCTCAACAGTTGGTTGTAGATGACCTTGGCAAGAGTTGTTTTACCAGCGCCACCCAATCCATGAATTCCAAGTATTCGAGTATCTCCAAATTTAGTATCTACTATAGTCATAATTTGTTCTACATGAATGTCCACTCCCACCAAGTGTGTAGGGGTCACTAACTTAAAAGCATTCTTTAACTCGCTCAAAACCTTTACAACAACAAATTTTATGAGCTCTGCCTCATTCCTGTGAAAATAGTGTTATAATTGAGATCATGAACAAATACGTAAAGTAAAAGTTGTTAGAACAAACTCAGATAAATAAGCAACAAGATGAATTGGCAAAATTGACAATGGTCGATCGTATAAACAACTAAGGTACTTTGCCATAAAATAATAAGCTTATGTGGAAAAGGGATCTGGAAGTACCCATTAGCAATATTTTTGGATACCAATCCTTTCAAGGATCCAACTTCTTTGAGTGCTTGTCTCCATTCCCGGACAATGCTATCCTTGAAATAGTCGCGACGCTTCGTGTATGAGTTGAATTCATGTCCAAAGGTTCCTTTGAGCCATTTCACATCTGAGGGTTCAACTTTATAGAAGATGGGCAAGATCACTTGTTTCATCTCTTTCTTGCACTTGAGCATCTGAACGAGCTCAAACAGGCACCATTTGCTGGAAGCATAGCATTCCGAGAGAACCGGGATCGAGATCTTACTGCTGTTGATGGCTCGGAGAAGCTGTGGGCCAATCTCCTCTCCTAGAGGGAGTTCGTCGTCGTCTCGGTACACGCGAACTCTCGCTTCATGGAGTCGCTGGTAGAGGTGGCTCGTGAAGCCTTTGCGAGAGTCTGGACCTCTGAAGCTTAAGAACACATCATAATCACATCCTGGTGATGCATCCGATGAAACTGGCGACTTGGAAACCGGCTTCTCCACGAAGGTAATCGCTGTTCTTTTCATCTTCAGGAATTCTAAGAGGATGAAAACTGAAAGCAAGATTAATCGGATGCGAAACCACTGCAAGATTAATCGCTGCTCGTCCCCAGCCCGGCGAGCTCCTCATCCGCACTAAAGCCTGCGGCGTCTGTCGCTCCGACCTCCATGTTCTCAAAGGTGTGCTCCCCTTCGCTTCCCCTTGCGTGGTCGGTCACGAGATCACCGGCCAAGTCGTCGATCACCACCCCCTCACCGATCCCAAGATCCTCCACAGATTCCCAGTTGGGTCTCTCATCGTCGGGACCTTCAGCATGCCTTGTGGTTCCTGCTTCCACTGCTCTAAGGTCGGTCCCTCCTTTTTCCCCCTTCTTCTTTCGGACCGGGTGGAGGTTGATGCCGTCGAGCTTCGACGCGCCACCGGGCTCGGTAAGGATGACCAGGTAAGCCTTCCGCGAACAACGCAGTCTTGCTCGAAGGGTTTCCGAGAAAAGATGTCAAGATCGGTGTCTGGAACATCCACAATTCAACAAGCAAGGAATTTCACCACCAAAATTCAAGAAAAGCCCCTAATCGGATCCCAAGAAAAGAGAGAGAGGAAGAGAGAAGAAAAAGCGAGGAACTTGTGCGTGCGTGAGTGGGTTTGTGTTGTCCTCTCAGGAGCCATGAAAATTTCCAAAAAGCGGAGAAATAATAGAAAAAAAAATTGAGTTTTGTTTTTATTTCTTGGCTTCTCTGTTTCAAATTTCAAATTTCAAAAAAAAAAAAAAAAAGGAGCCCGACCCGATCCGGAGAGTTAGGGCGTATGTAATTCAGGCTCGGGTCGGGTCGAGCTAGATACTATTTAGTTTCGGGCCGGGCCGAGATCCGGCCCGTTGACACCCCTAGCTGGACATTGCCTGGAGCTTGTGAGCCTTGGGTCAACGTGCTAATCCTCAGCCATAGGAGATGGAGAGCACATTTGGAAACTTGAAGTGATCTGTACAGAAAAAAAACTTTTTTGATTGGCCCCAGTCAATCATCTGTTTCTGGTCTTCTTGTTCACATGTATCCCCAAGTCATTGACTCTATACATGCTTGACTTCTGCCTTCTAGTCTAGCCTTCCAATCTATAGTGTGTTGTAGGCTTGTAGCCGGAATCTGGAGTTTCCCACGTCGTGGCTTGAGGCTCAAAATATTTCTATTTTATGAATGAATGATCAAGACACTGGTATAATTCAAATTAACCAGCTGTCTAAGTCTGCCCACATCTCTAGCAAGCATATTCTTAAACGGAAATCCTTCAAGTTTCCATGTACAAGGACAACTACTCATGTTTTCCTGCAGAATTCTTGCTAAGCAAAGTGCGAGTTCTGTTCTAGAGGCCTCGGTCAACTCTAGTAGCAGATTTAACATTTGATCCGGCACGGAAGAGAATTTGTGGCAAGGTCCGTGGCGGTAGCTTATGGACCCTGCAAATGGATGACATTCTCAATTACACCAAGCACAGTTCGGGAAGGTAAACAGGCATTGAAGTGTGAAAGAATCCTCGAAGGTGTCATTCGAGTTTGAAATACCAGAAAGGGTAATTCTCTGCTATTTGTCTTACTCAATTTAAAGAAAAGACATGACAATTTGTAAGAGAAATATGCAAACAAGACAGATTTCAGCGGAACATGGCTATAAGTTAATGTACCTGCTTAGAATCATAGATGAGGTTCAAGCAAATACACATGGAACTAAAATTCATCGTTGCCACCAAACATCTAAACTTGATCGGATGGCAATCCAGAGGATACAATTTCCAGAGAGAATAATTGCTTGCAAATGGCCAAGATAAAACAACACAGAGGAAAGACCATTGGATAAGTAATTAACATGCTTGTTCAAGGCATAGACATCACGGAGTATCGGATTTCAGTCACTACAGATAATTCGTACCAAGATATATATGCTGTCATGAATTTAGGTGGATTAATAATTTAATATGAGTGCTGATTAAACAAGTTTTTCATAAAAAAAACCCTCATATTATAACAAAAATATCAAATAAGGGCATGAAGTATCCTTATTTTCTCAAAAAAGAGCTTGAAGCGGACCTTTTTTGAAATAAGGGCCTGAAGTGGTCAAATCGTCTCAAATAAGGACTTTTGGCTGGCTGGTGATCATGTGACTATTCCGGCCATCGGAGAAGGGGTATTTTAGTCAAAAAAATTCTAAGCATATAATATATATATATATATATATATATATATATATATATATATATATATATTTATTTCTTTACTTTTCTTTTCTTTTTTCTTTTTTCTTCTTCTCCTTCCCTCCCTAGCCATAGCCGGTCATGGACGGCCTCCGGCGAGGTCTCTTTTCTAAAGAACTCCTACAATTTGTTATTATCCATCTCTTCCTACTCATATTTAAGTGTTCCTAAAGCCGCTTAGCTTATTCACAACAAAAGACTTCAGACACAATATTCGGGAGCAGCTGAGAACTGTAGAACTGTAGAAGGAAGAAAGAGAAGAGAATGGCCACCGTAGCAGCTGAGACCATGCTTCGGCGAGTCCTAGAACGAAGCTTGTCAATGAATGATGTGGAGATCGAGCGGAGGCCGTACCATCGCAATTGCGGGTGCGCACTTCACAAGTTGAAAGGCGACCGGCCAGCCGCTTGCTCCCGTCATAACAACATGTCATTCCCCGAGAGAGAGAGTTACCAGTAATTGCTACTTTTCCATGGCGGCTTCCGAGTTCTCTTCTCATTCTTCCCTTTTGAAGTGTTCTTCCATCAGTAGCAAGGACAGCACACGACATTGAATTAGCATCGATGAGTAGACGATAGGCATGCATTGGAGGCATTATACAGCTGGAATAGAACAGGAAGGTCAGAAACAGAGGATCTGCACATTCTGGTTTTGACCCTTAAAGTGGTCCTCGTGGCAACAAAAACCTCAGAGGATCGATTGCACCCGCTTCTCCTCCATCTCCCTCCAGTAAATTCAAGACTTCTACATGTATACACATTCTTCTCCCTTGTTTTCTTTCACATGGGACAACAGATGTTGAATTTATCAATGGAAAGAATCAAGTTAGTAGCCGTTCCCACTCAGCCGAGTCGCATTCTTATAAACAGCATTTTATTTCTCAACGACGGTGAGCAAGGGTGCTTAACACTAGTGAAACTAGACAACTATTTTCTTGAGTCTTGGGAACAGCCCTGTCCAAACTACCTGAGTTGAAAACAAGCCTAATGGAAGATCAACCAGAAACCATGCATTAAGTCGCTTGGTTTGACATTTATTTTGCGATTCCTCAAACTAATCCTGCGGATCCCCAATCGCGACCCAATATCCTAAGTTAAGTTTTGAAGACCTAAGAAGCGAGATCTGAGCTTCGCTTGTTTTTGCATTCCAGTAAGAGCAAAGGGAAATTGGGTTAACAAGGCGACAATTTGCTTGTTTGTATGTACATAACAAGAAGGCGAACAAATCTAATACGAAGTTTATGTGGAGCTTTATTTATGGTGGATGTGAATCCATAATGCAGCTATATCATCCGATTAAAAGAAAACATAAGACCTAAACTTGCAGCATCTATTAAATTATGACCCAATATCCTTCATTATAGGCATATGACGAACGAACACGGCAAGATTGTCAGAAAGGACAAGAATGTAACCTAGAATCCTACAAATACATACCAACATCCACCGGTTTCCCAAAACAAATTGCAAAGATTCGCATGGCTAACGAACTAGCCTAGAAAGGGACATTAATGGAGAATACATCCTAAGCATTATTACTGCTTGAAGTTCAATTCTTAGTGCCCTAAGCCAGTCAAGCCCACCTGAGCCAATCTCCCTCTGTCTCATGCAATTAGGAATAACAGCATTCCTGAGGAAGAACAAATTTAGTCAACTAACGGCCCAAAAGGCTCTTTGGAACAGCACAAGGTCTTCCATTTTCCTTGTTTTGATCGATCCTCTCTCTCTTCCCTTCGTTTTATTACTCTCAATTAACAGAGGCGGTGTCGTTTTCTCTCTCTTTTTTCTAATCCTTTTTGACTCTTTGACCTTTGACTAGTCAACACTCTTACATTACACAAGATGCTCTTTGGAATAGTTTCAACATTCTCTTCAAATCCACCAAGACCAGTATCATTCTCTAGGGAACTCCTACCCACTAGCGTATACCTATTCCATATCCTATATAAATGCTTCACAGGGCTCGGGAAAGATTCACAAACTACCAGCTACATTCTCAAACGAACCAGCACACACAAAACCAAACAAGAAGATCTAGAAGAACCGCCGAGAGAGAAGCGAATGGCCACCATAACAGCTGAAACGGTGCTTCGGTGCATCTTTGATGGAAGCTTGTTAGTAAATGACGTGGAGATTGAGCGGAGGCCATACCACCGCAATTGCGGCTGTGCGCTGCACAAGGTGAAAGGAAGTCATTCGACTGCTTGCACCCATCATAACAAGATATCATTCCCCCGGAAGGAGTTTTCAACCAACTGCTCTTTGTATGCAGCAGCTTCCAAGTTCTCTTCTCAGTCTTGCTTTGTCTGCAGTTCTTCTGTCTGCAGCAAGGACAGAAGTTGACAGTAAATTAGCATGGTCAAGTAGATGATAGGTATATAGTGTAGGGATTCGTAGGAAAGAAGAAAAAACGGTTAGAAACGGGGAAGCTGTTCTTTTGTTCTGTTTTATTTCTTGTGTCTTTACGTGCTCCTCAAGGTACAGAATCTCCGGAGGATAAACAGCACAAGCTTCTTTGCTAGATTCCTCCTGTAAACTTCTGCCGGAGTTCTTTTGCAGACGATTTCTTCTCTTCATATAATTACACGGGATAAAGAGTTAAATCTATTTACTTGACATATAAGTTAGCCGATTTGTAAACTTCCTTGCCAGTTTGTGGCAACAATGACTGTGTACTAAATAGCTAGTTCGATCTCATAAAGAGAAACAATTCTATGTAAGGCGACCTTAAAAATATTGAGATGGTATGGCCTCCGCTCGATCTCCACGTCATTCATTGACAAGCTTCCATCTACGCACACCGAAGCATCGTCTCAGCTGCTACGGTGGCCATTCTCTTCTCTTTCTCCCTTCGAAACTTCCACTGTGTTTCCTCTTATGCGTAGGCAATTTGAGGTCAAGACTATTTTGTGTCTAAAGTTTATAATTGTGAATCAGTTGAGTCCCTTAGGGAACATTTAAATAGGAGTAGGAAGAGATGGACGATAACGAATTGTGGGAGTTCCCTAGGAAAGAGACCTCGGTTTTTGGTAGAATTCAAGAAATGTCTTAATTTTGCTTCGAGTATTCGTCGGGTTAGTTCACTAAGAATGGAGTATTCGAGGGTTTTCTTGATTCCTAACTATGAGAGAGAGAGACAGAACTCTGCTAACATGGCTTCAAATGTCAGCTTGGCTGGCAAGTGGCTTTTGTAGATTCTCATATTGGCTTAGACTTCTCCGAAGAGCAGCGTCTCCTTCGATTATTTCGTTAGCCAAGTGAATCCATAAAAGCGTTGTTAATGGTATGTATTACAATGCCCGAGTGTTGTATGTATATTGTTATTACATCTTTGTCATTTTCTAGCAGCCATCCAATTATAAAATTTTACTTTCTCATAAGGGTATCTCATGAAAAACTTGTTTAATCAGCGCTTACGCTCATTCACCCCAACTCACCACCTATACTCATTCACCTGAATTCATGTCAGCATATACGTTTCGATACAAAGTATTACTCCGAACACATAGTAGATGGTTGAGTTATCCCCCATTAACATTTCCGCTAAATTATTTCTTCCGTCGTATGATTTTATTTTACTATTTTTTTTCCTTTTCTGGTATTTGTTTTGGTAAATTTCTGTTTGCTTCTGCAGACAAACTCATCAATAAATAACACTGCCTCCGGTGTAAGGCATCGACAATGAAGACCAGGAGGGCATACCTGTCAGATTTATCTTAAATTTACTTCTTTTGATCTAAAATAGCCAACATCGATTATTAGATTAATTGGTGGTGATCCATGCCAATGCTAAGCTGATGAAGGGTGAATTCTCTCGAGTCGATAATTGTTTTCACTGACAAACAAGAAAGTATCAAGGCTGTACATACATGAGGTTAAAGATAGATATACTCAAAATCTATGGGATGATTAAATTCTTTCGATGCTCTAACTCATCTCTAGGTCGTTCAAACGAAGTGCGTTGTTGCTCGGTTTTCTTGATGACCAGCTAAGATGAACCAAGAAGTTAAAAGGTAATATTCATCTTCTTTCTCAGACCATTATATACCTCATACATAATTCTTCTTCTAATAAGTTTTGGTTTTCCATGTTGGTCTTAAGTTTGTAGAAAAAGGATGGGCAAAGAAGATGCTTCCATAAATTTTCTACAGTACGCACTGTGTTTTACAATGGGTGAATTGACATTACTTATTCTCTAAATGGCTATTTGTCCTTGAGGAGCCATGGACGGCCATGAAATGACAAAAAACAGAATGGAAAGAGAAAGAAATTCTTCCTGATTCCTAACCTTTCCTCTCCTATGTGTTGAGAAAATCTATAAATATATTTTGAAGTTGACAAAACTATCAATGGTTTATGTAGATCTCGATAAATGCAAGAGTTGTTTGTATTTCATGTAATATCCGTGTTTTAAAGACCTTTGATATGTTCAGTGAAAATATTCCAATTGACTAGGAAAGACCTATATGGAGCTTATACACACCATGGAGTTTAGTCTACAGGAACTACATCACTATTAAATTCGAAGTGTCTTGAGTAGATCAACCTTACTGCGTGGATATCAGGAGCATATTGCGTGCATATAGGTAGTGTACTGTGTGAATATCAGAAGTGTACTTCTTGGATATTTGCAGAGTACTGAAGGCTGAATATAAGCAGAAGCTTGGAATGCTCGATATAAGCGGAGCACTTGTACTAACTACGACAACAATCTTGTCATGAACTTGAAGATTATTATTTTGAGATAGTTTTTCTCATTCCTTGACAGTTTGCGATCTGATTTGGATTCCTATCTTAGAAGATTTTGATTGACTATCAATTTTAAAGATTATATACGTAAGACATTCAATTATGCATGGTACCTTTGATTGATTGGTAATGATCTCGAAGGCAAGATACTTTCCATAATTGAAGTACTCCACTTTTGAAAACCAAGATTTGATTGTATGGACGACCAAATCTATGGGAATTTTAATTGATCGAACTCACTCTAATCTTCTCATCAATTGTCCAGCGGCTAGTTTGGAAATTGATCCTCTTGAAGATTGTCCCGAGAAGTTTGGATGCTGAGTAGTATAAAAGAAAATCAAGGCGCCAAAGTGTTAAATATGTCTTTGAATTTTATGTATCCAGTCCGACATATATTTCATGCAGCCCAAAAGAAGAGAAAAAAAGTAGAGGTTTAGTTCGCGACGTTGGAGAGTTGGGCCGATAGGCCTAATCTGGAGCGAATGAACTAAACCTCTTTAGTGGAAATTAAATCTTTTTAGCGCTAGAGCAGATCTTTATGGGGGTTCGGGGGCAACGCCCCCGAGAAATTTTTTTTTGGGGCCTTATTTTACTGAGGCTAGGGTTTTCATGTTGGATACAGAGAGAGTTTTTTCATTTTATGTAATTGTCGCGAGACGTGCGCTTTAGCGATTTTGTACGCTCTTTGATTATAATGGAATTTCGTTTCGCCTCGCCCGTGATCGTAGATCGCCTCGATCAAATCACGAAAAATCCTGGTGTTTTGTCTTTGTTTTTTCTGCGTTTCGCCATAACACAAAGAGAAAGAGAGATCAAGAGTTCATAAGCTCTGTGTGCATTGCAGGTGTGCACTTCACAAGTTAAAAGGCGACCGCCCGACTGCTTGCTCTCATCATAAAAACATGTCATTCCCCAAGAGAGAGTTATCCGGTAATTGCTCTTTGTCCATGGCAGCTTCCAAGTTCTCTTCTCATTCTTCCCTTTTGAACGGTTCTTCTATCAGTAGCAAGGACAGCACACCACAGTGAATTAGCTTCGCCGACTAGATGATAGGCATGCATTGGAGGCATTATACAGCTGGAATGGAACAGGAAGGTCAGAAACAGAGGATCTGTACATTCTTGTTTTGACCCTTAAAGTGCTCCTCGTGGCAACAAAACCTCAGAGGATAGATAGCACCGGCTTCTTCTCCATCTTCCTCTTGTAAAGTCAAGATTTTTATATGTATGCACATTCTTCTCCTTGTTTTCTTTCACATGGGACAACGGAATTCAAATTTATCAATTGAAAGAATCAAGTTAGTAGCCCTTCCCGCTTAGTTGAGTATCATTCTCATAACTAGCATCTTATTTCTCAACGACGGTTAGTAAGGGTGTCCTTAACACAAGCCTACTGGAAGATCAACCAGAAGCCATGCATTAAACATATCGTTGATCTACTATTCTCATTTATCTGCTTCATTGAATATTCACTTTCCGATTCCCAAAACTAATCCTGACAAATTTTTTTAGGCTTTAGCGACTGAAAGTTTAAGCTAAATGTTGTGTTCCTAGGAAGCAAGAGCCAGAGCTTCGCTTGTTTTGGTATCCCACAGGGGAATTGGGTTAACAAGGGGACGCTGCATCCAATGACTAGTATTCTTTCTTCTTTTCTCACTCTCCATACTCAAACCAAGTATTTCTTTGGTTTTAGTACTTAGTGTACTATTTTGTCTTTGCTGTTTTTCTGGCATTTAGTACGAAGCAGCGAATAATCATATGAATTATCTTTGTTTCCTCATTAACCAACTACCCATTTTCCTTGAAACCTCCCGCATACAGAATACAGAAGGTCACAAAGAGAGGTCTATCATGTCCTCGGGGGAAAGAGGGAAAGAAAAATCGTTGATTTCTAGAAAAGTTTTACAGTTGGTAAGAAAAGTTTTCTGGGTTCCGTCTCTTCCCTTAATCCGCTGCCCGACTCTCCTGTAGCCACATCCTGAGGGAGAGAGAGGGACTTTTCTCTCTCCCTCCCCCTCTCCCTCTCTTTCTTCCTCTCACCCTATCTGCTCGCTCCGGCATGATGCTTGCTCCATATAGTCGAGCGCTCCACACGTCTATGAGGCCCCTCTGCTGGTGCCTTCAGCGTTCCGCTTATCTGAACGTGATTTTGTGATCAACTGATATCTCCATTGTAGGTCTTCTCTCCCGATCTTGAGTTAGATCTAGATTTGGATAGTCTTCTATTCCGATTTACAAATAGATTTGAGATTTACAATGCATTTTCTATGTTTATTCAACCTGTTGGTGGTGTTGTTGTCGCTATTCGGTGATGGTACTGAGGGCGCCAAACCTAAGCGCACACCACTTTTTGACAAAGTCGTAGCTGCTAGAGAGGGAAATCTTGACGTGTGCTCATCACTGATGTAGATGCGACATTCATGCTTGAAGCTATGTCAGACCGTCTTTGTGAAATGAGCAAGCCTCTGCAGGCTGCACCAAGTTGATTTATCTTTTAGATTTACTTGTTTTGTTGGATTTGTATCTTTATCTTAATGTTATGTACCTTTCTTTCATGTGAAATGAAAATATTCTTTACGACAAAAAAAAAATTACTTATCTGGTATTTTGTTAGTAAGTAACAAACACTTATATTCAACTACTAATGTTAATTTGATTCTTTACAAATTACCACTAGTTCCAAAGAGAGGTAATATCGTTTCACCGATCAAGTTGCCATCTATTTTGTTTTGTTTGATTGATTTCGAATGGCCATACCAATTTTTCCTGAAGTTATCGACTCTTATATTAAATTGCCACTTTATTCGAGTTACTTACCAACTTTCTTTTTTCCGACGAATACCAACTACTTCCAAGTACCTAACCCTTATTTGAGCAACTTCCCGAAATTTATTTGATTTATTTTCATTCATCAACTTTTGTTGAAAATTTAACTTTTATGTGAAACTAATAAAGAACATGTGCGTTGCACAGGTCAAAGACTATATTAGTTAGATGTTGGTGTTGACATGAATTTTCTCAAAAAGAAGAAGTAATATGTAGAGAATTATAACAAAAATATTAACAGCAATCAATCTTTTGAGTTTACATAGAGTTTTTCTTTTGGTGGATTTGAATCCATGGTGTAGGTATATTATCCGATTAGAAGAAAATATGAAACATAAAGTTACAATGTCTATCAACTTATTAAGATAAGTATATGCCATGTTTTGAGCACTTGAAGTAAAATGATTCAATAAGACATATGAAAGCATAAAATAAGTATGTTGAGTCCTTTATCTTGATAGCTTTTGTCCATTTTTCAGAAGGGCGGCGCTTTTTCCACTCTTCTTTTGGCTTTGACACTCCTTATTTTAATGTTTTGACGATATTATCCCTTGTGTGGCCCACTACTTCTATTACAATTCTGCAAAAGTAATTCCCTTATTTTATTTGATCAAATCTTTTTTATTTTGTTTCTTCTTTTTTTCCTTGCGGGTCCCACTTTCCTTCTTTTTCTTTCCTAGCCTTTGACGTTCTTAGCTATTGCAAGATCATTGTTGTCTCTCTGTTTTCTCTTGCCGGCCCTTATCTTCTTTCCACGCCTTCGTACTCCTCAAGTAGCAGGGCATTGAGAAGGTGAATATCAATGATGCCAGCCTCATTGTCCTCGTATTCCCTATTCTCAATGGTGTCTTTTATATAGGTTTTCATATTTGCGATACCCCCAAACAATAAAAGGAATAGGGGAATTGATGGATTGATGAGAGAAATAGAGAGGAGTGTGATCGGGTGCCTGGTAGGGTTGTGCTCGTTGGGGTCCCGTCTTGCGATTTCGCAAGATTGGTGTTGGCCAAGATCCATGGATCGTCTTGGTGGAACAACCGATGCCGCGGCAGGAGCGAAGAAAGAGGAGGGAGACCACAAATCCTCCAAATATTGAGCTGTGAAACACCCTTCTTTTGATAGGTTTAATTCGAAGCGGGCTTACCAACCTGTGATAGTAGTTTACATAGACATTAAGGGAGAGACAAAGGTAGCAAGGGGGACGTCGGCGACTGTCCGCCAAGCCCTTGCTATGTTTGCATCGTCAGATCCATGTTAGGGCAAGCAACGGAGTCTTGCTACCGACATATTCTTCAGGAGAGAGAGAGATATGAAAAGCGAAGAAGGAGAAAATGTGGAGAAGCAAAATAAATGATGCGAACAATAAGAAGAAAAAAAGTGGGACCCGCAAGGGAAAAAAGAAGAAATAAAATAAATAAAAAATTGACCAAATAAAATAAGGGGATTACGTTTCTTGAATTATAATTGAAGTGCTGGGTCACGCAAGGGATAATATCGTAAAAAATAAGGAGTGTTAAAGCCAAAGGAGGAGTGAAAAAAGCATCGTCCTTTCAGAATCTTAAACTTTGTACCGTCAATTTGGTGTGAAAAAGGCGAGCAAACCATTTGTGGAGAATCTTCTTGATAGTAGAATACTTCATAAATAGTTAGAGGTGATCTTTTCCGGATCATATTCTAATGTCAAATATTTCAGTTTCCATTTCCTTATGAAAATTCTCCCTAATCTTTTTGGTAACCATTTAATATCTATCTTCTTATTTTTCCAAGAGTTGATGGGCATCTCATCATCCATGAAAACTATCACAAAAGGAATTGTTGGATATTTTATGGAAATATGCAAATATTCCATTTGCATTCTTAAGGAAATTCCCAACTTTTTTTTGTTTGTTTTTGTTTTGGAAAACTACATATCGAGAATTACCTTTATTTATTTTCACAATGGGAATATTCACGCATTTCTTCCTTTTCTTGTGCAAAAATTTCGTTGCCAACACTTAATTGTTGATGTATTTTGCATTTATTAATGCTTAAAGTTAATCACTTTTCCCATTCTGTAAAATTTAGTTTGGTCGTATCATGATTATCCACTAATTATTTAACTGGAGGTTACCATATTAGTATGTTATAGAGACGTTCATGTTCACACTAGTGAAATATTGGCGGCCACATACTTTTACCATTTCTTTGAGAAAATTGATATTGAATTAAAAGGAGCATGACAATATTGTTTAGAAGTTACAATAAAATTTAAGTAAGATATACCTATAGTGTAATGCAGGCCATCCTTTGAACGTGTTGCTGCTGATTAAAAATTTGCTTTGGAATTAAACAAAAAAAATTGAAAATACACACAAAGAAACATAGCGCTAGTAGAGTGTTATGACTAATGCGGAAAAAAATAATGAAATTTAAACTGAGAAGAAGAAACGAACACAAAGATTTACGTGAAAATCTTTTCCGGAAAAATCACGAGAAGAGGAGAAGCAAAAAATACTATAGAATCAAGGATTACAAAAGGTGGCTCTAAAAAACAAAAAATTCTTTTTGTCTATGCTTCTTAGGGGGTGCATGACAATCATTCTACTTCTCTATTTCTGAAATAGGTTTGGAACAGAAACTCTTTTGATAACGTAATTCTATTTTTCTATTTATAAAACAAAATGTTGTTTGAGAAATAGATTTGGAAGGGAAATGAGAAACAGAAAATTATAGCTTCTAAAAGAAATACAAATCAGAAATAGAAAACTCGTAAAAATCGCTCAGCGTCTCCTCCTTTTTAAAAATCGCCTCAAAATCAGAGCTTCAATGAGGTTGTGGTGCACTCTTCAGTCGTCACAGTAGTACCCACAAGCTCCTCAGCCTCTCTCCTCTTTGTAGTTTGTACTCTGTACGAGTCTCTCTCTCGATCTCTCTCACTTGCACAGTAAATTGATGGTGGTATTCGTCCAAAGGAGATTTTTCGTAGATTTTCACGCTTTTCCTCTCTTTTCTTGTTCTCTGTCAGGCTGTCGCCATCGCCTCCTAACCAGAGAGTGAGTTTTTATCAGGGGCAATTGAAATTTTTTTTTTTTGAGTTTTTGTTAAAATCTGTAAAATGCTGATAAATATTTAAGGACAGATAGTCATTACTGGTCATATCAGGTGAGATTTCCACCCCCTAAGTCTCGAAACCTGTGATCAATAATATCCAAACCAAAAGTCCCAGCAGAAAAGAAAATATTTATTTAAAGGAATATCAGATAAAAATAGTGATTTTCTTTATTTCTTTTTTTCACTTTTCAATGTTTTCTTCTTCTTTTTTGGGTCGAACACTTTTCAATGTTGGAGTAGTTGGTTTTTATTTAATAATATTCAAAATCTTCCAATATTCTCATACAAAAGGCCATTTGAAATTATTAAAAGATTTCTTTATAACTCACTTCTTCGACATTCAAATTGTGGAATTGTCTTCTTAAAATCTCGTGTTCTTTGATGTGATCATGTTTATCGATTTCACTAATTCGGCTGAACACTCTATTCCCCTTGATTTACTATTTTTAAAATATTCTGACAATAGGTATGCGGCTTTACTGGTAAAAGGGTTGAGAGGTGAAGACGTTAGTAAGAAGAGAGTTAAAGATAGGATAGATCACAAAAAAAAATTTGCAATATTTGCCTTTGGCATTGGAATGTCTAATTTGTGCAGGCTTATTTTACATTCCTTTTTTTTTTTTTTCTAATTTGTAATTCTTTACGTTCACCAGCTTTTTTGTATTTAAAGTTACAATTCCATGGCATTCTTTTGGAAGAAAACATCTTCATCTGACTAGAAATAGAAATAAAAAAATCTATTTATAATCAAAAATTTATTTCTGAAACAAAATAGTTGTCATGCGGCACCCCTATATCTGGCGTGCAATAACTAGAACAAGAAGCAACATTTGCAATGCGCAACTGGAGTAAGTGGACCAGAATTTCCAGAAAAGACAAAGTTAACAGAGACACACACGCATATGTATATAAGATTTTTAGGTGTTCACTACACCAACGAATTAGGAAGAGACATGCGATTGAACAAATCAATGCTGGCTGCCAATAGCTTCTTGAATTTGACATCTAGTACTTCAAGCCAGCCAAGCCGAGCTGAGCCACTTCTCACCTCTCTCTGTTTGTCTCTATCTCTCTCCCCAACAATTAGGAATCCCAGATCCCTCGGGAAGCACAATTTTAGTTACTTAACATACCAAAAACCTCCTAGGAACACTGTGAACCTTATCTTGAAATCAACCCATACCAAGGTCGCCCTTTAGAGATCTCCTGACACCCACTACCATACACCAGTCCTAAATTCTATATCAAATCTTCCAAAAGATTACAAACGATTCACAGCATCATCACAGAAATATTCTCAAACACGCCAACAGAACCAAACAGGACATCTAGAAGAATCACCAGAGCAGCTGAATTGATGCTTCGTGGTGTCTTTCATGGATGCTTGCCGATACATGATGTGGAGATCGAGAGGAGGCCGTACCATCGCAATTGCGGATGTGCGCTGCACAAGTTGAAAGGAGGTCATTCCACGACTTGCTCCCGCTGTCGCAACATATCATTCCCCAGGAAGGAGTTATCGGCTAATTGCTCTTTGTCCACGACAGCCGCCAAGTTCTCATTTCAATCTTGCGTTTGCAGTCTTCCTGTCAGTAGCAAGGATAGCACGTGACAGTGGGTTAGCATTATCAAGTAGAAGATAGATAGAGATTGGAGGCATTGTATAGGAAGAATTATAAGAGGTTAGAAACAGGGAAGCCATTCATTTTGTGCATTCTTATTTCTAGTCCTTACACTTCAAGGAACAAAACCTCCAGAGGATAAATAGCACAAGCTTCTTTGCTAGCTTCTTCCTGTAAATTCGGCTGAGTTTTAATGTAAACGCACTATTCTCTTTATTTTCTTTCATGGAAAAGAGAGCTAAGGTTAGCCATTCGGGATATTTATTAGCCGGTCGAAACTTTCTTTGCTTTGTCTTTATTTGAAGACTCGTAAGTTGTGACTAGGAAATCTCAAGAGTGTCAGAGAAATTTAGAATGTATCTACTTGACATACATGCTGAACAGGAATTGAAGTGAGAACGAATCCCCAAAGATGTCATTCGAGTTTAAAATACCAGACGGGTAATACTCTGCAAATTTGTCTTAAACTTAATGAAAACACATACGACAATTTGTAAGAGAAATATGCAAACAACGGCCATCGACAGATTTCAGGGGAACATGGATAAAGTTAATCTACCTGCTTAGAATCATAAATGAGGTTCAAGCAAATACACATGGAATTAAGTTCACCATTGCCACCAAACATCTAAACTAGATCGAATGGCGATCCAGAGGATACAAGTTCCAGAGAGAATAATAGCTTGCAAATGGCCAAAATAAAACAATGCAGAGGAAAGACCATTGAACAAGTTATGCATTTCCGGCCACTTTTACGTGTTTCTTATACTATGGGAAAAGGAAAGCGTCTTATTTAGTAATTAAAATGCTTGTCAAGGAATAGAAATAATGGAGTATCGGATTTCAGTCACTATGGATAATTATACCAAAATATATATGCTGATATGAATTTAGGTGGATTAGCATAAGTGCTGATTAAACAAGTACAGCTATTACAACAAAAATACTAACCAAAATAATTGAATGGCTGCTAGAATATGACAAAGATGTAAACCAATATGCATACAAAACTTCGCTACTTTAATAAATACCATGAAGACATTCTGTGGATTCACTTGGCTGACGAACTAGTAAAACGACACGCTGCTCTTCTGAGAAGTCTAAGCCAATATGAGAATCTACATATTGAAATGAACTCCAATAGCCATGTGCAAGCCAAGCCAAGCTAACATTTAAAGCCATATTAACACTTCTCTCTCTGTCTCTCTCTCAGTAGTTAGGAATCAAGAAAAGCCTCGACTAATCCGTTATTAGTTAACTAACCAGACAAGAACACTCGAAGCAAAATTAACGACATTTCATGAGTTCTACCCAAAACCGATGTCTCTTTTCTAGAGAACTCCTACAATTTGTTACCATCCATCTCTTCTTAGTCCTATTTAAGTGTTCCTTAAGCCACTCAATTTATTCACAACAAAAAGCTTAAGACCCAATATTCTGGAGCAGCTGAGAACTGTACAACTGTAGAAGGAAGAAAGAGAAGAGAATGGCCACCATAGCAGCTGAGACGATGCTTCGGAGTGTCCTAGAAGGAAGCTTGTCAATGAATGATGCGGAGATCGAGCGGAGGCCGTACCATCGCAATTGCGGGTGTGCACTTCACAAGTTGAAGGGCAACCGGCCAACCGCTTGCTCCAATCATAACAACGTGTCATTCCCCAAGAGAGAGTTATCCAGCAATTGCTCTTTTTCCATAGCAGCTTCCAAGTTCTCTTCTCAATCTTCCCTTTTGAATGGTTCTTCCATCAGTAGCAAGGACAGCACACGACAGTGAATTAGCTTCGCTGACTAGATGATAGGCATGCATTGGAGGTATTGTACAACTGGAATAGAACAGGAAGGTTGGAAACAGAGGATCTGTACATTCTTGTTTAGACCCTTAAAGTGCTCCTCGTGGCAACAAAACCTCAGAGGATTGATAGCCCCTGCTTCTTCTCCATCTCCCTCCCGTAAATTTAAGGCTTTTACATGTATACACATTCTTCTCCCTTGTTTTCTTTCACATGGGACAACAGAATTTGAATTTATCAATTGAAAGAACCAAGTTAGTGGCCCTTCCCACACAGTCGAGTCTCATTCTCATAACTAGCATTTTATGTCTCAACGACGGTGAGCAAGGGTGCTTAACAATAGTGAAACTAGACAACAGCTATTTTCTTGCATCTTGGGTACAACCCTGTTTAAACAACCTGAGTTAAAAACAAGCCTAATCGAAGATCAACCAGAAACCATGCGTGGTATGGAAGAGTGTGACGTCCCGGAATTTCAAGGTATATTGTATGAATAATATTGGACTGTTGGAATTGAGTGACATTTGTCGGATGCGGAATCGTTCGATCTGAAGGTCGTTAGTCGTCGATCGAAGCGTAGTTAATTTAAGTTCGATTAGATTAGTCGCGCCGTAATTAGTCTTCGCCGTATTCCTTCGCGCCCGAGCCAACCCTGAACCAAATATTCTGAACCAGTCCTAAAATCGTCAGATTACCGAAATACCTCAGATATTATTCATATACGTCAGAAACAATTAATACCGAATGACCGCGGGCCCCGCATCATAAATGCATGGTCAAATCACCTTTTTTGACCCCTTGGATATTACAAAAATGCCCTTTGACCATTGAAGTTACCATTTTGCCCTCAAAGGCAATTTTCTCTCTCCTCTCTCTCTTTTCCCTTTCTCTTCCCACGCATGGCAGCCCACTTTCACGCACATCACCACTTCATCTTCATCTCTTCATCTTCTTGGCTTGAACCGCCGCTCCACCGCCGCCGTTGACTGCCGGCCACCCTCCCGCCGCCGCGCCTAGCCTCCGCCGTCGCCGTGCCGCCCCAGCCGAGCTGCTGCCGCTGCTGTTTGGCTGCTGCCTGTAGACCGCTGAGCCTCGCCGTCATCCGCCGAGCTTCACCGGAGCCACCGAGGACCCGCTGGACCTTGGCCGAAGCTCCGCCGAGCTTGTCGGTCGCTCATTGAGCTCCGTTGTCGCCGTTTGGCCTTTGTCCAGCCGCTGTCCAGCCGCCGTTCGTCGTCGTCCGGTTGTCTTTTTGGAAATCCGACACCGTGGTTGCGTCCGGATCGATAAGGAGAGTCCGTAGGAGCGTCGCCGGAAAATTTGCCGCCGCCGCCGCCACCGCCGCCGTCGCCGCTGCCGCCGCCCTTCGCCGGTCGCCGCCCGTTAAGTAGTGAGTTAACCCCTAATCCCTGATTAGACCGTTAATTGCACTAATTAGATTAATTAATTAGTCACCGTAATTAGATTAAATAGTTACCGCAGTTAATAGATAGTTACCGTGGTTAGATAGTTAACTGTGGTTAGATTAATTAGTTACCATAGTTAATTTTAAATAGTTACCATGGTAGATTAATTAACTGCTATGGTTAGTTGAATTAACCGTGGTTAGGTGGAATAGTTACCATGGTTAATTGCATGTTGTTGTGCCTAGTTTGTGGCGTCCGATTGTGGATCGGACTGAGTGTTGATTGCGCATTAAATTATTGAATGATCACACTAGGATCGAAATGCCATGTTAAATGGAAATTGAATATTCGCGTGACCAATTGTGATTTTGAGTGTGAAAATGGCCGTGGGCCAGTTTTGAGTGTGAAAATGGCCATGGACCAATTTTGAATGTGAAAATGGCCGTGGGCCGAGTTTGAGCATGAAAATGGCCGTGGGCCAGGTTTGAGCATCAAAATGAGATTTGGCTTGAGAGCCGGTTTTAAGCGCGAGGTCATGCAGTAGTTTCACCGTGTCACCCTAACGTAACTGGGGGCACAGGCGATACCCTTGTTGGCATGGGTCGCCGCCTGATAAGTCTGTGTGCCGGCGACGTACAGTCCGGGATTCCACGGCTTATTGGTTGCCTGTCAGTCCGTGCCCGGCGACGGACCGTCCGGATAACACGGCTGATGAGATGCCGGTCGCAACTTGTGTTGGTCCGTAGTCCCTCTTGGAATTATTCCTGGTATGCTCGCCTTAGGGGTCTTGAGGGGGCTATCGGATGCCGTCGCCGTTAACGTTGTGGGACGATGCCCGGTTAATCCGGAAGAGTACTAGCAGCGAGGCTGTGCTTTGGCAAGAGTGGGGTATCTCTTGGCCGGCTGACCAGAACGCGTTTGTTGCATAGTGCATAAGTATTGCAGAGTGTTCTGGCTGATTGTTTGATGCATTGTTTATTCCTTATCATGTCGTATCTGTCACATGGCTCCAGGCGAGGTACGTTGCATGTGATTGTTATTCTGGATGTTGGGTTTAGTTCGTTAGAATGGTTAGGTCGTGAATCAACGTCCTAATCAGACTTAGGCATTGACCCGCTGAGATTCATATCTCATGCGCTTTGGCTGATCGCCTTTCAGGTATTCGTGATGGCCGCGCAGGTTGAGCTGTGGAGGAGCTTTGGAGGCTGTGTTGTTTATAGCTGGTAGTGTAGCAGTAGTGTATCGGCTGTAGTGCGCCCTGACCCGGCCCGGTATCTTTTTGTGGGTCTAAGGGGATCGGTCCGAGGAGGACTCGTGTAAATTATGTTTGTGTTGTAAACTAATCAAGCAGATAAATAAAAAGGGTTTGTTGTTGTTTGTTGAAATTCCTATTTGCCTATCCCTGTTGTTTGTTGTCAGGGGTTGTTATTCGCTTCCGCATGTGCTTAATTATAAGATAAAAGAAATGGGTCGATGATTCACCTGGGACATCATCCTTTGACCTGACGATAGGAAGGGATGGTCGCGCGCCCGGAGTTCGGGGTGTGACAAAGAGGGGCACATGTCTAACTATTTTACCATGCTTCAGATCAACTAAATTTTCTCGACATGAGGTATATCAATCAGTCAATCAGTTCCGTGGATAGCAATCCCCAATGGTTGGTAGAACAAATTCCAAGTATATTTTATGAGAAATGGGGAAAATTGTCCTTTTGCCGACTACTTGCTCCATGTCGGCAAAAGCAGCCAAGTTCACTTCACAATCTTGTGTTTGCAGTAGTTCTTCTGTGGGCAGGAAGGAAAGCTGGTTCGATGCTTCGTTGCTCTGTTTTTACTTGGATACTTGTAAATATGACTAGGAAATTTCAAGAGTGTCACATTTATTCAGTTTCTCAACAATGGGAAGCAAGCGCGCCACAAAATATATTGCGACATTTTACAAGCGGTCCATTGAAAATTTGAAATAACTTCCCCCTTTGTCGCAGAAATATTTCTTCCAGATTTTCCTGTTTAACTAATAAAAACCATCACTTGAGATGTGGTTAGACAAGAGAATACTCTGGTGGTGTTTTTTTTTCTGATATTTACAAGGTGTTGTTCTTAGAACAAGAGGAGTAGTATCCGAAGGTGCTTTACAATGGAAGTAAAATGCTACAAATACGGACAAATAGTCGGCATAGTCTTAGATGTTCATAGAAAAGACCATCAGTTTCACCATAACGAACATTTGGAAGCATTCACTTTCCTAACAAATTGGTCAAGAAAAAGACATCCCTTGGGTCAAATCTTGCTTGTATCAAATAATTCTTGGATTTCACTCCCAAAGTGTTTCTGTTTGTTTGATAATTTAAAGAAAACATATAAATAAGCATCACGTGACACAACCAGACAAGAAACTAAGAAAGAAAACAGAAGAAGAAAGAAAAAGACACCGTGTCTAAATTTCATGACATAGAGAAACCAATTCAGAACAATGGTACTTCATCGGAATTCATTTTGTTAAGTAGTTCCCGCGCGGTGTGCATGCAGTGCCACATGAATTTGCCATGATGTCAAACTACAGTGCGATTATTATTATTACAGGACAGTACGGTGCACATAAAAAGTGTATATAAACGAAACTATTGCTGCTCAAAGATATCATACACTTAGGGCGCGCATGGTAATACTTTTAGAAGTGAATTTCTGCTCCAGAAGTGCTTCTGGAGTAGAAATCCATTTGGTAATTTAACTTCTGAAGCATAAATCCGTTTGGTAAAAATTTTTACTTCTGAAAGAAATTTCTACTTCTGAAGTTGTTTTTCCTCCAATTTGAGAAGTTAAAAAAATTGCTTCTCAACTCAAGGAGTACTTCTTGGACAAAAAAAAAAAACTCAAGGAGTACTTCTCACCTCACCCTCTTTTCATTACGCCCTTACACTCTTTTCGACCACGTTCGCCTTCGCCGAGCTCCGCCGCCACCCCCTGCGACCATCGCCAACCACCGTCGGCCGCCGCCCATCGCCGACCTCCACCGGTTGTCCCCCATAGCCGACCTCCATCGGCCCCCTCGTATCGCCGTCTGCGATCACCGCCAACCGCCGACCATCGCCCGCCGCCTCCCATCGCGGACCTCTGTCGGCCGCGACTATCGCCGCCCATTGCAGACCTCTACCGGCCGCGACCGCCGTCGCCCGTCGCCAACCATCGCCGACCTCCGCTTATCGCCGCCCACGACCCCGCCAACCGCCGATCACCGCCGCCACCGCCCACCGCCAACTGCCGCCGCCGCCGACCACCGCACCGGCCACCGTCGCTGAGTCCCTGTCTCCGGTAGCCGGAGTAAAATATAAATAATAATTTTTTATTTTTAAAAATTAAATAATATTTTTTATAATAAAAATTATTTTTTTAAAGAAATTTAAAAACTTAAAAAATGAAGTAGAAAATTTTCGGCCACCGGCAATAATTTTTCATAAAAGATTTTATGTTAATAATGTTTCAGAAGTAGAAATTTTCAACTGTTACCAAACTAATTTCTCTGATCAGAAATCAACTTCAGGAGCAGAAGTAGAAAAATCAACTTCTGCTTCTAAGGAGAAGTAAAAAAAACCAACTTCTGGCAAGAAGTTGGTTTTTGAAGCAGAAGTGTTGCCATGCGCACCCTTAGGATCCCATGCTTTGATACACTTTAATGCCTACTAGTTCTTTCTTTTTCTTTTTAATCTATTTTGTAAAAAGAATTAGCCCTTTCACTATGCTCTTGTAATGGACAGCAACGCGTATACTTCAAGTTGTTGAAGTAAATATTTGGTATCGGAAGAGGTTTAGCATCCACCGCCTAGAGTTCCATATGTCCTACAACAAGGAACTATAGTTTCAAAATAACCAAGACCAATATCACAATCTAGGGAACTCCTATGACCCCCCAGCGTACACCCATTCCACATTCTATATAGATGATTCAGTGGGCCTTCGAAAGATTCACAAATTACTAGATACATTCCAAAACAAACTAACACAAACAAAATTCAACAAGAAGATTTAGAAATCCGCAGAGAGAGAAGTGAATGGCCACCATAGCTGCTGAAATGATGCTTCGGTTTGCCTTTAATGGAAGCTTGTTAGTACATGATGTGGAGATTGAGCGTAGGCCATACAAACCGCAGCTTTGGTTGTGCGCTGCACAGGTTGAAAGGAAGTCATTGGACTGCTTTTTCCCCTCATAACAATATATCATTCCCCTGGAAGGAGTTATCAACCAACTGCTCTTTGTCCGCAGCAACTACCACTTTCTCATCTTAGTCTTGCAATATTAGTGGTTCTTCTGTTAACAGCAAGGACAGCAAATGACATCAAACTAGCATTTTCAAATTAGATGATAGGTATTTATTGGAGAGATTGGCTGGGAATGAAGATAAAAGGTTAGAAACAGGGAAGCTATTCTTTTTGTTCTTTATTATTTCTTGTCTTTACATGCTCCTCAAGGAAGAAAATCTCTGGAGGATAAACAGGACAAGCTTGTGCTAGATATCTCCTGTAAATCCTGCCGAGTTCTATTGCAAACGCATTCTTCTTCTTGTATAATTTCATGGGATAGAGAGTTGAATCTATCCACTTGACATATATATTATCCAATCAGTAAACTTCCTTGCTCTGTTTTCTCTTGAATACTCATGAGTTGTGACTACGAGTTTACTCAGTTTCTGAACATTGACTACGAGGTACGTCAATTATCAGTACATTACATAAGGCCAGACGTTTTTCAAATCCAAGACGATATCTTGGACACAAATTCTCACCCAGTCAACCGCAGATGAATTACGAATTTACTCAACTGTTATACAGAATAAGTACTTTATGCAGAAACTTGGACACATAAAAGACCTTGAACTTATAGTTCCAATCCCAATCTTCCAATTATACACAATAGAGAAGACGGTGCACATATCATGATATAAAACAGGAAGAAATGTACCAAGACGTCAACCGTATGGAAAGACAGAGATTATACAGACATAGACAAAAATAAGTGATTCAGTGAATTCTCAGGTTAGTAGAGCATAGGGTGTAATCACACTTCAAAAGCAGTGAAGAAAATCTTTCTGAAGTTAGGGTTGAAAGAGAACAAGTTTCAGCATGGCGATGCTCAAAGAACCTGCCACAATGTTGTGCTCCTTAGTTCTTGGAAAATTAATCAAAGTCTATGAGACTAAATAAAATGACAAAAAGTTCCATTTATCCTAAGTTCCTCACCTAGATAGGCAATTCGGACTTGTTGACACCAAATAATAAAGAGTTACCTAATGGACTTTAGTATCACTGTGTCCCGAAAATCGATAAATCGGGAATAGTAAGCTACTCTGAGAAGTTCGGTAAGTTGGCTGCATTATACCGAAATATCTAGAAAACTAAACCCGATATTCGGGAAGTAAGAGAACAGGGCCATTGATTTTCAAAATTCGGTAAGATTCTTGACATACCGAAATTATAGAGGGTCAGCAGTAAGAGGAGTATGAAGACAAAAGGAACCGCAGGATGGCCAAACTAGCCATGTCAGCAAGAAGTTACGAGCAAGAAATCCGGATAGTGGATGCGAACAGTTCACGGCAGTTGTTGGAAAAGATTCAAATTCAAAGCCATATTGACAGTTGAAGATCAAGTTTTGGCGGATAAAACGTGGGCAAATGGGAAGTTATTGAAGGCGCCAAGATTCAGAGTTTGAAAGCAAGAAAATAACCGACAAACAGTTATGGAAAGCCAAAGAATAACAAATAGTCGAAAGAGAGGAGAAAGAAGACAGATCAACACACATCCAAAAGAACTCAAGTTTTCTGCACTTTAACTTCCATGTACTCTCCTTTCCAGCATTTACAGTTTCTGCAACTCCAGTTTATTATCAAGCTTTCTACTGCTTTCCTAGGAGTATTGTAACGTAGTCTGAACCCTTGTTGATCTCAAATCCACATTCGATCCATTGAATTCCTACCCATTTCACTTCCATGTGTGTTACTCCGTGTTCTCACTAAAAATTTCCTTTCGAGAGTTGAGCCGCAGAACCCCTTTTAATAAAAACCGAAGACGGAATTTCGGTGAAAGATATTCCTTGTTGCAAAAACGAGCGAACATCTTTTTGGCACGCCCGGTGGGACCATTGTGGTAAGATTAAGAGAAATGGTGAGAACCAGAGGTCAATCAGATGGAGTACCAGTTGGCAACGTCAACAATCCAGATGATGGAGCACGAACGGAGCATTCGGCAGCGAATGAGGACGTACCCCATCACAATGCTGATGTTCCTCGGCAGTTGAACGAAGAACAAATTCATGCGTTGGCACCTGACAACACTTTGATAGCCACGATGAGAAGAATGTTTGAGGAACAGCAGAATGAGCTCACTAACCATATGGTGCGGCATGTCTCAGATGTGATAAAGCTTATGATGATTAACGCCATAAACGAGGTAATATCGCGTCCCAGTTCATCCTCTCAAGTTCCTCCCTTTTATGTAAATCCTCCTGGTACGATACCATTTCCACCAGCATCGGGACATCCCAATGTTGGGTATAATGGTAGTGGAGGATCGAATCTGCAGCCTCCAGTAAGGATTATACCAAGGCCAGAAAATCCTACAACAGCAAATCTGGTAAATGGTGTGAGTGGTTACAATTTCCATCAAACTGGCCTCACTGATGCTAATGTGATCAATCCCATGATCCCGAATCATCCACCAGTATTGAACATGCCTCCACCAGTGAATGTCCCCCCATGAGACCACCTGTAGCTCAACCATATCCACAAGTGGTAGAAAATCCTCTCTACAGGCCACCACCACTCGTTAATTTCAATATGGATCAACAAGGAATGAATAGACCTCAGCAGGTTGATCCTAGGGGGCAAGATCCTTGGTTGGGCCAGCAGAATTTAAGGCCATGGAATCCAGACAGAGTTGCAGAATTGGTAATGCAACAATTAGGAGCAGAGAGAGGCACACCAAGACCTGTATACAGAAAGCCACATCCCGACTAGGTGGATAACATTCCATATCCAAGGGGATTTAAAATGCCAGATTTCGCTGTATTTACAGGTGATGAAGATCAGTCAACTGTGGAGCATGTAGGTCGTTTTTTAGCACAATGTGGAGAGGCTGGAACAAATGAATATTTAAGGCTAAGGCTATTCCCATTGTCATTATCAAAGACAGCATTTACTTGGTATACGAATTTGCTAGCAAATTCTATTCAGACGTGGGTTGAGATGGAGCGACAGTTCCATTCTCAGTTTTATCGAACGATACCAGAGGTAACAGTAGCCGACTTAGCCAGAATGTACCAGTATGGCACTGAGTCGGTAGATCAGTTTATTGCCCGTTTTAAGAAATCCAGGAATCGGTGTTTGACTTCTCTCACTAAAAAGGAATTTACAGATTTGACTTTTAATGGGCTGAAGTTTAATCTCAAGGAGAGATTTGAGGGGCAGGCTTTTGATGATCTCTTTCAATTAAATGCTCGGGTTTCTAAGTATGAGCACCTGCTGAAGGATAAAGATAAGAAGCCGACGAAGGATAATCGGCAGACAATAGCATCGGTTGAAAGTACCGAATACGGTGACTTTATCGAAGAAGAGAATGAGATAGCGGTAGCAACTATGGTACTTGAAAAACCATATGTGTGCCCAGCTTTGAAACCAGCAAAGGTGAGAGATGCGTCCAAGTTTAAAGCCAAAGAAACGAGTAATTATTCGTTTGATATCTACAAGTTGGATGAGATATTTGACTTGTTGTTGAAAGATGGAATGATCAAATTGGCTGAGGGACAGGTAATCCCATCCAAGGAAGAGACTACTGACAAAAGGTATTGCAAGTGGCATCATTCCAAGACTCATGATACGGTGAATTGTATTGTTTTTAGAAAGACAATCCAGGAAGCGATTCGTCAAGGCAAGATTAAATTCGCTGAAGACAAAGGCAAAGCTCCAATGGAAGTAGACACGGATCCTTTCCCGAAGATGTTCAGTATGGTTAATGTACATGAGTCTACGAGGCATGATAATAGACAATTGTGCACCCGTTGCCATCGAGAATTAAGTCATCAGCATCGGGAAGTTCCCGAATTCCAGTGCATGAGAGGAACAAGGGGAAGATACAGATCGGGATTATTTGTCCGTCGGGAAGGCAGACCACAGATAAAGTCTGAGATTGTGGTAACTAAAAACGTTTCGGCACAATCAAGAAGTCAAGAAGCTGAATCAAGGCGGTCAACACAAGTGTCTGAGAGGCGGGAATTTTGCCCCGATCCACCAAGACAAGTTCCTTCAACTCAAGAAATTGAAACACAATCTCACAAGGAAAAGGAAATCCCACGAAAGCCTCAGAAGAAAAAGAGTTTATGGCAGCGATATAAAGAAGGAGATCCCAAAGTAGGATTGCTTGGAGAGCATAGTGGGAAATTTGATTATGTGGTGTACTATGGAGACACGAAGGATTCCTTATCCCCGTCATTGCCTGTGGAACCATCTGGTTGGGGAGATGAATTTGATGATCCACCACCATCAATTCCCCAGGAAGTTCCGAAGACAAAAACAATTAAAATCCCACACGATCCTCCCGAAGGAAAATGGTCCTTGGCTAAATCGCCGGGGCAAGCATCTTACCGAACTGCAAAAAGACGTTTTCAGCGAATGAAAAGCAGACAGAGGGATTTCGAGAATCGTTGGGACAAAGAAATGCCATCACAGATTCCTCTAACCAGATCTTTTAGTTCGAGAGGAAATTGGGTTTGGAGAAGAAACCCTGATGATAAAGAGTTGGTCAAACCAGAGAAAAATTCTGTATATGATTCGGGAAGTAGTTCTCACCAACAGGTGAAAAAAGGAAAAGAGGTTCAGCAAGTCTCCCAAACAATTAACTTTGGGCAATTCCAGGTAACTCTTAATCCGAGGCATCAAGTCAAAATAGAACAAAAGAATCTGAATCTCAAGATGTCGCAAGAAGATGACAAGAGTTGCCGAGCTGGTCATTCCAAAATGCCGAAAGAGAATTGTTCGCCAATGAGGATCAACATGGTCCATGTTAAGCTTCCAGCTGAATATGGAGCTTGCTTAGTGGTAGAAGAAGAACTCGAGCATATCTCAGAGAAAGAAATAGCAATGGCAGAATTCGAATTCTCTGATAAAGAAATGATAAGGTTTGATAAAGTACCCTCAGACAAGGCTAGACATTTAAGATCCTTGGTTATTTCAGGTAGAATCAATGGTCAAGCTGTCGGTAAGATCTTTGTAGATACGGGAGCTACCTTGAATCTCATATCTTACAGGTACTTCAGGAAGTTGGGAAAAGATGATGATGAAATAATTCCATCGAACGTTCAGCTGTCTGATTTCCTAGGAGAAGTTACCGAAGTCAAAGGGGCAGTTGTACTGGACCTAACCATAGGATCCAAAACAGCAAGGACGACTTTCTTCGTGATAGAGTCTGATGGTTCGTACAACTTGCTGCTTGGAAGGGATTGGATACATTCTAATCAATGTGTACCCTCGACTCTTCATCAGGTTCTGGCATTTTGGAATGGTAAGTGAGTAGAGTACATTGAGGCTGATTCGGGACTTGCTTCAATAGGGTTGACTGGTATTCATCAAGATCATCAAGAATACTCACATGGAGGACATGTCATTGGAGTACCGAAAGCAGATTCACGATCCTATGCTTATTGCCGCTTTGGGAATATGAAAACTGAGTGGATTTCCAAGTCTAGCTTGGCATTAGAGGAGTTACACACTATTTATGGAAAGCGAGCCATTATTGCAAGAAGTTTGTGAAAGGTACTTTGCATACTTGGCAGAGAAGACCCAGCAAAGTGCTGAAGTTTCACCAATCAAAGAGGACAGTAGGTCAACAGAAGCTCAAGACCCATTGTTAGAAGTTGATATAGGAGAACCTGGGTGTTTTCGTCCAATATATGTAAGTGCTTTTCTGCAAGGGGGCATGAAAGAAGATTTAATCCACTTGATCAAAGAATACAAAGATTGCTTCGCACGGGATTACCATGAAATGCCTGGTTTGTCAAGAGATATTGTAGAACATCGTCTTCCTATTAAGAAAGGATTTCGTCCACACAAACAGTTAGCAAGAAGGTTTGCTCCAGATGTGGTTGACAAAGTCAAGGAAGAGATTGAAAGGCTGCTGAAAGCAAAATTCATTGAGACAGCCAGGTATGTAGAGTGGATTTCGAATATTGTTCCTATGAAGAAAAAAAATGGAAAATTGAGAGTCTGTATTGATTTTCGGGATCTTAATAATGCCACTCCAAAAGATGAGTATCAGATGCTGATGGCAGACATGTTAGTAGATTCGGCGTCGGGAAATGAGATGTTATCTCTAATGGATGGTCGTTCGGGTTACAACCAGATATTTATTGCTAAAGAAGATGTCTCGAAAATAGCTTTTAGATGTCTTGGTGCTATCGGGACTTTTCAGTGGGCAGTGATGCCTTTTGGGCTGAAAAATGCAGGAGCTACTTACCAGCGAGCAATGAATTTCATCTTTCATGACATGATTGGTAAATTCTTGGAAGTTTATATTGATGATGTTGTGATCAAATCAAGTCAGGGAAAGCGTTTGGACTATCTTGAGCAAGCTTTTGTTAGGATGAGAAAATACAAATTGAAGATGAATCCAGCTAAATGTGCCTTTGGAGTGCGAGCAGGGAATTTCTTGGGATTCCTAGTTAATCAAAGGGGAATTGCGATTGACAAGAATAAGGCAAAGGCTATTATAGAGTTTCCTCATCCTACATCAAAGAAGCAGTTGCAGATGGTACTCGGGAAAATTAATTTTCTCAGAAGATTCATTGCAAATTTATCTGGGAAGATAGAACCAATGACCCAGCTCTTGCGTCTTAAAAATCAGGAGGAGTTTATATGGGGAGATAAACAGCAGAAAGCGTTTGATGCGGTCAAAGTTTATTTGACAAATCCTCCTGTATTGATGCCGCCGAAAGCAGGCAGGCCATTAAGGTTGTACTTGTCTACTACCGATTCAACTATCGGGAGTATGCTGGCACAAGAGAATGAAAATGGAAAAGAACAAGCGGTATATTATTTAAGTAGAACATTGACTGATGTTGAAAAAAGATATACCGCGATAGAAAAATTATGTTTATCTTTGTACTTCTCTTGTATGAAGTTAAGACATTATATGTTGCTAGCTACAGTACATGTACTCGGTAAGACTGATGTGATAAAATATATGTTGTCACGGCCTGTTATAAAAGGGCGTATAGCTAAGTGGGCATTTATCTTGTCTGAATTTGATTTGGCATACGTACCAATAAAAGCAGTCAAAGGTCAAGCTGTTGCTGACTTTCTTACCGAATACCCATGTTTGCAAATGGAAGAAAATAAACAGAACTTCAGTCAAGTTATACCATGGACTATGTATTTAGATGGATCATGTGCTAAGAGTATGGCTGGAGCTGGTTTGATGATAATCTATCCCACCGGAGAGCTTACAAGGTGTGTTTGTAAGTTAGATTTTGAATACTCAAATAATCAAGCCGAATATGAAGCACTAATCATCGGCTTAGGAATACTGGTTGAATTGGAAGCACAGTTCATCAAAATATTTGGTGATTCACAACTAGTGGTGAAGCAACTGAAAGGAGAATATCAGTGCTTAAATGAAAATTTGATTGGCTATTATTATCTAGCCAAGAAGCTGTTGGAACAATTTAGAGAATATGACATAGTCCATGTCAAAAGAGAAACCAATTACGAAGCCAACGAATTAGCACAGATGACTTCTGGTTATAAAATATCAAAAGAATTGGCTAATAATGCAGCCATCATCACATTATCGGTACCTTCTATTGAACAAAGAGAAATACCGATAGCGATCAGTGAGGTGATCCGAGAAAAGGATTGGAAGCAGCCCATTATGGAATACTTGAAAAATCCTGATTCAAGAGATCAAAAGCTGAGGAGACAAGCCTAGAAGTACGTAATATTGGGAGAAGAGTTATACCGAAAATCTTCAGATGGGCTACTATTAAGATGTCTTGATAAGGACAATGCGAAACTGGTTATGGAAGAAGCTCATGAAGGCATATGTGGAGCACATCAAGCTGGAATTAAGATGAGATGGCTTCTAAAAAGGTACGGATATTTCTGGCCAACAATGATGCAGAATTGCATTGAATATGCCAAAGCATGCATTTCATGTCAAAAACATGGACCTTTGGAACATGCACCTGCTGTAGAGCTTCATTCCATTGTAAAGCCATGACCATTTCGAGGATGGGCAATGGATATAATAGGTAAGATTTATCCACCCTCTTCTCATAAGCATAGTTTCATTTTGCTGGCTACGGATTACTTTACGAAATGGGTGGAAGCGATTCCATGCAAGAGCATTTAGTCAGAAGACGGTGATCAAATTTATTGAAGAAAACATAATTCACAGATTTGGCTTACCGGAATCAATCACTGCGGATCAAGGGACAGTGTTTACTGGAAATGAAGTTATGGAATTTGTGCAATCAAGAGGAATTAAGATGCTGCATTCTACACCATATTACCCTCAAGTAAATGGACAAGCCGAAGCTACTAATAAGGTTGTGATTGGATTGATTAAGAAGCATTTGGAAGAAAATCCAAGAGAATGGGACAACTTGCTATCGGTAGTGTTGTGGGCATACCGAACATCACGAAGATCAAGTACAGGCGTCAGTCCATATATGCTGACCTATGGACAAGAGGCAGTTCTACCGATGGAGATAACCGTTCAATCATTACGAGTCCAATTGCAAAGTGAAATGTTGCCAGAAGATTACAGAGATTGGATGCATATAAATTTGGATGAATTAGATGAAGTCAGGGCAACTGCTTTGGATCAGTTGATTGCACAAAAGAAAAGAGTAGCCAGAGCTTTTAACAAGAAGGTTAGGATCAAGCAATTTGCTGTCGGGGACTTAGTATGGAAAGCAATTTTTCCATTTAATCTCAAAGATGGAGAATTCGGTAAGTGGTCATCAAACTGGGAAGGCCCATATCTAGTTACCGAAGTGTTCAGTGGAAATGCGTACAGATTGATGGATATCAATGGAAAAGAACTATCTCGTTCTATAAATGAGAAATTCTTGAAGAAATATTATCCATCAATCTGGGAAACACAAGGAGATTAATTCATTCATCAAAAGCGAAAGTACATTCTGATCTTGGTTACAAAGGTCTTCAGATCTTTAACCAGTTTGAGGTTCTGGGCTACAAGTTTGGAATGTAATTCAAGATCATGGCGGAGTTCGAATTGCTGCTCTTTGAGATGTTCTGTGCGACGAGAATGGAAGCGGACAGCTTCAAGTTTCTCCCAAGTTTCCTGTAACAATCGTCTATACTTGTCTGAAGAAACTTCGACCATGGACTTGACATGGGAGATTTCGTCTTTAATTATCCTGCGTTCGGCACGGTTATGACTGGAAAAGAAGTTGAAAAGTCGACGTGTCGTCTCAGCATCTTCTTTGGCATGGAGGCAAGAGTCTTGGACTTGAGCATATGCTTCCTTGGAATCACACAATCGGGAGAATTCTTCCACGATTTGGAGCTTAAGAGTCTTAACTTCCATAATGATAGGCTCAAGGCTCCAAACCTCCTTCACATTGCGCTCAAACTCATCAAAGCTGGCAGGGAATAAAGAGCACAGTTCCCATACTAAGTCCAAGAGATCAGACTCAGCAGTTAAAAATACCTTGGACCTGAAAGTGTCCGTCAGTTTGGTAACTTCTAACCTATGCTTATAATTCAGTAATAAAGCATGATGTCCCTGGGATAGTAGCTCGTGTAGCCGTTTCCATAAGGATCGATCATCTGTAGGCAATTGGATAAAAACTTGTTCATGGTTAAAAGAAATGAAGAATAGTTTTCAAAGCTGGGATCAGGATGCATTTAGCAAAAAGTTTACCTTCATGTTGGCCGTTACGATGTCTGTATGATTGAGGCCAAAGAGGCAACTGAGATGAAGAACCATATGAAGACATCATGAGCAAGATTGCAAATGTTCAGGATGAATTGTGCAATTTGGGCAGTTATAAATAGAAAGGACATAGAACAGATCATGGGTAGTGGCATGCAAGAGCTTTTCTCGGACAATTGGAAGACCATGGCCCATAAGTGGAGGAAGACGGTTACCAGAATTGCCGCCAAAAAGGTTCTCTTGCAAGAGAAAGTATGCAAAAGTTATTGGGATTATCGGGAAGCCTTATCATCGGAATCTTTGTTAATCATTGAGGATTATCGGGAAGCCTTATCATCGGGATCTTTGTTAGTCATCGAGGATTATCGGGATCTTTGTTAGTTATTGAGGATTATCGGGATCTCTGTTAATCGTCGAAGATTATAGAAGGGCAGATGTTAGAATTCGGCAAATGAAGCAAAAGAACATTTGAGTCAGAAAGAACAAGATTTTTCATTTATATTTCCTCAGCAGAGACTTGGCTTCATTTACAAAAGAACGGAGCTCAAATTCTAAATTAAGATTTTGTTCCATGAGCTCCGCCCTCTGTTTCTCACAAGTTTTAACCGACCCACAAGTGGAATCATATTCTTTTCTCAGCTCCCGACACTTCTCCATCTTTCTTCTAACTGATGGGCAAAGATGACGCATCTTCGCTTCTTGCTCCATCATTTGGACCTCTACCGTCTTCAATTCTTTCTCAAGTTCTGCTCTTCTTTCTGCCAAGCGGTGAAGTTTGCTCTCTTCGGCTTTATAACTGTCATAGAACAAGCGGGTATCTGCACATTTGTGGGTTAGTTCATCCTGAATGGCTTGACCTCGCTGTTCTCCGAAGAAAAGATGTGGAAGATGATAGGTGTTGATCCTGATGGTGTCCACAGCATTCACAAAACCAACGGCGAAGATATCACTTTTGTCCTGGAAGTCTTGGGAAAGTGTAAAGGAAGGATTACCAGAGCATACTTCTTGAAAGAGAGTTTTTGCTCGTCTCTCTCTGTCAGAGTCAGTAATCAACTTCCCATAGCCAGACTCTAATAAGCTAAGAAGTTCAGTCCATTTAGCCTTGGCCACTTCCTTAGAAACTTCAGAAAATGATGTCGGGTCTATAGATTTTGGTGGACAATCAGCAGTGGAGGATCCAGGAAGATCTGTGAGCAGTATACTTTCCACTTCAGCTTTCTCTTCAGTAGATAAGAGAGTTATCTCAGCTGCGGCAGAAGGAACTTGTGAAGAAGAAGAGCTTGCCATAGACATTCCTTAAAGAGGCAGAGTGATTGACGAAGGCTGAACAAGCGGCAGAGGTACATTGGTTGATGGGCCTTCAAGAAATTCCCCATCAGGAATCAGGATTCTTTTTGATGCAGATGAAGGCTCATCAGTACCTGTAAATACAGCTATGAGTGTTAAAACAATAGTATAAAGAGCATTCACCATTCGGTAAAGTGAAGACAATTCTTACCGATAGAAGTTGGAGATTTCCTAGTCTGAGGAGAAGATGGGTCATCAGCTTGTTCCTTTTCCTTAAGTTTTGGAGTCTGGGTTTGCGTTGATGCAATAAGAAGTTCCGTCGAAGAAGCCGGAGGCACCAGGACAGGATAGGGCACTGATTAAAAGACTTACCGATAAAAAGCCCCATAAGCTAGCTCGGAATCAGACAACTTACCGATAAAAGCCCCATAAGCTAGCTCGGAATCAGACAACTTACCGAGTCCTGGGTAAGAATCCGAAGACAGAGTAGATGGGTCTGTACCTAAAGGACTAAGACCGGTCAGGCAATGGATGTCGAGCAAAGTTACCGACATCGGGGAAAAAGGGAAGAAGAAGCAGTTGGTAGAAGTTGACCAAAAACAGGATAGGACACTGATTAGCCCATGATGCAGACGATAGTCAAAACAACAAAGGCGCAAAGCATTATGAATCGAAAGTCCATCCCAAAGAGAGCCCTTGGAAGGACGAAGTCGAAGATACCATTGGTAAAAATTGGGCTCAAAATCAGAAAAAGCCCTAAAACGAGAAGGACGGGAGTGCCAGTTGTAAGCTAGAACGGAAGAATGGTGGATTGGAAGTACCTCAGTTTGATGACGAGGGAAGAAATCAGAGAGAATTGCAGGAATCGAAAACTGATTGTAAACAGCTGGGCCAAAGATGTAAGAATCCTCGAAATCATTCTGCACCGAGAAAAAATGCCGGTCATCGTTGAAATCTTGAGAGTCTCTGAAATTATAATAGCTCTCTAGGGCATTTGAGGCAAGAAAGGAGGAAGCTTGAGCCTTGGGAGCCATGGTGTCTGATCAAGTACAGGAAAAGGGCACGAAGGAGCGAAGAAGCGAAAGAACGAGAGAATAACGAAAGAGATGACTTGTTGGAGAAGCAAGTTTGAAGGCGAGAAATCAGATTGTGTGGGGACATCTGATATATCTATTGAGTTGATACGAGGAGAAGCTGAAAAGGCAAGCGCGCGAAACGAGACGGAAAAATGGCGCTGGAAGCAAAAAGTAAGTGTCTGTCATCTTTGGCATTTAAAAGAATTAAAATTCTTTTAATTCTTTTAAAGGGGGCATCTGTTGACACCAAATAATAAAGAGTTACCGAATGGACTTTAGTATCACTGTGTCCCGAAAATCGGTAAATCGGGAATAGTAAGCTACTCTGAGAAGTTCGGTAAGTTGGCTGCAACATACCGAAATATCTAGAAAACTAAACCCAATATTCGGGAAGTAAGAGAACATGGCCATTGATTTTCAAAATTCGGTAAGATTCTTGACATACCGAAATTATAGAGGGTCAGCAGTAAGAGGAGTATGAAGACAAAAGGAACCGCAGGATGGCCAAACTAGCCATGTCAGCAAGAAGTTACGAGCAAGAAATCCGGATAGTGGATGCGAATAGTTCACGGCAGTTGTTGGAAAAGATTCAAATTCAAAGCCATATTGACAGTTGAAGATCAAGTTTTGGCGGATAAAACGTGGGCAAATGGGAAGTTATTGAAGGCGCCAAGATTCAGAGTTTGAAAGCAAGAAAATAACCGACAAACAGTTATGGAAAGCCAAAGAATAACAAATAGTCGAAAGAGAGGAGAAAGAAGACAGATCAACACACATCCAAAAGAACTCAAGTTTTCTGCACTTTAACTTCCCTGTACTCTCCTTTCCAGCATTTACAGTTTCTGCAACTCTAGTTTAGTTTCAAGCTTTCTACTGCTTTAGTAGGAGTATTGTAACGTAGTCTGAACCCTTGTTGATCTCAAATCCACATTCGATCCATTGAATTCCTACCCATTTCACTTCCATGTGTGTTACTCCGTGTTCTCACTAAAAATTTCCTTTCGAGAGTTGAGCCGCAGAACCCCTTTTAATAAAAACCGAAGACTGAATTTCGGTGAAAGATATTCCTTGTTGCAAAAACGAGCGAACAGGACTATATCTTGCCTGCAACAACTAGAACAAGAAACAACTCTTGCAAGGCGCAACTGAAATTGGTGGACCAGATATTTCTAGAAATGACAAAGTCAACATAGATTACTAGACATGTACAAACAAATATTAACAGTTTCACAATAACAGAAATTTGTAAGTATTCACTAAGCCAACGAATTAGAAAGAGACATCTTACTGGAGAAATCAATGTGGGCTGCTAATAGCTTCTTGAATTTGACTTCTAGTACTGTAAGCCAGCCGAGGCGAGCCGAGCCACTGCTCACCCCTAGATCTCTCTCTCTTCCCTACAATTAGTAAACAACCAATACCAAGGTCTTGAAATCAACCAATAACAAGGTCACCCTCTATAGAACTCCTACAACCCACTACCATACACCAGTCCCAATTCTACATAAACGGTTCCAAAAGATTGCAAATGACTCACAGCAAATTTTTGCAAACACACCGAAAGAACCAAAAGAGAAATTCCAGAAGAATCAACGCAAGAGAAGAGAATGGCCACCATAGCAGCTGAATTGATGCTTTGCGGCGTCTTTGACGGATGCTTGTTGATAAATGAGGTGGAGATTGAGAGGAGGCCCTACCATCGCAATTGCGGATGTGCGATGCACAAGTTGAAAGGAAGTCGTTCCACCACTTGCTCCCATCATAACAACTTATCATTCCCCAGGAAGGAGGTACCGACTACTTGCTCCATGTGCGCAAAAGCAGCCAAGTTCACTTCACAATCTTGTGTTTGCAGTAGTTCTTCTGTGGGTAGCAAGGAAAGCTCATGACAATGGATTAGCATTGTCAAGTATAAGATAGGTAGACACTGGAGGCATTGTATAGGAAGAATGGTAGCAGGTTAGAAACAGGGAATCCATTCTCATTTCTAGTCCTTACTCACTCCTCATGGAACAAATGCTCCAGAGGATGAGCAGCACAAACTTCTTGGCGAGCTTCTTCCTGTAATTCGGCCAAGTTTTAATGTAAACTCGTTCTTCTCCTTACTTTCTTTCTTGGAAAAGAGAGCTAAAGTAATCCATTTTAGACATATTAGCCGGGTCCGATACTTCGTTGCTCTGTTTTTACTTGGATACTTGTAAATATGACTAGGAAATTTCAAGAGTGTCACATTTATTCAGTTTCTCAACAATGAGAAGCAAGCGCTCCTCAAAATATATTGCGACATTTTACAAGTGGTCCATTGATATAACTTCCCCCTTTGTCTCAGAAATTTTTCCAGATTTTCCAGTTTAACTAATAAAAACCATCACATGAGATGTGGTTAGACAAGTGAATACTCTGGTGGTGTTTTTTTTTTTTTTTTTCTGATATTTACAAGGTGTTGTTCTTAGAACAAGAGTAGTAGTATCCGAAGGTGCTTTCGATGGAAGTAAAATGCTACAAATACAGACAAATGGTCAGCATAGTCCTAGATGTTGTTGGGGCTAGTGTTATCACCTAGAGGGGTGAATATGTGATTTCAAAGAATTATAGAAATCAATGCGAAATTTAAACAGATAAGCTTAGAGCTTAGTTCAGATGATAATCGCTAACAAGATCTGAAATGCTAGTAGCGTGCACAATTCAATCTATCACAGAATAATGACAAGAAGTTTAAGGGATAGTGTCACGCCCCGACTTTCAGGCCCGCGACATCCCTACCAAATCGCCACGAGGTCACGAATGATAGAGTCCCAGGCTCGCTATCGACCTAAACATAGAACGCATGCGGAACGTGCCTTCTCCTAAACAACAAGATCGGCGGGATAGTAAAGCAAGATAACACGGCAGACAATTCAGCAAAATACAATTCAGTTCACAAATCAAAAGAAGAGGAGTGTTAACCCTACTGAGCTATAGTAAACACATACAACCCCATACTTCGGGGCGGCTCACTAGGACCTCAAAAGATTACGCGGTCGGGTAAGGTTAAGATCTCATCTGCTCCCAAAAATCTCACAACACCCTCATCTAAGCATCCACGGGCTCCATCACTTCGGACCTGAAAATGGTTCCCACAACGGGGTGAGAATAAATCTCAGTGAATCAAGCCTAATTTCGATTAGGACAGTGATTCGCCCCGAACAACAAGCATATAAAACATCCAAACAACCACATATAATAACCACGGTATAATAACCAGTCAAATGCAGGCTTATCAGCTATCAATCACACATAATGCAATATTCGACACAACAGTCATGTTTGACAATCACAGACAAGGCATCACATCCACAGATATGCACAAGACACCACACAAGTCCATTTATTAACGATGATCCCACGCATTAAGCGTCAAAGTGACGAGGATCCACGCGATTAGCATGATCGACTCTCACAAACAATGCAATCCCGCACTCTTCCGGCAGAACCAGGCTACGTTCCTTTTCCCTTCGGCAACGGCTACTACGAGAGGTGTCTCCAGTGCATCCAGCATGGCACCCACAAGTAGGCATCCCTGAACGGGGCGTCGGTCCCTCACAAGCTGCGACCGGCATCCGATAATCCCTTAAAACTGTACATACCATACGGGGCATGAATTATCGTGCTTCTGGCAAGTTGTACAATTCCATAAAAATGGTGTGGTGTGTACCTTGAGTACAAGACGAACTTGCTAGGAAAAACCTATCATCATTCCGTTATATGACCATACGATTCACACCCGACAATCAAACCATTTTATTCTCCTTGCTTTAGGCAGGATGCTCACACAACGTGCTCAAAGACTCGGCCCACGGCCAATTTCATGATAAAACATGTCTTTAATATCGCACTCGGTCATATGCAAATGCAGGCTACTCACTATGCACTGCAATCATAATTGACAATCAACTCACAACAGAGCAGTCAATCAGTCAACCAGACATTTCAATGAGGCGATCGGCTGAATAAAAGCCATTAATTCAACACGAGTAAATTAATCCAATTAGGCCGCATAAAGGTTCAATTTCGTGCATTGGTCCTATATTAGTCAAATTAATTTAATAAATATCAATCGCCCGCTCGACTCTAAACTGTCGCTCACTCGCGAACAAAATCTATCAAGCAATCAACCAGACTACCAATCAATTTCATCTATCACAATTAACCACAGAGAATCTAAATTTATCGACTAATTTAATCGATCGCGGCCATTTAACCTAAACCCAATTTCTAACTATACTAGCCCCGATCGTTCTACCTAAACACCATATCAGACTAATTAAATAACACTAGACGTAATTAACGCCCTAATCAAGGTTTAGGGTCAACTCACTAGGTGAGTTAGCTCGGGCGGTCTCAACAGCTGCGCGGCGACGGCGGCGGTTTCCGACGAAGCTCTCGGTTCGCGGCTTCAAGGGCCAAGGCAAGGCCGGGGAAGGATCAAGGGTTCACTAGGGGGCTGAGGGGGTCTGTCGGGACCGGCTGAGGGCGACCGGAGGCGGCGGAACGGCGCGCCAACCGAACCGGCAGAAACAGGGCACCCGCGCGACAGAACAGGGGAGGTGGTCCGGGGTCGATTCCGAGCTCCACAGGCCGCGATTACTTCCGACAAGCTTCAGGGATCAAGAGGGGAGTCCAAGGAGGTCGTCGGCGGCGGTGGTGAGCGGCGAAATCGCCGGATTTGGCTAGGCTTCAAGCAAACCTGAGCCGGATCTGAAAACAGGGTACCGGCGGCTTCGGGGTGGCTCGCGGCGGCTCCGGTGGTTTTTCGGCGGTGCAGTTGGGTCTAGGTGGTGCACAGGAGACTGGTGGACGTTGGTGAGGTGGCGGGAGGTGGCGGTGGTGCCTCGGACGGCCAAGGGACGGCGCGACAGCCTCGGGTGCAGGGGAGTCCGAAATAGAGCAGGGGGGTCGCCGAGCTTCCTGTGGCCTTTCTGGCGGCTGTCGACGGCGCCGGAGGGGTCGGTGGTGACGGCAGGAGGTAGCTGGTCGACTGGGTGGTGGTGGCGGTGCACAAAAACAGTGGAGGAAAGAGGATGGTGGCTCGAGGGGGGTTCGGCCGAAGGTGAGTCCGTTTGGGGGGGTGTCCTGCGAGCGAGCGTGAGAGGAAGAGAGAGAGAGAGACGTGAGAGAGATGAGCAGATAAGAGAGCAGATGTGAGAGGGATGGGCAGCCAATAGGAGAGATTTGGTATAAAAAAAAATATCAATGGTTTTGTCTCATATACATGAATAGGTTCAAGAAGGTTCAAGGGTATTTTGGGTATTCGGATTTTCGACGGAGGGTAATTTAGTCTAGTCTCGGGTCAATTCGGGTCAGGGCGAGGTTCAGTCCCGAAAAATCAATTTCTTGCGCGCGACGACTGAACGATCGAAATTGAAATCGATTCGATCATCGATTCGGAAATTCCCAAATATTGTCACTTAATTCCTCAAAAATCAATATTTCATAATAAACTAAAATTCGATCTCGAGAATTTTTATTGAATTCCGAATTCTTACATACGCGAATTTCCAGAGTGTCGCAGATAGAGAATTTGTACAGAGAGTTTATAGTGGTTTGGCTTTGTTCAAGCCTACGTCTACCTCTTCACGCTGGTAGCCCAATCGGCTAGATTCCACTAGTGAATTGCTTAGAGATTACAACACTTGTGACGACACTCTAGTCAATAGACTTCCCATCTAACACTCTCTCACTTGAATGAACCTCTAAGTATTACAGTGTTGAATCAAAAGAATATAGAGGATGTGAGCTCTCTTGATTTTAGAATTTAAGATTCTGCTCTCTCGTCGTCTTCGCTCTTCAACCTTGAGGTCTCATTTTATACTTCTCCATCTCTAACTTCCAGTTGCAAAATCTCCAGAGAATCACTCTCCAAAACTTCTAGTTTTGGTCGAGATTGTATACAAAGGATCTCGCAGTCATTGAGGTTTGACAAAGGAAAGAATCTCCCGTTAGATTAAATCGCCCATACAATTATGATCTTGGGTTTCCATAGTTAGAGTTCTTTATTAGGTGAGTCATCCTCGTCTCCCTTAATCCACGTCCTTGATTGATCTTCATGATTGATAATCTTCAAGAACAAATCCAGCTTGATTTGCTAGTCGTTGTGTTGATGTAATATGTCAATTAAATCATCTTAGATATATCTCTTGATAATCTGATTGTTGCACATGAAATACTCTTTCAGGGCTAGAGCTTCATTCCAACGCTTGAGCTCCCCGCTCAACGTACAACGTCTGAGCTCCATACAGCGTCTGAGCCCCTTAGAACATCGTTTGAGTCTTTCCTACCAGATTCCATCCTGTGTATTAATTCCTTAATGCTTGAATGTACATTAGAACAATTTGCAAAACAAGTATTTCAGATATTAAAGAATATGGATTGTTTTGTCAACTTCAAAACCAATTAAGGGTTTTTCTCAACATATGTTTCATAGGAAAGACCATCAGTTTCACCATAACACCATGACAAACATCTGTAAGCATTCACTTAGCTAACGAATTGGTCAAAGAAAAAGACATCCCTTCGGCTAAATCTTGCTTGTAAGAAATCATTCTTGGATTATGTTTTTTACAGGCCAAGGCAATACAAGCCAAGTCGGGAAAACATTTCACGCTCAAAAGTGTTTCGGTTCATTGGGGGCCAGTCTCTCCCTCCAAAGTCAGCTCACGGAGTTTTTCAAACTCCGAAGTTACCCCCACCAAAAGGCACAGCACAATTAGGGCCCAAGACATCATTGCAGTTCCAGCTTAACTAACTGGCCAATAACACCAGAGAGAAACTCCACCAGCATCATTTTGTCTCTCTCGAGAACTTCTAATCCCAACAAGAAAACATCAAGTTTCACTTCTATCAAAATGCATCGCGATAAGGAAACTACAAGTGTCATCACGTTTGTACTATGCTAATTGGAGTGCTTTAACTTTTTTTCTACCACTTGAGTGTCATGACTTAAAAAGAATGTTCACTTGAGTATCAGAACTGTCAATTGATCACTTAAGTGCCATAACTTTATAAAACCATTTACTCAAAGTCCCGAAAATCTGACGTTGCATAGCACTTATGATAAATATTTGAAAAATTTTATGGCACTTACATGATCAATTGAAATGTTATATTGCTCTCAAATGATCGGAAAAAAAATTATGGCACTCTAGAAAGCGTCATACATAAGTTATGACACTCAAGTGATTGGAAAAAAAAAAATTATGGCACTCTTGTGAACGCCTATGAAAGTTATGACAATGTGGTGTCCTTTTCCCAAATGCCTCCAAAACCATGCACAATATTTGAGAATTTAAAGAAACAAATCACACATTCATTTATGAGTGACCACTACATAACAAAACCAGACAAGAAACTAAGCAAGAAAAAAGAAGAAGAAAGAAAATGACTCGCCTTTGAGACAAGTTTTTACTCTTCTGTAACTGCATTAATTCGGATGCATAATGTAAAGGACCATGTCTGAATTTCACGACATATAGAAGTCAATTCAGATCAATAGATCTTCATCCGACTTTATTTTGTTAAGTAGCTCAGGGCATGGACTGCCACTTGAATTTGTCATGTCGTTAAGCTAGTGTGATTACTATTATGGGACAGTACGTATGCACATAGAAAGTGTATAGTAGTGAAACTACCGCTGCTCAAATATATCAAACACTTAGTATCCCATGCTTAGATACTCTTTATTGCCAACTAATTCTTATCTTCTTTTGCGTAAAATGAATTAGCCCTTTAACTATGCTCTTGGAACGGACAGCAACGCGTATACTTCGAGTTGTTGAAGCAAATATTAGGTATCGGAAAAGGCTTAGCTTCCATAGCCTAGAGTTCCATATTTCCTAGAACAAGGAACTGTTGTTTGAAAATAACCTAATTTCCAAAATTTCCGTTCCCGGTCAAATGAAAACATCAAAGGCTAGATCCTCTTGTTCATACCAAACATTGTCCTTCAAGCAAAAGACAATCATCTTTTAAGATCCAATACTTAACGAACTAGAATACCCACTTCGGAGATGTCAATGCTGGCTATATATATATGTGTGTGTGTATATTAAGGAATCAAGAAAACCCTCGAATAATCCGTTATTAGCTAACTAACCAGACAAGAACACTCGAGGCAAAATTAACGACATTTCTCGAATTCTACCAAAAACCGAGGTCTCTTTTCTAGAGAACTCCTACAATTTGTTATCATCCATCTTCCTACTCCTATTTAAATGTTCCCTGAGGCACTCAACTGATTTACAGCAGAAAACTTTAGACACACAAAATATCCTTGAGATCAAATTACCTACACATAAGTCCGAGCACAGTAAAACTTTAGAAGGAAGAAAGTGAAGAGAATGGCCACCGTAGCAGCTCAGACGATGCTTCGTTCTGTCCTATATGGAAGCTTGTCAGTGAATGATGTGGAGATTGAGCATAGGCCGTACCATCGTAATTGCGGGTGTGCACTACACAAATTGAAAGGCGACCGGCCAACCGCTTGCTCTCATCATAGCAACATGTCATTCCCCAAGAGCGATCTATCCAGTTGCTCTTTGTTCATGGCAGCTTCCAAGTTCTCTTCTCATTCTTCGCTTTTGAACAGTTCTTCCATCGGTAGCAAGTGTTGGAGTTGGCGAATACTTCGGGGACCCTTGTTTCTCACATCGGGTACGCCCACGTGAGCTTAGGGAAACTGAAGTGTTATCCAACGACATGTGACCCCTGCGCGCGGAATGCGGGGGTTCGGGGGCAGCGCCTCCCGACAAGGGTTCCGCTGCCCGGTCAGCGGACGGCTGTCCCGCTCGCCGGTGAGCGGGCAGGGGTTCGGGGGCAGCGCCCCCGAAACCTCTACGAGTTTGGGCTTTTATTTAAGCTGGCCCGTATGGTATGGAATTAAGGGGTTTCATATAGGTTTAGGTTTTGGGCCCATTTGGGGCATATATATATTTTCTCGTTTTTCATCATTGTAACGAGTTGAGCGGCTGTAAATCGAAACTATAGTGAAATCTCTTTGCAGGACGTAGCCCTATTCTGGGGTGAACCTGGATAATCTCGTGTGTCGTCCAATTTTCTCTTTGATTTCTGTGTGATCATTCTGAATTGGTGTGCAATAAAACCCTTCAGCAAGGACAGCAGCCAACAGTGAATTAGCTTTGTTTAGTAGATGGTAGGCATAATTTAGAGGCCTTATTCGGCTGGAATAGAACAGGAAGGTCAGAAACAGAGGATCTGTACATCCTTGTTTTGACTCTTAAAGTGTTCCTCATGGCAACAAAACCCCAGAGGATTGATAGCACCGGCTTTTTCTCCATCTTCCTTCTGTAAATTGAAGACTTTTATTTGTTTACACATTCTTCTCTCTTGTTCTCTTTCACTTGGGACCGCGGAAGTTAGAATTTACCAATTGAAAATCTCAAGTTAGTAGCCCTTCCCACACAGTCAAGTCAATCCCATAAACAGCAATTTATTTCTCAACGACGGGGAGTAATGGTGCTTAACACTAGGGAAACTAGACAGCGACTATATTCTTGACTTTGGGACAACCCTGTCCAAACAACATGAGATGGAAACGACGAGGCTAATGGTAAATCAACCAGAAACCATGCATTAAACTCTTTGTTTATCTGCTATTCTCTTTAGTCACTTGATTGAGTATGTACTTTGACATCCCTAAAACTAGTCCTTAGGGTCACTAATCCTAATATAGTTTTCTAAGCTTAGCCACTGAATGTTTAATCTTAATATTGAGTTCCTAGGAAGCATGAGCCAGAGCTTAGCCTGTTTTGGCATTCCACTGTTAGCAAAGGGAAATTGGGTTAACAAGGGGAGGCTGCATCCAATGACTAGTACTCTCTTTTCACTCTCAATTTCCATCCTCAAACTAACTATGCTTTAGTATTTAGTAATAATCCTACTAATTTGTCCTTAACGTTTTCCGGCCTAGTGTTTCTGCTCATCGGTCAACGCACGGGCTAGAAAATCATTTCTTTTGTTATTGGTCCATTCATTCAGATGTTTGACACTACAGAAACTCCCACAAGTTTTCTCCACGGGAGAGACTTGTTGATCATCCTATTTCTTAGCAAGCGAAAAGCTGGAAAAGCAAAGGGACTCTGAAAAGGGATTTTCTTGTTCCTGGTTTGCTCATTACGTGATGGAAGTCATATAATAAAGAAAAAGCAGAGAGGATTTCTTTAGGATGAGAGAGGGGTAGACATAAGCTATGGAGAAAACACAATACATTCAATTTAAGAAAACTCATAAAGAGATCAGTATGTTTTTCTCTATGAGGTTCAATTTAAAAGCTAAGAAAATTGTTTCCAAGATAAACAAAATATAATTGAAGAAGCAAGCTTTTTTATTCTAACCAAGTTTGATCCTCTCTGATAAAGGACACGAAAAGTTGCCGAGGGAAATCATTTCTTGAGATGTTGTTTGCAAGAGAATACTCTGGAGGCGTTTTTGCTGATATTTACGAGGTATTGTTCTCACAACAAGAGACCAAGTATCCAAAGGTGGTCTAAAAAAGGAAGTTAAACGTAACAAATACAGACAAAAGTCGACCAGGAAAAAAAAAAACAAATACAGACAAACAGCAGAGTCCTAGATGTTCATACAAAGACCATTAGTTTGACCATAACGAACATTTGTAAGCATTAACTTTGCTAATAAGTTGGTCAAGTAAAAAGATATCCCTTTGGACAGGTCTATCTTGTAGCAAATAATTCTTGGATTTTGTTTTGTACTGGCCGAGGCCATACAAGCCAAGCCGAGAAAACATTTCACGCTAAAAAATGCTTTGGGTCATTCCGGGCCAGTCTCGCCCTCCAATGTCAGCTCATGGCTAGCCAAGCCATGCTGCTCAAGTTTCTCAAACTCCAAAGTTACCCCCACCAAAAGGCACAGGACAATTAGGAATCAAGACGTCATTGCAATTTCAGCTGACTGACTGGCCAAGAACACTAGCGAGAATAGTTTCTAACTCCTCAGAAATTCCACCAGCATCAGTTTCATCACAACCAAGTAGAATTAATAAGGAACTGTTGGAAAATGGAAGAGGTTTAGCATCCATTGTTGTATCTAGTAATATTACCTAGAGGGGGGTGAATAGGTGATTCTGAACTATTTTGAAACTTAATGCGGAATTTAATAGATCTAAAATACAAATTGAGTACGATCAGTAAAATGACGTACAAAACACAGCAATAGGAGTTTAGGGTAAGAAAGAATTTGCACATAATGTTCATAGTGGTTCGGCTTTAGCAAGCTAACGTCCACTCTCCCACGATGACAGCCGATTGGCTGGATTCCACTATGAATCGATGAAAGGTTACAAGAGTTGTCACACTTATCAGTTTTACAAAGGAACCTCTCAAAGATATGAATTTTAAGCTCTCAAGAACAAGAGAATGTGAATCTAAACAACTTAGCACTTTGGAAATTTAAGTTTTGATCTCTCTCAGCAACAGTCACTATTGATCTTCTTTTATACTCCTTCGACCTCGAACTAGCCGTTACCAAGGTCCTCCAAAGGATCGCTCCTCAATCTCTGATTGGACGTCATCAATCTTGATTGATCGAGACTGTTTATGGGAAGATCTAGTAGCCATTGAAGTAGAGTCTGAACCCTTCAGATTTAGTCACCCATACAACCAAATCCTCAGTTTTCATAAGTAAAGTTCATCCAAATCTCCAAGATATCTTGTCCATGGAAGGTAATATCCAATCAATGATAGTATCCTGATTTGATTGGAAAATAATCCTGTCAATCAAATCTTACAGACTTCCATAAAAAGTTGCGGCCAACCCGGAAACCTGCCAAACGTAGGTCTTCAAAATCTAGTAGTAAGATATTGCAGAATCTGAACGCTGTTCAGAAGCAGTCTTCTGAAGTAGAAAGACTCTCTGAATCTGAACAAATTAGAACAGTAACTCTGAGCTTCTGTAAAGTCGTTGCTGACGTGTCACATAAGTCTTCACGAGATTAAGTCTTTAGAGGCAACACAATCCTCCATCTGAAGTCTTCAGAGGCAACACATTTCTTCATATGAATACTAGACTTCAACTTTCTCAAAAACAAATACGCGACGACTACTCCTTGAGTCTAAACGCCAGTTTTGGAACATTATAAGCTTTTGTTCACATGCTCATTCCTGCAATAAAAGTTTATTTGCATTAACCAGATTCTCTTACAAGAAGGATAGTTTTGTCAGAATCAGAATATTCAGAAGGGATGTTTTCTCAACATCCATCGCCCAGACTTCCATCTTTCCTAGAATAAGGAACTATTGTTTAGAAATAATCCAACTCGTTAATTTTTCTTCCTCGTCAAACATAAACATCAAAGGCTAGATCCTCTGTTCATTCCAAACATTGTCCTTCAAGAATTTGTTGGATCTAGCAATATCACATAGAGGGGGGTGAATAGGTGATTTAAAATAATTTTGACTAGAAAATGCGGAATTAAAAGAATCAAGTCAAAATAGAATCTGAATCTGAATTTGTGCAGTTTATGATTCTGAACATGAGTATGCAAATTCTGAATATAAACACCAGCATGCAATATTCTATCAAACACAATGATAAGAGTTTAGAGATAGAGAATATTGCACACGACGATTATAGTGGTTCGGCTTAGATCAAGCCTACGTCCACTCTCCCACGCTAACAGCCGATTGGCTGGATTCCACTAGATGAATCAATGGAGGTTTACAACAAGTGATGATACTCTCTTTGATAGATCACACTATCCTCTCTCAATCACTCTTACAAAGCCTCTCAAAGATTATAACGTTAAGCTCAAGGAGACAAGTATGAATCTGAATAACTCTAGCACTTTGGAATTGATGATTCTGATCTCACACCGTAGTAGCACCATGAATCTCCTTTTATACTCCTTCACCCCCAAACTAGCCGTTGGACAGGTCTTCAAAGGATAGCTCTTCAATCGCTGATTGGACGCCATCAATCTTGATTGAACGAGACTGTAACTAGGGAGATTTGGTGACCGTTGGTGTTGAATCTGAACCCCTCAGATTCAGTCGCCCATACAACTCAATCTTCGGTTTCCATAAGTGGAGTTCTTCAAATATGGAAGCTTTCTTGTCCCATGGAAGGTAATTTCCAATCAAGGATATTCTATCAATCATGTTATAGAATAATCCTGTCAATCAAAGATTACAAACTTCCATAAATACCTCAGCAACATATGTCAGGCGTGGGTCTTCAGAATCTGGAATTAATATATCTCGCAGCTTCTGAACAGTCTTCAGAACCAGACTTCAGAAGCAGTCTCTTGAATCTGAATATATCGCTGCTTCTGAATAAGTCACAGTTTCTGAATCACTGCTTCTGAATAAGTCACAGCTTCTGAACAGAGATACACTGAGTTTGATGTTGATAGAAACCTTGTTGATGCTCGCATATAAGTCTTCACGAGATTAAGTCTTCAGAGGCAACACGAACCTCCATCTGAAGTCTTCAGAGGCAACACGAACCTCCATCTGAAGTCTTCAGAGGTAACACGAACCTCCTTCTGAAGTCTTCAGAGGCAACACGAACCTCCTTCTGAAGTCTTCACTAACCTCCTTCTGAATACAAGACTTCAACTTTCTCATAAGCACATACGCGGCGACTACTCCTTGAGTCTGAACATCCAACTAAGGTCAATATAAACTTTTTTTCTCAGATGCAATATCCAGAACTTCAGATGCATAATTCAGATGCAGTATCTTGAGCTCCATCTTCTGGTTCCTCCAAGCATATTGGCAATTGTGGTTCTACCTCACTGTTCACCTATCCAAGGTCCTTCCAAGCTTTACCAAACTTCCCGTTCTAGGCTTGTTCACCTCTACTTAGGTACCTTAAGCTTGTAGACACCTCTACGCCCAATGCCTTGGTCACCATTGATAGATAACTCATAACATTCAAATATTCTGTTAATACACCATCTGCATAATGGCTTGTGATTCTTTCACCTGGTTCTACTCAACCAATAAACACATTAGTAGCCTTTGATTATTTTGTCATCTTCAAAACATCATGGGGATTTTCCCTAACAATCTCCCCCTTTTTGATGATGACAAAACAATCTCTGAATATGCAGATGTGCAAACACATTTCAAAGATATTCAATTGTGTATACTTGAAAAGTAAACGAGATACACTTATTTGCCAAAAATAAGAATTCAACTCAAGGCATAATAAGCACGTAATGCGATCTCCACATTATGATAATCAAGCAATGTAATCAGGAGATAGTAGATGGACTGAGCATAAATATATAGAAACATAATCGCAGCTCAATATTCAACACATATGCATATCTATATTCTCTCCCCCTTTTTGTCATAATCAAAAAGCGATACAAATGAAAAGGGTCTTATGTAGAGAATATATACTTAGATGCAAAACAGCTCATGTTCACATAGATGCAACATCTTCTACACGTATAAACGAACATAGGAGATATGCAATATAGCTCATGTTCTTAATCATCATGTTTGTCAGTGAACATATATAAAGGAGTACAGATAAATTTCACTTCCTTTTGTCATGATAAAGCGATAAAACAGATTAGAGATTTGTAATGACAAAAAGTAAGGGAAATGGAAGATATACTAACCGGATTTTGTAGAACTTAACAAGTTCTAACATACGTTTACCTTTTCTTCCATTATCATTTTCACCATCTCTTGCTATACAGAAGCTTGCAGCTTTTCATGTCCTTCTAACTAAGGTCCTTCTGAACCTGAGTGTCAAGCTCCCCTTGAATCTGATCAATGATCTCCTCCTGAATCTGATCAGTAGACTTCCCTTGAATTTGATCATTTCTTTTTATTCTCCCCCTGTCATCAAGACAGCTTTTGCGAGTAACCTTTATCGCCGAGTTGCGCCAGTTGAATAGGATGTTTTTCTTTGTAGCAGCATTATATTCTTAACATTCATTTGGTCTTGAGATTCGAGAAAGACGATTTTCTTTAATCAAGCTCGTCTCGAATTTAATCTGCATAAACTCAACAAACTTCTTGCACAAATTTGCGTTAAAAGTATGATATCTCACGTAATAAATCATGCCCCTTTCAAATAAATAGAGTAGTAATTGTAAGCATCTCAAGTATTTCAACGAAGAAATTACTTAACCTTTCACATGATACTCTAAGGGCTTGCACAACATATTTTAATATGCCTTCAATGATTTACGAGAGTTGTAAGCGAAGGGGAGAATTTCTGATCCTTCCAAAATAGTGCGAAATCTTCCTCCAATATTCGGATCAAACTTTCCAAATATCTTTCTTCAGATTCTTCCTTTGAATTGCGGAGAAAAATACGATCCTTGTCAATCTTTCTTTGAGAGATTACTTTGATTGCACTAAGATTTTCGTTGATTTGCAATCAATCTTTCCTTGTAGAAAATCCTGCAATAAACTCCTTTCCTTTTTGGTATCCACGTACATGGATCCTTTCCTTTACGTTAGAGTAAAAATAAGAAAACTTTATAGATTCCAAAACATTCTTTCCTTAACGGCATAAAAGAAATATTATTATTCTAACAATATGCCCAATCAAATAATATCTCGTAAGATTCTCTCTTTGCAGCACAACTAACGATGCAAAACAACATGCCATATCAAGATGACGTCTGATTCAAATAATATATCCTTTAAAAAGATTTTATCTTTGCAAAACGTGACAAGATCAAAATGGATAAAAGAGGTCCAATAATCCGAAATCTTTCTTTCCTAAGCAAGATATCAATCAATCGCTTAATCTCATCTCACAAACCACCAAAAATGCATCACACGAATCTTTCTAAAAAATATTTCAAGCACATCTAATTAACGAATACGTCATAAAAAAAAAATCGAATCAACCAAAGCACAATATCAAGTACAATAAGAATTTAGATAAATGAAGTATGCACGCAAAGCAAACAACATACCGATTTCTCTTTCTCTTCTCTTTTATTCCCTGCAAGATAAGCAACTCATCTTTTCTTTGGTACCCAAATGAGCTTGGGTCTATTTCTGTTAGAGAAAGCATCAAATCTCCAATTGATTGATTTGGATTTCTTCCAATCACGTGGACATTGTTGCTTATGATCACCACAGTTAAAGCAACTATGATATTGAAATCCAATAGGCTTGACAAAATGCTTACCGAAGTGATTTCTATAATGTTGGATTGAAGGCCTGTGCCTTAATCGCTCCTTGAACTTCGGAAAATCATTCTTGATTTCACTTACCTCTTCGTAGCCAAGACCGGATTTGTTGTAGTACGGCATTTGTATTGAGAGAACGTGCTCTAACGTCTTCTTGCAGATCTTTTGAACATCTTCCTTATGAGAATTATTCTCTTTTTGCAGAATATCTTTCTCTTCCTTAACAGAGGAATTCTCCTTTTCCAGATCAACGATCCTTGTCTCATTCGTAACATTTTGTTGTCTCAATCTAGAGACTTCCTTTTTCAATTCAGAGATCTTCTTCAATGCATTTTCGTATTCCACGCATAACTCTTCAAAAAGATCTTCATCATCGAGAATAGGATTTGAGCAAATCATCTCATCTTCTTCAGAATCAGATTTAGCCATTAAACAAATATGTGCGAGCTCTTCATCATCGCTATCTTCGCATTCAGTACCACTCGAAGTCTCTTCTTTCAAAGCCTTTTTGGACTTTTCGTACTTGCCTTTCCTTTTATTTAGCAGTGGACAATTTGGCTTTATGTGTCCCTTTTTTCTGCATTGAAAACAGATTATGTCCTTACCTTCTTCTCTATCATTGAAGGTTTTCTTTTGATTGGCTTGTTTGAATGGCTTCTTCCCTTTGAATTTTCTTCCCTTCTTAGCCATTTTTCTGAACTTTTTTACCATACGAGCAAGCTCTTCATCGTCCTCTTCATCATCTTCAGAATCTGAATCATCAGAATCAATGTTAGATTTTAAAGCAATCGACTTCTTACCTTTCGTATCCTTTTCTTTGTTGACCCGTTCTGTCTCGTACGACTGTAGAGTCCCAACAAGTTCGTCAATGGATAATGGTCTGATTGTTTGACATTCTTGAATGGACGGTTTGATGTAGTTCCAATCATCTGTAAGTCCTCGAAGAATCTTTCGAACCTGCATAGGTTCAGAAATAGGAGCACCTTGTCGAGTAAGACCATTGACCAAAATTTGAAATCTGTCAATCATCTCAGCAATCGTTTCATCTGGTTTCATTTTGAAAGCTTCATAATCGCTTAGAAGTATGCTGAGATTGGTCTCCTTGACTCTGTCGGTTCCTTGATAGGTGACATGGAGTCTATCCCATATAGCTTTTGAAGATTCTTCCTCTGCAACACGATTATATATAGCAGGAGATAAAGCACAAAAGAGAGAATAAACAGCTTTAGAGTCAAGTCCTTGTCTTTTGGATCGTCCAGTTTCTGATGGGATAGGAGTAGGAGCATTGTTCCCATTTCCAGAAGTTGTAGTAGTGGTAGGATTTACTCCTTTAGTCACAACATCCCACATCAGATTGTCTACAGCCTTGAAGAACCACTTCATCTTATTGCACCAAACATTGTAATCCTTTCCATCGAAGTAAGGAGGCTTGTAGTGGAATTGAGCATCACCTGATCCTGAAAAATTATTGCTAGACATGATAGATCGTTAACTCTGAAGTAACACACTTCAAAATAATGAGCAACCCGCTCTGATACCAATTGTTGGATCTAGCAATATCACATAGAGGGGGGTGAATAGGTGATTTAAAATAATTTTGACTAGAAAATGCGGAATTAAAAGAATCAAGTCAAAATAGAATCTGAATCTGAATTTGTGCAGTTTATGATTCTGAACATGAGTATGCAAATTCTGAATATAAACACCAGCATGCAATATTCTATCAAACACAATGATAAGAGTTTAGAGATAGAGAATATTGCACACGACGATTATAGTGGTTCGGCTTAGATCAAGCCTACGTCCACTCTCCCACGCTAACAGCCGATTGGCTGGATTCCACTAGATGAATCAATGGAGGTTTACAACAAGTGATGATACTCTCTTTGATAGATCACACTATCCTCTCTCAATCACTCTTACAAAGCCTCTCAAAGATTATAACGTTAAGCTCAAGGAGACAAGTATGAATCTGAATAACTCTAGCACTTTGGAATTGATGATTCTGATCTCACACCGTAGTAGCACCATGAATCTCCTTTTATACTCCTTCACCCCCAAACTAGCCGTTGGACAGGTCTTCAAAGGATAGCTCTTCAATCGCTGATTGGACGCCATCAATCTTGATTGAACGAGACTGTAACTAGGGAGATTTGGTGACCGTTGGTGTTGAATCTGAACCCCTCAGATTCAGTCGCCCATACAACTCAATCTTCGGTTTCCATAAGTGGAGTTCTTCAAATATGGAAGCTTTCTTGTCCCATGGAAGGTAATTTCCAATCAAGGATATTCTATCAATCATGTTATAGAATAATCCTGTCAATCAAAGATTACAAACTTCCATAAATACCTCAGCAACATATGTCAGGCGTGGGTCTTCAGAATCTGGAATTAATATATCTCGCAGCTTCTGAACAGTCTTCAGAACCAGACTTCAGAAGCAGTCTCTTGAATCTGAATATATCGCTGCTTCTGAATAAGTCACAGTTTCTGAATCACTGCTTCTGAATAAGTCACAGCTTCTGAACAGAGATACACTGAGTTTGATGTTGATAGAAACCTTGTTGATGCTCGCATATAAGTCTTCACGAGATTAAGTCTTCAGAGGCAACACGAACCTCCATCTGAAGTCTTCAGAGGCAACACGAACCTCCATCTGAAGTCTTCAGAGGTAACACGAACCTCCTTCTGAAGTCTTCAGAGGCAACACGAACCTCCTTCTGAAGTCTTCACTAACCTCCTTCTGAATACAAGACTTCAACTTTCTCATAAGCACATACGCGACGACTACTCCTTGAGTCTGAACATCCAACTAAGGTCAATATAAACTTTTCTTCTCAGATGCAATATCCAGAACTTCAGATGCATAATTCAGATGCAGTATCTTGAGCTCCATCTTCTGGTTCCTCCAAGCATATTGGCAATTGTGGTTCTACCTCACTGTTCACCTATCCAAGGTCCTTCCAAGCTTTACCAAACTTCCCGTTCTAGGCTTGTTCACCTCTACTTAGGTACCTTAAGCTTGTAGACACCTCTACGCCCAATGCCTTGGTCACCATTGATAGATAACTCATAACATTCAAATATTCTGTTAATACACCATCTGCATAATGGCTTGTGATTCTTTCACCTGGTTCTACTCAACCAATAAACACATTAGTAGCCTTTGATTATTTTGTCATCTTCAAAACATCATGGGGATTTTCCCTAACAGAATTAATAAACAATTTTTAAGATCCAACACTAACGAATTAGAATACCCACTTTGGAAAAATCTTTGGTGGTTATGACCTTAACAACTAATAGAAATTTCAAATACCAAAGACAAGCCAAGCCAAGACAAGAAGTCCTCTCTGTCACTCTCTCTCTCTGCGTGTGTAGGAATCACAGTATCCCTAGGAAATTGCGTTATTTTTACTAACTTGACAAGAACACTACATAACAAGAATCTTGGCAATTCTAAAATCACAAAGCTCTCTCTCGAACATCAATCCCTTCTAATGTATGCAATTTCTAGCTCTATATAAATGCTTGCAGAGTATACAAGACTTTCAAGACTTCACAGATACTACAACTTTAGTCATACACGACGCACAATAAACTAAGAAGTAAGGGAGATCGAGAAGATAATGGCCACCTTAGCTGCTGAGATAATGATTCGTTGTGTGCTTGAAGGAAGTTTATCGGTGAATGACATGGAGATTGAGCGCCGGCCATACCACCGCAATTGCTGCTGTGCACTGCACAAATTAAAGGGAACTTGTCCCAGTGCTTGCGACAGACAGAGAAATGTTTCCTACCCCAGCAAAGATTCCTGGAAGGACTGTTGTCTATCAATGACAGTTTCCAATTGCTTTGATTGGTCTTCCCCGTTAGTTAGCAGCTTTTTAGTTAGCATCAGAGACCCCTGTGAAGCAACAATGATGTGTACATATTGGAGGGAAATTTGTGGTGAACATAGAAGAGGAAAGGTTACGATTGAAGAGGAACTATTTTTCTTCTTTTTTTTCCCTCATAGCCTTGATGGCTCCTCAAGGACAAATAGCAATTTAGAGAATAAGTAACATCAATTCAAACATTGTAAAACACAGTGTGTACTGTAGATATTATAAGTAAGCATCTTCTTTGCTCATCCTTCTTCCTTCAAATTCAAGACCAAAATGACAAAAAAATATAAATAAAGAATATAACTACAAAGACATGCTCAGTTCGATGCTCTTTTCTACTTCAAGTCCGTGAAATTATTAAACTCTTTGGATGGTCTAACTCATCTTTATGTCATTCAAAAGAACAGCATTGTAGCTCAATTATTTGCTAAGATGAACCGAGAACAAGTTAAAAGTAATATTCATCTCCTTTCTCAGACCATAATATTCCTCATAAATGCTTCTTCTAGTAAGTTTAGGTTAACCTCCTTCATGTACAGCCTTGATAGTTTCTTTTTTGTCGGTAAAAGTAATTATGGATTAGAGAGATTTTGCCCTCCACCAGCTTAGCACTGGCATGGATGAACACGAATTGCAATAATTGAAGCCCCCTATTTTAGATAAAAAGAAGCAAGTACAAGATGAAATCTGACAGGTATGCCCACTTGGTTTTCATTGTCGATGCCCCGTACTGGAGGTGATGCTAATTATTCAGGAGCTTGTCTGCAGAAAAGCACTGATATTTCCTAAAGTATATTCTGAAAAACAATCTAGCAAATAATGTTAATGTGGAATAACTTAACCATCTACTATGTGCGCAGGGTTATAATTCCTACGGTAATGATTTGCACCAAAACATATATGCTGACATGAAGTATAGGTTCTGATTTAACAATCCCTAGTACCAAGGAAAAGTACTAAGCAAAATAACTGAACGGCTGGTAGAAAATGACAAAGACGTAATACATACCATAACAACACTTCAAAGGTGTTAGAAAGTCCAACATGAAAGCTTGAGCTGATCTCCCTTCTCACGTGCAAGCCGGATTACGAGCAGCATGTGGAAATTTGATCACGCACATTCGCAACAGGATAACACTGGCTCTAACATCATATTAGAAAGTCCACCCCAAAAACTTAAGCTAATACTAAAGGGAGACCACATGAATATAAAGAGCTTTTAGGACCCTTGTTAAGCGATGTGGAACAATACTCCAACAAAAGGATTCACGTGGCTGACGAAATAGTCAAACAAGAGCTACTCTTCGGAGAAGTCTAAGCCAATATGAGATTCTACATATTGAAATGAACTACAAACGCCATGTCCAGCCAAGCCAAGCTGACATTTAAAGCCATTTTAACAGCTCTCTCTCTCTCTCTCTCAAGAAAACCCTCGAATAATCCGTTATTAGTTAACTAACCAGACAAGAACACTCCAAGTAAAATTAACGACCTTTCTTGAATTCTACCGAAAACCGAGGTCTCTTTTCTAGAGAACTCCTACAATTTGCTATCATCCATCTCTTCCTACTCCTATTTAAATGTTCCCTAAAGCACTCAACTGATTCACAACAGAAAACTCTAGACACACAAAATATCCTTGAGATCAAATTACCTAGACATAAGAGCGAGTACAGTAGAACTTCAGAAGGAAGAAAGAGAAGAGAATGGCCACCATAGCAGCTGAGACGATGATTCGTTCTGTCCTAGATGGAAGTTTGTCAGTGAATGATGTGGAGATCGAGCGTAGGCCATACCATCGCAATTGCAGGTGCGCACTTCAAAAATTGAAAGGCGACCGGCCAACCGCTTGCTCTCATCATAACAACATGTTATTCCCCAAGAGAGAGCTATCCAGTAATTGCTATTTGTCCATGGCAGCTTCCAAGTTCTCTTCTCATTCTTCCCTTTTGGACAGTTCTTCCATCAGTAGCAAGGACAGCACAAGACATTGAATTAGTTTTTTTCAGTAGATGGTAGGCATAATTCGGAGGAGTTATTTGGCTGGAATAGAACAGGAAGGTCAGAAACAGAGGATCTGTAAATTCTTGTTTTGACCCTTAAAGTGCTCCTCCAGGCAACGAAACCTCAGAGGACAGCTAGCACTGGCTTCTTCTCGATCTTCCTTCTGTAAATTGAACACTTTTATATGTATACACATTCTTCTCTCTTGTTCTCTTTCAGACAACGGAAGTTGAATTTACCAGCTTAAAAAATCAAGTCAGTAGCCCTTCTTCCCACACAGTTGAGTCTCATTCTCATAACCAGCATTTCATTTCTTAACGACGGGGAGTAATGGTGCTTAACACTAGGGAAACTATACGACAACTATGTTCTTTAATCTTGGGCACAACCCCGTCCAAACAACCTGAGATGGAAACAAGCCTATTGGTAGATCAACCAGAAACCATGCATTAATTCTATTCTCTTAAGTCGCTTGATTGAATATGTACTTTGACATTCCTAAAACTAGTCCTTAGGGTCCCTAATCCTGGCCTAATTTTCTAAGCTTAGCTGCTCAATGTTTTTGCTAAATATTGAGTTCCTAGGAAGCATGAGCCAGAGCTTCGCTTGTTTTGACATTCCACTGTTAGGAAAGGGAAATTGCGTTAACAAGGGGAAGCTGCATCCAATGACTAGTATTCTGTTTCCTCTCCGAATTTCCATCCTTATACTAAGTATGTCTTAGTTTTTAGTGATAAGTCTACTATTTTGTCCTCAACGTTTTTCCTGCCTAGTGTTCCGGCTCATTGGGCACCACACAGGCTATTCCTCGGCTGGAGAGTTTTTCGGCCCTTGACAATTACGTGCCATGTAATTTGACTTCCAAGTGCTAAGGGAAAGTTTCAGACTCGAAACTTTACACCGGTTACTATTTAAAGAATTGGAAAATAATTTGTTGTAATTTAACTTAACTTGTTTGTTGAAGAAATAGAAAACCCTTTTTTTTGGTCAAAAAGAAATAGAAGTACTAAAGTATGAACAGCATCATTAGTTTTAACCCAAACTGAAAGAGCAAAGATGCTGAACGTAAACTAAAATTTTCTTGCAAAATGACTAGCACAGAACAAGAAAAAGTGAAACCAAAGCAAAGGAATTATATATGTATAGACGAGACAGAGCCAGTTTTGCACACAATGGCATTTCTAGGATTTACTTGCCTAACTGTGTCACGCCCCGACTTTCAGGCCCGCGACATCCCTACCAAATCGCCACGAGGTCACGAATGATAACGTCCCAGGCTCGTTATCGACCTAAACATAAAACGCATGCGGAACGTGCCTTCTCCTAAACAACAAGATTAGCGGGATAGTAAAGCAAGATAACACGGCAGACAATTCAGCAAAATACAATTCGATTCACAAATCAAAAGTAGAGGAGTTTTAACCCTACTGAGCTACAGTAAACACATACAATCCCATACTTCGGGGCGGCTCACTAGGACCTCAAAAGATTACGGGTCGGGTAAGGTTAAGATCTCATCTGCTCCCATGACAACCACAGACAATGCATCACATCCACAGATATGCACAGGACACCACACAAGTCCATTTATTAATGATGATCCCACGCATTAAGCGTCAAAGTGACGAGGATCCACGCGATTAGCATGATCGACTCTCACAAACAATGCGATCCCGCACTCTTCCGGCAGAACCAGGCTACGTTCCTTTTCCCTTCGGCAACGGCTACTACGAGAGGTGTCTCTAGTGCATCCAGCACGGCACCCACAAGTAGGCATCCCTGAACGGGGCGTCGGTCCCTCACAAGCTGCGACCGGCATCTGATAATCCCTTAAAACCGTACATACCATACGGGGCATGAATTATTGTGCTTCTGGCAAGTCGTACAATTCCATAAAAATGGTGTGGCGTGTACCTTGAGTACAAGACGAACTTGCCAGGAAAACTCATAATCATTCCGTTATATGACCATACGATTCACACCCGACAATCAAACCATTTTATTCTCTTTGATATAGGCAGGATGCTCACACAACGTGCTCGAAGACTCGGCCCACGGCCAATTTCATGATAAAATGTCTTTAATATCGCACTCGGTCATATGCAAATGCAGGCTACTCACTAGGCACTGCAGTCATAAATGGCAATCAACTCACAACAGAGCAGTCAATCAGTCAACCAGACATTCAACGAGACGATCGGCTGAATAAAGGCCATTAATTAAACACGAGTAAATTACTCTAATTAGGCCGCATAAAGGTTCAATTTCGTGCAATGGTCTTATATTAGTCAAATTAATTTAATAAATATCAATCGCCCGCTCGTCTTTATTTTGTCGCTCACTCGCGAACAAAATCTAGCAGTCAATCAACCAGACTACCAATCAATTTCATCGATCATAATTAATCACAGAGAATCTAAATTTATCGACTAATTTAATCGATCGCGGCCATTTAACCTAAACCCAATTTCTAACTATACCGGCCCCGATCGTTCTACCTAAACACCCTATCAGACTAATTAAATAACACTAGACGTAATTAATGACCTAATCAAGGTTTAGGGTCAACTCACTAGGTGAGTTAGCTTGGGCGGTCTCAACGGCGACGCGGCGACGGCGACGGCGGCGGCGGTTTCCGGCGAAGCTCTCGGTTCTCGGCTTTAAAGGCCAAGGCAAGGCCGAGGAAGGATCAAGGGTTCACCAGGGGCTGAGGGGGTCCGTCGGGACCGGCTGAGGGCGGCAGAGGGCGGCGGAACGGCGCTCAAACCGAACCGGCCGAAACAGGGGTACACGCGCCGCAGAACAGGGGAGGTGGTCTGAGGTCGATTCCGAGCTCCACAGGCCGCGATTGCTTCCGACAAGCTTCAGGGGTCAAGAGGGGAGTCCAAGGAGGTCGTCGGCGGCGGTGGTGAGCGGCGAAATCGCCGGATTTGGCTGGGCTTTCAGCAAACCCGAACTGGATCTAAAAACAGGGCACCGGCGGCTTCGGGGTGGCTCGCGGCGGCTCCGGTGGCTTTCCGGTGGTGCAGCTGGGTCCAGGTGGTGCACAGGGGGCTGGTGGACGTTGGTGAGGTGGTGGGAGGTGGCGGTGGCGCCTCGGACGGCCAAGGGACGGCGCGACAGCCTCGGGTGCAGGGGATCCGAAACAGAGCAGGGAGGTCGCCGGGCTTCCTGAGGCCTTTCCGGCGGCTGGCGACGGCGCCGGAGGGGTCGGTGGTGACGGCAGGAGGTGGCTGGTCGATTGGGTGGTGGTGGCGGTGAACAAAAACGGAGGAGGAAGGAGGGTAGTGGCTGGAGGAGGTTCGGCCGGCTGAGTGGTCTGCTTGGGGGGGTGTCCTGCGCGCGAGAGAGGAAGAGAGAGAGAGAGTGACGTGATGAGCAGATAAGAGAGAGCAGAGGTGAGAGAGATGGGCAGCCAATAGGAGAGGTTGGGTCCAAAAATATCAATGGTTTTTGACTTATGCACATAAATAGGTTCAAGAAGGTTCAAGGGTATTTTGGGTATCCGGATTTTCGACGGAGGGTAATTTAGTCTAGTCTCGGGTCAATTCGGGTCAGGGTGAGGTTCAGTCACGAAAAGATCAATTTCTTGCGCGCGACGACTGAACGATCGAAATTGAAATCGATTCGATCATCGGTTCGGAATTTCCCAATTATCGTCACTTAATTCCTCAAAAATCCAATATTTCATAATAAACTAAAATTCAACCTCGAGAATTTTATTGAATTCCGAATTCTTACAGACGCGAATTTCCAGGGTGTCACAAACTGATTCCTGAGAATAGTCTTTTGGCATAGAAGTTTCTTTCAATTGCTTGGTGAATGAAGAAGCCAACGTCTACAGTTTAACATGTAAATGAATTCTTATCAAGGATCTCAATACACAGCAAACCAATTCATTCAGATGTATGATACTTATAGAAACCCCCACAACTTTCTCCACGAGAGAGATTTCTTGACCATCCTATTTCTTAGTAAGTGAAAAGCTTCAAAAACAAAGGATAAATCACTGTGTCCAAGGATTCTAACAACAGCAAAAGCTTTAGTCCAGTGATGAATAAAAAAAACCGAAAGTGTTTTATTTAACTTTGGTCCAACACCTCATATGTAGGGCATGTCATCTAATGCCAGTTACTTAAATTAGAAAGTACTCTACTGAAGATTTGGACTATAATTTCCAAGCACTGTGCTGTTAAAGAAGAAGAAACAATTCTTAAAAAGGAATAACCAAAGAGAGCGGAAAAATTCCCAGAAAATACAAGAATCCAATATAAATTCCTACATTTACATACAGACAATCACCGGTTTCACACAAAACAAAAGTGTAAAGATCCCCTCTATCGAACAGCCTGGAAAGAGACATATATTCGAGAAATACATGCTATGCTCTATTACGCCCTGGAAGTTTATTTCTTGGTGCCCTAATCCAGCCAAGCCGACCCGAGCCAACTGTTCTCTCTCTCTCTCTCTCTCTCTGAAAGAACAAATTTAGTTAACTAACGGCCCAAAAGCTCTTTGGAACAGCTTCAACATTCTCTTGAAATCAACCAAGACCAATACCACTATCTAGGGAACTCCTATGACACCTAGCATACACCCATTCCAAATTCCATTTAAATGATTCAGAGGGCTTGCAAAAGATTCACAAATTACTAGCTATATTCTCAATCTGATTTGAGATTCTTTTTTGCACTTGCATCCTACATATGACACCTCACACTAGTAAAACTGGACAACAACAATATCTTGGACACAAACCCTCACCCAATCAACCTAAGATAAATAACGAATTTACTAATGAGGTGTGTTTAGTTTCTGCCTTGGGACTGCAACATGGATGAGAGATGACTATAAGTTTACAATAGCAAGAGAATGGTTTTACTTATTCTCGTTCAACCTGAGATGTATTACAAATTTACTCAACTGTTATATAGAATAAGTACTTTATGCAGAAACTTGGACACAGAAAAGACCCATGAAATCATGGTTCCAATCGCAAATCTTCCATTTATACATGATAGAGAAGACAGTGCACTTATCATGAAATAAAACAGGCAGAGATGTTCTAACACGTCAACCGTATGGAAAAACAGATATTAGGCAGATGTGGAAAAAAAATAGGTGATTCAGTGAATTTTCCGGCTAGTAGTGCCTAGGGTCCAATCACACTTCAAGAGCAGTGAAGAAAATCCTTCTGAAGTTAGGGTTGAAAGAGCTCAAGTTTCGGACTGGTGATGCTCAAAGAACCTGCCACAATGTTGGCCTTCCAAAAGAGATCAGTGACCTGACCATCGTAGTTTGTGGAAAATTAATCAAAGTCACTAATAAACTAAATAAAAATGACAAAGGTTTATTCATCCTAAATTCCTCACCTATATAGTCTATTCGGACTTTATCTTGTATGCAACAACTAGAACAAGAAACAACTGTTGCAAGGCGCAACCGAAATAAGTGGACCAAATATTTCCAGAAATGACAAAGCTAACATAGATTACAAGAGATGTAAGTAAAACATATTAACATATTCACAATAACAGAAATTTGTAAGTATTCACTACGCCAACGAATTAAAGAGACATACTGGAGAAATCAATGCCGGCTGCTAATAGCTTCTAGAATTTGACTTCTAGTACTGTAAGCCAGCCGAGCCAAGCCACTCCTCTCCCCTAGATCTCTCTTTCTCTCTCTCCAATACCAAGGTAGCCCTCTAGAGAACTCCTACAACCCATTACCATACGCCCATCCCAAATTCTATATAAATGCTTCCAAAAGATTGCAAATGATTCACAGCAAATATTCTAGAACACACCAAAAGAACCAAAAAAGAAATCTAGAAGAATCACTGCAAGAGAAGAGAATGGCCACTATAACAGCTGAATTGGTGCTTCACGGGGTCTTTGATGGATGCTTGTCGATAAATGATGCAGAGATCGAGAGGAGACCGTATCACCGCAATTGCGGATGTGCGATGCACAAGTTGAAAGGAAGCCGTTCCACCACTTGCTCCCATCATAACAGCATATCATTCCCCAGGAAGGAGTTACCGACTCATTGCTCTTTGTCCGCAAAACCAGCCAAGTTCACTTCTCAATCTTGTGTTTTCAGTAGTTCTTCTGTCGGTAGCAAGGAAAGCTCATGAAAAATGGATTAGCATTGTCAAGTAGAAGATAGGTAGACACTGGAGGCATTGTAAAGGAAGTGATAAAAGGTTTGAAACAGGGAAACTATTCATTTTGTCCTTTCTTATTTCTAGTCCTTGCTATCTGCTCAAGGTAAAAAAAAAAAAATTCTCCAGAGGATGAATAGCACAAGTAGCTTGGCGAGCTTCTTCCTATAAATTCGGCCAAGTTTTAATGTAAACACGTTGTTCTCATTATTTTCTTTCATGGAAAAGAGAGCTAAAGTTGTCCATTATAGACATATTAGCTGGTCTGATACTTCGTTGCTCTGTTTTAACCTTAATACTCGTCAATTATGACTAGGAAATTTCAGAGTGTCCGATTTATTCAGCTAAAGTTATCTGTTCTAGACATATTAGACCATCTGTTACGGCATTTTTTTCCCTGATCATCACAGTGACTACTATTAAGCCGGTGATTTTCAATAGGAAATAGACAACTAAAGAAAACACTTCAAGATGTCCATTGAAATACTCCGATGACGTTTTTGCTGATATTCACAAGGTGTTGTTCTTAGAACAAGAGGAATAGTATCCAAAGGTGCTTTACAATGGAACTAAAATGCATCAAATGCAGACAAACAGTCAGCATAGAGTCCTAGATGTTCATACAAAAGACAATCAGTTTTACCATAACGAACATTTGTAAGCATTCACCTTGCTAACAAATTGGTCCAAGAAAAGGACATCCTTTCGGTCAAATCTTGCTCGAACCAAATCATTCTTGGATTTTGTTTTTTACTGGCCAAGGCCTATACAAGCCAAGCCGAGTGGCTCCAGTTTCTCAAACTCCAAAGCTACCCCACCAAAAGGCACAGGACAATTAGGAATCATGACATCATTGCAATCTCAGCTAACTAACCAACCAACAGCACTAGAGAGAATATTTTCTAACTCCTCAGAAATCCCACTGGCATTATTTTCTTTCTCTCGAGAACCATTCAAAATATTTGAGAAGCTTAGGGTGCTTTTGCTTGGCGAAAAATGAATGATTTGGAAACATTTTTCTGAAAATGATCGCTTGAAATAATTAATGAATGAAAAATACTTCATTATCGACAACAATCTATGTCTAAACATTTTCGTGGACGATGAATTTTTTTTTTGTTCGTCGTTTTTGTAAGCGTTATAAGAAATTATTTTTAAAATAATATTTTTCAAATCTTCATTTTCCACGAAATAAACGCACCTTTAAAGAAACAAATCAGGCAAGGATTTATGAGTAACCATCACATAATACAACCCGAAAAGAGACTAAGAAAGGAGAAAAAAGAAGAAACAAAAAGACTGCAATTGTAGGATCCATAATGAAAAGGACACCGTCTCTGAATTTCCAGACGTATGGCAGCCAATTCAGCTGAACAGAACTTCATCGGATTTACTTGGTTAAGTAGCTCCAGGGCATGCACTGCCACTTGAATCTGTCATGATGTCAAAATACTACTGCTGCTAAAAGATATCAAACACTTGGGATCCCACGCTTTGACATACTTCATTGCCGATTATTTCTTATTTTATTACGTGCCATGTAATAGGACTTCAAATTGCTGTTGCTATTCAAAGAATAAGAAATAATAAGGTATCTTCAACTTAGCATGCTTGTTGAAGAAATGAAAACCCTTTTTCGGCACAAAAATAAATAGAAGTCCTAGAGTATGGACAGCATTATTAGATCTAACCCAAACTCACCAATTTGATGCCATAAGTTCAGATAAAGAGCAGAGTTGCTGGTGTAAACTAAGTTCCTCATGCAACATGACTAGCATAGAACAAAAAACAGTTAAACCAAAGCAAAGGAATTATACACAGAGAGACAAAATAGAGCTAGTTGTGCATATAACGACATTTCTAGGGATTCACTTGCCTAACGGATTCGTTGCTAGGAAAGTCCTTTGGAGAAATCTATGCGAAAATTTGAACATATATGCAATAAACTGGTTTTACCTAGGACTCTCTCTCTCTCTCTCTCTCTCTCTCTCTCTCTCTCTACATAGTTAGGAATCAGGAAAACTCTTGAAAAAACCGTTAACTTATAAGTGAGTTTTAGAAAAGTGATGGCCCCGCAAAGTACTCACTCTCTCTCCAGTTCAACCATGTTCTCCAGTTAAAAGTATCTTAAATTATTTGAATTCTACGTGCTAGTTTGGCATAAAGGTTTGTTTCAATTGCTGTCAGAATGAAGAAGCCAATGTCTGTTAACACGTAAATGAATCATAACAAGAACCTCAATACACTGCAAATCAATTCATTCAGATTTATGATACTAATAGAAACTCCCAAAGTTTTCTCCACGGGAGAGATTTCTTGACCATCCTATCCCTTAGTAAGTTATGAAAAGCTGGAAAAACAAAGGATACGTCACTTTGTACCAGGATTCCAACAACAGAAAAAACTTTAGTCCAGTGGTGAATATAGCAAAATGAAAATGTTCTATTCAACCTTGGTCCAACATCTCTCATACAGGACACGAATATAACCAAGGAACACCATCTAATGCTGGTTGCTTTAATTAAAAAATACTCTACTGGCGATTTGGACTATATTGTCCAAGCTCTGTGTTGTTCATAGAACAAGAAACAATTCTCAAAAGAAATAACCAAAGCAAGGGGAACATTTTTCAGAAAAAACAAGAACTAAATCTAAAATCCTACAATATACATACAGACAGTTTCAAACAAAACAAAAGTGTAAAGATTCGCTCTAACGAACTAGCCTGGAAAGAGATGTATATTGGAGAAATACATGCTCTCTCTCTCTCTCTCTCTCGGCAAGAATGATTTTAGTTAACTAACGGCCCAAAAAGCTCTTTGGAACAGCTTCAACATTCTCTTGAAATCAACCAAGACCAATATCACTCTCTAGGGAACTCCTATGACCCACTAGCATACACCCATTCGAAATTCTATATAAATGATTTTGAGGGCTTGCGAAAGATTCACAAATTACCAGCTATATTCTCAAACAAACCAACACAAAAATTTCAACGACGAGATCTAGAAAACCGCTGAGAGGGAAGCGAATGGCCACCATAGCAAATGAAATGATGCTTCGGTGTGTCTTTGACGGAAGCTTGTTAGTAAATGATGTGGAGATTGAGCGTAGGCCATACCACCGCAACTGTGGTTGTGCGCTGCACAAGTTGAAAGGAAGTCATCTGAGTGCTTGCTCCCATCGTAACAACGTATCATTCCTCCGGAAGGAGTTATCAACCAACTGCTCTTTGTCCGCAGCAGCTTCCAAGTTATCTTCTCGGTCTTGCGTTGTCAGTGGTTCTTCTGTCAGCAGCAAGACACCAAATGACGATAAAAAGGCATTTTCAAGTAGAAGATAGGTATATATTCGAGGGTTTGGATAGGAAAGAAGAAAAAGGTTTGAAACAGGGAAGCTATGCTTTTTGTTCTTTCTTATTTCTTGTCTTGACGTGCTCCTTGAGGTACAAAATCTCCAGAGGATAAACAGCACAAGCTTCTTTGCTAGTTTCCTCCTGTAAATTCTGCCGAGTACTATTGCAAATGAATTCTTCTCCTTATATAGTTACTTGGGATAGAGAGTTAAATCTATCCACTTGACATAAATATTAGCCAGTAGTAAGTGAACTTCCTTGCCAGCTCGTGGCAACAATGACAGTGGGTTACTGTACTAAATAGCTGGTTTGATCTCAGAAAGAGCAAATTTTATGGAAGGTGACCTTAAAAATACGGTAACAATCAAGAGCTTTTTTTCTTTCGCAAATCATCACGGTGAGAGCTATTAGGTTAGTTAACTTCAATGGGAAATGGACAAATAAAGAAAACACCATAGAGATTCATTGAAATAACTTTTCCTTTGTCTCAAATATATTTCCAGATTGTCCTGTTTAACTAATAAACATTTCCCGGAAAGCCTCTCCTCCACATCTCTTCATTCCATGTAAGTTGCTTTATCATATATCATTCCCTCTGTAAGGAACGTCCTAAAAGGGGCTATGAAAAGGGAACTTTTTTTCCTGGTTTGCTCTTCAATCATCATGGGAAGAATTTTATATAACAAAGAAAAAGCAGAGAGGATCTCTCCAGGACGAGAGAGGGATAGATATAAACTATTGAGAAAACACCAATATGTCCAATTTAAGAAAATCCATCAAGAGATCATAACGTGTTTCTCTTATGAGGTTGGATGTCCAAGCATCAGAGAGCGCCCGACTAATCCTATCACATCACGGCAGTGTCCCCCTGTCCATGGTAACAAGCTGATTAGAAAGGGAGCAGCCTTGTCCCCTGGGGTGGCCACATAATGTCAATAGTGAATGTACAATAAAATTCAAATCCTTATGAACTTCGAGTGGAAGAAAATGTCCCAAAAGCATCTAACTACTTTAGCATGCTTTAGATCAGCCAAGTTTTCTCTCCACTTGAGAAATAAATCAGTCAATCAGATTTCTAGACAGCAATTCCCAATGGTTAGTAGCACATGTTCCAAGTATATCTATCAGAAATGGAGAAAAGTAACCCCTCCGCGTGGTTAAAGAAGTGTATATTTCAGGTGTGTCACACTTATAGAACTTGCCATGTGTTTCTGCCAAGTGTATATTTCAGGTGGGCGTGTTGGGTAATGCTCGTGTTTCTCTGATTCCTGTTCTTTTGTTCCCCGAGAGCAGAAAGTGATGGAAGAGACAAGCAGCACAAACTCTGGAGGTTAGGAATGAAGCGGAACTTTTTTTCTTTCCATTCTTGCTTTTTCTTTTTCTTTTTCTTTTTTCCTTTCCTAGCCTTGATGGCTCCTCAAGGACAAGTAGCCATTTAGAGAACAAGTAACATCAATTTAAACATTGTAAAACACAGTGTGTACATTAGATATTATATGAAAGCATCTTCTTTTCTCCTCCTTTTTTCTTCAAATTTAGGACCAAAAAGAAAAAAGAATATAACTACAAAGATATGGTCAGTTAGATGCTCTTTTATACTTCAAGTCCGTGGAATTATTAAAATCTTTGGATGGTCTAACTCATCTATATGCCTTTCTAAAGAACGGCATTGTAGCTCAGTTATTTCCTAAGATGAACAGAGAACAAGCTAAAAGTAATATTCATCTTCTTTCTCGGACCATAATATTCCTCACAAATGCTTCTTCTAGTAAGTTTAGGTTAACCTCATGTATGTACAGCCTTGATATTTTCTTTTTTGTCGGTAAAATCAATTATGGACATGAGAGATTTGACCTTCCCCCAGCTTAGTACTGGCATGGATGAAACGCGAATTCTAATAATCGAAGCCCCCTATTTTAGATAAAAAGAGGCAAATACAAGTCGAAATCTGACAGGTGTGCCCCCTATCTTAGTACTGGAGGTGATGCTAATTATTCAGGAGTTTTTCTGCAGAAAAATACGATATTTCCTAAGTTATAACCCGAAAAATATTTTAGAAGGGAATGCTAATGTGGAATAACTTAACCATGTAATATGTGTGCAGAGTAATAATTCCTACATTATTAATTTGTACCCAAACATGTATGGTGACATGAATTCAGGTGGATAAGTATAGGTGCTGATTAAACAAGTTTTTCATAGAATACCCCTAGTACCAAGGAAAAAGACTAAGCAAAATAACCGAATGGCTGTTAGAAAATGACAAAGATGTAAAACCAATATACATGTAAAACCAACATACCAACATTTCGAAGGATTCGCTTGGCCAACGAAATAGTCAAATGAGAGCTACTCTTCGGAGAAGTCTAAGCCAATAAGAGATTCTATATATTGAAATGAACTACAAAAGCCATGTCCAGCCAAGCCAAGCTGACATTTAAAGCCATATTAACAGCTCTCTCTCTCTCTCTCTCTCTCTCTCTCTCTCTCTCTCTCTCTCTCTCTCTCTCTCTCCCCATCTTACGGAATCAAGAAAACCCTCGAATAATCCGTTATTAGTTAACTAACCAGACAAGAACACTTGAAGACATTTCTTGAATTCAACCAAACACCGAGGTCTCTTTTCTAGAGAACTCCTACAATTTGTTATCATCCATCTCTTCCTACTTCTATTTAAATGTTCCCTAAAGCACTCAACTGATTCACAACAGAAAAATCTAGACACACAAAATATCCTTGAGATCAAATTATCTAGACATAAGAGCGAGTACAGTAGAACTTTAGAAGGAAGAAAGAGAAGAGATGGCCACCATAGCAGCTGAGATGATGCTTCGATCTGTCCTAGATGGAAGCTTGTCAGTGAACGATGTGGGGATCGAGCGTAGGCCGTACCATCGCAATTGCGGGTGTGCATTTCACAAATTGAAAGGTGACCGGCCAACCGCTTGCTCTCATCATAACAACATGTCATTCCCCAAGAGAGAGCTATCCAGGAACTGCTCTCTGTCCATGGCAGCTCCCAAGTTTTCTTCTCATTCTTCCCTTTTGAACGGTTCTTCCATCAGTAGCAAGGACAGCACACAGACAGTGAATTAGCTTTGTTCAGTAGATGGTACGCATAATTTGGAGGCATTATTCTGCTCCATCTTCCTTCTGTAAATTGAAGGCTTTTATATGTATACACATTCATCTCTCTTCTTCTCTTTCAGATGGGACAACGAAAGTTGAATTTACCGATTTAAAAAAGCATGTTAGTAGCCCTTCCCACACAGTAGTCTCATTCTCATAACCAGCATTTTATTTCTCAATGACGGGGGGTAACGGTGCTTAACACGAGGGAAACTAGACAACAACTATATTCTTGAATCCTGGGCACAACCCTGTTCAAACAACCTGAGATGGAAACGAGCCTAATGGTAGATCAACCAGAAACCATGCATTAAAACTTTTTGGTTTATCTGCTATTCTCTTTAATCGCTTGATTGAAGATGGACTTTAACATTCCTAAAACTAGTCCTTAGGGTCCCTAATCCTGACCTAATTTTCTAAGCTTAGCTGCTCAATGTTTTACCTAAATGTCGAGTTCCTAGGAAGGATGAGCCAGAGCTTCGCTTGTTTTGGCATTCCACTATTAGCAAAGGGAAATTGGGTTAACAAGGGGAAGCTGCATCCAATGACTAGTATTCTTTTTTCTCTCTCAATTTCCATCCTTATAATAAGTATTTCCTAGTTTTTAGTTATAAGCCTACTATTTTGTCCTCAACGTTTTCCCGGCCTAGTGTTCCGGCTCATTGGGCACTGCACGGGCTTCTCCTCGGCTAGAAAGCTTTACGATCCATGACAATTACGTGCCATGTAATATGACTTGAAAGTGCTAAGGGAAAGTTTCAGACTCGAAACTTTACACCTGTTGCTATTTAAAAGAATTAGAACATAATTAGTTATAATTTAACTTAACTTGCTTGTTGAAGAAATAGAAAACCTTTTTTTGGCCAAAAAGAAATAGAAGTCCTAAAGTATGTACAGCATTATTAGTTTTAACCCAAACTGAAAGAGCAAAGTAGCTGATGCAAACTATATTTTTCAACCACCATTACTAGCGCAGAACAAGAAACAGTTGAACCAAAACCAATGGAGTATATACGTAGAGACAAAACAGAGCCAGTTTTGCATACAATGACATTTCTAGGGATTTACTTGCCTAACGGATTCCTTAGAAAAGTCCTCCGGAGAAATCTAGGCGAATCTTTGAACATATAAGCAATAAACTTCAGCCAACGGAAGCTGACTCTTCAACACAGTTTACCTAGGAATCTCCCCCTCCCTCCCTCCCCAATTCAGTCATGTTCTCCCGTAAGAAGTATCTTTCATTATTTAGATTCTCGTGTTATTTTGGCATATAAGTTTCTTTCAATTGCTTTCTGCAGGAAGAAGCCAGCGTCTACAGTTTAACTTGTAAACGAATTCACAACAAGGATCTCAATATACTGCAAACCAATTCATTCAGATGTATGACACCTATAGAAACTCCCACAAGTTTCTCCACAGGAGAGATTTCTTGACCATCCTTTTCTTAGTAAGTGAAAAGCTGGAAAAACAAAGGATACATCACTGTGTACCAGGATTCTAGCAACAGCAAAAACTTTAGTCCAGTGATGAATATGAAAAAAAGGAAAGTGTTTTATTTAACCTTGGTCCAGCATCTCTCATATAGGACATTACTATTACCAAGGAAAACTCATCTAATGCCAATTACATAAGTTAGAAAATACTCTGCTGATGATTTGGACTATAATTTTTTGTTAGAGTAATTAAATATTAAATCATACATTCATTCAAAAGCTTAAGCTTTTGGAACAGTTGGCAGTGATCCTATAAAATTTCACATGGTATCAGAGCCCAGGTTACCAACAAGTCTGGACCCAATAGTCACACGGGAGAGATACGGGTTATCGCTCCTCCGACCCAAGGCCCGATGTGTGAGGGGGAGATTGTTGGGGTTGTCTCACATCGGCTGTGGAAGGGGTTGGTAGTCGGTTTATAAGTATGATGGAAAGCCTCATCCTTTGAGCTAGCTTTTGGGATGAGAGAGGCCTAAGACCACCCAACACTAGTATTAGAGCAGGAGATTCTGAGTTCAAATCTTTCCAGGCCCCTATTTGCCTCCCCTATGTTAGAGTAATTAAATATTAAACCTTGCCTCCCCTATGTTAGAGTAATTAAAAATATTAAACTACGCCTTCATCCAAAAGCTTAAGCTTTTGGAACGAAGTAATTGCAATGCACTCGCAATTATGCACCGTAACCAACTAACATCTCAAGTTGATTCGTGTTACTAGACCAAGATTTCTTTCTTGAGATAGCCACGAACACCGGAACAGATTGGAGGCCCACCAATCAACCATCAGCTCTAATACCAATTGTTGGGAACGCGCAGCAGAAGCCCAATACCTTTACAAAGGAAGATCGCCAAGAGGGAGCCCAAGTCCGAGCCCATCAACATATCCAATTGGACCCACCTTCACTCAAAAGCTTAAGCCAATGAGTTATGGGCCAACTTGGATATATTAACTGCTCACAGTACATTAATTCTATAAAACGACCACTAGCCCCTTCCACAACTGATGTGGGACAACCCCAACAATTTTCAAGCACTTTGCTGTTAAAAGAACAAGAAACGATTCTAAAAAAGGAATAGCCAAAGAAAGTAGAAATTTTTTCAGAAAAGACAAGAATTCAACCTAAAATCCTACATCTACATACAGACAATCTCCGGTTTCACACAAAACAAAGGTGTAAAGATTCGCTCTAACGAACTAGCCTGGAAAGTGACCTATTGGAGAAATTCATGCTAGGCTCTGTTACTTCCTTGAAGTTTAGTTCTTAGTGCCCTAAGCCAGTCAAGCCGACCCGAGCCAACAGTTCTCTCTCTCTCTCTCTCTCTACCGTGCAATTACGAAAAATAGCATTCCTAGGGGAGAACAATTTAAGTTAACTAACCGACCGAAAAAACATTCTCTTGAAATCAAGCAAGACTAATATCATTATCTAGGGAACTCCTAGGACCCCCTAGCATACACCCATTCTAATTTCTTATATAAATGATCTTGCGAAAGATTCACAAATTACTATATGCCCAAACAGACCAACACAAACAAAATTCAACAACAAGATCTGGAAATCCGCTGAGAGAGAAGTGAATGGCCACCATAGCAGCTGAAATGATGCTTCGGTGTGTCTTTGATGGGAGCTTGTTAGCAAACGATGTGGAGATCGAGCATAGGCCATACCACCACAACTGTGGTTGCGCACTGCACAAGTTGAAAGAAAGTCTGCTTGCTCCCACCATAACAACATATCATTCCTCCAAAAGGAGTTATCCACCTACTTCTCTTTGTCCGCAGCAGCTTCCAAGTTATCTTCTCGATCTTACGCTGTCAGTGGTTTTTATGTCAGCAGCAAGGACAACAAATGACATGAAATTAGCATTTTCAAAGTAGATGATAGGTATATATTGGAGGGATTGGCTAGTAAAGAAGAAAAAAGGTTAGAAACAGGGAAGCTATTCTTTTTGTTCTTTCTTATTTATTGTCCTTACGTGCTCCTTGTTACGTTACTTAAGTGATATTAGGGTTTATTTCCTGGTTTTTATTTTCTTTAACATACGTAAGGATATTATGGTCAAGTACACTTTACTGTCAATATAACTACAGCATAGGGTTTCTGTAATATAGAGAAACGGAGAACTCCTTGTTGAATTATTACCATCTGTTTCTCCTCTCTTCTTCTCCTCTCTTTTTCTCCTCCCTTGCTCCTTCTCTCTTAGCTGTTTACTGCAGATTCTCTAATCAGCTTTGTGACATGGTATCAGAGCAAATCTAACTGCCTGATTCCTTCATTCTATTGCTGGTTGGAGAGTCCCCCAAATAACCCTTTTCCTTCTCCGGTGTGCAGCCCCCTAAAGCTATAAGTTCTACTTGTTCTCTCTAATGATCTCGATACATATAAGACAAGGAGACATTAGATCTACCAAGTTCTGGTTGTGGTTATGGATTACTACCTTTATTGATCAGCAGAATTGAGGATCAGAATTTTTCGTTGATTACGCAGCCTGAAATTTCAGCATCTGGTATATCAATTTCAGCACCCTTTCTTTTTGTGAAATCGATGGAGCCAATTGTGTTTGATTATACGTCGGTACTGATTATGTGGAACCAAGGGCTGTTTTATTTCTTGCATTGAAGTTTCAGCCTTCTTGATTTGTGGTGTATATTTATGTCAAGATTATCACCATGAGTGTTGCTAAGTCTTCTACAGACAGTGTCATTGTTCAGATTACCACCATTAAATTAAATGGGGCCTCCAATTACTTGTTATGGGCTCAAGCTGTCAAGGTCTATATTAATGCAAAAGGGAAGCTCACGTATCTTTCAACAGACCCCCCTTAATGTAGATGCTAAAGAGTATGGTAATTGGATGAGAGAGAATGATACACTTTTAGTATGGTTATGGAACAGCATGGAACCACCCATTGCTGCCAATGTCATGTTTCACAAAACTGCCAAGGGAGTGTGGGATGATCTTAGAGAGAGCTACTCACAAGACAAAAATATGTCTAGAGTCTTGAATTGTATGAGAAAATATTTTATTTTAAACAAGGGGACAAACCTCTTGGAGAGTATTGCAGTGCTTTGAAAGGCATGTGGGAAGAACTCAATCTTTATCAGCCCATCACTACTGATCTTGAGAGACTAAACACACAAAGAGCTGAATTTCAAGTGGCTAAGTTTTTATCTGGGCCGAATATTGACTTGCAGCCTGTGAAGAGCCAGCTTCTTGCTGGAGAGCAAGTTCCTTTTATGAATGAAGCATTTTGTTAGATTCAGCGCATTGTCCCTCCATCTTCTACATCATCTAGAGACAGTTCAACACTTTTGGCTACTAGTGGTGGTTGTGGTCATGGTGAATTTTCTAATAGAGGCCATGGTTCATGGGGAGGTCGTGGCTGTGTTGGTGGACGTAGTGGATAGAGTTATGATCGAGACAGCTGTCAGTGTACATACTGTGGCAAATCTGGTCATAATGTTGACACTTGTTGGGCCAAGCATGGCAAGCCTAAGTGGGCTTAGTGATTGGCTATTGCAAACGCTGTTGTGTCTGAAGGCAATGCTGAAAATGTGTCTTCTGGCGACATGAATCCATCTATCCCAACTGGGGGAAGTTTCTCTGAGTCTGCGGCTCGAGATGATCTGGTTACACAACTTATCAAGCGTATTTAGCAACTAGAGGCTTCCAATTCCTCATCCATTGCCACTCTTGCACGTATAGGTAACATGGCCCTTCTCTCTACTTTGTCTCCTAGCACCTGGGTCATTGACCCGAGAGCTTCTAGTCACATGACGGGTAAGCAAGAACTATTCTCTTCCCACCATAACTCTAGTTCTGTATCTCAAGTAATTTTAGCTAATGGTTCCTCTACTCAGGCGATTGGATCAGGGGCTGTTTCACTCACACCTTCCTTATCTTTGTCCTTTGTCTTACATGTTCCCCAACTTCCTTTGAATTTGTTGTCTATTAGTCAGTTAACTAAAGTTCTTAGTTGTTCTGTTACATTTTACCCCTCTTCTTGCACTTTTCAGGACCTTCAGACAAAGAAAACGATTAGTGGAGGGCATGAACGTGATGGACTCTACTATCTGGATGGTGTCTCTACTGCTGACGCCAATGGTCTAGCAGCTAGTTCTACTACCCCCATATTATGGCATTTCCGTTTAGGACATTTAACATTATTTCAGTTACAACAAATAATTCCCGAGTGTAAATCAGTTTCTACTCTTGAGTGTGAGGCTTGTGAACTCGGGAAACACCATCGCAGTTCTTTTCCTAGTCATAGTGATCCTCGTGCATCTACTTTACTTGAACTTGTTCATTCAAACATTTGGGGACCTTTGCATATTGCTAGTAGAAATGGTTTTTTAAGTACTTTGTTACTTTTGTGGATGATAATTCTCATCTAGCATGGCTCTATATGCATGACCATTATGAATTTTTATCTATTTTTCAATCATTGCATCGTGAAGTTACTAATTAGTTTAATACATCCCTTAAAATTTTGCGAACTAATAATGCACTAGAATATTCACAGAAATCAATTTCTTTGTTTTGTTCTAATTTTGGCATTATACATCAAACAACTTGTACTTATACCCCTCAGCAGAAGGGTGTGGCCGAGCGAAAGAACCTTTTTTGTGACGTCCCGAAATTTCAAGGCCTATTATATGAATAATATTGAACTGTTGGATTTTAGTGATATTTGTCGGACGCAGGAATCGTTCAATCTGAAGAGCGCTGGTCGTTGATCGAAGCGTACTTAATTTTAGTTCGATTAGATTAGTCGCGCCGTAATTAGTCTTCGTCGTACTCCTTCGCGCCCAAGCCAACCCTGAACCAAATATTCTGAACCAGTCCTAAATCATCAGATTACCGAAATACCCTCAGATATTATTCTTATACGCCAGAAACAATTAATACCGAATGACCGTGGGCCCCGCCTCATAAATGCCAAAGTCTAATCAACCTTTTTGACTTTTGGGCTAATTACAAGTTTGCCATTTGACCCATGAAAAGACCATTTTGCCCTTCAAGACCAATTTTCTCTCTCCTCTCTCTCTCTTCCCTTTCTCTTCCACACACGGCAGCCCATCTTCTTCACCATTCCACCATCTTCACTTCATCTTCTTTATCTTCGTCTCACGTTCGTCGTCGCCGTGGACCGCCGCCGCTCGCCCGCCAAGCCGCCGGCCACCCTCCCGTCGCGTGCTAGCCCCAGCCGCAGTTGCTGCCGCCTCTGTTCAGCTGTTGTCCGCCGCCCGCCGAGCCTCGCCGTCGTCCGCCGACCTTCACCGGAGCCACCGAGGAGCCGCCGGACCTTGGCCGAAGTTCCACCGAGCTTGCTGCCCGCTCGTTGAGCTCCGTTGTTGTGGTTTGACCGTTTTCCAGCCACTGTCCAGCCGTCGTTCGTTGTCGTTTGGGTGTCGTTTTGGAAATCCGACACCGTGGTTGCGTCCAGGTCGACGAGGAGAGTCAGTAGGGACCGCCGCCGGAATTTTTGTGGCCGCCGCCTCCGCCGACCGTCGTCGCCAGTGTCGTAGTGAGTTAACCCATAATCCCTGATTAGGCCGTTAATTACACTTAATAGGTTAATTAGTTAGTTACCGTAATTAATTAGTTACCGCAGTTAATAGATAGTTACCGTGATTAGATAGTTAACTGTGGTTAGATTAAATAGTTACCATAGTTAAATTAAATAGTTATTGTGGTAGATTAATTAACTGATGTGGTTAGTTGAATTAACCGTGGTTAGGTGGAATAGTTACCATGGTTAATTGCTTGTTGTTGTGCCTAGTTTGTGGCGTCTGATCGTGGATCGGACTGAGTGTTGATTGCGCATTTAATGTTGAATGATCACACTAGTGTCGATATGTCATGTTAAATTGAAATTGAATATTTGCGTGACCAATTGAGATTTTGACCATGAAATTGGCCGTGGGCTAGGTTTGAGCATGAAAATGGCCGTGGGCTAGGTTTGAACATGAAAATGGCCGTGGGCCAGTTTGAGCATGATGTGAGTGTGATTGCATCAAAATGAGATTTGGCTTGAGAGCCGGTTTTAAGCGCGAGGTCACGCAGTAGTTTCATCGTGTCACCCTAATGTAACTGGGGGCACGACCGATACCCTTGTTGGCATGGGTCGCTGCCTGGTAAGTCTGTGTGCCGGCGACGTACCGTCCGGGATTCCATGGCTTATTGGTTTCCTGTTAGTCCGTGCCGGCGACGGACCGCCAGGATAACACGGCTGATGAGATGTCGGTCGCAACTTGTGTTGGTCCGTAGTCCCTCCTGGAATTATTCCTGGTGTGCTCGCCTTAGGGAATTTGAGGGAGCCATTGGATGCCGTCGCCGTTAACGTTGTGGGACGACGCCCGGTTAATCCGGAAGAGTACTAGTAGCGAGGCTGTGCTTTGGCGAGAGTGGGGTATCTCTTGGCCGTGCTGACTGGAACGCATTTGTTGCATTATACATGATTTTGACTGAATGTTCTGGTTGATTGGCTGATTCACTATTTATTTATTGGCATAATATATCTGTCGTATGGCTCAAGACGAGTTACGTTGCATGTGGTTGTTGTTCTGGATGTTGGGTTTAGTTCGCTAGAATGGTTATGCTGTGATCAACGTCCTAATCGGACTTACGCGTTGACCCGCTGAGATTCATATCTCATGCGCTTGGCTGATCGCCTTTCAGGTCCTCGTGATGGCCGCACGCTACGTTAGGTTTGGCGTCCCGATCGAACTAATGACGATACTTCATCGCCGTCAAGTCGTCAATTCTGAGGACGTATGGGAACAGCATGTGACGACAGTCTGGGTTGACGAGGGGTTACCACACTATGTGGCACACCTCTTTAAGGCCTGGTTCATGTGTCAGGCTGGTGTTCTCATCGGACCGATTCGGGGGTTTGATGTACCCCTAGGTGCGGGTCCAATCGTCCAGACTTGGGACGCAACGGAGGCTGAAATGCCGGATGGGGAGATCGTGGACCCAGATCTGAGTTCGGAGGAGGAGGACCCAGATTCTCCACCTGGTTATCAGGGTTGACCCGGTGTTGTTAGCCCAGGGGTTTTGAGGAGCTACGGAGGAGCTTTGGAGGCCGCTTGTTTATAGTCGGTAATGTAGGAGTAGTGTATCGGCTGTTGTGCGCCCTGACCCGACCCTGTATCTTTTTGTGGGTCTAAGGGGATCGGTCCAAGAACGACTTTTGTAAATTATGTTTGTATTGTGAACTAATCAAGCATATAAATAAAAAGGGTTTGTTGTTGTTTGTTGTCTTTCCTATTTGTCTATCCCTGTTGCTTGTTGTCCGGGGTTGTTATCGTTTCCGCATGTGCTTAATTATAAGATAAAAAGAAATGGGTCGATGATCTGCTTGGGACATCATCATTTGACCTGACGTTTGGAAGGGATGGTCACGCGCCCGGGGTTCGATGTGTGACATCCCCGTTTTAGTATCAGAGCATGGTTTGTGGAGTTATAAGGTGCGCTGGGTTTGGAATAGTCAATAGGATTGAAACCCTATGCTTGTGTTTGCTGTTTGATTGTTGTTTGGTAGTAAACCTGAGTTCTCATTACGTGTTGCTTTGGGCGAGCAAGAGTCCTTACGGTCCTACAGGATGAGCAACCGTAGCCGGAGAGCGCCCCGAGCTAGGGCAACTCAGGTGGATCCCGAAATGGAGAGGGATCGTGTCCTGGGAGTACCCACGAAAAGGGTAGCTCCAATTGTTCCTGAAGCGGTTGAGAACCGCATTCCTGCAGCTCGCAGAGGTAGAGGAAGGGCCGCCCGAGGAAGACCCAGAGTGGGTAGAGTGGACGAACCGGAAGTGCCCGGAGGAGGGGCAGTTCATGCAGATCCTAGAGTGGATGAGATCCTGCAAGCTTTGGAAGCCATGGGTAACCTGATGGGGGCAGTAAATGAGGAATCAAGCTGCAGCTGCCGTTCCACAGGAGGGTCCGTTAGCTGAAGACGGGATCCGCAGGCCGCAGACTCACAGATTGGTGGAGCAGTTTATGAAGCTTAAGCCGCTGAGGTTTTCGGGAACTGGTGACCCGGAAGCTGCAACCTCATGGATGGAGGATTTGGAGAAGGCCTTTGCCTTGTTAGGATGCTCGGAGGAAGAGAAGGTAACGCTGGCTATCTACCAACTGCAAGGTAACGCTAGCTCATGGTTGAAAGCCACGCAAGAGAGTGTGTTTCCCGGAGGTGCGATCCCGGAGTGGGGTGCCTTCGTGGAAGCCTTCAACAGAAAGTACTTCTCGGATTGCGCGTGAGAGCAGAAGATGGATGAATTTCTGCATCTTCGTCAGTATCAGTCGTCGGTAGACCAATATGAGGCAAAGTTTGCCGAGCTGTCCAAGTATGCACCAAGGATGGTGGAGAACCCTGAGGATAGGGCAAGGAGGTTCAGAGATGGGTTGAAGCCGGAGATCAAGAGTGTGTTGGTGCCGTTCAACCTGAGGAACTACAATGAGCTATATGAGAAAGCTCAGCTGGTGGAAAGGGACATTACTGAAAGGGCAATCGCATCTGCACCGCGGTTCGCTCCTGTTGTGAGGGATAACCGAAGATTCGGTAAGGGACCAATGATGGGTAATAGGAACCCCATCCCGCCTAACAGGAGGAACTTTCTTGGAAAGTCGACGTTCCGCCCGACATTGTGTGCCCGATTTGTCGGCAGAAGCATGGGCCTGGTTCTTGCCCAAGGAGGTCAGGTGCATGTTTTGGTTGTGGCAGGCATGGCCACCAAATCAAAGATTGTCCTTAGAGACAGATGGGAGGACAGTTGCAGCAGGGAGGTCAAATGCGAGGAAATATTCCGCAGAACTTTCAGAACCGACCGTCAGTACAATGAAGGGTGTATGCTGTCACCCGGGAAGAGGCGAAGGACTCGCCGACCGTTTCAGGTACGGTCTTATTGCATAACCAAGTAGCTTATGCATTGTTTGATTCAGGAGCTTCCTACTCCTTTGTTGCTGCTCAGTTTGTTAAGCTAGCCAGCATGAGTATAGAGCTGTTGAAATCAACTGTTAGGATATCTACATCGCTTAAGAATAATGCTATGGCTGTAGTAGGATGCCCTGATTGTAGGCTGGTTGTAGATGGTTATGAGGGAAGGATAAATCTGATTGTGCTAGCTATGTTTGATTTCGATTTGATTATTGGTATTGATTGGCTCACTAAGCAAAAAGCTGTTTTGGATTGTCATAATAAGACTATCCTATTTAACCCATTGAATGGGGCTAGTTTTAAGTTTGTTGGAAACTGAGGGGGAACCTCGATCCCCTTAGTTTCGTCGCTGGAAGCGACTCGGTTGTTGGATGGAGGTTGCCAAGGTCATTTGGCGTCTGTTGTAGATGTGTTGGCTGAGGAGTTAAGGCTGAAGCACATTGCTGTAGTAAGGGAGTTCCCTGATGTTTTTCCGAAGGAGTTACCTGGATTGCCGCCGGAAAGGGAAATAGAGTTCGTGGTTGAGTTAGCCCCTGGTACGGAGCCAATCTCAAACGCACCGTATCGGATGGCATTGTCGGAACTCAAGGAACTGAAGGTGCAGATGCAGGAGTTGTTGGATAAAGGATATATCCGTCCAAGTGCATCTCCATGGGGAGCGCCTGTTTTGTTTGTGAGGAAGAAGGATGGATCACTTCGTCTGTGCATCGACTACCGTCAGCTCAACCAGGTGACAGTCAAGAACAAGTATCCGTTGCCAAGGATTGACGATCTGTTTGACCAACTTCAAGGAGCTTCGGTATTCTCCAAGATCGACCTAAGGACGGGATATCACCAGTTAAGAATCAAGAAGGAGGATGTACCGAAAACGGCTTTTAGGACGCGCTATGGTCACTATGAATTCACAATGATGCCGTTTGGTCTAACAAATGCTCCAGCCGCTTTCATGGACTTGATGAATAGGGTATTCAGTGAGTATTTGGACAAATTCGTCATAGTGTTCATTGACGATATCTTGGTGTACTCTAAGAGCCCTGAGGAACATGAGCAACACTTGAGGACAGTGTTAGAGACTTTTCGAAAACACCAGTTATTTGCTAAGTTTAGCAAATGCGAGTTTTGGCTAGCTCACGTAGCCTTCCTTGGTCACATAAATTCTGGAGAAGGAATATCAGTAGACCCAACCAAGATTGAAGCGGTCATGGATTGGCCGAGACCGACGTCAGTGACAGAAGTGCAGAGTTTCTTGGGTCTGGCAGGCTACTATAGACGTTTCGTGGAAAGGTTCTCCGCGATAGCTTTGCCGTTGACACGCCTGTTGAAAAAGGACGAGAGATTTGAGTGGACAGATAAGTGCGAGCGTAGTTTCCAAGAGCTTAAGCAGAAGCTAACTACGGCTCCTGTTTTGACAATACCGTCTGGTCCTGGAGGTTATGAGATTTACAGCGATGCTTCCTTCAAGGGACTAGACTGTATGCTTATGCAACATGGGAAAGTAGTTGCGTACGCTTCTCGACAGTTGAGACCGCACAAGTTGAATTATCCAACGCACGATCTGGAGTTAGCATCGATCGTGTTTGCCCTTAAGATATGGAGACACTACCTGGTAGGAGAAAGATTCCAAGTCTACACCGATCATCAAAGTTTGAAGTATCTGTTCTCTCAGAAGGAGTTCAACATGAGGCAGCGCCGTTGGATGGAGCTTCTTAAGGATTATGACTATGAGATCTTGTACTATCCGGGAAAGGCTAATAAAGTTGCTGATGCGCTGAGTCGGAAGTCAGCGATTGCCCAGTTGATGGTCCGGGAGTGGCGTCTTCTGGAGGAGGTGCGAGATTCAGAGTTTAAGTTGGAAGTAGGCCGTCTGTCGAGTTTGATGACTACGTTGAGGATCGAGCCGGAGGTGCAAGCGAGGATTAAGGCATTACAATCGATGGATCCTGCCATTCAGAAAGTCCTTCAAGAGGGCTCAAAGAAGAGGAAAGAAGATTTTCAGGTAACTGATGATGGAATATTGAAGTTCGGAGGACGTTTATGCGTGCCGGCTGATGAGAGTCTTAGGGAAGAAATCTTGTCGGAGGCACATCGAAGCAGCTACAGTGTCCATCCGGGTAGTACGAAGATGTACCAGAATCTGAGGCAGTGTTATTGGTGGAGTGGCATGAAGATGGACATAGCCAAGCATGTGGCGAAATGTCTGACGTGCCAGCAGGTCAAAGCTCAGCACTGTAAGCCTGGAGGGTTGTTACAGCCGCTTGAGATTCTAGAATGGAAGTGGGAGCACATCACGATGGATTTCGTGACAAGTTTGTCGAGGAGCCAAAGGGGCAATGATTCAATTTGGGTCATAGTAGACAGATTGACGAAGTCAGCACATTTCGTCCCAGTGAGAAAGGACTTCGCTTTAGGCAGGTTGGCAGATTTATATGTACGTCTGATCGTACGTCTGCATGGTGTACCAGTGACAATCAGGTCGGATCGTGATCCCAGGTTCACGTCTACCTTTTGGAAAAGTTTGCAGACTGTGTTGGGAACAAAGCTGCAATTCAGTACGGCTTATCATCCACAAAAGGATGGCCAGTGTGAAAGGAAAATTCAGACGCTTGAGGATATGTTGCGGGCATGTGTATTGGATTTCAAAGGCAAATGGGAAGGACAGCTTCATTTGGTTGAATTCACCTACAATAACAGCTATCAGCAGAGTATCAAGATGGCGCCTTTCGAAGCATTGTATAGCAGGCCTTGTAGAACGCCAGTCTGTTGGGACGAAGTTGGTGAGAGGAAAATCACCGGTCCTAAGTTAGTACAGCAGTCGTTGGATACAGTGAAAATCATCAGAGAGAGGCTTAGGACTGCTTAGAGCCATCAGAAGAGTTATGCTAACAAAAGGCGCAGACCGTTAGAGTTTCAAGAAGGTGATCATGTTTTTCTGAAGGTGTCGCCTATGAGAGGGACATCTCGTTTTGGCAAGAAAGGAAAGTTGAGCCCGAGGTATGTTGGGCCATTCGAGATCTTGGAGCGGATTGGAAATCTGGCTTATCGTATCGCGTTGCCACCGAGACTTGCTCAGGTACATGACGTATTCCATGTATCTATGTTAAGGAAGTACGAACCGAATCCAGCTCACGTCCTGAGTTTTGAAGAGATTGAAGTGGATGAGCGTGTTTCGTACGTGGAACGTCCGGTGAGGATCGAAGACCGGAAGGAGCAAGTTCTGCGAAACAAGACAATTCCGTTGGTGAAGGTAGTTTGGCAACACCATAGAACCGAGGGAGCGACGTGGGAAAGTGAGGAGTCTATGAAGAGTGGGTTTCCTTTTCTTTTTGAGGTGGTGTAATATTTTAATTTCGGGGACGAAATTTCCTACTGGGGGAAGAGTTGTGACGTCCTGAAATTTCAAGACCTATTATATGAATAATATTGGACTGTTGAATTTTTGTGACATTTGTCGGACGCAGGAATCGTTCAATCTGAAAAGCGCTGGTCGTCGATCGAAGCGTAGTTAATTTTAGTTCGATTAGATTAGTCGCTCCGTAATTAGTCTTCGCCGTATTCCATCGCGCCCGAGCCAACCCTGAACCAAATATTCTGAACTAGTCCAAAATCGTCAGATTACCGAAATACCCTCAGATATTATTCATATACGCCAGAAACAATTAATACCGAATGACCGTGGGCCCCGCCTCATAAATGCCAAAGTCTAATCAACCTTTTTTACTTTTGGGCTATTTACAAGTTTTCCATTTGACCCATGAAAAGACCATTTTGCCGTTCAAGACTAATTTTCTCTCTCCTCTCTCTCTCTTCCCTTTCTCTTCCACGCACGGCAGCCCATCTTCTTCAAAGTTCCACCATCTTCACTTCATCTTGTTCATCTTCATCTCACGTTCGTCGTCGCCGTGGACCGCCGCCCGCCCGCCGCTCGCCCCACCCCTGTCCACCGCGCCCGCCAAGCCGCCGGCCACCCTCCCGTCGCTCGCTAGCCTTAGCCGCAGCTGCTGCCGCCTCTGTTCAGCTGCGGTCCGCCGCCCGCCGAGCTTCACTGGAGCTACCGAGGAGCCGCCGGACCTTGGCCGAAGCTCCGCCGAGCTTGCCGCCCGCTCGTTGAGCTCCGTTGTTGTCGTTTGGCCTTTTTCCAGCCGCCGTTCGTCGTCGTCCGGGTGTCGTTTTGGAAATCCGACACCGTGGTTGCATCCAAGTCAATGAGGAGAGTTCGTAGGGACCGCTGCCGGAATTTTTGTGGTCGCCGCCGCCGCCACCCTTCGCCGGTCGCCGCCGACCGTCGCCTCCATTGTCACAGTGAGTTAACCATTAATCCCTGATTAGGCCTTTAATTACACTTAATAGGTTAATTAGTTAGTTACCGTAATTAATTAGTTTAGTTACCGCAGTTAATAGATAGTTACCGTGGTTTGATAGTTAACTGTGGTTAGATTAAATAGTTACCATAGTTAAATTAAATAGTTACTGTGGTAGATTAATTAACTAATGTGGTTAGTTGAATTAACCGTGGTTAGGTGGAATAGTTACCATGGTTAATTGCTTGTTGTTGTGCCTAGTTTGTGGCATCTGATCGTGGATCGGACTGAGTGTTGATTGCGCATTTAATGCTGAATGATCACACTAGTGTCGATATGCCATGTTAAATTGAAATTGAATATTCGCGTGACCAATTGAGATTTTGAGCATGAAATTGGCGTGGGCCAGGTTTGAGCATGAAAATGGCCGTGGGCCAGATTTGAACATGAAAATGACCATGGGCCAGTTTGAGCATGATGTGAGTGTGATTGCATCAAAATGAGATTTGGCTTGAGAGCTGGTTTTAAGCGCGAGGTCACGCAGTAGTTTCATCGTGTCACCTTAACGTAACTGGGGGCACGAGCTATACCCTTGTTGGCATGGGTCGCTGCCTGGTAAGTCTGTGTGCCGGCGACGTACCGTCCGGGATTTCACGGTTTATTGGTTGCCTGACAGTCCGTGCCGACGACAGACCGCCCGGATAACACGGCTGATGAGATGCCGGTCGCAACTTGTGTTGGTCCATAGTCCCTCTTGGAATTATTCCTGGTGTGCTCGCCTTAGGGAATTTGAGGGAGCCATTGGATGCCGTCGCCGTTAACGTTGTGGGACGACGCCCGGTTAATCCGGAAGAGTACTAGCAGCGAGGTTGTGCTTTGGCGAGAGTGGGGTATCTCTTGGCTGTGCTGACCGGAACGCGTTTGTTGCATTATACATGATTTTGACTGAACGTTCTGGTTGATTGGCTGATTCACTGTTTATTTATTGGCATAATATATCTTTCGTATGGCTCAAGACGAGTTACGTTGCATGTGGTTGTTGTTCTGGATGTTGGGTTTAGTTCGCTAGAATGGTTAGGCTGTGATCAACGTCCTAATCGGACTTAGGCGTTGACCCGCTGAGATTCATATCTCATGCGCTTGGCTGATCGCCTTTCAGGTCCTCGTGATGGCCGCACACCACGTTATGTTTGGCGTCCCGATCGAACTAACGACGGTACTTCATCGCCATCAAGTCGCCAATTCTGAGGACGTATGGGAACAGCATGTGACGATAGTCTGGGTTGACGAGGGGTTACCACACTATGTGGCACACCTCTTTAAGGCCTGGTTCATATGTCAGGCTGGTGTTCCCATAGGACCGATTCAGGGGTTTGATGTATCCCTGGGTGCAGGTCCAATCGTCCAGACTTAGGATGCAACGGAGGCTGAAATGTCGGATGGGAAGATCGTGGACCCAGATCTGAGTTCGGATGAAGAGGACCCAGATTCGCCACCTAGTTATCAGGGTTGACCCTGTGTTGTTGGCTCGGGGGTTTTGAGGAGCTGCGGAGGAGCTTTGGAGGCCGCTTGTTTATAGTCGGTAATGTAGGAGTAGTGTATCGGCTGTTGTGCGCCCTGACCCAACCCTGTATCTTTTAGTGGGTCTAAGGGGATCTGTCCAAGAATGACTTGTGTAAATTATGTTTGTATTGTGAACTAATCAAGCATATAAATAAAAAGGGTTTGTTGTTGTTTGTTGTCTTTCCTATTTGTCTATCCATGTTGCTTATTGTCCGGGGTTGTTATCGTTTTCGCATGTGCTTAATTATAAGATAAAAATAAATGGGTCGATGATCTGCTTGGGACATCATCCTTTGACCTGACGTTTGGAAGGGATGGTCGCGCGCCTGGGGTTCGGGGTGTGACATTTTTTGCGCGTTCACCCTTGTTTTGTATGTCCCAAAATCATTTTGGAGTGATGCTGTCCTTACTGCATGTCATCTCATAAATCGTATGCCTTCTACTATCCTTAATAATCTATCACCGATCAGTGTTGTGTTCTCCGATAAGCCGTTATTCCCTCTTATCCCTCGCGTCTTTGGGTGTGTCTGTTTTGTCCATAATTTATGTTCCGGTGCTGATAAACTATCCCCTCGTGCCACTAAATGTGTTTTTCTCGGGTATTCACGTACTCAAAAGGGATATCGGTGTTATGATCCTATGACTTGTATCCAATATGTCAGTGCTGATGTTACTATCTTCGAGGGCACACCATACTACTCTATTGAGGGTAAAGAGTTTTCAACTGACATTGTGGCTGATCCTCCTATCCCACAACTTATTCCCTTAAACTCGGTTAGTCCTACCCCTATGTCTCCCCCTTGCAGTTGTATCAGCGGTGAAAGAAGTCTACGACACCACCAGTCTCTAGCTCTTCCATGCCCTCTGTCAAATCTTGCTCCTTTTCTCTTGGTCCGGACGATCTTCCTATTGCCCTTCGCAAAGGTACTCGTTCTTGTACACAAAAATCCTTTTTTACTTACCCTATCGAGTGTTATGTTTCTCTCTCACATCTTCCTTCCCCATTACATGATTTTGCTCTGTCATTACATACTCACACAATTCCTACTACTATCACTAGGGCCTTATCTCGCCTTGAGTGGAAGAGAGCTATGGATGTGGAAATGGACGCACTAATATCCCGCCAGACGTGGTCTTTGGTTGATCTTCCTCCTGGGAAAGATGTGGTGAAGTGTCGATGGGTGTGCACTATCAAGTACAACCCAGATAGCTCAGTTGAGCGTCTTTCGGCCCGACTTGTTGCTAAAGGTATTACTCAAACTTATGGGGTGGACTATTTTGATACATTTTCTCCTGTTGCACGTCTTAATTCTGTTCGTGTTATTATTTCCCTTGCTGTGAATTTTGATTGGCCATTATATCAATTGGAAGTGAAGAATTCTTTTCTTTACGGTGATTTGTCTGAGGAAGTATATATGGAGCAACCTCCTTGGTATGTTGCTCAAACGGAGAATCATAGTAAAGTATGTCGGCTGCATAAGGCTGTGAAGAATGCTTTTCTTTACGGTGATTTGTCTGAGGAAGTATATATGGCGCAACCTCCTAGGTATGTTGCTCAGAGGGAGAATCATAGTAAAGTATGTCAGCTGCATAAGGCTATTTATGGGTTGAAACAGTCTCCAAGAGCATGGTTTGAAAAATTCAGTTCAGTGATTTCCAGGTGTGGTTTCCACCGGTGTTATTCTGATCATTCTGTTTTTGTTCGCAAGGAGTCAGGGGTGGTCATTCTTGTTGTATATGTGGATGATATAATTGTCTCTGGCAATGACCTGACCGGCATTTCTAAGGTCAAGTCATTTCTTCAACAGCAGTTTCAGATTAAAGATTTGGTAGCTCTTAGGTATTTTCGAGGTATTGAAGTTTTAAGAAGTAAGAAACGTATTAATTTGTCTCAGCGAAAGTATGTTCTTGACCTCTTGTGTGAGACTGGTACACTAGCTTCCAAGCTAGTTGAAACTCCTATGGATCCAAATCATAAGTTTAGAGTTGATGATGGAGATGATATTGAAGATAAGCATCAATATCACCATCTAGTTGGGAAACTAATTTATCTTATTGTTACACGTTTCGATATTTCCTTCGTGTTGGATTTAGCAATATCACCTAAAGGGAGGGCGAATAGGTGATTCTGAATAATTATGATATTTAATGCGAAAATTAATAAGTTCAGAACGTAAACTGAATAAGATCAGTAAAAAGGATATGCAGACAAACTAAATACAGCAAGACGAGTTTAAGGGAAGAGAATCTGCACGCAATGTTTATAGTGGTTCGGCTTTAGCAAGCCTACATCCACTCTCCCACGATGACAGCCGATCGGCTGGATTCCACTATGAGTCGATGAAAGGTTACAAGAGTTGTCACTCTAATCACTCCTACAAAGGAACCTCTCAAGACTGAGAATTTTAAGCTCACAAGAACAAGAGAATGTGAATCTGAACAACGCAACACTTTGGAATTTTAAGTTCGTGAACTCACTCGTAACAGTCACCATTGATCTTCTTTTATACTCCTTCGACCTTGAACTACCCATTACCAAGGTCCTTCAAAGGATCGCTCCTCAATCTCTGATTGGATGCCATCAATCTTGATTGACCGAGACTGTATATGGGAAGATCTAGTAGCCGTTGGAGTAGAGTCTGAACCTTTCAGATTCAGTCGCCCATACAACCAAATCTTCAGTTTCCATAATTAGAGCTCATCCAAATCTCCAAGATATCTTGTCCATGGAAGGTAATATCCAATCGAGGATATTCTCCTGATTTGATTGGAAAATAATCCTGTCAATCAAATCTTACAAACTTCCATAAAAAAGCGCGACTAAACCGGAAACCTGCCAAACGTGGGTCTTCAGAATCTGGTAGCGAGATATTGCAAAATCTGAACGCTGTTCAGAAGCAGTCTTCTGAACTAAAGAGACTCTCTGAATCTGAACAGATTGGAACAGTGACTCTGAGCTTCTATAAAGTCCTTGCCGACGTGTCACATAAATCTTCTTGAGATAAGTCTTCAGATGCAACACGAACCTCCTTCTGAAGTCTTCAGAGACAACATGAACCTCCTTCTGAAATCTTCAGAGGCAACACGAATCTCTGTCTGAATACTAAACTTCAACTATCTTAGAAGCAAGTGCGCGACGACTACTCCTTGAGTCTGAACGCCAGTTTTGGAACATTATAAGCTTTTGTCACATGCTCATTCCTGCAATATAAAAATTATTTATATTAACCAGAATCTCTCACAGGAGGGATAGTTTTGTTAGAATCAAAATATTCAGAAGGAAGGTTTTCTCAACAATCTCCCCTTTTTTTATGATGACAAAACTTCCTCAATAAAAGTTGATATATATGAAAAATGTTTGTATCAAAGTTAAGCTCGGAAAATATTTCACTAATAATATGAATATATGACTCAATTGAATCTTTTCAAAAGTATGTGCATCTGAATATATAAGATATGCACTTTGAGTGATAGAAGGATATCACCATATGTTGTATACGTCGTTGAATTCGTTTGAGCGCATAAGTATAATTCGCGTATGTGTATATCATGCAATATGAACGTGATGAGGTATCTTCTCCCCCTTTTTATCATCAACAAGATAATATGTCAATCCACATATACATTATCTTAGATCCACACATATATCATGAGAAGGACGTAATAGTCAAGATGCACAGAAATGGAACATCCTACAAAGATAAAATAAAAATAAATACGGACAGTTTGAAAATAAATTCAAGATGACGGAGGTGGATTTTATTTTGAGAAGGAGGAGGGAACATCAACATGCTCTTCATCATCTCTCTAAGCAGCTTCAGCAGATTTGCCCATATCAGCTATAGAGGTGGCGAATTCCTTGAGTTCCTGCATCTCTGGAACTTCTTTGATGATCCTTTCATCTCTAATCAGTTGTAAGTACCAATGCTGGCCATCTCAGAGCAGAAAAGGCGACAGTATTTGTGAAGCATTTCCTCAAACCTGTTCATCTTCTTTTTAATTTACATTTTCATTCTGTCCATCCTCTGCATAACTTCAACCCAAAGTTTTTCAACTTCCATCTGAACTAGACTTTGCGAAGCATTCAATGTCCCTGCAGAAGTCTGTTGGTCTTCTTCTTCTACTATCTGAGCTTTACCGTTTGAAGTTGAATCCAAGATTCTCTGCGAGTTTATCTCCCACTAAGTCTAATCAAGTGTTGAATTTGGAATGATTATAACAGCTTCAACGGTAGTAGATTCAATCTCTGTGGGTTGCTCTTCAGGTATATTCTCTAGAAGTTGTTCCTTCTGAACAGCACTTTCGACAACAGCTTTCTCCTTTTGAACAACAGTAAATGTCTTCAGTCTGATCAACATTAGGTTCCTCATGTTGTTCTTTTCTGCTGGATGCTTCCTTTTCTTCAGCAACCTTATCCTTCGGAACAACTTCAGTCTGAATAGCAGATTCTTCAAGTTGTTCATGCAAAATAGCAAATTCTTTAGGTTGCTCTCCCTAAATCTGAGCTGTTTTAACAGGAGTAACTCCTGTTGATCCTCTAGCTGTGACAGCAAAGTCATCAGATTTATCAATCTCCATGTCCTCGGGTGGTGATGAGGACTTCTTCTTTTGTTCTCGAGCAACCAGAACCTCAATGGTCGTTCTGTCATCCAGTTGCTCCTCCATTATCTCCACATATTCACTTGTAGCAAGCTGAGCTTCTTTCTCTGCCTTTTCTCTAGATATTTCATCAGCTTCTACATTCCCACTCTCATGAGTCTTATGGAGATCTTCTTCTTTGTCCATAGGATCCTCCTGCTCATTTGCTGTTTCATCAATCTCTTCAGCTTCTGACTCGATGTTTCCTTCTGATAGGACAGTAGGGTTCCTCTCATCATCTCTAGATGATACACTTTCTTCTTTTTCTGCTTCTTCTTCTTCTGAAGACTCACTCTGAAAAGTGGTCTGCTTTTCTTTTCTAGCCTCTGTCTTCCTTCTCTTTGCTGATCTCTCACTCTATGCATTCTTCTCTTCTAATTCAACAAGAACAGCCTCTTTGTTCTTATTCATCCATCCACCAGCAGTCTGTCTAAAACTAATTTTCTGAATCATGGACTCCCCAGCTACCATTATTTGAGTTTCATTTTGAAGGAGCTCACCAGGAATCTTGACATTTTGGAAGGACATGATCCGATAGATTAACCCTGCGTAGGGTAATTGTCCTTTGGTCTTTTACACAGTTCTGTACATGTGGAGAAGAACAATGTGTACTAGAGAGATCTTGCAACCATTTAACAGACCCCACATCAGCTTGGCTTCATACTTCGAAATATCTATTTTTGAAGCAACCTTGGGTCTTAAACTTTCAATCACAACCTTGTGCATTACAATGTGCTTCAAGGGAAAGTCATTGTAAGCAATGTGTGCCTTGGAATCTCTAGAATAATTCTTTTTTCCAGTTAGAAAGCTGTAGGTATCATCAGGTTGCACATCAATGGGCTCAAAATCCATTTCATCAACTCCCATTAAAATTGATAGCTCTCTAACATGTAGATGATATTAAACTCCTTCAACCGTATAAAATAGAGAATCAAAATTTCGGAAACACAAGCTTGAATAAAAGTAGGCTGCTAAGTCTGGAAAGATTGGCCTCCTTGCAGTTGCAAAATCTTTCAGCTTCATTACTTCTAGGTGATTTTTTATAGGGATACCAACCCTATCAAAATATTTGAGGACAAATACCCTGTGGGGTTTAACTCCTCTTTCCTTTAGCAACTCGAATTTGTCACAATGCAACTGACTTGAAAACAGCTTGCTTTCAAAGTCTTTGTCCTTGATAATTCCTCTAATTTTCTTAAAGTCTTTAACCAACGCATCGTCGTCGTCATCAGGCCTTCCCCTGGTTTCACTTTCGTCACTTATAGTCTCTCTGATAACGATGCTCTTGGATGGAGACTTTTTAGGTTTTGCGACTCCAGTTGCCACAACCTTTTCTTTTCCTTTTCGAGATACATTCTCAGGAACAATAGTGGCAATAGGTGTCACAGTTTGCAGAGGAAGTTCTAATATAGCAAGAAAGTCTTTCTTGCACTCAAACTTGTGTATATTCAACAACAACTTGACATTTTCGTCACTGGAACCAATGTTCTTAAAAGAATCATACAGAGGTTTGATAGAGAGAGCTAGAGCGACTCTTTCGTCGAACTCAAACTGAGACAAACCTGAATTCCTTTGAGCAATGAGTCTCTCATCTTCGTGATCAGACCTAGAGATATCAATAGATTCAGTGATACAAGCTTTTCTACCCTTCGTCAACCTTGACGATTTCTTCTCTGACTTGTACCTTCTTCTGCTACTTTCTTCATGGTAGAGGATGATTTCGGAGCCATGGATGAGAAAGTTGGAATTTTTGGAGAGAACGATTTTGAGCGAGCGAGAAGGAATGTAAACAGAAGTACGTTTTTAGGGTTTGAAAGAATATTGTGATATTTGATAGAGGTGCCGGTTCGAGACCTTTCGAAAGTTTTGAAAAATTGTAAAGCGGTTATTTTTGGAAATAAAATCAATTTAAAATAAATCAATCTAAAGATACTGAATTATTCCAATTAATCAACGAGGCATATATTTGGAAATTAGAGAACGTAATTTGGAGAACGTACCTTGGATTCTTGCCTTACCACAAGTTTCTAAATATAAAGAGGTGTAAGATTAACTAACCTTTCTTCTGAAGTACTAAAAATATGCTTCTGAACATAGGTTATGCAAATTTGCTTCTGAATTCTGCTTCTGAGCAATTTTGCTTCTGAACACAGCTTCTAAGCAGTTTTGCTTCTGAACTCTGCTTCTGAGCATTTTTGCTTCTGAACAATTTCAAGTGACATGTTCTCAATATATCTTAAGAAAAAGGATTAGTAATGGCTAATTCGTTTTGGATAAAATTGAAAGACTCTTTATCAAGAGGTTTAGTAAATATATCCGGGAGCTGATTCTTCGTATCAACATACTGAATGTGAACATTTTCATTCTGAACATGATCGCGAATAAAATGATGTTTGATCTCGATGTGCTTCGCTCTTGAATGAAGAATAGGATTCATGGTTAAATTTATGGCGCTTGTATTGTCGCATCTGATCTCCACATTTGAATCCTCAACTCCATAATATCTTAGTTGTTGTTTTAACCATAGGATCTGAGCACAACAACTTCCAAGAAATACGTATTCTGCTTCTGTTGTACTGAGAGCAACTGTGCTTTGCTTTTTGGACTACCAGGAAATAAGCATATTTCCCATAAGTTGACAGGTTCCTAAAGTGCTTTTCCTGTCGATTTTACATCCGGCAAGATCTGCATCTGAATATCCGTTCAGAATGAAATCAGAATCCTTTGATTACCAAAGACCATAAGCTGGATATGTTCCAATATATTTGATAATTCTGTTGATTGCTGTAAGATGTGATTCTTTTGGACATGTCTGAAATCTTGCACATAAGCAGACACTATAAAGAATATCTGGCCTTGATGCCGTGAGATATAGAAGCGACCCAATCATAATGCGATATAGCTTCTGATCAACTTCTTTTCCTTGTTCATCTTTATCAAGCTTAGACGAATGAGACATTGGAGTTTCCTTCTTCTTGCAATTTTCTAAGCCTAATTTATTGATAATTTCAAGAGCATATTTCTCTTGATGAATGAATATTCCTTTCTTGGTTTGTTGAATCTGAAGTCCAAGAAAGAACCTTAATTCTCCCATCATGCTCGTTTCAAATTCATCCTACATTACTTTAGAGAAATTCTTGCATAGATATTCATTAGAAGAGCCAAAAATAATATCATCAACATAAATCTGAACAATAAGAATATCCTTACCCTACTTCTAAATAAAGAGAGTAGAGTCAACATTACCTTTAGTGAACTTTCATTCAGATAGAAAGCTGCTTAACCTTTCATACCAGGCACGAGGTGCTTGCTTTAATCCATATAAAGCTTTCTTTAAGGAATATACGAGATCCTTTCCTCTTGGTTCCTCAAAACTAGGTGGTTGCTCGACATAGACTTCTTCTTTGATGTAACCGTTCAAGAATGCACTTTTTACATCCATCTAAAAGAGTTTAAAGTCATTGTAACAAGCATAAGCAAGAAATAACCTTATGGCCTCTAACCTGACAACTGGTGCATAGGTTTCATCGTAATATATTCCTTCTTCTTGTGAATATTCTTTTGCCACAAGTCTTGCTTTGTTTCTAACCACCTTTCCTTTGTCGTCCATCTTGTTTCTGAATACTCATTTTGTTCCTATTACAGGACGATTTTTGGGTCTTGAAATGAGCTCCCAGACATTATTGATCTTGAATTGATGAAGTTCTTCTTGCATTGCATTTATCCAATTTACATCAGTAAGAGCTTCTTCAATCCCTTTAGGCTCAATTTCAGAAACTAATGCTATATTGCTCATTGCTTCCTTGAATTTCGATCTGGTTCTGATTCCTTCATCCAAGCTCCCCATTATAACTTCCTTGGGATGACTGGATTTATGTTTCCAGTTTCTATTGAATTTCTCGTCTTGAGCATCACTTGGATCATTAGATTCAGATGGTATCACCTCTGGTTCTTCTGCGATTTGTTGACTTGTTTCTTGATTTTGAACTTCTTCAGAAGCATGATTCTCTTCTGAGTTTTCTTCTGGTTCTGAACTTTGATGGAGTGACGAAACTTGAACATATTCAGATTGATCATTCTGAATCTGAATATTTTCATCAAACTTGACATTCATTGATTCTTCAACACATCGAGAGTTTTTGTTGTAGACTCTGTATGCTTTGCTCGTTGTTGAATATCCCAGAAATATTCCGTCATCTGACTTCTCATCAATCTTACTAGCACGATCATTTGCATTCTTCAGAATGAAGCATTTACAACCAAACACATGGAAGTATGCTAAATCTGGTTTTCTCTCTTTAAAAAGTTCATAGTGGGTTTTCTCAATGAATGGTCTTAAAGAAACACGGTTTAAAATGTGACATGCTATTGACACAGCTTCTGCCCAAAAGTGTGCTGCAATTTTACTTTCGATCAAGAGATTTCTCACCATTTCTTGTAGAGAACGATTTTTCCTCTCTACTACCCCATTTTGTTAAGGTGTGTAAGGAGATGAAAAATTATGCTGAATTCCAAACTCATCACAAAAATTTGAAAAACTTTGGTTTTCAAACTCACCCCCATGATCAGTTTTGATGCAGGAAATAGAGTAACCTTTCTCATTCTAAATCTTTTTAGAAAATTTGGAGAAGGATGAGAAAACATTATTTTTGTGCGCAAGAAATAAAACCCATGTAAATCTTGAGTAATCATCAACTATAACAAGGTAGTATTTCTTACCTCCAAGACTTAGTGTTCTGTTAGGACCAAAGATATCCATATGAAGCAGCTGCAGAACACGTTTAGTTGATACATGATTAATAGATTTAAAAGAGCTTTTTACCTGTTTCCCAAGTGTGCAGGCTGAGCAAAGTTCTGATTTCTCAAATTTTGTTTGTGGTAAACCTCAAACTAGTTTCTTGGATGATAGCTTCGAGATGTGTTTGATACTGATGTGGCCTAGCTTTCTGTGCCATAGTTCAGATTCATCCTTGATAGAAATAAGACACTTGATGTCTTCAGAATCAACATTCAGAAGATAGATGTTTCCATGACGTTGACTAGTGACGGTTTGCTTCTTGTCTTTGCTAACACCTGAGCATTCTGAGTTTTGAAGCAAATTTGATAACCAGATTCACAGAGTTGACTTACTGAAATCAAATTGTATTTTAATCCTTTGACAAGAGAGACATTGTTGATCGTGAGATTCTCGATTTTTACGGTGCCTTAGCCAACCACTTTGCCTTTATTCTTTCCACCAAACGACACACTTCTACTATTATAATCTGAAAGTTGAATGAAGTTTTCTGGATCACTAGTCATGTGACTTGAGCATCCACTATCCAGAAACCGTTTTTCTTTTCTCTTCCTTGGTACCTGCAAGTAGAAAGTAACTTACTATTTCTTTGGTACCCAGGTTTTCTTGGGTCCATCTGAGTTAGTCGCAATAGATATCTTTCTATTGACTGGTCTCCATACCATCATGCAATTATTTCTAACGTGATTTCTAGCACCGCAGTTTTCACAATGCATTGGATAAAAGGATTTTGTAAACTGCTTTTGGAAATGCAGTTGATATGCAGATTTGGAAGGTTTATGGGAAATCCTGTCATTTATTTCTGGAAATTTGTTTTTGAAATTATTTTCCTTTTTGAAACTAAGACCAGATTTGTTACCATACGGAACTTGTCTGGAAATAATGTTTTCCAAGTTTTTCGAACTTTGGGAAAATTTCTTTGAAGTATTTTCAATCTTGATTTTCAAGGAATCATTTTCTTTCAAGATCAAATCACGATTTTCCTTGATTTGATGAAATTCCCTTTGCAAAAACTCAATCTTGTCTTTATTAGAATCATTTTGTTGTTTCAAAGAGGAAACTTCCTTTTTTCAAAATGGAAACCTTTTTGAGAGCTTCTTTGTAATTCGAGCACAACTCATCAATGTATTCAGAAACTTCATCTGGTATTTCAGAAGGATGTACCTCAACATCTGAATCTGAATCTGAATCTGACTCTGACTTTGCCATAAGACATATGTTAACATAGTCATCCTCGCTATCTTCAGAATTACTTAGAGTCTCTGCCTTCAATGCCTTTTTGTATTTCTCATACTTGAACTTGTCTTTCTTCAGAAGCGGACAATTGGATTTGATGTGTCCTACTTTCTTATCATGGAAGTAGATTACATCTTTGTCTTCCTGTTTGTCATTGCTCAATTGTCTCTGATCATTCTTTTTGAATGATTTCTTCCATTTGAAGTTTCTACCTCTTTGAGCCATCTTTCTGAATTTCTTCACCATGAGAGCAAGTTCTTCGTCGTCTTCATCTTCATTATTTGAATCTGGCATTTCAAAAAAAAATTCAGATTTTAAAGCAATAGACTTCTTACCTTTTGTTGGTACGCTCAGTCTCATATGACTGTAAAGTTTCGACTGCCTCATCAATAGATAGAGGTCTAATTGTTTGACATTCCTGTATTGATGGCTTGCTATAATTCCAGTCATCTGTAAGTCCTCGAAGGATCTTTCTGACTTGCATTGGTTCTACTATAGGAGCGTCTTGCCTTGCAAGACCACTTGCTAGGATTTGAAATCTGTCAATCATTTCAGCAATTGATTCATCGGGCTTCATTTTGAAGGCTTCGTAATCACTTAGCAGAATGCTAAGATTAGTTTCTTTCACTTTGTCAGTTCCCTATTATGTGACATGAAGTCTATCCCATATAGCTTTTGCTGAATCTTCTTCTGCAACTCGATTATATAGAGGAATGGATAATGCGCAGAAAAGTGCATCCACAGCTTTAGAATCGAGTCCTTGTCTTTTTGTTCTTTCAAAATCTGACAGTGTTGCAGTAACATTTGTATTGTTGTTTCCTTCATTTCCAGTGGAAGGGGTTGCTGTTACAAAAGAAAACTACTCCATTGACAACAACATCCCACATCAGATCATCTGATGCTTTGAAGAACCACTTCATTTTGTTGCACCACATATTGTAGTCTTTCCCGTCAAAATAAGGTGTTTTGTTGCTGAAATGTGCATCACTGGCTCCTGTGAAATTATTGATAGACATGATAGATCGTTAGCTCTGAAGTAAAACACTTCAAAATAATGAGCAACCAAGCTCTGATACCAATTGTTGGATCTAGTAATATCACCTAAAGGGGGGTGAATAGGTGATTCTGAACAATTATGATATTTAATGCGAAAATTAATAGGTTCAGAACGTAAACTGAATAAGATTAGTAAAAAGGATATGCAGACAAACTAAATACAGCAAGACGAGTTTAAGGGAAGAGAATCTGCACGCAATGTTTATAGTGGTTCAGCTTTAGCAAGCCTACGTCCACTCTCCCACGATGATAGCCGATCGGCTGGATTCCACTATGAGTCGATGAAAGGTTACAAGAGTTGTCACTCTAATCACTTTTACAAAGGAACCTCTCAAGACTGAGAATTTTAAGCTCACAAGAACAAGAGAATGTGAATCTGAACAACTCAGCACTTTGGAATTTTAAGTTCGTGAACTCACTCGTAACAGTCACCATTGATCTTCTTTTATACTCCTTCGACCTTGAACTAACCGTTACCAAGGTCCTTCAAAGGATCGCTCCTCAATCTCTGATTGGATGCCATCAATCTTGATTGACCGAGACTGTATATGGGGAGATCTAGTAGCCGTTGGAGTAGAGTCTGAACCCTTCAGATTCAGTCGCCCATACAACTAAATCTTCAGTTTCCATAATTAGAGTTCATCCAAATCTCCAAGATATCTTGTCCATGGAAGGTAATATCCAATCGAGGATATTCTCCTGATTTGATTGGAAAATAATCCTGTCAATCAAATCTTACAAACTTCCATAAAAAAGCGCGACTAAACCGGAAACCTGCCAAACGTGGGTCTTCAGAATCTGGTAGCGAGATATTGCAGAATCTGGACGCTGTTCAGAAGCAGTCTTCTGAACCAAAGAGACTCTATGAATCTGAACAGAATAGAACAGTGACTCTGAGCTTCTGTAAAGTCCTTGCTGACGTGTCACATAAATCTTCTCGAGATAAGTCTTTAGAGGCAACACGAACCTCCTTCTGAAGTCTTCAGAGACAACATGAACCTCCTTCTGAAACCTTCAGAGACAACATGAACCTCCTTCTGGAGTCTTTAGAGGCAACACGAATCTCCGTCTGAATACTAGACTTCAACTATCTTAGAAGCAAGTGCGCGACGATTGCTCCTTGAGTCTGAATGCTAGTTTTGGAACATTATAAGCTTTTGTTCACATGCTCATTCCTGCAATATAAAAATTATTTGCATTAACCAGAATCTCTCACAAGAGGGATAGTTTTGTTAGAATCAAAATATGCAAAAGGAAGGTTTTCTCAACACTTTGCTGTTGGTATGGTGAGTTAGTTTATGGAGTCACCCAAGAAGGCTCATTGGGATGTTGTTTGTCGCATTCTTTGGTACCTTAAAAGCTCTCCTAGTAAGGCACTGATTTATAAACCGAACGGTTCTTCTACTCTAATTGGCTATTCTGATGCTGATTGGACTGGGTTAGCATGTGATCAGCGGTCTACGACTGGGTATTGCACCTTTCTTGGTGGTAATTTGGTTACTTGAAGAAGCAAGAAGCAGACTACCATTGCCAGATCTAGTGCGGAGGCGGAATATTGTGCTATGGCACATACTGTCGCTGAATTGTTGTGGTTGAAATCCCTTCTCCAAGAGCTTGAATTTTCAATTAATCAACCTATTGATATGATATGTGATAATCAGGCAGCTATTTATATTGCTAGGAATCCTATTTTTCATGAGCGAACTAAGCATATAGAAGTTGACTGTCACTTTGTTCGTGATGCTGTGAAGTGGGAGTTGATTGCTACTCCTTACGTTGCCTCTAGAGATCAATTTGCTAATATCTTCACTAAAGCATTGTTTCGTCCTACCTTTGTTGCTGATTGTTCCAAGCTGGGCATAGATGACCTATATGCTCCAGCTTGAGGGGGAGTGTTACGTTACTTAAGTGATATTAGGGTTTATTTTCTGGTTTTTATTTTCTTTAACATACATAAGGGTATTATGGTCAAGTACACTTTACTGTCGATATAACGACAGCGTAGGGCTTCCGTAATATAGAGAAACAGAGAACTCCTTGTTGAATTATTACGATCTGTTTCTCCTCTCTTCTTCTCCTCTCCTTTTCTCCTCTCTTGCTTCTTCTCTCTTAGCTGTTTAATGCAGATTCTCTAATCAGCTTTGTGACACTCCTCAAGGTAGATATCTCCAGAGGATAAACAGCACAAGCTTCTTGCTAGATACCTCCTGTGAATTCTGCCGAGTTCCATAGCAAACGCATTTTCCTCCTTATAATTATATGGGATAGAGAGTTAAATCTATCCACTTGACATATATTATAGCCAGTTGGTAAACTTTCTTGCTCTGTTTTCAATTGAATACATATGAGTTGGGACTACGAATTTACTCAGCAAGGGTACGCAAAACTTGTTGGGAATCACAACAGAAGTTTAATACGGCATAATAGCCGCTCAAAAGAGGAAGCCAAACATAATCTCTCAAACATACCTGATTGGACTGAATTTCACTCGAAAGCTAAGGCCAATTGGTTATGGTCACCAAATAACTTGATTGCTCTACTTTACTCTAATCAATCTGATTTGAGATTTTTTTTTCCTCTTGCATTCTACATATGAAACCTGTTGTATACCACTTTGCTCTGTTAAAAATAGGGAAGCCATTCATTTTTTCCTGTCTTATTTCTAGTCCTTACTTACTCCTCGAACAAAATCTCCGGAGGATATAAAGCGCAAGCTTCTTTGCAAGCTTAGTCCTGTAAATTCAGCCGAGTTTCAATGTAAACGCATTCGTCTCCTCATTTTCTTTCATGGAAAACAGAGCTAAAGTTAAACCATTCAAGATATATTAGCCTGTTGTATACTACTTTGCTCTGTTGTTTCTCAGATACCTGTGACTTGTGAATAGGAAATCTAGAGTGTTGAGAGTGTTTTGAGTTTCTCAATAATGGGCACCAAGTGCACCTTAACATTGTGGAAGATGACCTCAAAATAAATTGTAACTTTTCGTGGCTTTCTTTTTCCAAAATTCTAACTATGATAAATATTATGGCAGTTTCAATAGGGAATAGACAACTGAAGGAAACACTACAAGTGGTTTGAAGGAAATAATACAAGAGGTCCATTGAAATAAATTTCCCTAAAAGCCTCTTTTCCACATCTCTATTTCCATATGAATTGCGTTATCATAAAACATTCCCTTTGTCATCACCGCGTGTTTCTCCAAAAAGAGATATGGGTGGTGACCATTCAATTTCTTAGAATACCCTGGTGGCGTTTTTGCTGATATTCTCAAGGAATTCTTCTTAGAACATCTTCGAACAAGAGAATAGTATCCGAAGGTGATTTACAAAGGAAGCAAAATGCCAACAATAGTATCCGAAGGTGATTTACAAAGGAAGTAAAATGCAACAAATACAGACAAACAGTCAGCATAGAGTCCTAAATGTTCATAGAAAAGACCATCGGTTTCACCATAACGAACATTTGTAAGCATTAACTTTGCTAACAAATTGGTCAAAGAAAAAGACATTCCTTTGGACAAATCTTTCTTGTAACAAAATCCTTCTGCAGTTAAGATGGATGGAGCTCATATTTCAGACTGGCAATGCTCATAGAACCTACCACAATGTTCTCCTCCAATAGAGATCAGCGACCAATGCCATGCTGGTTCTTGGAAAATTAACCAGAAGCTCTAACATGAAACTAAATAAAATGTTAAAAGTTTTATTTAACCTAAGTTCGTCACCTCCACAGGCGATTTGAACTATATCTTTCATGCAACTACTAGAACAAGAAACAACTCTTGCAAGGCGCAACTTGGAATAAGGGGAGCCAAAACTTTTAGAAAAGACAATCTAACATAGATTGCGAGAAAACAGAAAAGAAGAGATTAACAATAACAAAAAATTCTAGATATTAACTGCGCCAACGAATTAGAAAGTGACATCTCACTGGAGGAATCGATCCTCACTGCTAATAGCTTCATGAACTTTACTTCTAGTATTCTAAGCCAGCCGAGCCGAGCCAAGCCGAACCACTTCTGACCCCTGGATCTCCCTCTCTCTCTCTCCCCCCGCAACAATTAGGAATCTTAGATACCTCGGGAAGCACAATGTTCGTTGTTAACTAACTCCCCAAAAAATCCTAGGAATACTGTCAACCTTGTCTTGATATCAACCAATACCAAGGTCACCCTCTAGAGAACTCCTACAACCCACTACCATACACCAGTCCCGAATTCCATATAAATGATTCCAAAAGATTGCAAATGATTCACAACATCATCACAGAGAAATTCTCAAACACAACCACAGAACCAAACAGGAAATCCAGAAGAATCACTTAATGAGGAGATGGCCACCATAGCAGCAGAATTTAATCTTCGCAGTGTCTTTGACGGATGCTTGTCAATAAATGATGGGGAGATGGAGAGGAGGCCGTACCATCGCAATTGCACATGTGCGCTGCACAACTTGAAAGAAGGTCATTCCACAACTTGCTCACATCATAACAACATATCATTCCCCAGGAAGGAGCTATCGGCCAATTGCTCTTTGTCCACAACAGCCACCAAGTTCTCTAATCAATCTTGCGTTTCTACCGGTCCTTCTGTCAGTACCAAGGACAGCACATGATAGTGGATTAGCATTGTTCAACAGAAGATAGGTAGCATTGGAGGCATTGTATAAGAAGAATGATAAAAGGTTAAAAACAGGGGCGCCAATCATTTTGTCCTGTCTTATTTCTAGTCCTCACTTACTCGTCAAGGAACAAAATCTCCAGAGGATATATAGCGCCAGCTTCTTTGCTAGCTTAATCCTGTAAATTCAGCCGAGTTTAAATGTAACCGCATTCTTCTCCTCATTTTATTTCATGGAAAACAGAGATAAACTTATCCATTCAAGATATATTAGCCTGTTGCATACTTCTTTGCTCTGTTGTTTCTCGGATACTCATGAATTGTGTTAGAGTATTTTGAGTTTCTCAATAATGGGCAGCAAGCGCACTATAACATTGTGGAAGATGACCTCAAAGTATATTGTAACTTTTCATGGCTTTTTTATTTTTCCAAAATTCCAACTCTGACAAATATTACGTCAGTTTCAATAGGAAATAGACAACTGCAGGAAACACTACAAGAGGTCCATTGGAATAGCATTCTTTGAAAGCCTCTTCTCCACATCTCTTTATTTCCATATGAATTGCATTATCATAGATCTTTTCCTTTGCTATTACCACTTCTTTCATCCAAAAGATAGATAGGTGACCATTCAATTTCTTAGTATAGCATCATGATAAAGAAAAAGTCATTGACAAGACAAACACAATACAACAGGATTTTCAAAGCTATAAGAAATTCGTTTAAAGATGATTAATTACATAATTGAAGAAGCAAGATTTTCCATTCTAACCAAATTTCATCCTCTGTGATAAGGACTTGAGAAGTTACGGAGGAAAATCATTTCCCGAGATGTGGTTTGACAAGAGAATACCCTGGTGACCTTTTTTACTGATATTTTCAGGGTATTCTTCTTAGAACAAGATAATGCTGTCCGAAGGTGGTTTACAAAGGAAGTAAAATGGAACAAATGCAGACAAACAGTCAGCACAGAGTCCTAAATGTTCATACAAAAGACCATCAGTTTCACCATAACGAACATTTGTAAGCATTAACTTTGCTAACAAATTTGTCAAAGAAAAAGACATCCCTTGAGACAAATCTTTCTTGTAGCAATAATTCTTGAATTTTGTCTGTTACTGGCCAAGGCCAATCAAGCCGAGCCGAGATAACATTTCATGCTCTAAAGTTTTATTGTTTATTGGGAGCCAATCTGACCCTCCAAAGTTAGCTCATGGCCAGCCAAGCCAAGCTGCTCAAGTTTCTCAAACTCCAAAGTTACCCCAACCGAAAGGTACAGGACAATTACGCATAAAGACACTATTGCAATTTTAGCTAACTAACTGGCAAACAACACTATAGAGAATAGTTTCTAACTCCTTGGAAATTCCACTAGCATCATTTTTGCTCTCTCGAGATCTCCTAATCCCAACGACCAAACAACAAGTTATACTTATTGCGGATTTCAAAGAAGAAAAGTAGTTTCTTCTTTTTCTTATTGCTTATCATTCTTACAGCAAACATAACATATAAATAGAGTTGAGAACAGTTATACAAGAGAAAGAAAATAAAAGCAGAAAATGAAAAGATCTCCTACTTCCCAATTCTGATGATCTACTTCCTAATTCTAAGGATTCAGAAATAAATGAAAACAAATTAATATCATATTGCGGATTTTCTCTTGATTCCACGAGATTTTCTCTCAATTCTTCGACACCCCCCCTCAAGTTGGTGCGTAAATATCTATCATGCCCAACTTGCTGGTGAGAGATTCGAAGTTAGGCCTAAGCAGTCCCTTCGTAAAAATGTCAGCTATTTGTTGTGTTGTTGGCACAAATGGCAAACAAATAGCTCCTGCATCAATCTTCTCCTTGATAAAGTGTTTGTCGGTCTCAACATTTTTAGTTCTACCATGTTGCACTGGATTATGTGCAATGCTGATTGCAGCCTTGTTGTCACAGTATAGCTTCATAAGCATTTTTACTGGTACTCAAAGTTCTTCTAGTACTCGTGTTAGCCACAACATCTCACAGATTCCATGAGCCATTGCTCGGTATTCTGCTTCTACACTACTTCGTGCCACCACATTCTGCTTCTTACTTCGCCAAGTAACCAAGTTCCCCCAGACATATGTACAATATCCTGAAGTCGACCTTCTGTCAGTAATTGACCCTGCCCAGTCTGCATCCGCATATGCTTCAATTTCCTATTGAGTAGACTTTTTGAATAGCAGACCTTTTCCAGGTGTTAGGTATCTCAAGATCCTATACACAGCCTTAAGATGTTTTTTATAAGGAGAATGCATAAATTGGCTTACCATACTCACAGCAAAGGCAATGTCTGGTCGAGTATGCGATAAATAGATAAGTTTCCCTACCAGCTTCTGGTATCTCGATGTATCAATAGGAACCTCATCTTTGTCATCTCCAAGTTTCTGATTGGGATCTATTCAAGTTTATGCCGGTCTACAACCACTCATTCCAGTGTCCTTTAGAATATCCCGGACATATTTCCTTTCGAAACTACAATTCCCTTTTTTGACCGAGCTACCTCCATTCCAAGGAAATACCTTAGAGTGCCCAAATCCTTGATCTCAAATTCAGAAGCAGACATTCCTTCAATATGTTCATCTCGGCAATATTATTCTCGGTGAGCATGATGTTGTCCACATACACTATCAGAATTGTAACCTTCCCATCACGAGAATGCTTTACAAACATGGTGTGATCAGCTTGTCCTTGAACATACCCTTGTTTCTTCACAGACTTAGTGAATTTCTTGAACCAAGCCCTCGGTGACTGTTTCAATCCATATAGTGACTTCTTCAATCTACAAACCTTTGATCCAAACTTTCTATCAAAGCACGGGGGGAAATCCATGAATACTTCTTCCTCCAAATCTCCATTCAGAAATGCATTCTTCACGTCTAGTTGCTGTAGAGACTAGTCAAGGTTGGCTGCAAGTGATAGAAGCACTCTAATAGTGTTTGGTTTTGCAACTAGAGCGAATGTCTCAAAGTAATTGATGCCATAGGTCTAGGTGAATCCTTTGGCAACCAACCGAGCTTTATACCTTTCAAGGGACCCATCAGATCTATGCTTGGTTGTGAATACCCACTTGCATCCAACCGTGGCCTTTCCCTTGGGTAGATCCACCATACCCCACGTTTCATTTTTTTTCTAGATCGTTCATCTCCGCAAGAATTGCATCCTTCCACTCAAGAACTTGTAGAGCATCCTGCCTAGTTTTTGGAATCTCCACACAAGACAACGTTGAGGTATAGGTGTGACGTCTCGAAATTTCAAGGCTTATTATATGAATAATATTGGACTGTTGGAATTTAGAGACATTTGTTGGACACAGGAATCGTTCAATCTGGAGGACGTCGATCGTCGATTGAAGTGTAGTTAATTGTAGTTCGATTAGATTAGTCGCGCTGTAATTTAGTTTCGACGAATTCCTTCGCACCCGAGCCAACTCTGAACCAAATATTATGAACCAGTCCTAAATGGTCAGATTACCGAAATACCCTCAAATATTATTCATATACGCCAGAAACAATTAATACCGAATGACCGTGGGCCCCACCTCATTAATGCCAAGTCAAATCAACCTTTTTGACCATGAGAAATTACAAAATTGCCATTGGACCATTGAAATGACAAAAAATGCCCTTGAAGACTATTTTCTCTCTCTTCCCTTTTCTCTCTCCTATCTCTCTCTCTCTTGCTTTTCTCTCTCATGCACGGCAGCCCCTCCCCTTTTGCTGCTCACGTTGCCATCTTCTTCACTTCATCATCTTCTTCACCTCATCTTGCCGTCGCCGTCCACCGTGAGCCGCCGTCGACCGCCGGCCACCTTCCCGCCGCCGGCCACCCTCCCACCGCTCGCCAGCCCCAGTGGCAGCTGCTGCCGCCCCTGTCCAGCCCCTATTCTGCCGCCGTCCAACCAAGCCGCCGAAGCCACCACAGCCCCGCCGGACCTTGGCCAGAGCCCCGCCGAGCTCGCCGCCCATCCGCCTTATCCGTTTGTCGTCGTTTGGCCGCCGTCCAGCAGCCGTTCATCGTCGTTTGGGTGTCGTTTTGAAAAACCGACACCATGGTTGCGTCCGGATCGACGAGACGAGTCCGTAGGGATCCCCACCGGAAATTTCACCGCTGTCGCCGGAAGCCGCCGCCTTTCGCCGATCGCCGCCGACCGTCGCCGCCAGTTAATTAGTGAATTAACCCCTAATCCCTTATTAGGAAGTTAATTGCACTTAATAGGTTAATTAGTTAGTTACCGTAATTAATTAGATAGTTACCGCAATTAATAGATAGTTACCGTGGTTAGATAGTTTGACTGTGGTTAGATTAAATAGTTACCATAGTTAGTGAATAGTTACTGTGGTAGATTAATTAACTGCTGTGATTAGTTGAATTAACCGTTGTTAGGTGGAATAGTTACCATGGTTAATTGCCTGTTGTTGTGCCTAATTTGTGGTGTCTGATCGTGGATCGGACTGAGTGTTGATTGCGCTTAAATACTGAATGATCACACTAGTGTCGATATGCCATGCTATACTGAAATTGAATATTCGCGTGACCAATTGTGATTTTGAGCATGAAAATGGCCGTGGGCCAAGTCTAAACATGATGTGAGTGTGATTACATCAAAATGATATTTGGCTTGAGAGCCGGTGAGAAAATGCGAGGTCACGCATGTTTTCATTGTGTCACCCTAACGTAACTGGTGGCACGAGCGATACCCTTGTTGGCTAATAAGTCTGTGTGCCGGCGACGTACCGTCCGGGATTCCATGGCTTATTGGTTGCCTGTCAGTCAGTGCCGGCGACATACTGTCTGGATTACCACGACTGACCAATCGCAACTTATGTTGGTCCGTAGTCCCTCCTAGAATTATTCATGGTATGCTTGCCTTAGGGGTCTTAAGGGGGCTATCAAATGCCATCGCCGTTAACGTTGTGGGACGACGCCCGGTTAATCCGGAAGAGTACTAGCAGCGAGGCTGTACTGTGGCGAGAGTGGGGTATCTCTTGACCGTGATGACCGGAACACGTGTGTTGCATAGTGCATGAATATTGCCGAGTGTTCTGGTTGAGTGATTGGTTGTTGTTTATGCGTTGCCATGATATAATTGTCGTATGGCTCAAGGCGAGGTACGTTGCATGTGGTTGTTTTTCTGATGTTGGGTTTAGTTTGCTAGAACTGTTAGATTGTCTGCGTGAATCAACGTCCTAATCGAATTTATGCGTTGACCTGCTGAGATTCATATCTCATACGCTTGGCCGATCGCCTTTCAGGTCCTCGAGATGGCCGTGCCCCACGTTAGATTTGGTGTCCCGGTCAACCTAACGACGGTACTTCATCACCGTCATGTCGCCAATTCTGAGGACGTGTGGGAACAGCATGTCACAACAGTCTGGGTCGACGAGGGTTGCCGCACTATGTGGCACACCTCTTTAAGGCCTGGTTCTTGTGTCAGGCTGGTGTTCCCATAGGACCGATCCGGGGGTTTGATGTACCCCTGGGTGCCGGTCCAATCGTCCAGACTTGGGACGCGACGGAGGCTGACATGCCGGACGGGGAGATCGTGGACCCAGATCAGAGTTCTGAGGAGGAGGACCAGATTCGCCGCCTAGTTATCAGGGTTGACTCGGTGTTGTTGGCCTGGGGGTTTTGTGCAGCTATGGAGGAGTTTTGGAGGCCGTCTTGTATATAGCTGGTAGTGTAGGAGTAGTGTATCGGCTGTAGTGCGCCCTGACCTGACCCGATATCTTTTTGTGGGTCCAAGGGATCGGTCCAAGAAGGACTTGTATATTATATGTTGTTGTTCTTATGGACTAATCAAGCATATAAATAAAAAGGGTTTGTTGTTGTTTGTTGTATTTCCTATCTTTCTATCCCTATTGTTTGTTGTCCGGGGTTGTAATCGCTTTCGCATGTGCCTAATTATAAGATAAAAGAAATGGGTCGATGATCTACCTAGGATATCATCCTTTGACCTGACGATTGGAAGAGATGGTCGAGCGCCCGGGGTTCGGGGCGTGACAATAGGCACGAAAATTAGGTAAGAGGTTCTTGTAAGACACATAATGAGACATAGGATGTTTGGTACAAGACCTAACTCCTTTTCGGATAGCAATAGGTATGTCAAGCTCATCAGTAGATTCATTTTTTTGACTAATATCAGGCTGGACAGATTGATTTGGAAAATTACCTGATGATTGTATGGAATAATGGTCATGCCCTAGTTTGGACTCATGGCACCTTAAAGGAGTAGAAGACTAATTTCTTTGAGTATTATTTCTTCTCATGTAGACTTGAGAATAGGATGGGAGCTCAATGTTCTTGGTACTAGTTTCGCACCTGTTATGCTCATAAGTAGGATGAGATGCCAAAATAGGTGGACCCGAATTTTCATTATTTAAACAACAAGGTTCAAAATTAGGCATAAGAGTTGCAGGAATAGGATTCTCAGGAGGATTTTCAGGTTCTGCAAGACCAAAAGACTCTGTGATGGTGTTGTGCGAATCTGCACTTTCTTTCCCCCCTGAAGATGAGCTCCAAAAAAAGGTGTTAATTCAAAAAAGTTGACATCCATGGTGACAAACATTTTTTGAAAATCGGGTCAAAGCATTTATACCCTTTTTGGTTAGGTGCATAACCAACAAACACACATCGTTTTGCTCTAGGATTAAGTTTCCCCCGATTTCTATCATAGATGTGGACAAAGGAGGTACAACCAAATAGTTTTAAGGGTAAGGCTGAAGCAAGTCCAGAGGCTGGATAGGTCTTCTGAAGGACTCTCATGGGTGTTTGAAATTTTAACACTCTGGAAGGCATCCTATTGATAAGATATACGGATGTAAGAAGAGCTTCACCCCATTGGTATGTGGGAACTTTAGTTGTGAAGAGCATAGCTCTAGTCACTTCTAAAAGGTGCTTATTCTTTCTCTCTGCCACCCCATTTTGTTGAGGGGTGTTATGGCAAGAACATTGATGCACAATTCCCTTTTCCAAGAAAAACTGTCCCAAAAGTTTATTGAAATATTCTTTCCCATTGTCACTCCTAAAAATCTGGATTTGCACTTGAAATTGTGTTTGTATCATAGTGAAAAAAAAAATTAAAATAGTCTCTACCTCATATTTCTCTTTTAACAAATACACCCAACTCCCCCTCGTATGATCATCAATAAATATAACAAACCATTTCTTTCCTAAGGGCGTAGGAATTCTAGAGGGCCCCAAACATCACTATGAATTAATGAGAATGGTTTGGACAACTTGTAGGTTTGCGAGGGAAAATTGGTTCGATGATGTTTGACCAATTCACAAAATTCACACTGAAATGACAATGGACTATTATTCAAAAACAACTTTGGGAACAAGATCTTCAAATATTGAAAATTCGGATGACCTAGCCTATAATGTCATAACATAATATCATCATCCTTACAAATGGTAACAGATTCGAAACAGCTACCCTGAACTTGTCTACTTTAGCTTGTTCCATCTTCAAAGAAATAGAGTCCTCCACTCTCTCTAGCACTGCCAATCGTCCTCACCGAGGTCAAGTCCTGAAACTCACAATGAGATGAGAAAAAATTAGCTCAACACTTTTGATCAGAGGTTATTTTACAAATAGACAGCAAGTTACGAGATAGCTTTGGGACATGAAGAATATTATGAAGTGTGAGGGCAGGTGAAGGCAGGTGAGAGCTTGATGGATCCTCATCCAATTATAGCCAAAAGAGAACCATATGCAATTGTGATTTTTTATTTCCTGCACACAGATTATAGGTAGAAAAGAGTTTTGAACAACCTACCATATGATCGGTTGCTCCTGAATCTAGAATCCACGAAGTATTTTGGTGTGGATTTTCTATGAGGAAGGCGGTAGAAAAATAATTACCTTTATGGGCTAAAGAAAGAGATGGATTTAAAGAAGGTTGTGGAGGTTGAAGGAGTTTGTACAGGTGCTCTAACTGTTCCATTGTGAATGGAACCGAATCTGACTAGATTTGCTCGTCCTTATTTATTGCTTGGAACGCACGACCATCACTATTGCTCCTTCTCTTCCAGCTTTCTTTCTTCTAATTCTGCGGTTTCCCATGAATCTTCCAGTAGGTTTCTTTGGTATGTCTTGGTTTCTTGCAATGTTCACACCATGGTTTCTTCCTCCTATCTTCTTTAGAATCAAGCCCTCGAGCTACAAGTGCAGAGTTCTCGGATATAGAGTTAGCATTTTTTTCGGAATCACGTAGCATGATTCGCCTTTGTGATTCCTCCCTTCTAACTTGAGAGAAAACCTCGCGGATGGATGGTAGAGGTTTGCAACCAAGGATTCTGCCTCACCCCTCATCCAAGCTTCGATTAAGGTCTACTAGAAACATGTATACCCTATCATTCTCTTCTCTCTTCATTTGTCTCTTGCAATCAGCTGGACTTTCCCATGTATCATCCTAGCATTGATCTAATTCCTACCACAAGGTCACCATTTCGTTGTAGTAAATAGTGACCTCACGATCTCCTTGCCTTGATTGCCATAGCTTTGTCTTCAATTCAAAGAGCTGGGAAGAGTTCTCCAAATCATAATATGTTTCTCTCACAACGTCCCACACATCTTTAGCGGTCGAAAGGAATAGGTGTGGTTTCCAATTCTTGGCTCCATAGAATTGATCAGCCAGGAAATCACTAATGAGTTCTCCGATTTCCAAGCCTTCCATTCAGATCGCTTTTTGATGGTTCCTTCACCTACCCAGTCAAGTGGCCAAGCTTCCCTCTGCCATCGATTGCTAGTTTCACCGATTGAGCCCACTCCAAATAACTTTGGCCATTCAATCGATGAACTGTTAATAGCCATTTGGAGTTTTGGGAGAATTGCTCTCCACTACTGCTCGATTGTCCATAGAGATAAGCTTAATTTCTCTCTGGCACGACACCTGAATCGGTGTCCCTACGAGCTCCGATCATCGTCGTTTTCACCAGAGTAGGAGCTGGATTCAAAACCTCAGCTCTGATACTGTTAAAGAGTAGAAGGGTAGAATAGTCTTTGTGGGTCTATGAGTTGTATATAAGTCGTTCTTTCATCAAATAAAATGAATAGTTCCGTTTACATGGTATCAGAGCCAAATTAAGGACTTAACCCTATAATTAATCTCTATCATCGTCAATCGCCAAATCACCACCAAACCAGTGTCGTCCAAGCATCTTCGGGAGCAGGGGAACCCAGATCCGAATTGCCCAGGCCAGGCAACCCAAGACCCAACGTCATCTGACGTCGCCCAGGCCCGGCGACCCCCTTTCGGTGGTTGCCTGACGTCGCCCAGGCCCTGCGACTCCCTTCCGACGGTTGCCTAACGTAGCTCAGGCCAGGCGATTCCCTTCCAGTGGTCGCCTGACTCAATCCAAGTTCAGCCCCAGTTCTGGTGGATTTTGACGTCCCTAGTTGAGGTGCGACTACTTCTTTGTGGTCGTACGACCTCTACTCGTCTGATCTGCTGCTTGAAGTGCAAACGAAGGCACAATAGCTGATGTAAGTGCTTTGATCTGCTGCTTGAGGTGCAAACGAAGGCACAATAGCTAATGTAAGTGCTTTATAGACGTTGTGCACGTGGATGGGTATTCTGGAGTTTGGCTTGGTTACTGACTTGCATGAGGAGGGTAGAGAACTATTGTGAATGTTGATTGGCTGATTGCGTGTGATGATATGTGGGTCGATTGAGAAAGGCAGAGTACTGTTATGTGTGGCTGCTGGTGCGATGATTTTATCAAATTTGTGTAGGTCGTTTTGAGGTATATGGTTTAATTCAACTGGTGTTGGTTTAGTTGATGATCAGTGGTGTTGTAGTTTGTGGAGTTTTGTCCCTAGTTTAGTGGAAGTGTCTGATTATGGCAGAGAAGAACAAAGAAGTATTGACTGAAGTCGTGTCTGCATCCTCTAGTCGTTGGATAGAGGAGAAGTTAGCTGGGGTCACCAACTTCCAGCAATGGAAGAGAATTGTGGTGGTAGTATTGACCGGGAGAGAACAAAATCATCATCTGACAGGTGAACGATCTACTGTTGATACTAAATGGGATACCGTGGATGCCAGAATTCTTGGACAAATGTGGAATTCTATGGAATCTCATGTGGCTGCCTTGGTTACACATGTTACTAGGGTTAAGGATTTGTGGGATTACTTGAATGTCCTTTATTCTGGAGAAAATAATCTCTCAAGAATGTATGAAGTTTCCCAGGATTTCTTTAGAACTGACAGAAAGGGTTGGCGTCTTACTCAATTCTTTGCTAAGTTTAAATAGATGTATGAGGAGCTCAATTATCTTTTGCCAATTACCTTTGATGTTAAGAAGATGCAGGAGCAACGCGAACAATTAGCTGTTATGAGATTTTTGGGATCACTAGGACCAGAGTTTGATGCAGTTTGTTCACAAATTCTTGGAGGGAATACTGTGGCATCACTAACGGAGACCTTTTCTCGAGTCTTAAGGGTTTCACGTGAATCATCTAAGGATATATCCCCCACCAGTGATAGCTCTGCCTTTTCAGTCCAAGGGAACCGTGGTGGTGGTCGAGATCACGGTGGTGGTCGTAGTGGTCGTAGCTTTAGTAGTGGTCGTAGTGGCCGTGGGTTTAGTAGAAGCCAACCACAGTCTTACAGTAGTACCTCTGGTGACACAGGGAGTAATACCGAACTTACACGGACATGTCATTATTGTGCTATACCTGGACATATTCAGCGTTTTTTATATAAGCTTCATGGAAGGCCCCCTCATTCGGCTGCAGCAAATGTAGCCAATGCAGTTGAGTCTGGTGTTTCCTCTCAATCCTCTGAAGGAGGAACATTGATCAGAATGTCAGAAGAGGAACTTGCTAGGTACAATCAATTCCAGATTTCTCAGCCAGTTTCCTCTTCCACAGCTACTTTTGCTTAGACGGGTAATGCAACAGCGTGTCTCTCATCTACCTCTCGCCCCTGGGTCATTGATTCAGGTGTTACCGATCATATGACTGGATCTTCAGGTATCTTTTCTACCTTGCATGAATCTATGTCTAATGTTACGTTAGCCGATGGCTCTTTAGCCACAGTAAAAGGGATAGGCACAGTTCCCTTGACATCCTCCATATCTTTATCTTCTGTCATGTACCTCTCAAATTTTCCGTTTATCCTTATATCTATCGGTCATCTTACCAAAGAATATAACTATTCTGTAACTTTCTATCTTGATTCCTATGTTTTTCAGGATTTGAAGATGAAGAAGACGATTGGTAGAGGACATATGTCGGCGGGGCTATATGTGTTTGATGATACTACCGATGTTGCTTGTTCAGCAGTTTCTTCGCATCAAGTTCATTGTCGCTTGGGACATCCCTCTTTGGGAAGTTTGAAGAAGTAAGATTCTTGTTTTCATTCTTTATCTCGTATTGAGTGTGAGTCGTGTCAGTTTGGGAAATTGCACTATATTAGTTATAGTCCAAGAGTCAATAAACAAGCTTCTCGGCCATTTGCTTTAGTTCATTCTGATGTTTGGGGCCCATGTCCTACTACTTCAAAGTTGGGTTTTAAGTACTGCGTTACTTTTTTAGATGACTATTCAAGAGCCACTTGACTATATTTAATGAAAAGTCGTTTTGAGTTATTCTCTATTTTTGTGCATTTGTTAACGAAGTACATACTCAATTTTCTACTTCTGTCTGTATTCTTCGAGGTGATAATGCTAAAGAGTACTTTTCAAAGACTTTCTCTGAATTCATGTCCCAATGGGGCATTCTTCATCAATCCTCTTGTTCAGCTACACCACAACAAAATAGCGTCACCGAAAGAAAGAACCGCCACTTGATAGAAATTACTCGTTCTTTGATGTTTGAAATGAAGATAGATAAATCCTTTTGGGCTGACGCTATTATGACTGCGTGCTATCTTATCAATCGCATGCCGTCCTCTATTCTTAAGGGTGCAATTCCTCACTCTTTTCTTTTTCCTCCTGACCCCTTATTTCATTTGCCACCTCGTATATTTGGTTGTGTCTGTTATATCCGTGATCATCGTCTAGGACTTTCTGAACTTGATCCTCATTCTCTTAAATGCATTTTTGTAGGGTATTTTCGTATACATAAGGGTTATCGTTGCTACTGTCCTTCTTTGCATAAGTATTTTACTACTGTAGATGTTTCCTTTTTTGAGTCTACTATTTATCCTGATACTCCAATGGAGCCTCCTATAGTGGATGATGATTCCTTGACATATGTTATTATGGAATCAACACCCATTTCGGAATCTCCAGCTATTCCTCCACCTATCCAGTATGTTTATAGTAGACGTCCTCGTTAGCATGTGGAGCCCCCTGCATATGTATCTCAGCCTATCTCATCTCCTTCGTCTTCTAAACCTGAGGTAAATCAGCCATATACTGATCTTGATATTTCTATTGTACATTGCAAAGGAGTTCGTAGTTGTACGAAACACCCTATTGCACAATTTATCTCGTATTCTAGTTTATTTGCCTCTTGTCGGGCTAGTCTAATGACCATTGATACACATCCTATCCCTAAAACTGTTGCCAAAGCATTATCTAGTCCAAGCTGGAGGACAGCTATGGAAGAGGAACTATTGGCACTGGACCAAAACCAAACTTGGGATCTTATTCCTTTACCTGCAGGGAAGACGGCCATTGGATGTAAGTGGGTATTTACTGTCAAGGTTAACCCTGATGGTTCTCTTGCTCGTCTCAAAGCCAGATTGGTTGCTAAAGGGTATGCACAGGTTTATGGAGTAGATTATGGTGAAACCTTTTCTCCGGTGGCTAAGATGACCTCTGTTCGTCTTTTACTTTCTTTGGCTGCTTCTGCTAGTTGGCCTCTATTTCAGCTTGATGTTAAGAATGCCTTTCTTCATGGAGATTTATAGGAAGAGGTGCACATAGAGCAACCACCTAGGTTTGCTGCTCAAGGGGAGTCCGGCCATGTTTGTGCTTAAAGAAATTTGTATATGGTTTGAAACAGTCTCCCAGAGCCTGGTTCCGGAAGTTTACTGAGGTGGTACTCCAGTTTGGACTGTGTTGATGTACTGGAGATCATTTTATGTTTTACCGGGTTTCTGAAGCTGGTGGGATATTTCTTGTAGTTTACGTGGATAATATTGTCATAACTGGAGATGATTCTACAAGGATTAAAGAGTTGAAACTGTATTTGCAACAGCAGTTTCATACAAAGGATTTGGGATCACTTAGATATTTCTTGGGTATCGAAGTGGCACGGACGAAAAAAGATATTAATATCTCTCAACGGAAGTATGTTCTGGATTTGCTTACGAAAACAAGTATGCTAGGAGCTAAACCACTGGATATACCAATGGAAGTGGGATTGAAATTAATGGTAGAGGATGGTGAACTGTTAGATGATCCAAAAAAGTATCGAAGGCTTGTTGAAAAATTAAATTATCTAACTATCACTTGACCAGATATTTTCTTTCCAGTGAGTGTTGTGAGTCAGTTTATGTCTTCCCCCTGTACCTCACATTGGGATGCTTTAATCAGAATTCTGAGATACTTGAAGAAAGCTCCAGGTCGCGGTCTCATTTATAGGGATCATGGTCACAGAGGGTGGAAGGCTTTTCAGATGCTGCCTGGGCGGGATCTCCTATAGATAGGAGATCTACATCAGGTTATTGCACCTTTGTGGGAGAAAACCTAGTTTCTTGGAAGAGTAAGAAGCAAAGTGTTGTGGCTAGATCAAGTGCAGAATCAGAATACAAAGCTATGGCTCAAGCTACTTGTGAGTTAATCTGGATGCGTCAGCTATTAGCTTAACTCGGATTCAAAGATCCTGCACCAATGGAGTTGAGGTGCGATAATCAAGCGGCTGTCCATATTGCCTCTAATCCAGTATTCCATGAGCGTACCAAGCATATTGAAGTTGATTGCCATCTTGTCCGTGAGAAGCTTCAGGCTAGAGTTATCTCTACTAGTTATATTAGGACTGGTGAACAACTGGCTGATATTTTCACCAATTCTCTAGGGAGTAGTAGATTTGAGTATATCTGTAACAAGCTGGGCATGCTTGATATTCATACTCCAGCTTGAGGGGGAGTGTTAAAGAGTAGAAGGGTAGAATAGTCTTTGTGGGTCTATGAGTTGTATATAAGTCATTCTTTCATCAAATAAAATGATTAGTTCCGTTTACAGATACCATCTAGATTTGAAAGAAGAAAAGTAGTTTCTTCTATTTTTTATTGCTTATCATTCTCACAGCAAACATAACGTATAAATACACTTGAGGACAGCTATACAATAGAAAGAAAAAAAAAGCAGAAAATGAAAAGATCTCCGACTTCCTAATTCTGATGATCTACTTCCAAATTTTGAGGATTCAGAAATAAATGCAAACAAATTAATATCATATGGCGGATTTTCTCCTGATTCCACGAGATCTTCTCTCGATCCTTCAACACTTATATCGAAATCCATCCATATTGGAGAATTTAAAGAAAAAAAATCGCACATCTCTAGATGACCATTGCATAACACAACCAAACAAGACACTAAGAAAGAAAGAAGAGGGCGATGTTAACAGTTCTTATCATTATTTCAATCCCGCCGAAACTGTTCCAAGACGTCGACCGTATGGAACAACAGATATTAGGCAGTCATGGACAAAAAAGGTGATCCGGTGAATTCTCGGGTCACTTTAACCAAGGGTCCAACACACTTCAAGAACGGTGAACAAAATCCTTCTGCAGTTAAGATGGAAGGAGCTCACATTTCACACTGGAAATGCTCATAGAACCTGCCAAAATGTTCTCGTCCAATAGAGATCAGCGACCAATGCCATGTTGGTTCTTGGAAAATTAATCGAAAGCTCTAACATGAAACTAAATAAACAGATAAAAGTTTTATCGAACCTAAGTTCGTCACCTCCATAGGCGATTTGGACTATATCTTTCATGCAACTACTAAAACAAGAAACAACTCTTGCAAGGCGCAACTTGGAATAAGGGGAGACAAAACTTTTAGAAAAGACAATTTAACATATATTGCAAGAATACAGAATAGAAGAGATTAACAATAACAGAAATTTCTAGGTATTAACTACAACAACGAATTAGAAAGTGACATCTCACTGGAGGAATCGATCCTCACTGCTAATAGCTTCATGAACTTTACTTCTCGTATTCTAGGCCAGCCGAGCCAAGCCGAACCGCTTCTCACGCCTAGATCTCTCTGTCTCTGTCTCTCTCTCTCTCTCTCTCTCTCTGAACAATTAGGAATCTTAGATACCTCGGGAAGCACAATGTTCGTTAACTAACTGCCCAAAAAATCCTAGGAACGCATTCAACCTTGCTCTGATATCAACCAATACCAAGGTCACCCTCTAGAAAACTCCTACAACCCACTGCCATACACCAGCCCCGAATTCCATATAAATGTTTCCAAAAGATTGCAAATGATACACAACATCATAACAGAAAAATTCTCAAACACACCAACAGAACCAAACAAGAAATCCAGAAGAATCACTGAAAGAGAAGAGATGGCCACCATAGCAGCAGAATTTAATCTTCGCGGTGTCTTTGACGGATGCTTGTCAATAAATGATGTGGAGATGGAGAGGAGGCGGTACCATCGCAATTGCGCATGTGCGCTGCACAAGTCGAAAGCAGGTCGTTCCACAACTTGCTCCCATCATAAGAACATATCATTCCCCAGGAAGGAGTTATCGGCGAATTGCTCTTTGTCCACAACAGCCGCCAAGTTCTCTTCTCAATCTTGCATTTCTAGCGGTCCTTCTGTCAGTAGCAAGGACAGCACATGATAGTGGATTAGCATTGTCCAATAGAAGATAGGTAGCATTGGAGGCATTGTAAAGGAAGAACGATAAAAGGTTCAAAACAGGGGCGCCATTCATTTTTTCCTGTCTTATTTCTAGTCCTCACTTACTCCTCAAGGAACAAAATCTCCAGGGGAAACATAGCGCCAGCTTCTTTGCTAGGTTAGTCCTTTAAATTCGGCCAAGTATAAATGTAACCGCATTCTTCTCCTCAATTTATTTCATGGAAAAAAGAGCAAAACTTATCCATTCAAGATAGATTAGCCTGTTGCATACTTCTTTGCTCTGTCGTTTCTCGGATACTCGTGAATTGTGAATTGAAAATCTAGACTGTTAAGAGTATTTTGAGTTTCTCAATAATGGGCAGCAAGCGCACTATAACATTGTGGAAGATGACCTCAAAATATAATGTAAGTTTTCATGGCTTTTTATTTTTCCAAAATTTTAACTCTGATAAATATTAAGTCAGTTTCAATAGGAAATAGACACCTGAAGGAAACACTACAAGACGTCCATTGGAATAACATTCTCTGAAAGCCTCTTCTCCACATATCTTTATTTCCATATGAATTGCATTATCATAGATCTTTTCCTTTGCTATTACCACGTCTTTCACCTAAAAGATAGATTGGCGACCATTCAATTTATTAGTACAGCATCATGATAAAGAAAAAGTCATTGACAAGACAAACACAATACAGCAGGATTTTCAAAGCTATAAGAAATTCTTTTAAAGATAAATAACTACATAACTGAAGACGCGAGATTTTCCATTCTAACCAAATTTCATCCTCTTTGATAAGGACTTGAGAATTTACGGAGGAGAATCATTCCCCGAGACGTGGTTAGACAAATAGATGTTTATGCAGTTTTGCACATTGAGTGCATATCCATCCTATTTTCTCTATGTCTAGCAGTGACAGAAATAGTGTGCATAAGCTTAGAACCAGCACCAATCACAACCAACCAATTAGAAGAATTATGAGTGCAAGCTTTGAGATAATGGAAATTTCTATTCTCTCCCGATATGTTCCTCAAAAAATCCAATTCGGGCGGATTGAGAGACCACATTTACAATAAATGGAAAAGACAGCACTTTGTCACTTTGTTGAAAAAGATAATCGAACCCAGAAGACAAGCAATCGCATGAATCAAGTGAACTCTCAACTAAATGAAAATGTCAACTAGGGTGAAAAGGCTTCTACGGACACAGCATTCAAACTGTCCATTTTGCAACAGCTGTCGAGTGGCACATTCATTGCCCTTCTGGTGAAAAATCTAGATTAAAGATCTGGTTCTCTGTTAGAGTAAATATGACTACCTTCTACAGAAAAAACAGTAGCACAGGATGTGATGTTGAATAAACAATGCAATAGTAATGAGCTCAAGTGATGCCATGAAGTTAAATTTCACATAAGGCTGGTTATCCATATTTTCAAATAACAAGACGCTGTCCGTAACTAATTAACAATTACCAACTCTTAAATAGCTTTTACGGTCATTCTATCTACTAAATTTGATTTGATGAGATTCGAGAACCAGCTCTATTAGGAAGTCCAGATCGAAGAAAGCAATCAGTACTCAAGCATTTAAATAATACAATTCAAGTTCACCATCTTCTTTCTCATTTCGATGAAAATGTGAGGAAGGAAAAGGAAACAACCTGTGGAGCCCTGAGAAAGTCACCGGCGGCACGTTAGTGCTAGTGATCACCCTGTGATTACCGGATGATGGGAACCTGAGGCCTACTTGTAGCACCACTAATGCTGTCTAGATCCGGTGGTTTGCAGACTTTGGGGCCTAAGAAAATCAAATGCAAGAGAATTTTAGCTAGTGGCCTAGTGGGTGCCAAATTGGCAACAGATTCAGTAAATACCCATCTTCACTTCATTAGTGATGTAGCTTTCTCCTCTCTCTTTAGTAGTGTAAGTCCGTTACCTAAATAACCTTCAGGCGGACAACTCTTGAAGTACATAAAAACCAATGACAGTCTTTTTTAAGAATTTGATCATCTGGGTCTAGTTAGATTTGCAGTCAAAGTTCTAAATATTATCCATAAAATACAGTACTCTTGATCTCTAAATGTATAATGAGCTTTTTATGTTGTTCTTCCACTATAAATCTGAAGACTTTTTAGTGTGGGTGAATCAATTTTCACTCATGGTCCAAGTGAAAAACAAATTGCACGGTTTTATCCTCGAAGTTATGTTGGCATCAAATGTTAGACAACTAGTCAAGTACGTTAACATAAGCGATGGACAGTATTTGCATAGCCAACTCCTGTTTTGTTATGGATGCACTTATTCTTGTGTGGCTACACATTCGTGGACATCAAGAATCATAATTAAGATGCTATCACACTTGAACATCTAAGAAACAACATGTTGAGGCATATCTAGTTGTATTAGGAAGTAGTTAGCAGGTGAGTCTTAAATAAGGTAATTAGGTTTTTGGGTGTCTCTCGGTACTCCATAGATAAAGCCTCTCTTGAAGATCCTGGAATATTTACACTACTTAAGGTGATGATCTTCTATAGCCCATCACTGAAAGAAACGGAATACATTCTTCGAGAGCTAACCAGACTTAGTATTTTCCTTGGCACAAAGGGGCATAGGTTAAAAGGAGGTAAAGGAACGGTCCATAATTCTACAGGAAAAGCATAAATATATGGATATTACAGAGGGTAACATAGTGCACAACAACAAGACAGTTCGACATTGACAAGCCCAGTTACTAGGAAATTGCTCTTTCTCATTTTGTTATTCCTAATTGACAAGAATATAAAATTCCGCTACCATCACGAGAAAAGGAAAAATAGTTGTTAACGATCAGATTTTGATAAATTAGTCAAGAAAAACTTCTATTTGGAGCAATCAATACAGAGGAAACTAGTCCCAAGAAAACGACATTCTCAAAGCCTAAAGCCAGCTAGCCAAGGCTCCCATAATTCCTAGGACTCTCTACTCTCCACCATACGCTCCACTCAAAAATTAAAATTTCCAAGGAAGACAGGTTCGCTAGAAACTCATTCTACCATCAGGAAATTAAAAGTATAACTAAAAGAAATTCCATCATGCACACGAAAGATTTCGCGAGTTTTGCCAACATAAATTTGTAAAGTACATATTGCAAACTGAAGAATTTAGAGAAAAGAATTGTGATAATTCTCATTACTTCTTGTACCACTATTACAAAGCTATTTATAGGATTATGTTAAGTACAAGCTAAGGAAAAAACAGATCTGAAAAAATACAGCTATTGAAATCCCACAAATTACAGGACCAATCCCACAAATTATGGGATAATAAGAAATCATTTCCTAACTAATTAATTATAGCTATTCCTAATAATCAGGACCTAAAAATCAGGATAATTCAACACTACCCCTCAAGCTAAGGAATAGATGTCTTCCATTCTCAGCTTGGAAATTATTTCATGAAAGATCCCACCATTAAGTCCTTTGGTCAGCACATCTACGAGTTGATTTCCAGAAGGTATGTAGGACATGCAGATCAACCCCTCTTCTAGCTTTTCTTTGATGAAGTGCCTGTCAATTTCAATATGCTTCGTCCTATCATACTGTACAGGGTTATGAGCAATGTTAATTGCTGATTTATTGTCACAATACAGCTTCATAGGACCCTCCCACTCGATTTTCAAATCTTCTAAGATGATTTTGAGCCATAAAAGCTTACATATTCCTTGGGCCATTGCTCGAAATTCTGATTCAGCACTTGATCTTGCAACTACATTCTGCTTTTTTACTCCTCCAAGTTACTAAATTTCCACCAAGAAATGTGCAATAACCAGATGTTGACCTTCTATCCACCAAGGATCCTGCATCGGTATAAGCTTCTAGCACAAGTTTTTGGTTTCTTCTGAATAGAACTCCTTTTCCGGGACTTCCTTTCAAGTAATGTAGCACTCGATTGACGGCTTGTAAGTGTGATTCTCTTGAGTCATGCATAAACTGACTAATCACACTCACTGAATAGGCAATATCGGGCCTAGTATGAGCCAGATAGATGAGTTTCCCAACCAATCTTTGATACATTTCTCGATCTACAGTAGGTTCTTCCTTTGCCTCGCCAAGGTTTTTATTATGCTCAATAGGTGTAGCTACTGGTTTACAATCAAGTTTTCCAGTTTCCTTCAAGAGACCAGTCACATTTCCGTTGTGAGACAAAAATCCCTTGTCTAGAGAAAAAACTTCAATCCCAAGGAAGTATTTGAGTCTTCCCAGCTCTTTTATTTCAAACTCTTTAATCAAACACCGTTTTAGCTCTTGTTTCTCCTCATCATCGTCACCTGTGACAATAATATCATCAACGTACACTAGAAGTACCGTCACTCTCCCTGCTGCCGAATGCTTAATGAAAAGGGTATGATCGCCTTGGCTTTGTTTGTAGCCCGAAGATTTCATAACTCCGGAAAATCTCCCAAACCAGGCTCTAGGCGATTGCTTGAGCCCATCTAGTGCTTTCAGTAATCTACATGCTTTGTTTGTTGTCCTCTCTCCTTCAAAGCCCGATGGAATACTCATGTAGATCTCCTCTTCTAGGTCTCCATGTAGGAATGCATTTTTCACATCATACTGTTGAAGTTGCCAATTAAAGTGGGCCACTAGAGAACGTAAAATTCTCACAGTGTTCATCTTTGCCACCGGAGCAAATGTCTCCTGATAATCTACTCCATAAGTCTGAGTATAACCCTTTGCCACCAATCTTGCTTTATATCTCTCAAGAGAACCATCAGCTTTATATTTCAAGGTAAAAACCCATTTGCAACCCGCAAGACTTTTTCCCTTCGGTTTTTCGACAATCTCCCAAGTCTTGTTTTTTTCTAGTGCATCCATTTCTTCTCTCATTGCATTCCTCCATTCTTCTTTAGACAATACCTCAGATAAAGTATTTGGAACAGTAATGGTGTTTAGACTCACAATGAAATTTCTATGAGGTGGTGATAGGCGTTCAAGCGACACATAGTGCAATAGTGGATATAAGGGTCGCTTTGTGCACTCTCTTGTACCTTTTCTAATAGCAATGGGAAGGTGGGAGTCATTTTCTAGCATATCAATTGATTGTTCATGTAAAGGAGAGTCGGAACTTACCGGAAATTCATTTGCAAAACTCGGATGAAAATCTTGAACTTGTGTTTGGTCTGGAACAGCTACCTTTCTTGAGTACACCTGAAGAAATCTCATAGAGTCATAAATACGGGTAGATGCAGGAGTGGACACTCGTTCCGGAATAGACTCGGACGTAGGGAGTGAGCCCGAGATTGAAGTAGTAGGAACTGATTCATCAAAAATTGATTGGTCAAGAGCTGATTGATCAAGGACATGTTGATTAGAAGTGGGAGCTCGAATTTGAAGATTATCAAGAGGTAAATCAAGATTAAGGTTTTCAAAGTTTTTATCTTCCACTAATGATTTCTCCCCCTGAAGATAAGACTGTGGAAAGTATGGTTTGTTTTCCACAAATGTAACATCGGCTGATGTGTAGGTCTTTCTAGAGGGAGGATGATAACATTTATACCCCTTTTGTGTAGAGGAATAACCAAGAAAGACACACTTGATTGCTCTGGGATCTAGTTTTCCCCTTTGTTGATTATGAACATGTACGAATGAGGTGCAACCGAAGACTCTAGGTGTGAGATTATTTGTTGTCCTGAAAAGCGGATAAAAGCTGGAAAGAATTGCCATAGGAGTTTTGAAATCTAATACTGATGGCAATCTATTAATCATGTATGTAGTTGTAAGGACAGCTTCCCCCCAATATGACTTAGGGACATTCCCATGAAACAACAATGCTCGAGTAGTGTTAAGCAAATGACCATTTTTCCTTTCAGCAACCCCATTTGTTGTGGTGTGCTTACAAAAGATGACTCATGAATAATCCCTTCCCTTTGGAAATAGGTTGACAAGATCTGATTAAAGTAGTCTCGGGCATTATCTGACCTAAAGCTCTTAATTTTGACTCTAAATTGGTTTTGAACCATGGAATGGAAATTAGGAATAATACTACTTACATCAGATTTGTTTTAGAGTAAGAATATCCATGTGACCCTAGTGCAATCATCGATTAAAGAAACAAACCAACGAGCCCCCGAGATATTTGGAATCGTGGAGGGTCCCCAAATGTCACTGTGAATCAAATCAAAAGGATGAGAACTTCTTTTGTTGTTAATAGGAAAAGATACACTGGTGTGCTTAGCAAATTCACATGTATCACACTCAAATTCACTCATATCTAATCCTTTAAACAAAGAAGGAAACATGATATTTAAGACTCGAAAAGATGGATGACCAAAACGAAAATGATAAAGCCAAATGACATCTTTGTTTGAAACACTAAGAAATGATAAGGATGAATTATTCATGAATTTCTTCGAAACCTTCGGCGTCTCAAGATAGTACAACCCATTCCTTTCCTTAGCAAGTCCAATCTTCCTCTCCAAATCTTGCTCCTGAAAAACACAGTAGGTATGGTAAAAAATTGCATGACATTTGAGGTCTTTGGTGAGCTTTTGTATGAAGACAAGATTGGCTGATAGTTTCGGCACATGGAGGACACCTTTGAGAGTGAGAATGGGCATTATATGGATATCACCAATTTCTGCAACGGTGGCTAGGGAACCGTTTGCTACCACTATCTTTCTATTGCTTGGACATGGGGTATAGGTACTAAAAAATTGTGAAGTGTGAGTCATGTGATCAGTAGCACCCGAGTCTATTATCCAAACTTCACTAGAAAGAGTTTCCGAGGCATTTAGACCAAAAGAGAACGGAGACTTACCTGAGAGTGCCAAAGAACATGCACCAGAGGGCTTTTCAAGAGACCCTAAAAGGCCTCTAATTCTTTCTATCGCTTCACTGTTGAAGGACTCTTTCTCCTGCCCTTCACTATTAATGATTTGCTGGCTGGTTTATACAATTAGATGATCTTGGGGCCTTAGCTGTCCTCCTCTATTTCCCCACTCTCGGCTTATTGTTGTTGGTTTGCCATTCAGCTTCCAGCAACGCTCCTTTGTATGCCTTGACTTCTTACAGTAGGTACACCACATACTGTCTCGGTTATCCCTCCATGTAGGTTTTGAAGCATCCATCCTTCCTCTTTCTTGTGTTGACGCATTGTGAGTTATTAATGCTGAGCCTTCTGCAACTTGAGGCTCTAGCATTATTCCCCTTCGGCTTTCTTCTGCCCGGATTTGCCAATAGAATCCCAAATCTCCTTTGCAGTCTTGAGAAACATACATGTATCACTTATGTCTGGATCCATTGAATCCCGTAGCCATGACATGATCATTAAATCTGCTTCATCCCATGCTTTGAACGTGGGATTTTCTGGTTTTGGACCTGTTCCGAGGAGGTGGCTAAGTCTTCCTTTACCCTTCAGGTAGGTGTTGACGAACTGCGACCATTTGAGATAATTCTTCTCATTCAGCCTATAAGTTGCCCTCAAATTTTGTAGATCTCCGGTATGGTTGGTATTGGTCTCCTCACCTTGCGTTTTTGTCTCAGACATGGATATTTCCAGGCACAAGGGAAAAAAAACAGAGAAAGTGGCAAGTGAATGAGGTTTTAGGGAAAAAAATGACACAAGGTTAGAGACGAAATGGGAAAAATATAGCTAAAGGGATCACAACAATGACGGTTGCGATCAAATTGTTAAGCACAAAAAAAATCCAGCAATGAAGGCTGTGATTGAAAGAAAATTGCAGCAATGAAGGCTGCAAAAAACAAATCCAGCAATGAAGGCTGTGACTGGAAGATTATTGCAGCAATGAAGGCTGCGCTACAACACTATTCCAGAAAAAACAAGCCTAATGCTTTGATACCATGAAGAATTTAGAGAAAAGAATTTTGATAATTCTCATTACTTCTTGTACCACTATTACAAAGCTATTTATAGGACTATGTTAAGTACAAGCTAAGGAAAAAACAGATCTGAAAAAATACAGCTATTGAAATCCCACAAATTACAGGACCAATCCCACAAATTATGGGATAATAAGAAATCATTTCCTAACTAATTAATTACAGCTATTCCTAATATTCAGGACCTAAAAATCAGGATAATTCAACACAAACCCATATCCTCATACGTCCCACCAGCTTGGACTCTTTAGCTTCTTTAAGAAGCTAAGGATTGACCAAGGAAATTCACTCTGCAGAGTTGATTAGTATCCTGGACTCTTTACCTTATCATACATTGGGCATATAAAAGAAATCCAAAACAACATGATTGACTGCTATATGATTTGCACGCAACTCTCGCCTCCAAAGCCACAATGGACTCTAGAACAAGTCTTATTCGAAAGTAGATCCAAAAGAAAATGACACTCCAATGTTTATAACCATGAAAACATCCGAGGAAATCCATTCTCTTTTCTTTCTATTTTTCATGGAAAAAGCCCACAAAAAGAACAAAACAACACTACTTCTAGGATTCCATTCTAAACAAATTAGTCAAAGAGAGAACTTTTCCTAGGAATGTATGCTGCCAAAGCCAACTTCCAAAGAACAATTTAAGTTTTCAGCAATCAGAGCCAAGCCTCTCTCTCTCTCTCTCTGAACATTCGGATTGAATCAAAACATCCCTAGGGAAGTCCGTTATAGTTAACTACTTTGACAAGACACCATGGAAAAAAAAAAAGATTTAGAATTCACCAACACAAAGTTTTCTCTCTAGAGAACACCTACACCTTCTAACATACACTGATTTCTAGCTCTATATAAGCAATCTTGAAAGCTGCGAAAACTTCAACTACTAGAAGAGATCGAGAATTGCATCATCCACAAGCACATACCAAGCTCACCAAGCTCATAAGAAAGGGGAGATAGAGAAGAGAATGGCCACCATAGCAGCCAAGATGATGCCTCGATATGTCCTTGATGGAACTTTGTCATTGAACGAGTTGGAGATAGAACGGAGACCTTACCATCGCAATTGTGGATGTGCACTGCACAAGATAAAGGGCACTCATCCAAGTGCTTGTAATATGGATGGTAATGTTTCATTCCCTAGGCAAGAATCAAGGGGAGATCATTGTTTGTCGATGACAGCCTCCGAAGTTTCTTCTCAGTAGCAGCTTATCAATTAATGGTGGGTAGCCCAATGAAGCAACCATTTCTCAGCAATCAAATGTGAACTCTGGAGCAGAATATGTGGAGTACAAATCTACAAAAGCATAGGCTAGGAACTAAGTAGAGATTTTTCTCCTTTTTTTATTCTTTATAACCACTAACAGCTCCTCGTGAACGAATAATCGATCGGATCAATGGCACCAGTGCAGCTATTGAAGCATACTAATACTGCCCATCCTTCAGCATTTATGTGGGAAATCTCCTCCTTTCATTTGAAAATCAAATGAACAAAACTTTAAGGTCGGTATTCTTCAATCTGGTGCTTTCTTATGCTTTGGAGCATGAAAATGTCTACATTCAGAAGATTTGCAGTTGATTGTTTGAATGCTTTGATGACAGAGCACCAGAATGTCTCCACACATCATATATAAAACCTACAACATACTTGACATTTATATATATTGTTGATTAGATCAAGAAAATGCACAAATTGCAATTCAGGTTGTTAACTTTTGCCCATTGTATGTCACTTCCGTTAAGTGAATTTATACCGTTGACTAGATCAAGAAAATGCACAAACTTACACGGACTCAACCTCCACATTTTCCACATAATGTCGCTTCGTCACAAGTTCACCAAACAAACTCTTGCTTCCCAGCATACTATAGAACACAAGTCTCAACTCTCCAATGTATGCAGCCCATTGGAAGTGCCAAAATTTTAATGAGCAAGAAAATAAAAAACCGCAGCATGAAATAATAACTGTGGAAAGACTTTAACTTCCATAAGAAATCATCAGACAAAGTTTGTTTGTGCTCCCCCTTAAGTTCCACTTTTCATCGATTTATAGTCCACAGAAAAGAATTGCACGACATCTAGTGACCAGCAGCAACAAAAAGCATGTAATTCTTTCTCATTTGAGACTGCTAAAACATATCCTCTCCCCTAATTTTGTTCCCTCGTAACGATCCGGTATCACCTAAAAAATGTCATTTTGACAATCCGGCATCAAGAAGCAGACATTAAGTGAAACGAGAATCATTCTCATCCAACATGCAAATCCAGATCATGTGCAGCATGCAGAAGTTCCCTCTCATAGCTAGTAACAACGAAAAAGTCCGCAACTTTTTTTCTCAGATAAGAACGAGACACGAACCTGGCACAGCAACTACCTGGAAAAGGATAGACCCGTTGTTTTTTTCCCTGAGAAAAGGGAGGTGAGAAAAACTTTCGAGAAAGTTAAAAAGGAAAAGCGTTCCCCATTTCATCATGCATTTTCCCACTTGAAAATTTGCAGCTAGCTGCATGGGTCAAAGCTTCGAAGCGACGCGACCCCAGATCAGACAGTCTTTTCTTGTGTCTTACGCAATGAAGGAAGACCAAAGGCCTTCTTACACGCAGATTGGCTGGCCCATTATCCAAAAGCAGAGGCTTTCACAAAGCCAGGCTCTGTGTTGTGATTCCCACTTTCGTGTTCCAGTCGTTCTTGATCTCCTTGGCCGTCCATCATCTAAGAGGAAGCCCAAGATCAAATCGTCTGCGTTTAGCGGTTAGGAGCTCCAATTTGTATTTTGCATCTCATAATTATACAAGTCCATAAATTTTCTTAGAGAAACCCGTCTGCTCATATTTATGCAAAAGAATTCATATTTTGAGGTTAAAATTGGAAAGAAAAGAACAGAAAGCTTTCATATGTCCTAAATATAGATTTAAACATAAAACAATTCCATAAAAAAATAAAATATGTAGTATATTTGCTGAAACTGACTAAGAAAGAGTTGATTTCGTGCCAGTGACAACTAAGCGTGTAACAATTGGTACCTTTTCTTTTAGGTGCTTGAGTCGGTTTTTTTTTTTTTTTTTTTACATCGGAAAGTTATGATTCGATAAATTAGGTTGAGGCCTCCTTCTAATAAAATTATGGTTGATGTGCCTCAAAAGTAAAGTAAGTACTTGTGAAGTTAGACAAATTTAAGAGTAGGGCCATTTTGCTGGAACTTAAGTCATAGGCAAGCCAAAATTATACCTGAAATCTACTATTTTAATTGGAGTAATCTCAAACCAAACTCCAGGAATAGTTTGGATTTAGCACATCAAGCACATGCCCTCCTTGAGTTCTCCATAGACTTATCATTGGTGGGCTTAGCCAAGCAAGGGCTGGGCTGGGGCCATTTTGGGCCTGGGCCGAACGACATTTCGCTATTAAGTCTGCGTTTGGTTCACTTTTGGGAAAAGTTATTAGGGAAATATAAAGGACTTTAAGTTAAAGGGGTTTTTCAAAACTCAAATTGTGTTTAACTCCGTTGTAAAGCAATTTTGGGTTAAATAGTGTATGGAAGAATTCTTCTTGTAAAAGACTTTTGTTATTTTTAAATTTATTAAAAACAAAAAAAAAACTCAAACCCTTCGCCAGCTCAAGTGAATGGCTTAGATCTGATGCTAGTGGTCGTCGTCTAAGGTCACCCGACCTCAAGCGGTCCCCGGCAAGGGCCACACAACCTTTGCAAGGGGTCACGCATCCCAAACCTCCCAAAGCCGAGGTCGCATGACTATCGACGACTATCAGTGGTTGTCAGCCAGCCTCGCACAACTCAGAACGAAACTTCACCAGCGATCTACGTGGAGAAGATGAATAGTTCTAATGAGGGCAAAACCCAAAAAAGCAAAAATTTGGTGAGGGTAGTTTTGGAAGAAAAAAATTAATTTTAGGAAATGACTTTCAGCTTTGCCAATGCCGGCATTTGGTCAAAGGGGCGGAGGAAGGAGAAAAAAGGAAACAAAAAGAAAACAGAGAAAAGAAAAAAGGAAAAAAAATAAAAGATAATTCAAAAAATATCAAAATATTATTAAAAATTATCCATGTCAGCGCCAGCCACATCAGTGTCGGTAGGCGTCCACATCAGCGTTGGCAGGTCAAAGTTGGCCACAAGGACTGAATTGACATAAATGCAAAATGTTTAGGATTGAATTGGCATAAAAAAAGGTTTAAGACTGAATTGGCACAATTGAAATAGATTTATGGCTTTCTTGGAAATTTTCCCGCTTTTGGTGCAAAGTTTTGATTTGCATATACATAAAGCTTAAGATAAGGGCGCGCATGGCTACACTTCTGCTTTAGAAATCAAATTTTAGCAAGAAGTTGATTTTTCATCTTCTTCTCAGAAGCAAAAGTTGATTTTTCTACTTTTGCTTCAAAAGTTGATTTCTGATCAAAGAAATTCGTTTAATAATGATTGAAAATTTTTACTTCTGAAACATTATTAACACAAAATCTTCTATGAAAAATTATTGTCGGCGGCCGAAAAATTTCTACTTCATTTTTTTAAATTTTTAAATTTCTATAAAAAAATTATTTACTTTTTAAAAATAAAATATATATATTATTTATTTTTTACTCCGTCGACCAAAGACGGTGACTCTGCGGCGGGCGGGGAGGTGGTCGCCGATTGGTGGCTGGGGCTATGATGGGCTGCGGCCGGCGAAGGTCAGCGCTGGTTGGCGGCGAGGGGCGATCGACAGGCGGCAAAGGTCTGCGGCAGGCGATGTTCGGCGGTTGGCGTTGGTCATGGGCGATGGTCGCGGGCAGCAGTGGGCAGTGGTCAGCGATGGGCGGCGACAGAGGTCGGCAGTAGGCGTGGTCGAAAAGAAGGGGAGGGCGTAATGAAAAGAGGGTGAGGCGAGAAGTACTTCTTGAGTTGAGAAGTAATTTTTTTAAACTTATCAAATTGGGGGAAAACAACTTCATAAGTGAAAATTCACTTCAGAAGTAGAAATTTCTTTTAGAAGTAAAAAATTTTACCAAACAGATTTCTGTTTCAGAAGCTAAATTACCAAACAGAATTCTGCTCCATAAGCACTTCTAGAGCAGAAATTCAATTTCAGAAGTGTTACTATGCGCACCCTAAGTTTCCCCTTCTTTGGGCTTTAGCATTTTGGAATGCAACTAAGGGATAATGAATTTTTTTCTTTCAACTTTGCCATAATTAAACTATTTAAATTTTAGTTTTACCCTCATCTTCACAAGCAGAACAGATACGTAGGCGTTCACGTAAGGGCTCATGCGAGCTTAGATCTGCTCGGCGTTGTGCGACCTCGATTGCCCATCACCTTGGTCGCGCGACATCATATAGGGTCACGCAATCTTAGGGTGAGCATGATAACACTTCTAGAAGAGGATTTCTGTTCCAGAAGTGCTTCTAGAGCAGAAATCTGTTTCATAATTTAACTTCTGAAATAGAAATACGTTTAGTAAAAAAATTTACTTCTAAAAAAAATTCTACTTCTGACGCAAATTTTCACTTCTGAAGTTGTTTTTCCCCCAATTTGAGAAGTTAAAAAAATTACTTCTCAACTGAAGAAGTACTTCTCGTCTCACCCTCTTTTCGTTACACCATCACCCACTTTTCGACCACGCTTGTCGCTGACCTCCGCCGCCGGCCGCCGCCGCCACCCGCCGACCATCGTCAACAGCTGCCCACCACTGACCTCCACCAACTGCCGCCCGTGACCTCTGCCAACCGCCGACCATCGCCCACTGCAGACCTCCGCCAGCCGTCGCACATCACCGCCATCCACCGACTGCCCCTCGTTGCCAACCATCGCCGACCACTACCGGCTGCACCCATCACCACGCGCAACCATCTCCACTCGCCGCAAACCGTCGGCCGCTCCCATCGCCACGCGCGACCACCGCCACCCGCCGCAAACCGCCGGCAGTTCCCATCGCCACGTGCTACCACCGCCACCCGCCGCAAACCGCCGGCCGCTCCCATCGCCACGCCCGACCACCGCCACCTGCAACCATCGCCACCTGTCACCAACCGCCAACGGCCCACCTCCACCCACCGCTTGCAACCGCCACCGACCCCCGCCGACCACCGCCCCGCTCGTCACCGCCAGTCATTGACCGTCACCGACCACTGCCGCCGAGTCGCCGTCTTCGGCCGCCGGAGTAAAAATAAATTATAAATTTTTATTTTTAAAAAGTAAATAATATTTTTAATAATAAAATTTATTTTTAAATGAATTTAAAAAGTTTAAAAATGAAGTATAAATTTTTCGGCCACCAACAATAATTTTCATAAACCATTTTGTGTTAATAATGTTTCGAAAGTAGAAATTTTCAACCGTTACTAAACGAATTTCTCTGATCAGAAATCAACTTCTACTTCTGAATAGAAATAAAAAAATCAACGTCTGGCCAAAAGATGATTTCTGAAGCAAAAGTGTTGCCATGCGCGCCCTTAGTGGCCTTCACTTGGGGTCATGCAACATTGGTGGCTCATCACCTATGGTCACGCGAAGGCGTTCCCTTTTTCTAATATTTTTATTTTAGTAATTTCGAGGCCTTAAGTATCAAATACTATTTGTTTTTCATTAAAAAAAAACCCCCTTCAGTCAATATCATTTACATAATTACACATTTTTAGGCAAAACTTATCCGAAACGCTTCCTCTATCCTTATGCTGCGTTTGGTAGTCCGAATTTGAGTCCGGATAAAATAATAAATTATTCTATCCAGTGTTTGGTGGCGTTCTTCGAACCGGATAAACTTGGATACATCCGGATAAAGTACCGGGTAAGAAATCCTCTTAGGTGGTAGGATAAATTGGGTATAAAATTTTAAAGATTAACTTAACAATTCCCACATTCCAGGAAAACCCCATCGGAGAGACTTACCGTCCTTGGCGTTTCTCACCAGCGACACACTACCAACACTCCGGCGTCCTCGAGTATGCTCGTCGGTGCCCTTGCTCACGGCTTACTTGGAAAGTTGGGGCTCACCACCTCATACGTGGCTCCCTCTCTTTCTTAGTAGGTTTTCCAGTTTTTCCATCATCACTGAATCACCTGTCGATTCCTCTCTCTACTTCACCTTTGATTACTCATTCTTGGCCGCCATTTTTTTTATGATCTCTCTCTTGGTCGACTATGAACTAGGCGCTCACCAAATGTTTGATGAAGCACCAGCCCCGCCCCGCCGCCCCCCCCCCCCCCCCCCCCCCCTTTTTTTTTTTTGATGAAATCTTCCTCCCCTTTAGTTCAGAAGTTTGCTTAATGGAAGAGGTCGACCTCCTCCATTTCGTCTGCAGCTCGCCCTCCTCCATCACGCCCTCCCCCTCACCACAGTAGCTCCACCTTCAAGTTCACACTCACAAAGTGTTCGATAATTTTCCTGAGAGATAGAGAACTAAGCATTTGAAATGTGAGGGAAAGGCTGCTAAGAATAGAATCAACTAGAGGAGTGTGGGAGGTTTGAGAATGTTTGTTAAAGATGATGTGATATATCTTATGTTGAAGATTTTCAAAGATTTCAAATCCTGTTTTAGGTTGCACCAAACAATATTTCTACAATTCAGAGGATATTTGGAGGGTTTCAAATCCCCATTTATCCTAACATATCCCAATCTGAATCCAGACGACAAAACACAGTTATAATTTCACGAGAACATGGGGAATCCCAAAGGGTCCTAAAAATATTATTAGTATTTGTCCGAGAAAGATCGCGCTGATATTTCAAATTGAAATTGTGAAACAAAGAGTCTTTTGTGCAACAAAACCTTCATTAAATAATCTTCCTCAACAAAGTTAGGCATCGTCTTGCTATTTGTTGGAGATTCGTTAGAGCAACAAACATCAAAATGATGAAAACGACGTTGAAGAGTTTGGTAAGATTTTGGCTATCTTGAGCACATCGAACAGCTATTGTCAAAATAAATTCTGAAGATCTAACCATCAAAGACGAATTAAACCACACACATATCGAGCATGGAAGAAAATGGACATCTCTTCTGGTCGAGACAACTAGGCAAATCTGTGTAAGATCCGTGTTCATGTCAGCTGATGGATCGCCTGCCCCCATGCCCAAACGTCACATCACACGTTGAGGAAAAGGGAATTTTTTTAGGTCAACTACACCAAGCATCCTATGATTTTGTAGGGAAAATGGGGTGCCTAATTGATTGAATTTGAATTCCTCCTGATTTATTATTATTATTTTTATAAAAGAAATTGCCCCAATGTAATGCATTTTTCTGAATTCCGAACTAGTCCTTGATTAGACCAATAAAACAAAATTGTCCTTGATGAAGAAATCAGCAGGAAGAAAAAAGCAACAAGGGACCACTATCTTCAAGCACCAAATTACTGCAGCAGAAGGAGAAGCTTTTCTCAAGATTTGAAAAAAAAAAATTATTGCTGGCACTGCAGTCTGCAGGGGTCAACATCAGTACGAAAACAAAAGGGCAATTTCACTTTCACAAGGAAACCAACTAAAAGGAAAGCCAAAGATAAGAAGGTGCGTGGGCCTGCAAATGTTTGGCAGGAGATTTTAATTGATATCATCATCTGCCCTTTACAGGAAATTAAACCTCAGCAGAAACAAGGTACAATGATACGAGGACCGAAGATTCCACTCTTCAGTCCCTGTCAAGATTGATAGATTTCGACGCTTTCCCTTCATGTCATTCAATTGAAAGAAGATTTTCCGTGCTCTTCGCCATGCTTAAATATGATTCACTTATATTCCAATCTCTCATGCAGCAGCTGCATAAATCAATCTCTTGTATTTACGACATTACCTTCGTGCATGTATCGAATCAAGAATGGATATTTCGAGACCTTGCGTGAATCATAGAGATTTCCTTTTGCTTGAAAACCTACAAAGTTTTTCTTCCCGTTGCAAGATAGAAACCCTTGATAGTTGATCTCAATGTAGAATGTCAAAAGTTGGTCCACCAAATGAAGCAGATAAATCGAATTGAATTCCCACATCTGTCATGTCGTTTTCGAAGCTGCAAGCTGCATGTGGCATGCACTATTCCGCTGGTATAATTGTGCCAATGAAGCTTATTGAGTCCACATCAACAGGACACAACAAAAAGAAAACCCTACTATTTTCTGGCTCTGAAGATGCTAAGCCATGATATAGAAGCTCAGCAAAAATGCCTGAATTTCTATATCGAAGACGAATTGTCCGTCATTCCGTTGTGGTTAATACATTTTATAGGACGACGTGCACTCTTTATTTTTATTTATTTTTGTTCATTTCTTGACGTTAAGAAGTTGGATAATTCGCTACCATCCAACTATAACAACGCCATAGATTCTATTTTAGAAATTTCGACCCATGTTGGATTGATACAACGAGAGAGCTCGTAGTTTTGAATCGGATTTATTGAAAGACAATGCGGAAAATGGATCAAGGTTTTGATTACCCTCCAAAAGTTTTGGCTTCCAATTCCAACATAACATCAACCTACGATCTCCCACATCTTCCAAGGAAAGACAAACGTTGATAATTCATGTGAGATTTCTAAATTTAAGGCGTTAATAAGAAAGACAAATAAAAGTTAATAAAAGTTACAAAAGAAAGTTGATAATTTCTAAATTGTCAAAAAAAGTTTGTAATTTCATACGAATCTCAACAAATTACCAACACAACACCGAAAAATCAGATTCTCGGTAAACTTTCTTACCAACAATTTTTCAACAGTGACCAAATCTTTCAGAATCTAGCACCTTTAAAAGCAAAAATCCGTCTTTCGGGAATGAACCAATAGAATTGTGTCACTCAAGAAAATTTCAGTCATTGCTCATCCAATTTGGCACAACTGTCTGGTTCATTCTAAGTAGATGAAAACAGTAACTAGTGAGCAGTGATGAGAGAAAGGAGTCCTTGTCAACCAAAAGCCAACAAAATATTTTGAACGAGGTTCATTTGAGTCGCACACGTTCAGAATGTCAAAGACTAGTGGGTTCAGTACAATTTCATCTTCGTGTGGGGTTTGAACCTGGAGTCTCAAGCTCAAAAGGGTCCACTTTGGAGATGAAGTCGAGGACAATCGGACTGGATACTCGGAACGGAAAACAATCTCAAAGAGAAACCGGGATACCCGGTTCGTCGTTCGAAAGTCGATGCAACCATTCTTGTCGCCATGTCTGTATTCGGGGGCGATGCATAAGCCCCTCGACGTCATTCTACAGCGAAATTTCGGAATCGAAGTTCAGTGGATGGTAGGCCTTTGACATGAAAAGAAAAAGCTAGATCATTAGGTCACTTTAAGGGTGATCGATTTCGGAGTAGGTAGGTTCTAGACCTAGAACTGGGAACTTACCATGTTATAATAGGTTCTTAGTTTTTAAAACCTGGAACCTATCATGTTTGCCCTCGAACCTATTTTAGGACCTACCATGTTTTTTTGTTAGGATTCGGTGCACAACTACAACAAAGTAAAATGTAAAAGTGAGAAAGAAAAATCGAGACATGATATTTTTAGTTCACCCTTAAACTAGAGCTACATCCAGTAGAGGATTCGACTATAATTAGCAACTGGCACTTCTCTGTTACATTCCTCAATTACAAGAAAAAGAGATAATATATAGTAGTAGCAATTCGTGGGCCCAAACCCAAACTACCAAGGAGAAAATATAGACTCAAATTATAAAAGCCATCTGGAGACTTGGGGGTGTTGCCCCTACGACCTCCGCCCGCTCACCGGGGAGCGGAACCCCCGTTCCTTCCTGCCGATGAGAAGTATGAACCATACCCCAATATTTTTCCAGTCCGATTTTCAAGGTCTACTCAAGAGCCTGTTTTACTTTTGTTCCTTTTTCTGGTTTCATTTTTTCTAGCAAAATAATATGAGTAGCAATAAAATGATTCAAAGTAAAAATGAACAATAAAAATCACTATCCACCAACAGCAACAATCCCTAAGAGAAAAGGCGAAGGAGTGCTAGCGTGTTGCTGAGTCACGATTGCCGAGGTTAGATATTAGGGAAAAAAAAAATACATTAGGGTTTGGCTTTTGCAGTCATGAAACCAGTTCCATAACCTGTCCGGTCTAGTTTGGTTCTCGGGTGGGGTATTCACTCGAAATCGGGAACTGGACATGTTCCAACCAGTTCCGAAAATCTGAAACCAATTCCCGGATCTGCATTTCAGGTGGTCCGATCCAATTCCTAGGTAGAACCGATCCAGTTGCACACGCCTAGCTCACTTCCTAGACAGAGCCATACAAGTTGCTGTGTGAAGAATTCGAGAGAAGGAAGTAAGAGAAAAGAGGCCCATGGACGAGACGATGGGCTCTAGGAAAAACGAGCGATAGGGGAGGGAGAGTGGGGTTGGTGAAGGCGACTTGAGCACGATTATGAGAAAAGGACTCGGGATTTGGAGAGGAGGGGGACCATCAAAAAGCATCGCCTAAGTCTGAAGACGTGGGCAACAAGTCCCCTCCCCCCACCCCCACATGGTTTCGATTCGTGTTCATCGTGCAAGAAAAGTAAGATGAAAACCTAATGTGGAGGGACCACTGATCGATCCATCGCGATCGCATCCATTGCCCGCTCCCGCGAGAAGATGTTCACTGATTGTCGTCCACCGTATCATCGGCTAGCATTACCGTGCGATCATAGGCGATGTTAACATCGTCGGCCCGCAATTCGTAGCCGATGCTAATACACGATAGGCTGGTAAGGAAAGTAGGGCGAAACTCGGAATTCGTATTATTTCCTTGCAACTTAAGAGGGATTGGTGTTCGAGTTGAAAAGTTCAATATAGACTGTTAAGTTAACCACTTGCAAATCCCTATTAGTTATCGCAAATCAAAAGTCACATGGATATAGACTATTCTTTTTCGAGAGGAATGGATCCTATTAATAATCATGAGAGACAATTCGGTTCGGTTGTGATAAATGAAATCTTCTTCAAACACAAGGAATGAATTTATTGGAGTAAATGACACAAATAACTCTCAAACTTTAGTTCAACAGGCAATGCTATATTTGAACTTTTAATTCGTCCATTGTAATCCCTGAACTATTCCTAAATGTTCAATCTGGTCTCTAACATTTTTAATTTACTCCATAATTTTTATAATTACATTATTATCCGGATTTTAGAATATCTTTTCATTTCAATCCATTTCCTTTACATTTTTTCCTTTTTTGTAGAGTCATATCATATTCATATTCCTTTTCTTTTAAAATTAATTGTTTCCGTGAGAATACTTGATAAGGATATTGATTTATCGATATATTTCTTGTACTTATATTAATTTAAATATTTTATTTAACTTTTTAGTTTTCACGACACTATCCTCAATATTGTCATTATCCTACTGCATCACGAATGAGGTCATGTAAGCTCCTCCTTTTAATTTTTTTTAATATTTTCTTAATTATATGTAAATTAAGAAATTAAAATAGCAAGAACATCGACCTGATACAACTCTTAATGAGGTTTTACATATACTATTATGTAGATTATAAGCTAAAAAATATAACGAAGTAAAAAAAATAAAAGGCAGCCATATTTTTTGCTTATTTAGAAAATGGACTGCAACAAAAAGATATTCTAAAATCTAGATAGTAGTATGGCTATGAAAAATTGTGAATAGTATCAAAGGACCGATGTCACTTTGTTATGGTAAAATCGGGAAACTTGATTGAACAAATTGAAAGTTTAAGGGCTAGATATTTATAAATAGTTCAAGATCACATTGGATGAATTAAATTACAAAAATGACATTACACATTGAGCCAAAGTTTTAGGCACTATTCATGTCATTTTCTCGATTTATTAGGAAAAATGACAGAAATGATCCCTAAACTGAGACCTAATGGGCAATGTGATCCTTGACTTTTAATTTGTTTAATGTATACAATTTAGTTCTTGAACTATATGAAAATATTCAATGTAGTCATTCTATTAATGGAACTTTTGTTACATGTTCAATTTAAAATCGTGGACATTATTGAACATTTTCATATAGTTCAAAGATTACATTGAATATTAACAAAAGTTCAGGAGCTATATTGAACATTAGGCTAAAGTTAAGGAACCATGAATTCAGTGACCACACTAAATATTTGATTAAAATTTAAGGGTCGTTTGTGTCATTTTGCAGATTTATTACCTCATGCAATTTTTTGTCATGCTGCATAAATCGATGTTAGTGATGGAAACCCAATACATGGGTCCATCATGCATGCATGCACGCATGCACGCACAGGCGGGGACCAAGATGAGTGGGCAGGCGCGTGAACTGGACAGCGGTCAGCCGCCGAATGCTGTTGTCCCGTGGGGCCCACCCCTCGGTGGTCCCATGAAACTGGGGAGAGCCACGCGTCATTCGCACCGGTCGGAGCAGAGCTGTCGTCTGGTGTTGTGGTCCAAAGAGAGAGCGAACCAGGTCCGGGAGGCGCAGTGGCAGAGCAGGGCCGTCAGCGTCTGCCTCCTTGGATGCATGGCCACGTTACCGACGGTGGATGACATGATCGAGAAATAAAAGAAAAAGAACAAAAAAAAAAAAGAGTGAAAATTTTATAAAAATAACTGGACTTTTTAATACAGAACCAAACCCCGGAGCCTGTCCGTTTGCAACGACGGAGGAGCTTCACGGATGCATTTCTTATTTTAACGTATCGGTGCCCGCACGTTCTGCATTCTTTATCGCCGTCATATTTTTTTCTTCCCTGATGGCCGAAAATACTCTCTACTCATTTTATGTTTGAAGGATCCCAAGATCCGAACGAGACCTCTGACGGAACAGTTTCAAGACTTACTTAGGTCCAATATATATAACCTTATGGAAAACATCCGCAACATGTGGACATGAGCAAAATGGTAATTAAATTTCAAAACACGTACTCACTTATCCGTAACTTGAATAAAGAAAATTCTTTTTCAGGAAGGAAATAAATAAGAGAAGCCAGTGACCCATTTGGCATTAGATTAAGGGGGAAGCAAGGGTTCTGGTAGATGCCAAAAAGAAGATCCTCCTGTCAGTATTATAAATGTTAGAAAAAAGTAGAGAGAAAAGAAAAAGAGAAAAGCAAAAGTGAAAATAGATTAAAAAACAAACAGGTGAAAACAAAAATAACACATATGTGAAATGACTGAATTAGTATACTCTAAACAAGTGATAAAGTTTGTATTTCTTTCTTCACGTGGATACTCTTAATTTACCGTTTAAGAGTTTATTACGCCTTTAAAGATATTTTCTATACTAGTTTTAATTTGGCCTGAACTTTCGGGCTAGCTAAAATTAGCTTATCGATTTAGCTCAAGACGAGAAACCGAATGCGAACATTATCAATCTTGTTGCAAAATCACCAATTTTTGTATCTAATTTTTTTGTTTTTGTAAAAAATTAAAAATTAAAAATTTTCTTTTTTTATCTTAAGCACCAAAATTGTCTTTTGACTCATAGCTCAATTGCCAATTGGATCGCTGCACAAAAGTCCAACAGCTGTTCTCCAATCCCACCGTCCATAAAAAAAAAAACAGAGGAAAAGAGAAAAGACTTTTCTTCGTTCCTTCTTATAAACGGACACTTCCCATTCTCAAATCGAGTCACTTCTCGCTGCGCCTCCCGCGAAACGAAACATCACCACATCCATGGCGTCTTTGTTGTCGTTGCAGTGACAACGGGAAGACTTTGGTCATCCACAAAGCCAAAAAATGGCGTACAACCACAATCAAATGCCGCAAGAACAGGTCCCCTTTCACCACTACACGGACCAGAGCCACCACCAGAGCAGAGACAGTATGCACAAGTTCTTCTCCGCCTCAATCCTCCGCCCCCAGAACTTCCTCCGGCTCGACTCCGAGTCCAACACCCACAACGACGACGCCGCCGCCTTCAACAATGACGACGGAGGAGGAGGAGAGGAAGAGATGGTCGAGGACGACGATAGCGGCGGCGATTACGAGAGCGCGAGGCATAAAGCTGAGATTTTGAGCCACCCGCTGTACGAGCAGCTGCTGAACGCGCACGTGTCGTGCCTCAAGATCGCCACGCCTGTCGATCAGTTGCCGAGGATCGACGCCCAGTTGACGCAGTCGCAGAGAGTGGTGGCGAAGTATTCCGTGCTGGGGAATGATGGGGTCGTGGACGGGAAGGAGCTCGATCAGTTCATGGTAATAGTTTCATGTTTTTTGGGGGTTCTTGTTCTTTTTGTTGATTTGTCACGAAGTTTTCGGTGGACTGATTCTTGATTTTATGGCTTCTCTTATGGAATTCTGGAAGTGTGTCTTTGTTAGTTTCTGATAAGTTTGTCATGGTCGGTCAATGCGATTCAGGTCTTGAGCCTGGAGCTTCAGTTTTACTGGGAATTTTAGCTTTTCCGTGCATGTAAACGACTGTTAAATTTCGAAACTTTCCTCTTTGTTTCGTTTTCTTTTGCAGTATCTGGACTTGTATTTGAACGGGAGGAATTTCTTGTAGAAATGTTTTTGTGGGTTCGGCGTGTTTGTAAGAAAGATCGGAACTGGACTTCGATGTTGCTTTCATATAATTAGCTGATGGTCCATTGATCCAAACGTGGTGGATAGTTTCCTTCTTTTTGATAGATTTGAGTAAGATGTGGCAGTTGAAATCTCGGTAACTCTGTTGAGTGTTCTCTTCGAAACCTGGTTGTTCTTCTGTTGCTAATGCTTCCTCAATTCTGCATTTCCTGTTCCTGAGGGTTTGGTTTCACGTTCTAACTTCAAGTTCCAATTGAGAGAGAGAGAGAGAGAGAGAGAGAGATTTGTCTTGTAGCTAGAGTCCTGCTTCCTTTTGTTTTTTGCTTCTTTTTCATGATCTGCTGGGCATTGTCGGCATTGTCTTCGTTTGAGCTTTGAAAGTGTGAGGTACGAAAAGATGTGTGAAGTTTAGTGGATAGAACGACTTTTTGGCTCAGGATTCTATTTATAATGTCCTCTTGTCGCATGTAGGAATCGTGCTGTTTGAGTACACTAATAATTCAACTTTTGAGAGTGCTTTGGAGAATCTGTTGCCACCTGACTCCACTTGTATGGTCTCGTACATGGTATCTCCCTAGATTTTTCCCAGCACAGAAACCAGCTTCAAGATCCTTCTGTCAGCTAATCTTTAATTGTTCTCCAAAAGAAGGATAAATATCTTACTGTAATTAAAATTGCCTGAAAAACTGACAGAGTGTGCATTCATTAACTCGAAGAGAGATGTCCTTTTGTGCTTCACTGTCCAAAATAACACGAATGAGCATTTGGAGCTTCCACAATTGCTTCCTGGGTCAACTGTAACTGATGTTCCTCATTAAAAAGTTTCCTGCAAATGAATAACAGGGATGATTGTCATGAAAACCTTTGGTGCAATAGTATCTGCTAGATGGCTTCCTTGAATCTCATATCACGTAGGTTAATAAACTAGAAGAATTACAGTCAAGTCTGCAGAACTTAATTCATCTTTTGAGATGACAGAAAATATGTCATGTATGCTCATCTGTGCACTGAGATCTTCTGTAATTTGTTGATCAGCACCAAAGTGCAGAATTTGATAAAACAAACTAACATGCATTAGAGGGCATGAAGAAATTTCTGCGGTCGTGACTGCTAAGCGGTTTTACATTGTATAGCTGATACATTTTGCGAAATAAATTTAAGTAAAAAAGTGTTGTTTCCTCGAATAAATGAAGGCCCTAAGATCCCATTAATTGCTTGAGACAGTATAAACTCTCATCATTAATTATTTTTACTCCAATCTTCTCTGTTATTTTGATATAATTTTTGCACTATTTTAGCTTCGAGGTCTGCACTGTAGTTTCTCATCTGATTTTTCTTGTCTTTCTGATGCAGACGCATTATGTTCTATTGCTCTGTTCCTTTAAAGAGCAATTACAACAACATGTTCGTGTTCATGCTATGGAAGCAGTGATGGCTTGTTGGGAACTGGAGCAATCACTTCAAAGCTTAACAGGTTCTTCCCTTTTCCTAATCGTATGTTTCATTGTCTCCTCCTGTAGATTACGTCCACTGAGTTCAGATTACCAATTGAATATATGCCTAGGTCTTGTGGAATCTCTTTGTGTGGATGTGATGGTGCAAATGAATATTCGAACTTTCCTCATATAAAGAGTAAATTGTAGTTTATTCTGATGTTTTAATCGAGTCATTATTCCTTGTAAAGGACCTTGGACGTTGCTAAGTATTGTGCACTCTCTCCTTGGTCTCTAGCGGATTCAATTTAAGGGTGTTTTGGTGTGACATCTGCTTTTTAACTTTTTGTTCATATATCTTTTTGTAAAGTTTGAAATTTCATTCTTTTTTGATTTTCTAATCATTTAAAATTCTATCAGAGTTTTTATTTTATTTTATTTTATGGGAAAGAAGCATTTTAGATATTTCCTGATGCTCTCTAATTTTATCCAGAAACTATGCTCTATCACAGAAGACTTATTAACATGACACCATATATTTGCTAATTATGATTTCCTCTCACATTGCCAAAACAGGAGTATCTCCCGGTGAAGGGACAGGGGCTACAATGTCCGACGATGATGAGGATCAAGATGATAGTGATGCCAGATTGTTCGATGGAAGCTTTGATGGGCACGACAGTACGGGATTCGGGCCTCTAGTTCCGACTGAAAGCGAGAGATCCTTAATGGAACGGGTGAGGCAAGAGCTGAAGCATGAGCTCAAGCAGGTATCCAGTTATTGCCTAGCACTACTTGTTTTGGTATATTACACTTTCTTATACAGTTGATTTACTTTCCGCTTCTCAGGGCTATAAGGAAAAGATTGTGGATATCCGAGAGGAGATTCTGCGAAAGAGGAGAGCCGGAAAGCTGCCCGGTGACACCACCTCTCTGTTAAAAGCATGGTGGCAATCACACTCCAAGTGGCCGTACCCAACAGTATGGATATTATGACTCTAATCTCATTGTTCTGTACCAGTTCATTCCAAACAATTCGCTGAGGTTTTCTTATTACTTCGCCTGCCTCAAAAATCATCTCAGGAGGAAGACAAAGCAAGGCTAGTACAAGAGACGGGCTTGCACTTGAAACAGATTAATAATTGGTTTATAAACCAGAGGAAAAGAAATTGGCACAGTAACCCATCGTCTTCCACAGTTCCCAAGAGCAAACGCAAGAGGTAGGCTGCTGAACATGCATTGTCAAAATTTTGGACTTCTCCGAGAATGATATCTCACTTTGATTCTGGAAGAAGCCATGCAGGTGATCCGGATAAAGAGAGACTTATGTAACGCAATGTGAAAAGCCACTTTCCTCCATCTATTGGTTCGCAACAGCCGCCCCATGTGAGTCCGTTCAACAGTAAAGGTCGCGGCCATAGTTACACGGGCAGAGAGAAGACAGCACTTCGAAGATGATATGGCAGAGCTTACGGCGGATCAACTATGCACACATCGACATACTTAAAACCATGCTTATGCAGAGGAAAGTTGAAACCCCCCCTCGGCTTCTCGCCTACCTCTTCCAAAAGGAGAAGTACATTGCTGTGATACTGTGTTTAACTTGCCAGAAACGTGATGTGGCACGATTGCTCTTAATTTATCTTGCAACAAACATTAGTGCTTATCTGATACTGACTTAATGATCATGTCTCTTCATGGTTGAGTTTTTACTTTCATAAGTTTCTCATTTGAAGCTCGTCCTGTCAAACTTTGAAAAAGGAGCTTACATAAGGCATCATTTCAGCAGAAGTTAGCTCGCTGGTGGCAAGAATTGCACTAGTCTTGCATCCTGGAAACAGGGTTTAAGGTTGCTTCTAGCACCATGTCAAAACAAAGAAAGGAAGGTTCCTACAATTCAACTGGTCAAAGGCTTGAAGTATCTTGTAAGAATTTACCTATTTGCTGGTTTCAGATAGAAGCAAGCTCATTGAAGAGGTCACAAGTTCTGATCGGATTTGAGTTTGAATGTTACACTCCAAACATGGACTGCCTAACATATTTGACCCTCAAAAGTCAAGAAAACTCTAGGCCGTCCACACTTTGACATGACAGGAGCAAATGATGATGGCTTTCGTAAAAGATGGATAGGAAGCATCAACCTCTTTGACATGACAGGATATCAACCTCTCTTTGAATCGCAAAAAAGAAGAAGGAAATAGCATAAACTAATTTTCCAATCCAAGCTCGGCGATTTTCGATCTTTCTCGCCAATCGCAAAAAAATTATCCAAAAAATTTTAAATTTATTATAATTATATCAATTATATTTTATTTTTTTTTCTTTTCTAATTTATTTCTAAAATTTTTACATTTATGTCAATTTAGTCTATTTGGCCGGTCGGCGCTAACGTGAATAATTTTTAATAATATTATTTTTTCATATTTTTTTTATTTTTATTTGTATTTGCCTTTTCCTCTTTTTTTTCTGACCTGTGATTGGCTGGAGGGAGAAGAAAGAAAAAGATAAAAAAAAATACTACTAAAATTGGTCACGTCAGCGTTGTCGACCTGCCAAATAGACTGAATTGATACAAATACAAAAGATTTAGGACGGAATTGGCAAAAAAAAAAAAGGGTTTACGACTAAATTGACACAATTGCAATAAGTTTAAAACTTTTTTAGTAATTCTCTTTGTGGACCACTATAGTATCCATAGCTTGCACAGTGCATTACCTTCAATTTTCTTGGCTAGAGAAATGAAGTTGCCCCTATCTAACAAGAATTCATAGTGATAATCGAAAAAAATTTAATTTTCATTTCTCGCATTTATTTTTTTTCTAATCTAATATTTCTAATTTTAATTTGTTGAATCAAGTCATCCTACTTTCTTATCAAGTTCTTTTGACACCAAATCCGGCCAAATCTAGCTAACTTGACTGTGGAGTACGATGTCAAAGTATGATGTGAACAAATTGCAGCTAATGTGGAGCCTATAGGGATGCCATAGCGGAAAATTTTAGCCAATGTGAATAACACCACAATATAACGTGAATAAAATTTAGCAATATGGATTCTCTCATGGACGTCCATGCTAGATAAATTTTACTCAACTTCACAAGCCAAAGACCACGTCAGTTGGAATTGGCGTCGGATGGTTAATTAGAAAATTTGAGAAAGTAAAATAAATTTAATTACACAATTAAAAGTATAGATATCTTGTTAGAAAAACGAAAAAAGTCACAAAAAAAAATATTAAATTGTGTCCATCGTGACACATTTACCTTAATTTTTTTCTCGTGACATAAAAAATCCTAAATTTGAAATTAAGTTACACATTTATCATCTATCAAGGTCCGTCAAATGATTTGTCAGCCAAAACAACGTTGCTTTTATTTCACTTAAGCCACGTAGGCGCTATGTCAATATTGTTTGCTTTCCGGCATCCATGTAGGCAGATTTTAAAGGTCTCTGTTTTCTTTGTAATCACACAAAAAAGAGAACAATATTTAACGTGGTTCAGTCAACTAAGGAGAGAACTCTTGGAAGCCTACATCCACCATGAGAAACCCCCAAATCGTCGTATCATGATTTCATTATCTTTAAATAAGATAGAGTTTTTATTTCCTTGAGCCAAATTTCCTATTAAATTTGAATTCTGCTGACTAGTCGTTGTTATCTTTCTAACACTCCCCCTCCAAGCTGGGGCGAAGATGTCTCGGAGGTCAGCTTGGTCATCACACGCCGAAAAACTTTGGTGGAACTTTCTGATGTATGGAGTTTCAATTGTCTTGTCTTGAACTTTCTCACGAATATAGTGAGATTCGGCTATGTGCTTGGTCCTTTCATGAAACACTAGATTTGAAGCAATATGAATTGCTTCTTGATTATTGCAAAGTAATTTCATAGAAGTTTGTACCTTATTAAGACCCAAATCCCGCAATAATAAACGAAGCCATACTAATTCACATGTGGTTGAAGCCATGGCTCTGTACGCTGCTTCTACACGTAATCTAGCTACAACGCTTTGTTTTTTGCTCTTTCCTATTCATAGAATCAGTAGGGGGACGATACTCACGAAGTTCATGCCACTTCTTTTTTAGAATTCCCAGATGGTAAATGGTTGATTGGAAACTTGCTCGGTATGAGCAATTTCCTATTGCAACTCGAAAATTCGAGAGGCATTATCTTCATGACCATAGATGTCTTTAAGAGCCTCTTCCACAGAGATTCTGCCGTTTCGGAGTAAGCAAAAATTTCGTAAATTTGAGGATCCATGGAGTTGAAGATCACTACATGACCAAGCTATCAGTAGATTTCCATTCAGCATATTTAGGATCGGTTCATGATGGGGCTTTGATCGAACTATTGACATGGCCAAACTTGGATCGTCCTCTAAGGGCAATTGTAATTGCTCGAAAGATAGTTTCTTCCATTAAAAAGAAAGGATGTCAATCTAATGCTCATCTCATTTGAGCTAGATCGACCAATATCAGTGGAGATTGAAGAACTACCATTATAACAAGAATAAACGAGATGATCGCATCAAAAGTAGAATGAAGCGGCAAATAGTGACTTTGATAGCACTTACTGGCTCTGACACCATGTTATCACACGAAAAAGGAGAACAAGATTTAACGTGATTCAGTCGACCAAGGAGAGAACCCTTGAAAGCCGTATCACCTTAGGGATGTCGTTATCTTTAAATAAGATAGAGTACATCTCTAGGGATAAACATGAATATCTATTTGAAAGGAAAATACAGTTGTTATTTCCTTCTTTATTGATTTGAGCCAAATCTCCTACTAAATTTGAATTCTGCTAGTCGTCATTATCTTTTCAACAGTCTCCATTGACAGAACTTTGACGGATGATAATGTGACACCCATGTATAAGTTTGGATTTTTTGTTGTGTCACGGATTCTTTTTAGGGTAAAAATATCATAATGGGTATAATTTGAGGGTTTTTTTTTTTGGTGGCTTTTGCCCTCAAAGAAAAAGATGAAAGTATAAGGATGAAAATGTATAATTCATCCAATAAAACAATGAAATTAACGAAAGGTGTACACAAGAACCACCAATATATGTAACAGAAAAGGCAAAGAATTGCCAATCAAAAATAAAATACCCTAAACGAAACAATAGGCTGAAAAAAAAAAATAGAAAGAAAATCTCTTTCATCTTCATGACAGTCCAATGCCAGCTTGTCTCTCCTGATCATTTTCCTTCCTGAAACTACTCACAAACCTAGCAGAGAAACCCTTCATCAGCAACTCATCTTCCTCTTCTCTCTTACCAGCTCCATCGAAATTGAGTGCGTAGCTCTCTGCATCATATCCAAACCTGCTGTTGTTGTTGTTATTCCTCTTCTTATCCGATCTCCAATACCCACCAACCTTCCTTATGAAGTTCTTCCACTTTGGCCCCGCCACCACTTCGGTGAACTCCCTCACTTTCTTGAACTTGCTCATCGCCCAAGACTCGTCCGCGTCGCCGTCACGGCGCCGCATGTAAGGGTGTGCCCTGTCGCCCCCGCCCCGCCACCACTTGAGGCAGAACCAGCCGCACCCGCTCGGAGATACGTCGTCCACATAGTAGTCGAAGCCATCCTCTCCTTCACGTCCATGTTCTTGAATTGGTGAAGGGCAAGAAGCCATGAGAGAGAGAGAGAGAGAGAGAGAGAGTCTATGAAGGTCCTTTGATGAGGAAAAAGTCTGATATATAGCAGACACGAGAGAGGAGGAAGTACCAAAGAAAGAGCGCGTCAGCTTATGAGGGCGAGCGTGTTTAGGAGGGGAAAGAGAAGCAGCCAAGAAACAGCCGACGCCGTAGTTTGCTTATACAATTCAAAAACAAGAAAACAGAAACAAACATCCAAGTGGATTCCGAATCATATTCAAAAACCCACTCCACTGGATTGAGGAAAAACAACATTGACAGCTCTACGCAAAAACGGGTTCATAGTACAGCCGCCAAAGCCAGACACATCGGCTGCTCAACTCCATCCAAGTCAAAGTGAACGTGGTATGGCGAATGAACCACCCTTGAATGCCAGTAGGCCATTTCATTATATACTGTAACAAGACGCGAAACCGGCAAAAAAGCCAATCGAGAATCAAAGAATGGAGGCCCAGCCTCGTCAAGCATGTATCTTGGGAAAAAAAAAATGAAAAAACACGAAACCGACGCTGTCAGCACATAATAATGAAATGTACTTTTCTTATACCATTCACACATAAACACATCACCCATTTTTACGATTCAACATACAAAGACGAGGAAGAGCCAACTATCAACGCCAGCTTGTCCGGTATACTCTGTATTTCACTGACTATATAGAACACCTATGAGTGATTTTGCATCTTTTGAGAGATCCTCACGGACATGGATCGCAGTTCGTTTGCAATTTTGGTGAAGCTTGGTCTTTCCGATGACTCCGCTGACCAGCATCTCTCCATCAGGGATCTCCATTCTGGATCACAGGATTCCGGTACTGGCGGTCGCAGCGTATTGTTCACGATACCACCTAAATTAATTGGAGTCTCAGAAATCAGCAGCAAATATTCAATCAATATTAAAGCAAAAAATAGGATGAACTTATACCTATGATGGCCCCATAATGCAAATCCGCGTATGGTTCTTCTCCAGTCAATAGTTCCCACATCACGATGCCGAATGAGAACACATCAACCTAAGCAGTAGGTTGTCGTTGAACATATTGCAGTAAAAGTAAATGTATACCAATACAAACAACCGTACACATTCTACCACACGTATACTAAGAATAATTAGGGAAGTGAAAGTATAAGGTGAGACGCCAACCTTCTCAGACACGAGACTACTGCTGCCATTCAAAAGCTCAGGTGCCATCCAAGGAAGCGTTCCTCGCACTCCACCTGATATCAGCGTCTGACATTTTACCTTGGACAGGCCCAGATCACCAACCTGAGATATGTAAAAGATCAAATCAGGGGACCTTTCAGAAGTTCTGGGGATAACAAAATTTTGTCATCCTACAAAGAACAGGACAGATATTAGATCCGTGGCAAGGAAATAGTAAGTATCGAGATCGACTCGAGGCAAATTCAAGTCAAACAACGAGAGCGAAAAAGATTCCATCACCTATCATCTGTCGACAACAGACTTCACGAATCTAATCTAATCAAATGATGAGCTATTCTCCGGTTAACAAAACCCAATTGTCATAACGTCGCTAACATGCTAGTTGAACTCGGCATCTCTGTGGAACAAAACAAAATTGATTTGAGAGTGTCCTTTAGCAAAAGAACTTCCAACAAGAAAACTTCCAAAGAGGGGAAAGTACCAGAAATTTAATATTCAAATTATCATTCCCACCTCATGCAAGAGAAACACTTTCAATGCAGCCACAGATCATGCAGGAGCTGCACAACTACACTGCATTTAAAATTAGACAGCCTACAGCTGTATCAATAAGCCAATGACAAGCAAGCTTTATGGATGAACTGAGAGTTGCAGCAATCGTGCTTCAGGCCTATTGCACCGATTGTGCAAACACGAGTATAACTTAGCGTATGAGTAAACAGACGGATACAAGAACAATTGTGAAGGTGTGCACTATCCTCGAAGTACAAGCTTTGCAACTTCCAGACAGATATTTGTCAATATATCAATCTTGCTTCTTTTTTGGCAGATGAGTGGAAACTATATTAAAAAAGACAAAGTTGCTTCAAACTAATCGAGTCAGAATAACAGGAACTGCTATAATTCCCCTGTTTTGGTTTATGGTGTTCTTTCCACAGTTTGAAACAGCAGAACAAGTTATCCCGTGTCAGCAACATCACTTTGTCATGAAGATCTAATTATGTCCCTTCAGAAACTGCAATCTAACACATAAACACCAATGTTCTTTTGAGTGCTAAAACATCAACCCCAACATATCTACAAACAGAGAAACTGGGATCAGCACATGCCCAAATAGAGCAAGTAATTTGGTCATTCTTGATGTCCGTTGTTTCCCACTGAATCACTCAACAGCTCCAGGAGCAAAGTTTGTATCCTCTTTCAGAGTAGAATAGTATCAAGGTAAGCACAAAATTACACAAGTTCTTCATAACGAGTCAATGAGCATGCACAAGTAACTCACAGCTGTGCATTAGAGACTTCACCTTATCACTCAAGCATAGAAAGAAGAGAAGAGACAAGGGAATCAGTGTAATAAAGTTCAGTATTGTGAACTCCAATCAACCATCCATCCACTGACCTTACAGATTGGTCGATGGGGATCTCGAAGATTGACAAGAAGGTTGTCACTTTTCAAATCAAAATGCACTATGTTCTTCCCATGCAAGTATTCCATACCAAAGGCCACATCCATTGCAATCAGCAGACGCTTACGCTTGTCAAGGTTCCTGATAAGAACTTAGTTTAGTAATTTGTCTTTTACGACAAATCAAATTCAAAACTAAACAATGAAAAAACTAATGAAAAAGTGGCCTAATGGTTGCTGAAGTCTTCAAACACCCAACATATGCACGTGCGCAGGTCCACACAAGTATGCACATCCGCACACAGGCGTGCCCACATACAGACATGTGCATGCACACGCACACACGCACACGCAGAGAGAGAGAGAGAGAGAGAGTCGTACCTTTCGCTTTTCTGCAAAGCATTTCGCAAAGAACCATTAACCATGTACTCTGTTACTGTTGCCACAGAACCTCCAGGGCCATCAAGCACAACACCATAAAAGGCCACCACATTTGGATGATGCAAGTCAGCAAGCTTGATTGCCTCATTCCAGAAATCATATCTCTGTCTCAGCATAGCAACAGTGCCAAGGATTCAGAAATAATACTAATAACTATCCAAAACAAAAAAAAGCAAGAAGATCCACACCATTCGCTCTTGCTCTGAGGGCTTCCCGGAAAAACACCTATCATTGATCCGTTTGATGGCTACATCAGTACCCCTCCATTTTCCATGATAAACAGTCCCATAGGTGCCAGAACCTAATTCTCGCAACTCTTCAAGGTCACTGTTCTTAATTATCTGCAGAATAGAAATCCAAGCCAATCAAGATCTGAGTCCCAGGAAAACTGAACATATATCAGGGCAAAGCAAATCTCTCACTTGCAAGCGACCAATGTCATCTGATACAGGAAATCCGAAATTCGCCCTCTCTGCCCCTGTAGAATTAGCATCCTACATGAAAAATGCCAGATATACTCGATCATTAAATTGATGCACTTGAAGGACGAAGCAACCCGATGAACACCAACACTTTTAAGAACACGAGACAGCTTAAGCACCTCAGTGTCAGCTTCTTGCTGCACATCTTTTTCCTGGTATGCTTCATGAGCGGATTCATTTCCTTCATAACCAGTTAAGTCAGGATTAGAAGAAAGAGCTGACTGAAGAACAGAAGCAGCTACACCCTCAGCAACATTCTGAAGCTCTTGCTTGATGAGATCCTCTGCTGAGCCTACAGAAGAGAAAGTTAAACAACTATAAAAAAGAAAAAAAAATGAAAACTACCTTTAGAAACGTAGAAAAACCTATAAAGAACAACCTTTGGAAGATGGAAAACGTTCTGAACTGATGTAGTTTGTAAAATTATTGAATTGCTGGACTTCATCCTCCAACTGTACTTCCGCATGCAAGTCTCTGACCTGTCCGGACCGGTTATCCAAGAACTGATCCTTAGCTCCAAGGCCTTCTTTTCTCAGTGCAATTTTGGTAGGTTTTGGAGGAGGAAAATGAGTATCATTATTAAAATTCCAGGGATCCTGGTTTATGAAAAGTGACTTTGAAGGATCCTGGATATCATCAGTCCTACCATTCAAGTTTATAGTTCCAATTTCACTAGGAACATTCACTGGCTGGAATATAGAAGCATCGTTGTTCCATGGAGCACTAGAAGAAATTCCCTCAGTCAGAGAGGCCAAGCCAACCCCAAAGAACACAGGGTTGCCATGATAGACACCTTCAGGTTCTGCTTGAATAACTATCCTGGATTGTGAATTTGATCTTGGAATACCAACATTAGGTGGTTGAGATACGTTTTGAAATTCCACAGGTCGAAAATCACGCAAATAAGGAATTTCAGGTGCCGAAACAGCAGAGGTCTCGGAAATTGTGGCTTGAGTAGTCTGGGGAAACATATAGGAAGCATCAGGGAAAACGTCCCCTTTCAGATTTTGCTGTACCTTTTGCATCAATATGTCTGCCTTCCTTTGTTCTTCACTTGGCAACTTACTATGCTCAACAATGGCAGGCATCTGAGGGGGGCTTATCAGTAAAGTTTCCATTCTCTTATCAATGGGTTTTACAGGATCCATGGAAATGGAATAGTCCAGATTATCTACTCTAGATTCGACACCAGGAAATCGAGAATACTCTTTTGAAGATTCATGAACCTGGTGTTCAGATGACTGAGCAGGTTTGCCTCCCACAGGACAAGAATCGGCAGTAACTGGCTTGCTAGCAATGGCATCCGGTTTAAGCTGGGCTTTAGCCGGGAAAATATGCTGCTGTACACCTATTTCAGGAGAAGCCTCTGGAACGACACCCATGAATGCACCAAATGGGGACTGGTCATTGCCAACAAAGCCCTGCTTCCTAGAATCAGGATAGTCCACTTTTGGAAAAGCAGCGCTCTGATTTTCATGTCTTGCCTGCAAATCTTCTGGAAGCTTTTCCTTGTGAGCAGAAACTTTAGGTTGAGTGCCATTTCCTGGATCAATTAGACCATCCCCTGGGGTTCCACTTACCACGACCCTGCTCATTGGCCAAGATTGTACATTGTCTTCCAGGCGGAGACTATGGTAAACTGAGCTTGAAGCCGGTATATGACCAGTAGTACTGTCTCTTTGTTCCTGCAACAAGGTATCAGAATGTGCATGAGGCAAGGCCTTTTGACACATAACGCATTCATCAAACCTCTGAACATTCTCAGCCTGCTGATGGGTTCTTGATCCATCAGAGTAAACTACCTGTCCTGGAGGATACACTTGATGCCAACTATAAGCACCACCAACCATCGCAGGAGGTGCCTGGACTTGATATGCGTTGTGATTTGGCTCAACAGGAAGGAGAAACAACCTCTGTCCAGATGTTCCATCATGCCCCAACTGAGTTTGTTGAGGATGAAGTAACGGCTGAACTACAGTTGGCCTCAAACCCACCTGCGAAGAAGCAGGAACCATTGTCATATGCACGGGAGATATGAACTGATGTGAATTACCACTGACAGCACTCTCAGAGAACTGTTGTTGGGTATACACAGGCCCAGATGTTCCCAACAGATGATGATTTGAAAAACCCATCGAAGGAGGCACTGGAACATAATCGGTGTGGTTGATGTTCTCCTTGCGCTGATCCACATAACCCTGCGTGTAAGGTGAAGCTGATGGAATTCCTCCTGCTGCTTGCTGCATATCATAAGCCAATGGTCTCTGTGGAACGGATTTCTCAATCTCCGGTTGTAAAGATGATGCTTGGAGAGGGCCAGACTTGACTACTGGAATGCCGACAGTTGCAGAAGAATCATCAGCATAGGTTGTAGGGTTTTGATCAACAAAAAACAATTTTGAAGTATCACTAGAGGAGGCTACATTTCCTCCAGGAGATAACGTGCGGGTTGATGGCGCCCCACTTAAATCTTCTTGGATAGGAACTGCACTATCAACAGCTTCATTACCGCTAAAATCAGAATTTTGCGTGGATGTTGCACTTGCTATACTCTCTTTCCTAGTAATGCCACTGCCCATACCATCCATTATACCATTGACCGCTTCAACATATCTCTGCCCACTACTGTGCAAGTCCCCAAACTGAATTCCTGAAGAATCAAGCTCAGAAGCAGAGAAAAGAAAAACTCGTATCTTAGCCGATCCATCTGAAGACCTCTCGACCAACTTCTCATACTCTTCCATCATATTATCAAGATCATCAGGACATGAAACTGAAACTAGAGCATCAAGATCCTCATCAGGGAGCTGGTACTTAATAACAACTGGCTGCCCATAAGTATCCACCATCTTCCGCTCTAACTCATTAAAGCTCACATCTCTCCTGATGCTGATGATTCTTGTTTGGCCTCCAACATATCTCAGCATACCATCACTTGGTCTAGGTAAGATTTTACCCCCAAAACTACACAAGAATTTAACTTTCTTTCCTGACACTGAATCTTCACCCCCTTCTTCACTCGGCTGACCAACCCCACTTCCACTACCTTGGTTGCTCAAATGGGGCCTCCGGCCAATTCCTGAATGATTACTAACCTGCTCTTCCACATTCCCACTGTCCCTTCCAACCAAATTCCCGCCAGAACCACTCCGATTCACAATTTGACCTCCGACCTGATCCACTGCATTGCTGACAATCCTATTCCCTACATAAGGGCCTTGACCAAACCCTGGAACTGCCTCATTACCATTCTGATCAATGGCACTCACCAGACTAGGGTTATAACCAAACCCGACAGCTGGATTTACACTCATATGTCCATAAGGAACTGGCGCATGAGGATACCATGCGGCAACACCAGGCGCACCATTTGAGTATCCCAAGCCTCCGTATCCAACGTCCGGAACCGTTGCCGGATAGAAGACCGATATCGACTGAGGGCTACCGGCCTCGTGAGCATGGTTAACGAAAAACCCTTCCCCATTCCGGGTGGCAGTCGTGGGCTGCGCAATGCGGGGCTCCTCGGCCGCGGTCCGAGCCAAGTTGAGGGGTCTTAGATCCATGGGGACCGAGCTTTGGTCAGATGCCATTGTTCTAACGAATACTCACCACAATACAACCCGATTCAGGCAATGCAAGGAACAGCGCAAAAGCGAGTTTCTCTTTTTCCCTAACAAATTACGACTTCCCTTATTCGAGTCCTCCTATTTACATTCAGATTCTGGACAGTTCTCGTAACACTGCACCAAACCCAATTGAGATTGAGCAGATTTAACCTTGAAAAAAACGATCTTTCAACAATCCCAAACAAAAGAAAACAAAAACCGACAAAAGAGCAAAGTAAACAACTGAGAATTAGATAAGCACCTACCGCAGAGAGAGGAAGAAGAGAGAAGCGGGCTGAGTCGGCGGAGAACAGCGCTCGAGCGATCCACTAGAGCAGATAAGAGCTCCACCTTAGGGCTTTGCTTCGTTCTCTCTCTCTCTCGTCTCTCTCACTACTACCTCTCCGGGAACTTCAGGGGCATACGCAGTCGTCTTCTCCTCAATTTTCTGTGTTTTCTTGAAACCTCTTCTTGTTTCTTCATTTTTCTCGTTTCTAAATGGAGGCGTAATTTGGCAAGTTATTGTTTAATCAATTTCATTTCATTTCTTAGGAACGAAGGAAGTACTAGAGAGAGAGACAGAGGCACGTGGAGTGGGGCATGCAAATTGGAGTTTTTGAAGGAAACATGAAGACAAATACTTGATTGCCATTCGTTTTGAATCCAATTAAGGTTGGAAATTTTCGATTAAAAATCGAATGATATTTTATTGGGAGGCAAATAAAGAATCTGAAAAGCTTCGTATTCAAGATCTTTTTCTTCTGACAAAAAAAAAAAGATTTCATGTTTTGATATTATGTGAAATTTCATGAAGCTACTGTCAAACCCGTTCTAAAATCATAAACTATTAAATGAATGTGTGATTTAACATTTAATTACTCCAACAATGACAAACACATACGTCACTTATTGTATTCTATTTTTCATTAAGGAGATACGACCAATTTCATTTAGTCTTGATCGGATGGATAATATTGCTATTCAAAAGAAAAGGAATATATATATCTCCTTTCGGATGGATAATATTGCTTCATTGACTGTTATTTCTGGTCGTTGTTTGGTTGGTAAATCCCAAACCATGCAACATATTGTTTAATGAATGCTTTCTCCTTTAAGAAAAAAAAGAAAAAAAATGGTAGTTTAAACTAAAGGTAATTAATGCTTGCATAGGCTTTTTCACTTTTCTATATTTTTGCTTTAAGTATGGGTTGGTATGGGTTGAATGGATAAGGTGGGTCAAAAAGTGAAGAAAGTGACAAAAAATGTAGAGTGACCGCCATGGGATAAGGCCTTTGAATGATGGAAGAAAGATAAATTTGGTGCCTTTTGTTTGGAGCATATATACATATGAAAGACATCACATATGTTCTACAATCTACATATAGGCCATTCTATCTTATAATTGGAAAAGGGTCTCCTCTTTTAGTCAATATATAAACAATTCAAGACCAATATATCATCATTATAAAAGGGTCAAAGTTGGGTATGATTAAAGAAAGCCAATTTGTCTTCCACATTTTACACTGCTTGCCCTTTCAATGGTGATATCATTCCATTGTTTAAACTATCATCAAATGGCTCTCTTTTTTTTTCTTGTTACAGTTTCAACTAGCAGTGAAGCGTGGCAAAGATGTATTTTTCTAAACTACCGACGGAGTACTCGGCTTATCAATTCGTACGTAACAATCTATTTCATTGAAAAACGTATAGATGCGTCGTCTACTTAAAAAAAAGTTAGATCTCATTTGATCAAATACGAAAGATTGTTTCGCAGTGTGTGTAAACAACAGTATTGAAACTGCTCTCCAACGATGATAGACATAGATCAACTCGTTCAACTCATGCTTGAATCATTTTCTTTTTCTTTCAAAGGGTATAGGAAAGAAAATATCGTGACCTGAAATCTTACAATACACCTTGCAAGTCTCGACGTTGCCATTTGGTTAAAATATGAGAAAGTAAGAATGGCCAGGTGTGGATCTTCTCGTTTCATGTCCTTGCAAAATATCGGCGACGAATTGCCCTTCGCATGTGAGGCAACAAATCTACGACGAAAGACTTGTCAAGTGTGCATCCCATGTGAAAATACTTCTCGAGTTTGTTATAAGTCGGGCTTTACACGAAAAAGCACAAGATCGGGATCATTAAGGGAGAATCCGGGATTTTAAATTCCAATCTCGCTTTTCTGTCAAGTTATTCGATCAGACATTAATGGTCTTTGAACTGTTAAGACGGTCGGTCGGTTAGGGCGCGCATGGCAATACTTTTGCTCTACAAATCAATTTCTAGTCATAAGTTGATTTTTCTATTTCTAAAGAGAAGTAATTTTTTTAAACTTCTTCAAGTGGCTCCAAAATTACTTCTGGAGCAGAAAAAATGCTCTCAAAGTAGAAAAATAAAGTTGTGTAACCAAACGAATTTCTATTTCAAAAATTACATTATCAAATGAATTTCTGCTCCGAAAATATTGTCATGCGCCCCCTTAAATTTCACGATATAGCATGTCCGTAACCCTAGCACCTTTGCATGAATTATATACGTGACCCAAAGGTTTTGACTTGCGGGGTCTTCTCTTTTCCCTTTCACGGGGAACAAGTCGACAGAACTTGACGTGACATAACGATACACGTTCATGTACACATCCCATTCACTGCTGTCCTGGTGCATGCGTGATGTGTCTCTGTATTGAACTTTCCCACCAACTTCATCGAAAGCCGCCTTACTTTCCCCAAGAAATAGAATACACGAACAACGTTTGTCCCCACGAATGGTCTCAACATGGTAAACAGCAAATACCTGATTGCGACTCATCGCACCAACTTTGTTTCATTTTTTTTTTTTTTATTGTTTCTCTTTTTTCCCGTGAGTTTGCTATTCAAGACTCCTTTTGCTTCACTGAAAATGAATAATTTTTTTTTTATAAAAAAAATCTCAAAAAATGACCGCCTGTATAATTTGAAATAGTTGGTCAATGAAAAAAGCTGTCATTATCGACAACAATTTATGTCTACACATTTCTAGAGACAATGAAAATATTTGTACGTCGGCTATTCATTTTTTTTAAGCGATACAATCAATCATTTTATGAAAATATTTTTTAAATTATTTATTTTTCGCGAAACAAACGAAAACCTAGAATGTTTTTGAGACCTACTTTTGTTTTCATAATCCTGCATGATGATTTTAATTCAATTGAAGACGATTTGAGTAGGTTCTTTTCTTACTAGGAAGTTCATAAAATAAATTATGTTCTTTTCCCCCCCTTTACATTCCATGGGTGTACTGAGTGTAATATTTTGTGGTTGTTAACAAATTGTTGTCTTTTTCACCAGTCTTTTTCATTCACGATGACTCAACCGACATGCCTAATTAAATTGAAATGGAAGGAACTAGATGTTCCTGTTCCAACAACATTAGGCTTGTTGACTGTTAGACGATCTCTTATTGATATTCTGGCCCAAGGGCCATTATACCTTTACTGTTTGCAATCTTCTGCTGCTTCAATATTCTGCCATTGATTATTAACGATTCAGGCAATTGCACAGTGATATTATGTACCTATTATTGCAAAATATTGTAGATTAGCACAATATTCTGCCCATGCACTAAAGTCTTATCGATGGAATCGAAGTGGTTCAAAACCATGTTAGAATCTGACGATTCTCGCTACCTTATTCATTCATATGTTTAGCAAATTTATTCTGCAATATCACCGGTGGTGTTAGTAGATTCGTGAATATTGCCATGATGTGGCACCAAAGTTTACACCCTCTAAAAAGATTTGATATCTCTTATTGATCTATTCAAGATGATCTGAATGGGCAAGGCAACTTCAGTTTTCTCCATTCCCCTTATTATGATAATTTATTAGCATCGAATATATCGAAAGAGTAGAGAAAGGACGCGATAGAGAATGAATTTGGAAAAACCGAGACTAAAAATAGAATCAATACATATGAAAAACCTTTGGAACCGGTCTCAGAGAAGCAAGAACGGTCAAACAAACGATAGAATCGCTTCGGTCAAACAAACCTGATTGGCCAATAGGCATGCAGCCCTGGCCCTGCTGGTAAACGGAATGGGGGGTGGGGACGCTAGTATCATAAGTGCGGGGTTCGACTCCCGCGCTCTGCAAAGATGCAAAGCAAACGTTAGAAAAAGGAGAGTTAGATATAGGGTAGACCAAAAAAACAAAAAACCCGATTGAGCCAACACTAAATGAACCGCTAATGTGGTGAGACAATGTTAGCTAGTAGCTGTTGGAAAATTTAGCGAATGGGATGAACAATGGAATCAGACTTTGAGGCATGTGATAACACTCTCCGTAAGGATTTATTTACCCCACAACGTTGCTAATAGTTTCCTGCAAATATCCTCAAGGATACAATAAAGTCTCAATGAGAATAGCAGATAACAACTCTGATATTTCTCCAGGATCTCTCTACGAAACAATTGAAAAGAATGGCTGTATTTCTCTTGAAAGAAAAAAAAATGGAAGATAAAGTTCTGAATTGACCAGACACGTTTAGAAATATATAGAGAAAATGTTTGAATAGACACGACTTTTCAAAGGTTAAGAAGTTATGTCCGAACAGACACAATTCGAACACACCTCTTCAAAGGTTGTAGAGCCCTATGTGAATAGTCACACTGTTTCACAAGAAAACAATGGTAATTGTTGATTAGCGCCAAATTTAGTCTGCGTGCGCACTCACATCTTTTCGATGTGGGACAAGGCACCTCTTAGTTTGTTTGTAAAACAAACGACCAATAGTAGCTGCCGACGTGGCAAAGCCATAGACAACATGTGGTAGAGTATGGAATTAACATGTTGGATGGCATGTTCTTCAGTCTGATGTGGTAGATGACATGATAAATGGCATGGCGATGATTGGACGTCACTTGGTCGTTGGTTTGACGTGTAAAAATGACATCAGCAAGCACGGGTGCGAGGAAGACCGTTGGCATGTGTGGGGGCACATGAAGTACATTATGTTAGGATTCGACGCACAAACCACAATGAAGTAAAGCATAAAAGCGAGAAAAAAGAAATCGAGATACAAGGTTTATCCTGATTCATCCTTAAACTAGAGTTACGTCCAGCAAATGATTCTACTATAATTTGTTGTTGCCAAGTGTTCGTATGTGCAAAATAAAGTTGTAAGACAAACCTGAAATCAATGAGTAATCCGAATGTAGGCGTATGATCCGAGCCCAATGAATTCACCTTGTGTCCTTAAGACAATTTGTCCCCTCCACCGGTACTCAAGGTTTTTGAACAATTGCCTCTCGGGATAGAATGGATCGTCTTTCCTTTGAAGCGGTACTTCTTCAAAGAAAAATCTTCGAACGCAACTTCGTAGGCTAATCGCACAAACGACAATGATGATTATGAAGAACGAAGGAAATCCAAAAATCACTGAACCCCTCGAATGAAGCCAATGTTTGTATTTATAAACAGTGATGCGGTTAAAAAATGAAGAGTTACTAATCCGAAAGGATATCAGTGAAGCGATTGAAAAAGAACGAAGAGTCACGAACTCGAACAGATATCTTTTAAACTTCGAACTAACATGTTTATTTAAGAAAAAATTTCCAGACAAACATGTCTGTTCGGTTGGGATGAAAACTTCGAACAACCATGTCTGTTCGGTCGGAATGAAATAATAAGACTGACGAACAAACATGTCTGTTCAGTTGGAAAAAAGAAAGAATAAAACTGATGGGCTCCAAAACGAATAGGACCAGGCCCAGACCCAGACCCCGCCCGATCCGATCCGAGCCGAGTCGGCGGGCGGTGGCGGCGGCGCGCGCGCGCGGGCCGACCCAGCCTTGTGTAGGTCCTCTCCCTTCCACAAAAGTGGGGTGCCCCTTGGAGCCCAAACCCATTAGAGAGGCTCCTCTATTTAAATCCATCTCACATCTCTCTTCTATCCAATGTGGGACTCTCTTCATCCACACTTCTCATTCACTTTCTATGGGATTTACACACCAAAATCCCAACAATCCCCCACATGAATGAGACGTTTCAGATATCATGACTCTTCATGTATGCATGAGATGCAATGTGCGATTATTCCATGAGAGAACGTTGCATCGGGATAAGTAGTCTGAGACTTTGAACTTTTTCTAGTGAGACCTATCGGACTTACTCAGTCAATCAGTAGACTTGATGTCTTTGAACTGTCGACCTTTGGTGTAAATCAAGACAATAGGAATCACACAACTATCTCTCAAACAAAGTTGGCTCTCACTGTTGTGTTCGTTTTGGCCATGAACATTTCATGGTTGGCTTTCGAGAATTCGGCCTTTTAAATTCTGCATAGAAGCGGCCCTCACCTCACACTCACATAGTTGATTTCTGAATATGTGGTATATCACATACTAGAATCAGAATCATTAAAAGCTTATGCTTAACCTATACATATCAATACTGTCTCCATATGGGAATGAGTAAGAGTTGACAGTACTCTACACTGTCTGCATAACTTGGTTGTCCCTTTGAACCTAGATCTTCGGATCTCTAGTCAACTATGTAGGACTTATTTTATAGGTCTTAAACCTATTCCCCTTGATGTTTTCACGACCATATCTCTAGTTAAGCCTTTTGTTAATGGATCCGCAACATTATCTTTTGACTTTATATAGTCAATCGTGATAATTCCACTAGAGAGTAGTTGTCTTACAGTATCGTGTCTTCGACGTATATGCCGAGACTTATCGTTATACATGACATTCCTTGCCCTACCTATTGCCGCTTGACTATCACAATGAATACACACAGCTGGCACTGGCTTAGGCCAATTAGGAGTATCTTCTAAAAAAATTCGAAGCCACTCTGCTTCTTCACCAACCTTATCCAAAGCAATAAATTCTGCTTCCATAGTAGATCTCGCAATACAAGTTTGTTTTGGATGATTTCCAAGACACTGCTCCCCCACCAAGTGTAAACACATACCCACTTGGGCATTTTGTATCTCTTGTGTCGGTTATCCAATTTGCATCACAGTATCCTTAAAGTACCGCTGGATATTCTGTGTAATGTAGAGCATAGTTTTGAGTATGCTTCAAGTAGCCCAATACACGTTTCCTAACTTTCCAATGGTTTTCATTTGGACTAATTGTAAATCGACTTAACTTGCTAACAGCACAAGCTATGTCTGGCCTAGTACAGTTCATGATATACATTAAACTGCCTAGTATACTACCATACTCATTCTGAGCTTTGCTTTCACCAGTATTCTTTGAAAGATGTAAATTAACATTTATCGGAGTCTTTACTGGTACAATATCTAAATTCTTACACTTTTCAAATATCTTCTCAATGTAATGAGACTGTGATAGAGTTAATCCTCCAGATGTTTTATGGATTTTAATCCCTAGAATAACATCTGCGACTCCCATATCTTTCATATCGAATTTACTTGTGAGCATGCGTTTGCTCGCCTTGACAACCTCACCATCGCTGCCCTTTATAAGCATGTCGTCTACATACAAGCACAAAATGGCAAAACCATTATGAGTGTTCTTAACATATATACATTTGTCACACTCATTAATCTTAAAACCATTCTACAACATGGCTTGGTCGAATTTAGCATGCCATTGTTTCGATGCTTGTTTCAAGCCATAGAGTGACTTGATAAGCTGACATACTTTCTTTTCTTGTCCTGGAACAAGGAACCCTTCAGGTTGTTCCAAATATATTTCTTCTTCCAGATCCCCGTTTAAGAAAGCCGTTTTCACATCCATTTGATGGATTTCAAGCTTATACACCATTGCTATAGCAATTAGCATACTTATAGATGTAATTCTAGTAACAGATGAGTAAGTGTCAAAATAATCAAGACCTTCTCGTTGCTTGTATCCTTTTACCATAAGTCTAGCGTTATATTTATCAATAGTACCTCCCGCTTTCATTTTCCTCTTAAAAATCCACTTACATTGTAGTGGTTTATTACTAGGAGGGAGGTCAATCAATTTCTAGGTATGGTTTGACAAGATGGATTCAACTTCACTATTGATAGCTTCTTTCCAAAACGGGGTTCCTAGGGATATCACAGCCTCTTTGAAGGTCTGAGGCTCATTCTCTAATAAATATGTTAGAAAATTATGTCCAAAAGACGTAGAAGTTTTTTATCTTTTACTATGTCTAGGTTCATCCTCCATAGGATCGCTTCTAGGTGTAGTATCCCGAGGCCTCTTATCATTGTTAATTGGCTTATATACTATGTTATACGGAAAGATATTCTCAAAGATCGAAGCGTCCCTTGACTCAATGATTGTATTAACATGTATATCTGGGACCTCAGACTTATGAACAAGAAATCGGTATGCATTACTATTAAGAGCATATCCAATAAAGACACAGTCAACGATTTTCGGTCCTATCTTAACCTTTTTAGGTTTAGGAACCGCAACCTTAGCCAAACACCCCTACACTTTGAGATATTTCAAATTAGGAGTTCTGTCTTTTCACTTCTCATAGGAAGTTTGTTGTGTCTTTCTGTGGGGTACTCTATTTAAGATAAAATTCGTCGTCAAAACAGCTCCCCCCCCACAAATTTTGTGGTAAATCGGAACTATTCAACGATGCATTCATTGTTTCCTTTAAAGATCGATTTTTCCTTTCAGCCACTCCATTAGATTGTGGAGCATAAGGAGGGTGAATTGGTGAAAGATACCGAATTCAGAACAGATTTCCTCAAAAGGAAATTTATATTCACCTCCCTTATCACTTCTTATCATTTTGATTTTCCTATTTAACTGAGTTTCAACTTCAGACTTATAAGATCTAAAAGCATTCACAGTCTCGTCTTTACTACTAAGCAAATAGACATACCAATACCTCGAGCAGTCATCTATAAAGGTGATAAAATACTTCTTACCACCCCTTGACGGTATTGCTTTCATATCACATATGTCTGTGTGAATTAAATCTAAAGGTTCCGTGATTCTATTTTCTACGGAATGAAAAGGAGGCTTAGAAAACTTAGATTCAACACACAGACACTTGGCATTTTTCACTTGGACAGTCAAACTTTGGCAATAATCCCATATTTATTAATTTCTTTATTGATTTATAATTAACATGTCCTAGTCTAGCATGCCATATATCAAGAGACTCAAGCACATAAGCAGAAACAACTTTATTCATATCATCATTGGATACAACAGTCATTACATTCATCTTGAAAAGACCATCACTAAGATAACCCTTTCCTACATACATTTCATTTTTAGAGAGTACAAACTTATCAGATACAAACACCAACTTGAAGCCATTCTTGCTAAGGAGAGATCCGGATACTAAATTCTTACGTACGTCTGGCACATGTAGCACATTGTTTAGTGTCACTGTTTTCCCAAATGTCATCTTCAGAGCAACCTTTCCAATAACTTCAACCTTAGAGGTCGATGAATTACCCATGTAGATTTTTTCATCGCCTCCCACAAGCGTGAAAGATGAGAACATCGATTTATTGGCGCATATATGATGAGTTGCTCCAGTATCAATCCACCATTCTTTGGGGTTTCCCACCATGTTGCACTCGGATATCATAGCACTAAGATTGATATCATCAACACCACTGGAAATCTATTCCACCACATCCGCCTGAATCTTCTTACTTTTCTTGGCTCTACAGTCTTTCGCACGATGTCCAGACTTTCCACAATTGTAGCATTTGCCAATGAACTTTTTCAGACCTTGGGTGGATCCCTCTCCATACTTGTTCCTCTTCTTGTTAGGTTTCAATCCTTCTTCAACAACGTTGGCCCTTGAGACCTCCAGATTGCTGCGAACTTTCTTCTTAGAGAGCCTATTATCTTCCTCTATCCTCAATCGAACAATCAAGTCTTCAAGTGATAACTCTTTTCTCTTGTGTTTGAGATGATTCTTGAAATCTTTCCAAGACGGTGGTAACTTTTCAATGAAAGCAGCCACTTGAAATGATTTACTAATCATCATACCTTCAGCATGAATGTCATGCAAGATCACTTGAAGTTCTTGAGCTTGACTTAAGACGGTTTTAGAATCTACCATCTTGAAGTCCAGAAATTTGCCGACAATGAATTTCTTCAATCCAGCATCTTCTGTTTTGTATTTCTTGTCCAGACTTTCTCACAACTCCTTAGCCGTTTTGAGCGGACTATAAACGTTGTAGAGGGAATTGTCAAGACCATTAAGGACATAGTTGCGACACAGGAAGTCAGAATGCTTCCATGCATCTATAGCAGCAACCCTTTCCTTGCTGGTCTCTCCTTCATCCAAATTAGGAGCATTCTCGGCGAGGAATCTTGCCAAGTTCAAAGTCGTGAGATAGAACAACATCTTCTATTGCCATCTCTTGAAATCAGCTTCATTGAACTTTTCTGGCTTTTCTCCATGAGTCGGAACAGACGCAATAGGCGTTATTGATGATGAAGCCATTTCTATTATATATAAAAATAGAACTCTTACAACGAAAACGACTATACGAACCAAGCAAATCAGAAGAAATTATCTTAAGATTGTTGTTGCCAAGTGTTCGTATGTGCAAAATAAAGTTGTAAGACAAACCTGAAATCAATGAGTAATCCGAATGTAGACGTATGATCCGAGCCCAACGAATTCACGTTGTGTCCTTAAGACAATTTGTCCCCTCCACTAGTACCCAAGGTTCTTGAACAATTGCCTCCCATGATAGAACAGATTGCCTTTCCTTTGAAGCGGTACTTCTTCAAAGGAAAATCTTCGAACGCAACTTCGTAGACTAATCATCGCACAAACAATAATGATGATTATGAAGAATGAAGAACATTCGAAAATCACCGAACTCCCCGAATGCAGCCAATGTTTGTATTTATAAACAGTGATGCGATTAAAAAATGAAGAGTCACTAATCCGAAAGGATATTAGTGAAGCGATTGAAAAAGAACGAAGAGTCACGAACCCAAACAGATATCTTTTAAACTTCGAACAAACATGTTTGTTCAAGAAAAAATTTCTAGACAAACATGTCTGTTCAGTTAGGATAAAAACTTCGAACAACCATGTCTGTTAGGTCGGAATGAAATAATAAGACTGACGAACAAACATGTCCGTTCAGTTGGAAAAAAGAAAGAATAAAACTGGTGGGCTCCAAAAGGAATAGGAACAGGCCCAGACCTAGATACTGTCCCGGGGGCTCGATCCAAGCCGTCCGACGGGCGAGCGGCGGCTACGGCGCGTGCGTGTGGGCCGACCCAGCCTTATGTAGGTCCTCTCCCTTCCACAAAAGTGGGGTGCCCCTTGGAGCCCAAACCCATTAGAGAGGCTCTTCTATTTAAACCCATCTCACATCTCTCTTCTATCCAATGTGGGACTCCCTTCATCCACACTTCTCATTCACTTTCTATGGGATTTACACACCAAAATCCTAACATAATTAACACATCGCACCTCTCGTTTCATCACTCGATTATAAGCGAAAAAGAGTATATATAGCAATAGCTATTCATGTGACCCCCGTGCTTTTCTATTGTTGAGGAGTATGAACCACACCCCAATACGTGAAAGTAATTCGGAACCCGGTTCAGCGGCACATGGAGGCCCATCTAGTGGTGGATTATGCCAGCATTGCAGGATCAGGATTGTCTGATGTCAGCAAGTATGGTGGTGGTGTTGGTTTTTTGAAGAAACAACGAAAAATGTCGAATCAAAACCTAAACACGGCGAGTGTGGTGGAAGTGGTAGTTTTTTGAAAGAAGCAACGAAAAATGTCGATTCAAAATTAAAGGGCGGCGACCGTGGTAAGAGAGTAAACACCGATGCGACCAAGGACACTACCACCACGGTGTAGAGAGATCGTAGGCTCTTCCTCAGATAGGAATAACTACGATACATGCCAAAAAGTTCGACTCAAAAGCTTGAAAATAATAGGTGAAGAGAGACCACATGCGTATAAAAAATATATATAAAATGTAAGATACTTTAACATTCCATTTCACGTGTGAGTTGGATTATGACATAGAGAATATTACGTATTGGGGCCGGATATGCAAACTAAATTTAGGCCAAATCTGACTCTACTGCCAAGATAAAACTAAAATATGCGCAAGTGAAATATTCCCTTTTATTGCTTGGTATTTGATTAAATTTCTTTTCACGAAGCATACCTATTTGCTCTTTATGTTCAGGCCGAAAAGACGAAGCAGAACATAAGATGACACAATTCTATGGACGGACAATAACAGAAGGCCGAACGCAGGAACCACATCTTCGGAGCACACAACAACGCCTTTCTCTCATGTAATCGCATGCGTCCTTCTCTGCGGCGATACCGGCAACCTGGAGATGAAGTTCCTCAACGGTAACTCGTCATCCACTTTACCCTCGTCGACGCCACCTTCGTCGAAATTCATGGCATAGCTCAGAGGGTCGTAATGGAGATCCACGGATGAGTGCCGCCGCTTGTGCCTCCCGAAACGCGACCTGTGGTTCTTAGTCTTATCCTTGAATTCGGGCATCTCCTGGGCGTTCACCGGCTTCGTCCACGAAGAGGGCGGCGTCCCGAGCTGAGGAGACGCGGCGTCGCCGTAGGAGTGTAGAGGATCGTCCTCCACGTGGTAGTGGCGCATGGGGAAGCAACACGGAAGCTGGCGGAGGGAGGACTTAAACATCTGCCTGAGAGAGGCGGAGTTCGCTAAGTCCATGATGGTGGCCGTGTATTGCAGGTAGCTACGCTGGTGGGGTTAGGCGGAGGCGGCGGCGATGTGGCGGTGCAAAGGTAGGGCTGGTGGTGGGTCTCCAAATTGTATGGAGGAGACGAGGGAAGGGAGGTGGTACAAAGGCGCGTTAGAGACAGAAATAGCATACTGACGTGGTATCGAAAGAATTCTTGATTCTGTTTTCTGTGAAGGAGTGGTTTTCCTATATTGAAGGCGGAATTTTTGGGGGAAGTTAGGATAATTCTTGAAGTTCTCTTGATGCAGCCATTCTTATCCCTGTGAAAGGTGAAAGGAATTTACGAAAAATACATTAACCTTCTAGAACTTTTGGCTATTTTGTTTATCGTACATCAAGTACATACAGGTATATACATGTATTCATACGATGATGTTCTTAATTTCGGGCGCGTCACAAAGTGTTAATCTTCAAACACACACATACCCGCAAAAAATAATAATAATAAATAAATAAAAAATTCTTGACATCTTTTAGACTATCGTATATATGGGATCATAGACGAACAACACATACAAATTATACCTTCTGTTTTATTTCATAATTTGAGCATGTGTTAGGGCACGCGTGTTGCACAAACATTGGGCAAATAATTATGGGTGACGTCGAGGCTCTAGAATAAGGGTGTGGGTTACTGTACACGGAACTGTCGCTGGTTACATCTATAACTGTTAGATTCGAGCCATATGGCGATCCAATACACCGCAAGGAAAGATCTGAACCATCCATTCCATCTTCCCCTATCGGAGGCCAAGTGAGCCCTAGATTTGGATGCTCAATCAAGCTCCCCTGAGCCAAGCCTCGAGCCTCGACTCATCGCCGTCAGCTCCCGTCCTCGTCAACGGCGATAAGGGACGAGCCATCGTCGTGCCTGGAGATGGAGGATGAGAGTCCAGTAGGATGAGTGAGCAGAGCACATGAGCAGAGAGAGATGAGAGAGAGAGAGAGAGAGAGAGAGAGAGAGAGAGAGAGAGAGGAGCCACCGCAGATTTGACGGCCGAAGGAGGGGCGGTGCACGATAGACTATGTCCACAGCTACGGTGGGCGGCTGAAGGGCACATCACACGTGCGACGGTGGTGCTCGGATTCTAGTGGCTTGGTACAGTTAACACAAAATATACGTTAAGTGTTCCTTACATCAAAAGCAATGAGGATTGTTAATTAAGCAGTTCAACATAGATTGAACCAAGATGCTAGCAGTTGGCGAACATATGTGTGCACGTCTTAGTCTAGATTAGTATAATGCTCAAATTGCCATTAGAGGAAAACCTTGAGGTAGAGTGTGGTGATGTGTATGCATATAAAAAAAAAATCAGAAAATTGACATATCTTCTACCATCATGAAAGAGCTACCTGTCTTCATTCGGGTACTCTACAATCCAAACATTCTAAACCAAGAGCCCAAAGCTACATTGCCAAAAGAAGACAAAATGATAACAAAAGCCCAAAGCCACGATTGATTTCAAATGTCCGAGCCCAATAAATCATATTCTTCACTAAGATGATTTTTGGAAATCGCCCGAGTGTCTAATTCTTACCAGAAATAATTTTCTATAGAGATTACATCATCACACACTCATAAAATATGAGATTTTCCAAAATTTGAGGATAACATTGGTTGAAGTTTCTTATATATCAAGTGTATATTTGATTAGCTTGTTGTACCATAACATGTCGGTCATGCAACCGATACATAAAACACTTTTACTTGTTCTGATATTATCTTTATGTTCCTAAAAATCCTCCGCGCTCTTTTTCACCAAGAATTCTCTGGATTTCTTTCTTTTTTCTTTGTGATTAGTAAATGAACTCGCTTCCCCATTATCCCACATTTTATAGGACTATTGACGCATTCAGTATTACTCAATGAGTCCTACCATTTGAAATAGAGACATGTCGGTGATTGGTCCCTGGATGCAAATTTGACACGAAACAAGTGACTTCTCATTGATCATAGACATATCTATTGATACAAGTAATACCTAACTTTTCTTAAAGGTGAATGGTTAATATTTCCTTTGAGTTTCGTTCTTGCGGATGTATGATACTTAACGCATTAGCTATTAATCTCCGCTTTCACCGGCTTCAGCCTATTGCTAGTAGAGATGAGTGAAGCCTTTAAAATGCTTATTAAGTAGGGGTGAAAACTAGGGCAAAGCATGCCGCATAAATCAATTAAATAAGTAAACAAGCACGTAAATAAGGCATATCATCAAAAAAGTCCTAAATATTTTGCATTTATGTTAATTCAGTCGTAAACCTTTTAATTATTTCAATTAATTCTAAATACTTTCTCGTGTTGCCAATGTAGTCCATCAGACCGATTTTGGCCGAAAATTGCTACCCTAAACAAGATTTATCATTTTTTTTATTTTATTTTTCTTTTTCTTTCTCCTTCTTCCTCTACCTATTGCCAGGACTCGACGATAGCCAGCGACCGGCCATAGGCTACGACCGGCGAGGTTGAGTCTTACCCAAAACTGGTGAGGCAGGCCCTCGTTGGCCTTCGGTAATGGCGACCCTCGCCCCAGGCCGATGAGGTTGCCCCTCGCCGGTAGTTGCCTTTGGCCAGTCGCTGGCCATTGGTGAGGCCTGGCGAGTGGCCTAGGAAGAAGGGAAAAGAAAAGAAAATAGAAAATAAGATATATAAATTAATAAACATTTCGAGGCCCGGCAGCAGGTTGTTAGTATGAAACCAAATTAAAGCCCAAAAATCAAGTCATTAATGGGTCACGTGACACGTGTACAAGGATTGCTTGTTCCTTACCTCTTCATGTGGTTCCCACCGAGCCCATCTCTTTGATAGACCGACCATTCGAAGCATATTCACAACTTGTGCCGTCGTGGGACGGTCCTCGGGGTCCCTTGTGCACAAAGCAATGCCACCTGGATGATATTTTCGAGTTCTTTCGCATCATACATCCACGGATTGCGATCTACCAAGTCTTGAAATTGGTTTTCTCTCAGCAGCTTCTTGCTCTGTCAAAATCACATCTTCAATTATTCAATTATTCTCTCTAAGACCATTCTGGTTATAGAAGCAGAAGAAACAACTAAAGTTCATATATGTCCAATTTCCACTTATGTACATGCAGTACATTGACTCTCAATTCTCACCAAGAAATGGGCAGAAAATCTATCAATTTGCTAATTCAAACTATGGAAATTCAGCCAGGAACTGCTCCATGAGACTCGATTTAAGCAATCTAGCGACAACTTCTCACTTGCAGTAACTCTTCCATAGGGCACAACACTGGTTGCAATTTTTTTTGCTATGCCGGTTATTTTGATCTAATATTCCACTTCAAAACTTGTCTGGATAGTTCTATCATCGAGGTCTTACAAAATATGTCTGATGTGATCCCTTTCAGCATTCAACATTCCATGTCTTCATCAGAAAACAAAAGGTATCTGAGCCTACATTGGAACAGTTGTTTACCATGTATACAGCACAGACGCAGATGATTGACTGATATTTCAGTTGTATATCTTAATGTCTGCTCATTCTTACTAAAATCAGTTCTCTACCTCCTTCAGGATTTTCAAGTTTCAATTCGGAAAGTGATAAAACGAACGTAGTGTATGTGCCGTTTCTTCCCCATTTTACTGTGTCATTTGGATTTCAGCAAAGAACGAGGAAAAACTGCAAGAAGAAATCTTGCCCTCGTCCTCCTCGAGCCAAGAAAAGTCAAATCGCGAGCTGACCAGTTACAAGTTCAAGTTGTACCACAGCCAAAACATTAGTCAGTCTATGCTGATGGTCCCACGACTGAACCTATAAATTTCTCAAATGGAAGTGACCTGTACAATTTGCATGAATTTCTTTCTCGTGCAAGATACTGAGTGCTAGGTCAGTTCACACCACTCTCTCACGAATCAATTACCTAAGTTCCAAGTCTCATTTCTAAGCAAACAGCAGCGGCATTTTCTCAAAGAACCCCAATCCAGCTACAAGTTCCACGAGCGCGGCAATATGCAGCAATGATCAATCATCACCAATCAAAACAATTTAACAGTTTCAACTGATTGAATCGAGGACATCACTGGAACCGACCACTCATTATACTGACATAGCAAATAAAAACCTCGCCGTTCACCACCTAACACCAGTACGTAAACTGTTTGACAACTGCTTAAAGAAGAGTGATAAGAAGAAAGTCATTAGTCATTACCAGTGAATGACTTGCGCTTGACGCTAGGATCGAGCTGATTACACCACCGGAGCCGACACGATCTTGTCTCACTTTAGGATGTGGGGTTTGCGATTGTCACAAAAAGAGATGCGATTGTGACAAAAAGAGATGCGATAATAATATCTGTAGTGGAACATCAATGGTGGTCATGGTGAAATTGTGTGACATGCATCCGTTCTGGTTTGATCTCTTATTTTTCGCTTGCACAGAACAAAGGAGGATGTCCTGACAAAAGCCGAAAAATTACAGAGAGAAGGTTGGGAATCATAGTTGAATCCTTGACAGTCCGAGCGTGCACCAATTTTGGTGGTTAATATTCGTTTCTGCCTATTGTCATCCATTTTCTTTTTCTTTTTCGCCCCCTGAATCAAGAAAATTTTGTACTTCTGGATTAATATTCTGCTCTTCATTCATTAAGTTTGGCTCTATCAAATTCTAGATGTATAAAACAGGAAAGTGGTGGCAATATTGGCTTCTTCACATTATACTGAACGCAGTGTGTGTGTGAAGACCCTTGTCTCGCTACTAAGCAAATTACACAAATTAGTAACAGAGGTTTCTAAAACAGAAAATTTCAGATGAGTGTTATAAACCAGCTCAATACAGACAGGATAATAACGATGCAGATTTTCCATAGCTTGTATGCGTTTGCTTTCGATTACCAATACACAACCATGAATGGAGAACTTGAATGCTCTCCAATAGAGCTGCACAGCTTAAAAAACATTCAGTTAAACTTACAAAAACTATATAGCAGCTTCCTTGGAGCATGGCATGAGACTTCTGTCGCGTCCCCAAAAGCAAAAAGGAAATTTAGACAAGCTTGGCACCTTCCTGTGAATAAGGAACACATGACTGGCGATATATATGAAGGTCGGAGTGAAGAACCTGCTTGACTTGACTCAACAGGTACACACGTCAAGTGGAGAGCGTCGCACTTTCAGCGCCAGAAATCATTGTGTTTGATGAAATTTTTACTCTCAAAATTGTCCAATTTCAGCATGGCAAACAGAATGAACGCGTTTGACCAAAAATAAAAAATAAAAAAAAATAACACAATGAATGCAGATGCATTTGTTCATTTGTTGATGCCTAGACTTTCTCCTACTCCAGCTGGGTCTTTGATGCTGCTTTGCTTGGGCAGAAACTTCCAACTGAAGAGAACTTTTCCTTCATAAAGCATTCTTTGTCCTTGTTTTTAGCAGGGAAGAAATTAAGTGTGACTCTCAACCCCTTTGGTTATCTTCTTCCACCCGCATCAAACAAAAGTCCAACAATAGCAGCATCGACAAAGATATAATAGCCAACAGGTGAGAACTTTTACATTCTTGTGACATCCCGCGATTAACTCACTTGGGGTATTATCTGCTTTGGCCCGTCCCAAATACCAAATCTCACGGTTTTGTCTATTGGTGTATAGGCATACACATTCTCAGAAGGTCACCTATCTTGGTTGGAAGTGCTCTAGCCTGAGCAATGTTGAGCTCTTGAATTGGTAGCCCTTTTCTCTTTTGCCTCGAACTCCATCTCCATCATTTGGTGCACCTGAAATTGTTACGCCAATGGGTACAATGCTTGCAACAAATATCGAGAATGCTTAGTAGCTTCTTTATCAGTTACTAACTTCATCTTCCTCAAATTTGGTGCATCAGACGTAAGCATGCCTTGGAGTTGCAGTTCCCACGACAAAATGGGCAAGCTATGGCAAATATCTTCCTCTTTTGTCATTGGATTCCAATACTTAATGCAGGGCGAACAAAATCGCTTCCTTACAGCTTTTACACTGAACAATACCATCTTTATCGCTCCTCTAGCATTGAAGGCACATTCGACACTCCTCTTCTAATCACTTAGGGTCATGTTTATTAGGTCTCACTTCTGCCTCTTTGTTTATCCCCGCATCACTCTCTGTTTCCATTAGCTGGCTTATGAGCATTTGCCAATTCCCACACCTCTTTCCCTTGCAGTTTCCTCATCTTTGCCTGTATTTGTTCCTTTCCCTGCAACGCCGAGATTTTTCGCAGCTCGTTTCCTAGCCGAAGTTTGTTTCTCCTTCTCATTGTCCCCTGTTTTGTGAACTTCCATGGCTCCTCCATGCGATATGCCCTTCTGTCTCCGCATTCTCTTCTTGGCAAAACCTCCATCGTCCTCGCTGTCATCATACATTACCTACCGCCACAATCCCTCGATCTCAACTTCATCGGACTTCAGTACTCGGCACAATTTACAGTTCCCTCGGTCACTTACCTTTCCTCGCAAGGAACAACGACTTCGTCCCTTGAACCACCACCTTCGTCTCCCTCTATCTCTTCCTCACTGGCGAAGCAAACTCTTCTTTTCCTGGAACTGTTGCCACCTTCGTGCTCTGCGGTTGACCATCTCCGACGCCCTCTTTCGCGGGATCACGATTTTCAGTTCCAAGATCGCGACTTTCCTCTTCCTTTTGGCTTCCTCCAGCGTTTTCATTGCTTTCTTCTTCCGCACGTCCTTAGCGTTGGTTTGGCATTTCACTCTATCGCAGGGATTTGCCATGGAGAACTATAAAGTGACACAAAATGGCTCGAAACTCAAAAGGGTTTTGGGGGATTTAGCTTATAAGATTCAGAAGGGTCAGACGGTGAAGGGAAGGAGGTTTAGGAATTGACAAATGCTCATCGCAAACTAAGGGAAAGCCAACCCATGGAAACGGAGAGATGCGGGGATAAATAAAGAGACAAAAGAAGTGAGACCAAATAAACATGACCCTACGTGATTAGAAGAGAAGTGTCGAATGTGCCATCAATGCCAGAAGAGTGATAAAGATCGTATTGTTTGGCGTAAAAGTTGAAAGAGGAGGCAATTTTGTGCGCCTTGCACTAAGAATTGGTATCCAATGACAAAAGAGGAATATATTGCCAAAGCTTGCCTATTTTGTCGTGGGAACTGCAACTACAAGGCATGCTTAATTTGAGGAAGATGGGGTTAGTAACTAATGAAGATGCTACTGAGCATTCTCGATATTTGCTGCAAGCACTGTACCTATTCGTGAAACAATTTCACGTGCACTAAATGATGGAGGTGGACTTTGAGGCAAAAAAGGGCTACCAATTCAAGAGCTCTAAATTGCTCAGGCTAAAGAAACTTCTAGGATGGTGTGACCTCCTGGTTTGGCGGTGGACTTTGAGGCAAAGAAAAAAGGGCTACCAATTCAAGAGCTCCAAATGGCTCTGGCTAAAGCACTTCTAGTATGGTGTAACCTCCTGGGAAACCTTAGCAAACTTTGCCAAAGCCTACTTGTCCAATTATGTTGTCTTCACTAGAATAATAGGTGACAATTTCAATTTCACGCCAAGAAAATCTCCTCACTTGAGCAAAAGAAGTTTTTCGGTCATCTTCACCTGGACAGTTGGAACTGCTAGTTAGTAATTTACATTAAGATGCCAACAGTACATATACTCTCATGTATCAGCTACAAGCTTTGTAATAAGGAAGATACAGAAAACCAACGAGCTCCTTACAGAGCTCATTCCTCGTGAAAGTATACTCAAGCTCATTTCCATAACACAGAAAAATGGAAGCATGGTAGACTATTTAATATGCTTTCGCGCAGCCAAAGCCCTTTAAATCACCCCCTTCAATTTGATTTCTTGTTGTTTAATATTTATAAAAGTGTGATTGTACCAGAATCATAGTCCAAAAATCACCGTGGTAATCAAAGGAAACTTTCATCTGAAGAGTAGATGACACTATGCGAAACTCTAGAAATTTCAACTCCTACTGAAGACAAAAGTATTCGTTTCCTTGATATCATGCTCCACTTTATACCTTACTCCACTTTCCCATTTAACGTGAACAAACAAAGGCAAAGAGTGATTCCCACATACAATCATTACCATCTAAACCAGTCCATGTTTAGGGGACTTTTTCTCTCTCAAGATGGGATTTCCTCTCGCCTTTTTGTCTTTCATCTTATTTATCTAAGTCTCCACCCTTCCCTTTTTCCAGTTTTTCTCACCAATTATATCACATCATGGGGTCGAGTATGGGATGGCGTAAGACATGCAGAATCAGGCACTGAAAAGTATGATATGGGATATCAAGGTAAAGAAGAAACAAAAAATCTGCTACATCCACGAACAGTTCATGCTTGGACTTGTGTATTTCATGGCACCAGTATCCAAAGATAGCCCCCAGACAGAAAAGGGCGAATGCACCGCAACCGGCAGAAGCGCACTAAAAATTTCTCAAGCTGGGAAAAGTAGAGGGGACTAATAATGGAGGTGTCTGGTTCGATGAAGATGTCTCTTTGTCTATGTTGATGAAGGGGGATGGTGATGGATTTGGGGTGGGTAGGTGAATTAGATTCGGTCGGACTAATGTTGGGGCATAAGGAGTGTAGGTTGGATCATGACAGTGACGAGTCCACTGATCGACAGCGACCCTCTGTCCGCAATATTCTCGCTTGGGAGGCCTGTTTAGTGCAGCTAATTAACAATTTTCACTTCATTCATACATTGATCGAGAACGCCACCAGCTGGTGCATTACATAGAAATTACACTCGGCATCTGTCAGTGTAGGTATAATCACATCTTTTCAAATACATTGCTTGTGACTGTAAATGAATTGGTTTTGTAAACTCACCTTCAAACTCTAATTAAGATCCAACGACACTCGTGACCTTGTCCCCATCACACATCCCCATCCCATCTTGAGTTAAACGCCTCCTTCCCATTTCACACCTTATCTTATTCTGTTTTCCTTTAGACTACTAACTAGCTGGAGTCTGCATTATAGTTAAGACATAAGAGTCAATACTGCAAAAGGTGTTTCCCCTGATTTGAGCTTTCTTTCTTTCTACATAGAAAGTTTATTTTCAGGAATCGTAAAGCTTATTCTCTCGGTCGGTTTACCCCGAGGCCCCAAGAGGTTAGTTGAGTGGAGGAATCTTTCATGTCATGCTCTGTTTGCCATGTTTGAGCCAGTGTGCCTAGGATTGTCTGCCAAAGGAATATACTTTTGCTTACATCGTCCTGAATGTTCATCACATCTTATTGATTTTCAGGATTTAAAAGAAGCAGCTTGCAGGCTTTACCCAAGATTGTCTCTTGCATTTTCTCAGTTAATTAAATCAAATGTGCCAAACGTGTCAGTTCCAAACTTGATGTAGAACTGGGTTCGCTTGGCATGTTTCAGTTCCATCCGCCAAAATCAAAGCAACCTTGCTGCAACAAGGAGGACTTGAATCGCACTGGGCAAACATGATGTATAAAGATACAACTTAAATTCGTATACGTACTTGATTTAGGACCTCAGGATGTAGAACCTCGCTCTCTGCTCGCTCACCAGCCTCGCGCACCTCCTAGCGATAAGCACACCTCCTCTACAACGGCGACGGGGACGGCGATGGCCCCTCCTTCGTCGACAGCTTCCCCTCGTCGTCGAAGTAAACTTTTCATCACCGGCGCGTGATCGCGGGTAACCAGTCGCTAAAAGTCAGGTTTTTTCGTCGTTCACAAACTACCGAAATTAATGTCGCTTACTTGGATGGTCCAAAGCCCGTCTACATGTAATCCGAAACCAAAGGCCAAATCTGTTTCATGATTTATGGGTGGCTTGGGCCGAACCTTCACCATTCACGCCCCAGTCCATAAATGGATCCCCAAGTTTTCTTACTAACTCGTTGAGCCGATATATGAAGCCGTCTATTCTTCAAAGGAAACAATTTAAGGAGAAAAATTACTAAAAAAATAGATTATGTGTAGGGTCGGGTTTGGGGTCGCTAATCTATAGTGCAAATAAATAGGTCAATTTGAGATCAGACCATTTTTATCGGCATAAGTACACCGCGAGTGTCATAACTTTTGTACAACGTTCACTTGAGTGCCATAACTTTTTTTCGTTCACTTGAGTGTCACATCGGAGCAAAATCGTTCACTTGAGTGCCATTTTCGACAAATCATCTTACGTGGACTTTTTATTATTATTTTATTTATTTTTCAGTGACACATGAATTTTTTTAATATTTTCTGGAATTTTTTTATTTATTTTGATATTTTTATTTTTATTTTAATTATTTAGTATTTTCTGGGAAAAAAAAAGGCTTGAATTTCCCCCTTGGCCTGCGAGGTCATTAGCGACCCTCGCCGGCCACGACTTGCTCGCCCAAGGGCGAGTAGCCTCGCTCTCGGCAGACGGAGTAGCGACGGCCCTAGGCGAGGGCCATCGCGGCCCCGGTGGCTGCGGGCGAGGGCCGCATCGCCCATGGCTGACAGGGCCCGCGAGGGCCCTCGCCCAGATCTGGCAAGGGCTTTCGCGCCCTTGCCCGCAGTCGCTGGGGCCGCGACGATCGTCGCCTAGGGCCGTCGTGACCCCTCCGGCCGAGGGCGAGGCGGCCTCGCCCCTATCCGGCCATGGCCGGCAAGGGTTGCCGGTGACCCTCGCCGGCCAAGAGGGGGAAAACATACAAAAAAAAATAAAATTCAAAATAACTAAAAAAATAAAATAAAAATCCACATGTACATTAAAAAATTCAAAAAAATTTGCTCCGGCTTCGGCGATGCCACATAAGATTTTCCGGCGTCCACGTAGGATTTTCGACGGGGCAAATCGGCGATGGCACTTAAGTGATCGTTTTTTCAAATTTGTGGTATTCAAGTGAACGAAAAAAAAGTTATGGCACTCAAGTGAACGCCGTACACAAGTTATGGCACTTGCGGTGTACTTATCCCATTTTTATCCGACTCGGGCCTACTTGGGAGGCCTGTTTATTGCTGCTAATTTACAACTTTCACTTCATTTGTCCCCACCACACATCTTGGCATCTTTCACATCGTGACTGTAAATGAAGTTGTTCGGTAAATTCATGCATGTGATTGAAACGGCCATACCAATATTACGGAGAGGAAGGTATAACCAACAAAAACACCAAGCGCATTCTTGCTGATCACAAACTATTAGAGCATTTAAGGTTTTGACGCAACCCATTGTCTAAAAAAGGGAGAATTGTCCAAAAAGTCCTAAACATATTATACTTTTGCCAATTCAATTGTAAACCTTTTAATTTTGCCAATTGAATTCTAAATATTTTCACATTTTACTAATTGAGTCCATCCAATCAATTTTGGCCAAAAACTGCTGACGTGATGTTGATCGTCCTATGTGGCACGGCCAAAACTGACGTGGACAAATTTAATAATATTTTAACATTTTTTCGATTTTTTTAAATTTTCTTTCTTTCTTATTTTTTTTCTTCTCTTTTCATTTCATTTCTTTATTATTTTTTCTTCAATGGTCGGAAAGGGTTGCCGATCCATCGTCGGCCGTGAGCGAGGGCACAGCGACCCTCATCCAGATCTGGGCGAGGGTCTTTGAGCCCTTGCCTGCGGCCAACGAGGGCCCGGCGACCCTGGCCGATCACTGTAAGAACAAAAACAAAGAAAAGAAGAGAAAAGGAAAAATAAAAAATAATTCGAAAAATATTAAAATATTTTTAAAAATTGTCCACGTCAGCGCTGGCTAGCCAAAGTTGGCCAGATGAATTGCATTGGCACAAATGCAAAAATTTTAGGACTCAATTGGAGAAAAAAAAAGTTTAGGATTAAATTTGCACAATTGCAATAGGTTTTGAACTTTTTTGGTAATTTTTCCGCTACTCTAAGGAGATGCTTTTTAGGGGATCATGAATAAGCTCAGCCTATGGCATCAGTGTAACATGTTCTCTTCAAGGGCTTTTGATTGCTTCCCTCCTCTTCATTGCAGATAACAGAGGACGTCAATTTTTGGCCGGATGAAGGTGACTTTGGGTAACACCAAATTCCAGAGATTGAGCCTTACATTTCAAAATCGACAGTGAAGGAGTTGTTTTAGAGAGTGCTTTGCATGTTCCGCCTTTGGTAGGCCAATAAAAAGAATGTACACACTACTGATGCAAATGGGAGCATCCGCCTTTCTGTTTCCTCTAGACGGTAACTTCACTATAAGCAACACCAAAGAGAAACAAAAAGCCGGTGTTTTGTTATGTGCTAAAAATACACACTAAGATCATTCATGAAGACATGTTGTAGTCTCGAGTAGAAATTCTAGCACATGCAGTTACTAGCCAATAAATGACAAAATTGAAATATTGTGCTTCCAGGATCTGTATATCGATTTACCATATAATGGTTGAGATGTTGCTATTCTTTTCTAACTTAAAACGTTACGTTCAAAATCGGTCCTACCTTGCTTTCGACAATTGAATGGCTTCGAGTTGAGTGGTGTCTTCAGCCCCAGGGGAAGGGTGAGACGTGAACAAGGATTGCTTGCTCCTTTCGTCTTCATGTCGTTCCCAGCGAGCCCATATCTCTGATAGACTGACCCCTCGAAGCATGTTTACAACTTCTGCCATTGTGGGACGGTCCTCGGGGGTCCCTTGTGCACAAAGCAATGCCACCTGGATGATGGTCTTGACTTCTTTCGCATCATACATCGACATAATGCTATCTACCATGTCTTGGAGGCAGACACAGACACAGATGATTGACTGATATTTCAGGCAGTACAAATATTGAAACTTTTAAGATATGTCCTGCGTAGGTGCTTTATCCAGTTCAAAATCACCAAGAACGGCTTCGAAATCGTCGTCCAAGAGGATATTGGCAGCTTTTAGATCGCGATGTATAATCTTAGGATTACAATGTTCATGAAGATACTCCAAGCCATGAGCTGCTCCAAAAGCTATTTGCTTCCTCGTTGGCCAGTCCAACCCTTGCTCTCCTGGTTTTAAATCCGTCACGTTCATTGAGTACAGTACATAGTAAGGGAGTGCGGCCACGCCAGGCCAGTATAGCAATTATGAGAGGAACACTAAATAGAGATCAGATCAAATTTGGCCGACTACACCGATCACCGGTGAGGGCTCGACGGGTTGCCCTCACATGCCACAGGGCCGGCCTCGCCCCGTCCAGCCCTTGCCGGCCACAGGGCCGGCCTCGCCTCGCCTCGCCCGATCTGTCGTCGTCATCATCCTCGTACTTCAAAAGTCTTAACTTTGGTATCAACTTTTCTCTCACCAGCATGCTTTCTCTTCTCTCTCCTCCTCCTCTTCTCAACATCATCCTTCTCAGCTGCATCACCATCAAAGGCATCATCTTTAGCCGCCGATTTATCACCAAGGACACAAGCAGAGAAGCTCATTAAAGGGCTCAACTTGCACCCCAAAGAAGCTGTCAATATCAAAACTGGAGATAACGATTAGTTAGTTGACGAATAATCAGTATGTATCTTATTAAATTAAGACGGAAAATCAGACAAGTTAAAAACAGATGTTAATTGAGGATTAAACTATTTACAGTTTGAAGTACATTACATATGATGTTTTCGTTAATGTTTTTTTTTTTTCCCACGGGCGTCGAATCTCATCTTCGTCGACCAGCCTACTGGAACCGGTTTCAGTTACTACTCTGATGAGCGCGACATTCGGCAAGATGAGCAGGGTGTCAGCAACGACTTGTGCGACTTCTTGCAGGTATACATGAACATGAGCTCATTGATAATAATCTGAGCGCCTGATTAACTGCTTCCGTTTTTACACGGACATACCCAATTTTTGATTGGGTACTTTTCAAAGTTAAGAATTCAAGCATATGATAGACTAATCTCTTGCTGCGATGTTCAGGCGTTCTTTGCAGCGCATCCTCAACTCGTCAAGATTGACTTTTACATAACCGAAGAATCGTACGCTGGGCACTACATTCCCGGTTTTGCTGCTCGTGTTCATCTAAGGAACAAGGCAAAGGAAGGAATTCACATAAACCTGAAGGTACTTCATGTTTGTATTGTAATTTCTTGCTATGATATATTTAACTTGTTCTTCATTGTGACATGGTTAACTTCTGAATCTCAAACAGGGGTTTGCAATTGGCCTAACCGATCCTGAGATTCAGTATGGAGGATTATGCTCTGAACATGGGGTTAATCACTCAGTCCGATCACGACAGCATTGACACAATGTTCCCCAAATCCAAACAGGCGATTCAACTGTGTGGTATCTTTTTTGGTCCTAAATCTCTGTTTATGCTTCATAAGAACATTCGAGAAGCTCTCTTTTTTCTTTCTGAAAGCAGAGACTTTACTATTGATCTATGCAAATTATGTGCAGCTACCAAGGGCGGAGATGCTTGTGGGACTGCATTTATCGATTGCAACAGTATTTTCAGTAAGATCAAGGACATCAGTGGGAACATCAATTTACAATAGTGATAGTTATTTTCCCTTGACAGAAGCTTTCCAATGACATGTTGATGATTGGCCTGCAGTACTGTGACATACAAAAGAGCTGTGACGGGTACCTATGCTACGACTTCTCAAACATGGAGACACTCCTGACCCAAAAGACGGTAAGAGATGCTTCAGGGGTCGGGGTTATAGAGTTCGTGTCGTGCAGCAGCACTGTGTACGATGCGATGCTCCAGGATTGGATGAAGAATCTCGAAGCGGGTATCCCCAAAGCTTCTTGTGGACGGGCTGAAGTGCTCATTTTTGCCGGTGAATACGATCTCATCTGTAATTGGCTTGGTAAACCCCAATCTTTCAAGTTGACAGACACTGGACACAATCAAACGGAACATTACCTGGTGAATGACATGTCTTTCCTGATGTTAACTTCAGCAGGAAACTCCAACTGGGTTCATGCCATGGAGTGGTCTGGTTAAAAGCAGTTTGGGACATCTCCAACTGTTCCATTTGTCGTTCATGGTACCGAGGCAGGATTGGTGAAAAGCCATGGACCGCTTACTTTCTTGAAGGTCTCTCTCTCTCTGTCTCTATCTCCAACAGAAGCGCGCACACAGACTTGCAATGTGCGAGCATGCCAGCACAACATACTTTAAAGATGAGAGATGCAAATTATAAGTTCAATTCTGGCTGTGTGATTCAATGCAGGTTCATAATGCTGGGCACATAGTTCCGATGGATCAGCCGAAAGCTACTCTACAAATGCTAAAGAGCTGCATGGCAGGCAAAATCGCCATGGCTGGTGCAGATAGCGAGATTGCTACTTAACGAAAAGAGAGTGCCAACAGTACCCAACATCTAAGTCTCGTTCACATCCAAAAATACGAGATATAAAAGGAAAATGGAAACGAAAAGCAAAGAATAGAAGAGCCATTAGTTTAAGTTCATCCAACACTACAGATTTATAAACAATACAGTTGTGTGTTACATTTCAAAATTCATTAAACCCACACAAACTTCTCGTGCGTAACACACTGACCGGTTAGCCCTGCATAACTTGAAAGCATGATTCTGAGTGCGGCGCACAACATGCCTTATCTAGCTACAGAAGAAGAATTGAGAGACTGGATGGGGCACCACATCATACTCAAATAGATAAGAAAAAATTGATATGTGAAATTCGACCCGGTATACAAATCAAAAGTGATCTGCAGTCTATTATTGATCAAGGAAAAGAGAAAAAAAAAAACACAGTGACATTAACAAATGAAAGAATGATGTCATTTGATGCTTCTTTGTATGGATTATCTCCACTCCTCTACTGACTTCAATTCAAGGTTTCCTCTCCTTGTCTTCCATTAATACCAAGAATAGGGCACAAACACAAAATCCAAGTGAAAGCAGAAATCATTCAGGAATAATAGTGTGACCAGGTTAAGGCACAGCTCTATGCTTTGCCAGGTTTGAGAAGCTTCACTGTCTCCCAGGTAAAATCTGGGTCGTCACGTCCAAAATGCCCATATGCCGCTGTTTTCTGATACCTGAAGTTACCTCCTCTCACCAGATCAAGATTGATAGAGATCATTCCCGGCCTGAAATCAAATTTCTCCTTGATCAATGCCAGAATATCCTTGTCTGGAATCTTCCCAGTTTTATAAGTGTCTACGAACACAGATAACGGTTCGGGAACACCGATGGCATAAGAAACCTGCACAATGCAGCGTCGAGCAAGCCCAGAAGCTACCACACTCTTTGCAGCTTGCCTAACAATGTAGGCGCCACTACGGTCAACCTTGGTCGGGTCCTTGCCCGAAAAAGCACCACCACCATGAGCACCCCAACCACCGTAGGTGTCGATAATTATCTTCCTCCCGGTGAGGCCAGCATCACCATGGGGGCCACCGATCACAAAACGCCCTGAGGGGTTGAGGTGAAAAATTGTCTTGTCGTCAAGATACTGAGGTGGAATCACGGGCTTGATGACATGGTCTTTCAAATCCTTCGCAATCTGCTCATTGGTAACGGTCTCATCATGCTGAGTCGAGATTAGGACTGTATGCACCCTCAGAGGAACCATGGCTCCCCCATCATTACGGTATTCAACCGTCACTTGGGTCTTCCCATCAGGTCTCAGCCACGGGCATGTTTTGTTCTTCCTCACTTCAGTCAGCTTGGCTCCGAGTTTGGTGGCCAGGACGTGAGTCAATGGCATAAGCTCGGGAGTTTCATCTGTAGCGTACCCGAACATGTGACCTTGGTCTCCAGCACCAATCTCCTCAGGTTTCTTGGTCAGATGTCCATGAACTCCTTGAGCAATATCAGGGCTCTGCTGTTCGATATTGACGAGGACTTTGCATTTGTCGGCGTCGAGACCGACATCGGCTGAGGTGAACCCAATTCCTCGGCATGTGTCGCGAACGATCTTCTCATAATTGACCTTGGCCTTGGTAGTAATTTCCCCGAACACCATGACCATATTCGTCTTGGTACATGTCTCACAGGCAACTTTGCTTTCTGGATCTTGCTCCAAACAAGCATCGAGGATAGCATCCGAGACTTGGTCACAGATCTTGTCAGGGTGGCCTTCATTGACCGACTCGGAGGTGAAGAGGAAAGTCTCCATTGCACTGTGGAACCCAATATGGACAACAATTCTGTAGTTAGGGAGATGGACAAAACAGCTGACGATCAAAAGAAATGGTCACTTTGCTTACAGAGTCATCATACCAAAGCCTAATATGATAATATCTACATCAATCCCATACCGACAGAAAAAAAATACCAGGCAAAAGTTCCTCCATCGTATCTGAAACGACTGATAATTAAACGTGGCTCGACGACCAAACTCTTCTGTCGGAATCAAGTTGTCGGATCTGCATATTTATGCTGCTAAAATTTAGCCGACCCTTGACACACAAGCAACACAAGAGAAGGAAAAGGTGAATAGTTACACCAGCGGTTGCTTTTTGTTTCGTCTCGCACTCGAATCCGCAGCGGCCAAACCACATATCTCAGCATTACGGGAAGAAAACAAAGAATCGCACAAACCAAGAGAGAATTTGAAACGACTCAAAAGATAATCACAACGAGAACCTTTTAATTCCGAGCTCTCTCCACCAACCAACCACTTTCGACCTCTCGATTCAAGCGGCAAAGTTTGCACGAGACAACCCATTTGTTCACAAGACAGAAGCAGAGGATAACGCGCACACAAACAGAGCACGCGATCAATATCATAAACTTGGAGCGCAGACAGACAAAACAGAAGAGAAAGCGAGAGCGGAACACTTCGTCATGAATTCAGCGGAAGTACCTGGGTGGGATTTCGAAGGATTTGCAGAGCAACTCCGGAAAACAGAGGAGCGAGAGATGGTTAAGGGGGTGTTGTTTTATAAAACGTCATTGAAGGGGGGGAGTTTGTTGAAGCGAAACCAAGAATTTGAAACGGTCTTCTCGCTTGACTCGCTCTCGGCCTTTCTTTCCATTCACGGCTTTCAAGATCCAGCTTTCTCGTACGAGAATGTTAGGAAGAGAGCTGTTTTTTTTTTTTTTTTTTGAATAATCACGATACTACTTTATCGGAATACTTTCAAGAACATAGACTCCCATTTATTATATGATATGATCAAAGAGTCTGACGTGCATGAGATAATCAAAATGTAGTTTATTCAACAAATTAAACACCTTTACAAGATCATGGCATGCTATCACTCGTAAAGTTGGTAATTTTAATTTATAGGTCAAGAGGTAGTTCATATGGCTTTTTGCATGGATTGATTCTAAAGTAAAATTAGGCAAATATGAAACGAAGGTTGCGTTTGTTTCGCACAAAACGCGACATTTCTTATAAAAAAACGCTATATAATTTCAAGTCTATCAAAATATCAATTATGCATATGTAATGACAGTCAATATATAAAGTTAGACGTTCGTGAAATGATTTAACTTTTTCTACATTGTTCTCCTTGAAACACTCGTCAACAGGCACCCGCTATTCGTGATAGCAGAGACAATGCATCTATGAAATAGAATCACCATCATTGTAGATTTAAAAAAAAAAAAAAAAATCCCTCAAGTTCGCCATACAATGGCAAACCAATCAGGAAACTTGGGCTGAAGAATGATGATACTATGAGAGAAGGTACAATCTCAATCATAGACCTACACATCATCATCGCGTGTTTTGCATAGAATATCCATTGATTAGGAGATCATGTGTAGTCAGAAATAACCAACAGTACTATCAGGCTATCAGGCTAACAGCTTTCAATGATGAATCTGAGAGACAACTGCATTAGATAACCGGACTTTTTACTCTACGTATTTGTGATTCTTGCAATTTATCAAGTTGATGGGAAAATTCAAGGATTTATAGCATGGAAACCTTAACCTGCTCGAATAATGCATGAATGTCGAAGATGAAAGTAGATTGCGAATGAAAAAAACAAGTTTACGTGGTCAAATCACATGAATAACGAAATGCAGAGAAAGAAGAGAACATCACTGTCCAGCTACTTTGTTTTAAAACTTGCGGAAATTGTCGTCACAATTGAAAAGCAGGGACCTTTTTAATTGGGGTGGCAATGGCATCACTATCTTCCGATTGAAATCTCGAGCTCATTTGCCCTCCTCGCGTCTCTCGGCGATCAGCAGACCGTCTGGCGATGGAGAGGTCGGCCCCGTGCTCGGAACTCCCGGCAGAGTTGTGGTGGATGATCGGGAAAATGCTCAACATCCACATGGACGTGGACCGATTTAGCAGCATCTGTTTGTCGTGGCGTTGGTCAGAACCTCTCGTCTCGAAGTTCGAGCTCAGAATTGGAGGGGCCTTCCTTGATCTCTTGTCGAGCCACCACCAACGTCTCCCGCGTCTCGCGAGGGTTGGTTGATCAAGGTCACAGAAGATGAGGACCTAAGTGGTCAGGGCAAGTCTGACAAAAAAAAAAAGTGGTCAAGGCAAGGTTCAGCTCTTCAATCCGCTCTCGAGCCAACCCATGTTGTTCAAAGGTGGGACCTTGCCTAAGGTTTTCTGTACTATGGATTATAGGGTCACTGAGATTTTTGTAGAACGTTATCTCATAGGCGTCTGACGAAGTTATCCTGGGGCGGTAAGGAAGGTGATCATGCTTCCGGATTCTCCATGGGCTGTTCTAGAGGAGACTTTGTTGTCGGGATTTTCGGGAAAGGGAAGTTGAAGTACTGTTGGAAACATGAGGACAAGGATTGGAATGTGATGGACAATCCGAATTGCCAATACAACGATCTCATTGCTTACAATGGGCAATTTTACATCGTTTATAGGTTCGGCACGGTCTCGTGGATCGATCCTTCTTTTAAGATCGTGCAGTTCTTGCCTCCTGTTTGTGGTGACGGTGATGACAGGGACCGGAAGCATCTGCTGGAGTCGGCCAGAGATATCTATGTGGTGGATCGGTACTTCAATGAGGAGAGTAGATGCAGTAGGATTCATGCAGGCGCTGTGAGGGAGGCTGCTGGTTTTAAGGTTCATAGACTGAATCAAGAATGGGGAAAATGGGATGAGATAGGGACTCTCGGTGATGGTGCTCTCTTTCTGGGCGGTTACAGTTGCGTCTCGGTGCCGGTGAAAGGATTCGGCCGATGCAAGGGGAGTTGCATATATTTCATGGAGATTAACGCTACTCGAGGGGGGAAAGTTCAAGTTTTCAATATAGAGGATCGCAGCATCAAGAGGGCATCACATTCGCCTGATCACCTTGAGGATCCTGTGGCCACCCCCAACTTGGATCGCCCCAAATGGGTTCGCCCTAAGTCCTTACTCGCGTGAGGAGCCGATATTCTAGTTAATTCAGAGCAGAACTCGGGTAGTTGGGTGAGATACAATGAGAACTGGTCTGTAATTGCTTTTACACTCATGCAACAATGATCATTAGACCTACTGAGGGCTTGAGTTCTAAAGGGACTATGTAGTCTTCCAAATTTGCCCAACTCCTCTCCGCTCCCGTCGTGCCATGTCCCGTCGTCGTTTTGTCGACCTCAGCCACATACGTGAAATCAGAAGCAGGTGGAGATTTTCTGGTTATGGCACGGTGATTTCGCGATTTTCAGCCTACAGCAGCCTGTGTTGAAAATCTTCTTCATCATCTGCATATGATATGCTTTCGAGCATAGTGGGAATTGGATGTTTTAAAAGGCCGTGCTTCACCTTGACTTTCATCTTTTGCATAGCTTTGATAATTTTTTGGTCCCGGCGGTGCCAACACAACCCTATGCGTTGGTTTGCGGATGTTGTCAAGTTAGTAATAGTAAAATGACTGAAGGAACGTGGGCCTCGGCAGCTAATGAGAATCCTACTGACTGAAGGAACGTGAGCCTCGGCAGCTAATGAGAAGCCTGAGTAGGAAGGAGCCGAAGACGAGTGAGGAATAAACTTAAGTGCATTTGAAGGGGTGAGAAATAAAACTGAAGTGCATTTGAAAGTGGCATGAAAGGTGTCCCACATCGACCCGTATGAACATGGAAATATCAAATCAGTGATATAAAATCAGGGATTTCCTCTATTGCTAAGCATCTTTGCGCTTGGGGCAATGACGCAGCTAGTGAGGTACTAACCGAGGCGCGTCTATTGCTGGTTGAAAACTATTTCCAAACCCCCTCTTTGGCCTGGGTTCAAGCTCAGGCCACCGAGAATTTCTGGAAGAGCTCCCTATGGGTTAAAGCTCTACAATTCCTAGTGCGAAATTTCATTGGTATTTGCCGTTGCTAGTGCGAAACTTAATTGGTATGATTGGTATTTGCCATATCTCAGGTGATAGATTTGTCAATTGTAGCTTGTCTGATGTTCTTGCGGGTCAGAATTGCAAGACTGGGACTTGGTGTGTTGGATTGCTTTCTTCATAGTCGTCGTATACTGTAAGAGTGACAGCTTTCTTTCTGCTACCCGAACCGAAAACCTGGGTCCGGGTGGGTTATTGTAGCAAAAGAAAAAATTTCACTGTTTGACGTGCAATTCGTCTCATCCACCAGTCAAACCTATGAAACTTCCTCTTGGCCCGAAAAAGAACAGCGAAAAACAGAACCTTGCTTCGTCAATTTTCTCGGAATAACATGAAAAGTTGTGTTCTTTTCGCTATTATATATTTCAACGATTCTGTTCAATGATTTACTTCAACTTCCATTTTCGTTTTCTTTCAAGAGAAATACAACCATTATTTTCAATTATTTCCCTGTGAAAGTTCTTGGAGAAATATCACAATTGCTATTTGTCATATCCTAAACGATTTTTGCAAGTAACCATTAACTGTAGGCAAATGATTCCTTAAATAAAGTGTTATCAAAGCTCAAAGTTCGATTTCATTTGTTCCCATTCAGTCACTAAATTGTCCCAGCTCTAAAATAAGGGCTTAGGTCGCGTTTGGTTGTCTAGATTTCTAGCCATGATAGGATTGGATAGGATAGAATATGAAATCCATGGATTTTGCCATATCCTATCCATTGTTTGGTGAATTGCAGTAATAAAATCGGATATGTACATATCATATGATGTTCATTATTTGGCATTTGCACATATCGATGTAAATGAATCCGAAAATGCACGAACGGAGAGTATAAGAATCTCTCATAATTCACTCCCAACTCTAGTAAGAGAGAGAAAATATGATCATTCACATTTGCAATTACGAATGGTTTTTTTCTCTCTCGTTACTTTGGTTAAACTTCAACATGAACCATAAAGCTACAGAGGAGAATGAGTTTTGACTCTCTTTCTGCTTTTATAAACTTTTGACGTGAACCAAAAACCTACAAACGAGAAGAAGTTTCGACTCTCTCGTTGTTTTTGTAAAGTTTTGACGTGAACTAAAAAACTACAAAGGAATGATGAAACTTCAATGTGAACCAAAGATACATGGGAGAAGGAGATGGAGATTTCTAGGTTTTTTTTTAGAAATTTCATTGTCCTACATTCATCGAGAATTAGAATGATCATTTTCAAGTTCGAATTTGTTCATTTAAAATATGGTTCTTCTACTTCATTTTTATTTACTTATTTTGTTTATATCTTTTTCATTATTTTTACTCCATTCCATCATTTCTTAATAGAGCTTTTATTAAATAATAAACTATATTACCATACTTAAAATATGTAATGATATGGATATGAAGTGTGTGTATGTACAAAATATATATTATAAAGTAGAAAGAAACTCAAATTTATAAATACATACAGGTATATATAAAAAATTATTTTTTATTTTTATGTTAGCATTAATATTATAATTTTCAAATATAACTCAAAATTAATTATTATTTTAATTTTATTATTTAATAATTTTGTTATTTGAAAACAAAAATAGCTTTTATATCATAGACATAAGAAATCATATCCACCCTTATCCCACCTCCCCAATGGGATAATTATATTCAGGCTATATCCCCCTAATATCCCCTTTATTCTGTCTTGGGCAGGAGCCAAACATAGGATAAGATAAATCGCATCATATCCTAATTTTTATCCTGACTACCAAACGCAGCCTTAGGTTACTGTAACCGAAACTGTCGCTTGTCACTACCTACAACCGTTGGATTCGCGCCATGTAGCAATCCAACACACCACAACGAAAGATCTAAACCATTCATTCCATCCTCCCCTATCTAAGGCGAAGCGAGCTCTGTATTTGGATCTAGGGCTCAATCGAGCCAATCCTCTGGTGGCGACAAGGTACGAGTTGACGTCGTGCCTGGAGATGGAGGACGAGAACTCGGTAGGATGAGTGAGAAGGCAGAGATGGGAATGGGCGAGGGAGAGAGAAAGAGAGAGAGGGGCCACCCCAGCGTTGACGGCCGAAGGAGGGGACAGTGCACGACCGACTAGGTCCACAGCTCGGGCGGGTCGCTGAAGCTCGCATCACGCGTGCGGCGGTGGTGCCCGGGATTCTGGTGGCTTGGTACGACTGGCACAAAATATATGTCAAGTCTTCCTTACATGAAAAGCAACGAGGGTTGTTAAGTAAGTAGTTCAACATAGATTGAACGCCCATGCTTACAGGTGGGAAACATATGTGCGCACGTCTTAGTCTAGATTAGTATAAAGCTCAAATTGCCATTAGAGGAAAACCTTGAGGTAGAGTGTGGTGATGTGTATGCAATTAAGAAAATCAGAAATGTTTGATCCTCGCGAGAATGGGTATGCAATTAAGAAAATAGACATATCTTCCTTCTACTATCGTGAAAATCGCCGAAATGTTTGATCCTCGTGAGAAAGGGTTTGCTATCGAGATCATATAACATAGCAATGAAACATAACATGCTCATAAGAATTGGGATTTTTCGAAATTCGAGCATAACGTTGATTGAAATGTCTTATATAACATGTATGTACTTTGATTAGCTATTTATACCATAACTTGTTGACCGTGCAACCGATACATAAAATACTTTTACTCGTTCTGACATTCTCTTTATGTTCCTGAAAACCCTCCATGCTCATTTTCACCAATAAATCTCTTGTTTTCTCTCTAGTAAAGGAACTCACTTAGCATCCCATATTTTATAGGACTATTGATGCATGCAATAACAAGCGATGAGTCCTAACACGTGAAATAGAGACACGCCAGTGATTGGTCCCTGGACGCAAATTCGACACGAGACAAGTGACTTATCATTAATCATGGAATATATCTTTTGATACCAAGTAATACCTAACTTTTCTTCAAAGGCGAATCATTAATGTTTCTTTTGAGTTTCGTTCCTGCGAACGTACTCCCCTGGCAGGATACTCAACGCCTTAGCTATCAAGTTTTCTCTCCTCTTTCGCCGGCCTCGGTCTATCACTGGCAGAGACGAGGGAAGCCTTTAAAATGCTCATTAAATAGGGGTGAAAACTAGGGCAAACTATGCTGCATAGATCAATTAAAATTAGTAGGCAAGAACGTAGAAATGTAGCAGGTTTTGACTTTGCTCTGATCAGCAGCCAATTGAAAGTTCGAGGTAGGATGGTCAGCACTCAGCGGCAGGAAAGAAGCTTCCTTCCTTTCTTTCCAAAGAAAGAGATGTTTATAATACTGAGCAACGGACGGTTGCAAGATCTTCCTCGTTTCTTTCCACAGCACCCCTCTTGTATAAATATTATTCATTCGTCGACTGTATTGATCCAAAGCTCATTCCCGACATCATATCGATCCGTATAAATTGTAAAGTCGAGATGCTTCCCGGCGTCGAATGTGCCCGAAGAAGAAGGCTCTATCAGAGCCGAGGACAGCCCGACTCGCTGGTCGCTGCTGCCGCCGCCGCCACGGCTACTCCAAGACGTTCCTCGTTCTGCCTCTACCCGACCCACCATGCCGCGACCTCCTCTTCTTTTGTACGTAGTTCCGTCCTATCTCTCTCTCTCTCTGTTGCATGACGTCGTAATTAGACAGTCACCAGATTTCAGGGGGAAAGAGGTTTTGATGCGAATGTGTTTGTGGAGTCTCTTCTCTTAAACATATTTGTTTCCCTGTGATGAAAAAAATCAGCAAAGTAGGAACATAATCAACCAAGCATATGGAGATGAGGAGGAACTGGGAGGAGTGGCAAGGGAAGCCAAGCAGAGACTGGATGAGAGGTTGCGAATTCAGAGGAAACCAGAAACCATGAGAAGGTACGCGGACGAACTTGCATTATGATTTATGACTTACTCGTTCTTTTCCTTTTGTTCATTTCTATTGGAATTAGCTCCAGGGTATGAATTGCAGCAAGAACCTTCTCTAAATTTCTATTGGAGCGAAAACGTTTCCTTATCATCTTTGTTCGATCTTTTTAGCCACGAAGATGGAGAGAGCTCGAGAGCAAGGAAATTGCAATTGCAGACAATGGTTCATGGAATGCCGAGTGTCGGCAGAGGCGGCGGTTCTTCCAATTCGAAGAGGTTCAGTTGGGGCAAGATGAGGGGGTGGAGAGCCACGGACCAAGACGAGTGCGCCATTTGCCTGGAGAGGTTTGAGGTCGGCGAGACCCTGGTGCACCTACCCTGTGCGCACCGGTTCCACTCGAGGTGTTTGGTCCCGTGGCTCGAGGCTCATGCTCATTGTCCCTGTTGTCGAATGGGCATCTCCCCATAGTCATACAGGGATAACTTACCTGCAGCTTCCTTCGTTTGAAATGATGTGTAACTAGGAGAAAATAGTGTTGCAGTCAACAACATGGTCGAATCACTACTTGTATATTGTGGTATAAATCGTTTAACGGGCTATAGAAATGATCGATTAAGGATGCATGTGGAGAGCGACGAAGAGCGAGTCATACTCGCACCTTGAGAAATATGAGTTGAGATGCACAAATTACATTCATACGCATACATGTTATAATCGTTATTCAATTGAGATATGGAAAACAAAGACCCTTTGTGCCGGTACAACACGAGCTCCTAAAGAGCACCGATGAAATCTGTATCTGGCAATAAATTTAAGCAGCGTACCGAACTAATCACCAGAGGAGAAAAGCAATAGCTACCAAGCAGGATGATGATGGCTAGCTTGGAGCTTGGCCTTGCCAAGCACGTCTCAGAAATGGAAAACCTGAAAAAAAAAAAAAAAAAAAACAGCGGTACAGCCGATAATATAGACATCTACTTTTATCATATATTCACACACAGCACAACAATCTTCAGGATTCAACTGCAATCGGCAACTTGTCTGGCATATTTGTGCTTGAGCGATCATATTCAGCTCCTATCTGCGATTATAGATCGTATCGAACACAACTCCTCCCTAATTTCGGTGAAGCTTGGTCTTTCTGATGGCTCGGATGACCAGCACCTCTCCATCAGCGATTTCCATTCTGGATCACAAGATGCTGGTACTTGCGGCCGCTGTGTATTGTTCAGTACAGCCCCTGATTTGATTGCAATCTCATTAGTCAGCAGCCAACATTCCCCTAATTGAGATAAAAGCATAAAAGGAAGTAACATCACCTATGATGTGCTTATCATCCAAATCTGCATACGGTACTTCACCAGTCAACAGCTCCCACATGACGATGCCGAATGAGTACACATCAACCTAAGCAAAAGGTCAGATTATCAGACACAAACACAAACACAAACACGTAAAGTTGGGTATGTAGAGAAGTCGAAATGAAAGGGGAGATCCCAACCTTCTCAGACACAGGATTACCGCTGTTATTCAATAGTTCTGGTGCCATCCAAGGAAGTGTTCCCCGCATACCACCCGATATTAGAGTTTGACGTTTTACCTTGGACAGTCCCAGATCACCAACCTGACAGTAACGTGACAGATTTCAGACATCAAATTGAAGGATCTTGCACAAAATCTGAGGACTAACAAAGTTGTCAACTGCAGCAAAGAGATTCTGAGACATTGGCAATGAAGCTGGTTTCGTAGTATCATGTGCAACTACTTTGGCTAGTTGCTTTGGCTATGATATGAAAGATCTGCTCACGGAACACAATTTAACTAGATGAAACTCTAAAAGTCTAAAATGTCCTTTGGCACAAGAGCTTCCGACAAAATAACTCTGAACACACAAAACAACATAGAGATTTGATGGTCGCAAGGATAGGGTTTAATGATCATTGCAACACCTCATGCAAGACAAACACTAATGTAGCTATAGACCCAAAAAAAAGAAAAAAAAACACTAATGCAGCGACAAACCATGTTGCAGAACTCACTGCGTTGACAATCAGAAAGCTTACAGCTGCAGGGACAAGCAGAATCACAAGCAACCATTGTGCTTGAGGCATGAGCAGTCTAGCAGACATCAATGCTGACACGCGTGCATATCTATTGCGAGCACAAAATTGCGGTTAAACTTCGTATGCGTAAATTTATGGACAGAGAAAGATGTTCAAGCACGCAACCACCTCAAATTGTTCGACCTCACAACTATTTAATATCTGTCATTATGTTTGAGTGGTTTCTCGTTTTCTTTTCTTTTTGTTTGTTAGACATGAGTGGAAGCTCTTATACTTGAGCAGGTAAAGTACTTCAAAACAATCAATTCAGAATAACAAGAAGTACTTCAAAGCGCCCCAGCTTACATATACGGTTTTTTCCTGAATGACTAAACAGCTCCAGTATGCAATCTATTTCCTCTTCCCAGAGAACAACAAGTGTATGAGCATGCACAACATAACTCATATCTCCGAAAAAGAGATACATGTAAAGGCAATCAACCACCAGTCCACTGACCTTACAAGTTGGTCGACGGGGATCACCAAGATTGACAAGAAGGTTATCACTTTTCAAATCGAAATGCACTATCTTCTTGTCATGCAAGTACTCCATACCATTTGCCACTTCCCTTGCAATCAGCAGACGCTTACGCATGTCAAAGTTCCTGAAAAACAACTTAGTTAAGTGGTGAAAATTACACACACATGTGTGTGTGTGCGCGCACGTGCGCGTGTGTAGAGAGTGAGAGAGAGCATCATACCGTTCACCTTTCTGCAAAGCCTTTCGTAAAGAACCATCAACCATAAACTCAGTCACTGTTGCAACAGAATCTCCTCGGCCATCAGGCCCATCAAGCACAACGCCATAGAAGGCCACCACATTTGGATGATGCAGATCAGCGAGCAATTTTGCCTCATTCAAGAAATCATGCATCTGCCTCGATGCAACAACCATACCAAAAAATTCAACAACAATACTGTGAAAAATCAGAAACAACAGAAAGCCAGAAGATCCACACCTTTCGCTCTTGCTCTGAGGGCTCCCCGAGAAAGCACGTGCTGTTGATCCGTTTAATGGCTACATCTGTACCCCTCCATTTTCCACGATGAACGGTCCCATAGGTGCCGGAACCCAGTTCTTGCCGAACTTCAAGGTCACTGCTTTTTATTTTCTGTAGGATGAAAATTCAAGCAAATCAACATCTGAGTCGCGGGAAAACACCACCACCTATTTTGAAGCAAAGAAATTCTCTCACTTGCAAGCCAATGATTGCGCCCGACACAGGAAAGCGGAAATGCACACTCGCTGCCAACATAGCACTGACATCCTGCGGGATAAAAAGATACGTTAAGCAATTTTAAAATTCATGCAGTTGACGGAAACTGCCTGACGGACGCTAAAACATGTACGAAAATAAAGGATCTCAAGCACCTCAGAGTCAGCTTTGTGGTGCGCATCTTTCTCCTGGTCGATTTCATGAGCAGGCTTATTTCCATCATAAACTGTCAAGTCAGGATTAGAATGCGGAGCTGTCTGAAAAGCACAGGCAACTACACCCTCAGGAACATTCTGAAGTTCTTGCTCAATGATATGCTCTGCTGAACCTAAAGAAGATCAAACAATAAAAAGAAAAACCCCAAACACACCCGAAATTAGTGAATGAAACATAGAAGTCCTAAAAGAAACACCTCTGGAAGACGGAAAACAATCTGAAGATTTGCAGTTTGTCGATTGATTAAATGGCTGCTGGAGTCCATCCTTCAATTGCATTTTCTTATTCAATTCCGCAACCTTCCTGGATTGGTTAACCAGGAAGGAGTCCTTAGTTCTTAAGGCTTGTTTCCTTGGTTCAATTTTAGTAGGTTTTGGAGGAACATGAGCATCAAGATTCAAATTCCGGAGATTATCAACTTTAGACTCAGCACCAGAAGAGCCAGAGCATTCGTTTGGAGAATCAGGAACTTTATACTTGGCTATGTGAGCAGGCTTACCTCCGACAGGACAAGAATCACCAATAACTAGCTTAGTCGCCAAGGCCTCCTGTTTAAGCTGGCATTGAGCTGGCATAAAATGCTGCCGCATGCCGATATCCGGAGAAGGCTCAGGAAAAACGCCCTGGAGAACATCAGATGGGGACTGTCCGTTGCCAGCAAAGCCCACCATGGGCTCCATAGAATCAGGATCATTCATTCTTGGAACAGGTTTGATAATGTCTTCAGGCAATGCTTTTTGACACAAAGCACGTGCCTCAAACCTCTGAAAATTTTCATCCTGCCGATGAAATGTTGATCCATCGGAATAAACTGGTTGTCCTGGTTGATGAACCTGGGAACCATTACCACTTCCAACCATTGCGGAAGATGCTTGGACTTGATACACATCGTGAGGTTTCTCAATAGGAGGTGGAGCCAACCTCTTCCCAGATGTGGCCTCATGCCCCAACTGATTTTGTTGAGGATGAGTAAATGGAAGAACTACAGTAGGCCTTCCACCAGCTTGAGAGGATGCCGTATCCGTTGTTCCATCTACAGCAGATACAAGCTGTTGAGAGTTACCCCCACCAGCATTCTCGTGAAACAGTTGCTGGGCATATGCAGGACCAGCAGTTCCTGATGGATGAGAACTTGGACGACCCGTCATATGAGGAGGCAGGTGATCTGTGTCGACATTCTCCTTGCGAGGATCCACATAACTCCAGATGTAAGGTGAAGCTGATGGACCCCCTCCTGCTTGCTGCAGATTGTTAGCTGACGGTCTCTTTGGTCCATTGCCAGCAAAGCCCACCATGGGCTCCATAGAATCAGGATCATTCATTCTTGGAACAGGTTTGATAATGTCTTCAGGCAATGCTTGTTGACACAAAGCACGTGCCTCAAACCTCTGAAAATTTTCATCCTGCCGATGAAATGTTGATCCATCGGAATAAACTGGTTGTCCTGGTTGATGAACCTGGGAACCATTACCACTTCCAACCATTGCGGAAGATGCTTGGACTTGATACACATCGTGAGGTTTCTCAATAGGAAGTGGAGCCAACCTCTTCCCAGATGTGGCCTCATGCCCCAACTGATTTTGTTGAGGATGAGTAAATGGAAGAACTACAGTAGGCCTTCCACCCGCTTGAGAGGATGCCGTATCCGTTGTTCCATCTACAGCAGATACAAGCTGTTGAGAGTTACCCCCACCAGCATTCTCGTGAAACAGTTGCTGGGCATATGCAGGACCAGCAGTTCCTGATGGATGAGAACTTGGACGACCCGTCATATGAGGAGGCAGGTGATCTGTGTCGACATTCTCCTTGCGAGGATCCACATAACTCCAGATGTAAGGTGAAGCTGATGGACCCCCTCCTGCTTGCTGCAGATTGTTAGCTGACGGTCTCTTTGGTCCATTGCCAGCAAAGCCCACCATGGGCTCCATAGAATCAGGATCATTCATTCTTGGAACAGGTTTGATAATGTCTTCAGGCAATGCTTTTTGACACAAAGCACGTGCCTCAAACCTCTGAAAATTTTCATCCTGCCGATGAAATGTTGATCCATCGGAATAAACTGGTTGTCCTGGTTGATGAACCTGGGAACCATTACCACTTCCAACCATTGCAGAAGATGCTTGGACTTGATACACATCGTGAGGTTTCTCAATAGGAAGTGGAGCCAACCTCTTCCCAGATGTGGCCTCATGCCCCAACTGATTTTGTTGAGGATGAATGAATGGAAGAACTACAGTAGGCCTTCCACCCGCTTGAGAGGATGCCGTATCCGTTGTTCCATCTACAGCAGATACAAGCTGTTGAGAGTTACCCCCACCAGCATTCTCGTGAAACAGCTGCTGGGCATATGCAGGACCAGCAGTTCCTGATGGATGAGAACTTGGACGACCCGTCATATGAGGAGGCAGGTGATCTGTGTCGACATTCTCCTTGCGAGGATCCACATAACTCCGGATGTAAGGTGAAGCTGATGGAATGCCCCCTCCTGCTTGCTGCAGATTGTTAGCTGACGGTCTCTTTGGTGCAGTTCTTTCTTGTTCAGTCTCCAGTTGTGAAGATGATGCATCATTAGAAGCAGCTAAATTCCCTCCAGGAGACTGTGTGCTGGTCAATGGTGACCGATTGATATCTGCTTGCACAGGAACTGTTCTATCAATAGCTTCATTGCTACTAATATCAGAATTTTGTGAGGATGTTGTGCTTGCTGTACTCTCTTGCCTTGTAGTACCACCACCCGTACCATCCATCATACCATTCACGGCTTGGACATTTCTCTGCCCACAACTGTGCAAGTTGCCAAGCCTAATGGCACTTGAAGAATCCAGCTTGGAATCAGGGAAAAGAAAAACTTTTAGCTTAGCTGAACCATCTGACGATCCCCTGTCCAATCTCTCATACTCGTTCATCATATAATCGAGATCATCACGGCTCGTAACGGAAATCAGAGTGTCCAGATCCTGATCAGGGAGCTGATACTTCACAACAACTGGGTGCCCACAAGTATCCACCATCTTCTGCACAAACTCACTAATGCTCACATCTCCCCTAATGCAGATGATCTTTGTTTCTCCCCCGGCATATTTCAACACACCCTGATCGGGACTACGTGAGAGTTCACCCCCAAACTTACATAAGAGCTTAACCGGCTTTCTCAATACCAATTCCTCCCCAACTTTATCACTCTGCCGAGGAGACCCACTTCCACTACCTTGGTCGCTCAAATGGGGCTTGCCTCCGACACCTGGATCACTGCCGAACTGCTCTCCATCATTTCTGCAGTCTGTAGTGACAAAATTCTGGCCAGAACCATTCAGATTTGCATTTTGACCCCCTGCCCAACCCACCGTATCGCTGACGATCCTATGCCCTACATAAGGGCCATGACCAGAGCTGGGTGCCACCTCATTACCACTCTTATCAATACCATTTGCACCAACGTTACTCCCTACAATAGGATAAACAATAGCTGCAGATGGATTGGCGCTCACAAATCCATGGGGCGCCAGCGCACTTGGGCGCCACTCGGCACCACCATGAGCATCATTGGCATATCCGGTACCTCCTCCGAAACCGGGGTTGGGAACCCTCCCAGGGATAAAGACCGTTGCCAACTGAGGGTTAACAGCCGTGTGAACAGGGCTCGAGAAAATCCCGTCCTGGGTTCGGCCGGCAGCCGAGGCCTGCGCCCCATTAAGAGGTCGTAGATCCTGTGGGGCTGAGTTCTGATGAAATGCCATTTCTCAAACGGGTGTCCGGACAGCGCAATTCAAAATTGGAGGACGCCAAAACAGCGCAAAAAAATTCGAGGGTATTCTTTAACAGGTTGCCATCGCCTTTGTTCTGTTCTATCTGAGCTGATTCAAGGTTCAAGGAACGATCTTTACACTAGCGCAACAAAAGGAAGAGCAAACGGCAAAAGAATCAGTTGAGGAATGGATGAGTACCCGAGAAGTTGGAGGCGTGGAAGAAGAAAATGACTTCAGAGAAGACGAAGGCTCTACTCTGTCAGCAGATAAACATGAAAGTTTTCGAGAGAGAGAGAGAGGAGCTAAGTTGGCGGAGACCCTCATCTCTCGCGGGAAATTTCATAATCAGTCTGACGAAAACTATAGTCTTCGTCCTCTTTATTTATTGCTACAAAAGTACCAACTTTCTTCTCATTCTTCTTCCTCTTCTTCTTCCATGACTCAACTTCCTCGCATTCATTTCTTTACTCTCTTCTCTTAATCAGTGAAGTTGGCAATAACTCAACTTCCTCGTATTCATTTCTTTACTCTCTTCTCTTAATCAGTGAAGTTGGCAATAAATAAAGTCCGACCAAAAAAAAGTTGGCAATAAAGGAGTAGTCCAGAACTTCCATAGGAAGTAATGGTAACCGGTCGACTAATTCAAGGTTTCTATCTATCTCCACTTAAGTAAAATTTCAATCAATCTGGAGCTTCGAACATCGACATTCGCATGAGAATCTCATTTAAACAAAAATTGTACGGCGTTTTAGAATCATTTGGCAAATACTTTGAAGCGAAAACGTGAATGGTAATGTTCTCGAAGTGTAATTTTCTAGCGATGCATGTGAACATGGGAAAGAGTTGGCAGCTTGCACCTTAAGGACCACAATATGAGAGGGAAAGTCAAAAATATGTTCAAGTCGTGGCTAAATAAGGGTTATTTTACTGGCTAGGTGCAATCATAGTAAGACAACACCAAATTAAGTTGTTTCGATGTATTTAATTTGCAAAGACATAGACAATCGTTTCGGTCAAAATCTTCAATTGGTAGGAAACAAACTATCTTGGACGAGTATGGTATGACAATTTGTGTAATGCGCGTATAAAACAACTCTGAAATTTTGAAATCAATGGGGGAACATGTTTAACACATAATATTTGTTAAATGAGGTTTTTTTTGTTTGGTCAAAATTTGTTAAATGAGGTTGAATGCTCATAAAACTTGACGAGGTTACTCAATTTTCCAGCGATGGGAAAGAGTTGTCAACTTGCACCTTGAAGAATATAACGTGGTCCTTGAACTATTCTTGCATGTTCAATATAGTTTCTAAACTTTTATTTATTCAATCTAGTCCAAACTTTCCATAACAGAGTTAAATCAATCATTTAGTACTATCACAAGTTTTCAATAATTGCATACCATCAATGACATAGTCAATCGTTTTGATCATAATCTTCGATTGGTAGGAAACAACCAATCTTCGGCGAGTATAGTACGAGAATCTGTGCAATGCGCGCGTAAACCTATTCTAAGAATTTGAAATCAACGGAGGATCATCTTCAAAGCATATTATTTGTTAAATGAGGTTTTTTTTTTTTTTGGTCAGAGTTAAATGAGGTTGAATGCTCATAAATTTGAATGAGGTTATATATTTCTCTAGCGATGAATGTGAACATGGGAAAGAGTTTGCAGCTTGCACCTTAAATAGTACAGGATCAAAGGGAAAGTCAAATATACGTTGAAGTCATGGCTAAATAAGGGTTATTTCACTAGCTAGGTATAATCCTAGTAAGACGACACCAACTTCAATTTTTTGGATATATTTTATTTACAAAGACGAAGATAATCGTTTCGATCATAGTCTTCAATTGGTACGAAACAACCTATCTTCAACGGGGTATGGTACGACAATTTGCGCAATGTGCGTATAAAACAATTCTAAAAACTTTGAAATTAAGGGGGGATCATGTTCAAGGCATACAATTTTTGTCAAATGAGGTTGAATGCTCGTAAATCTTGACGAGGTTATTTGATTGGGTTAATATCACAAAAAACTCAACTGATACACCTGTAACAAATTTACCATAAATTAATTTTTTGGCAATAAAAAAATCCAAACTGGTACAGCGGTGACAAATTTACCATATATTAGTTTTCGATAAATTTTACCATCAAATTACTGAGTTGGATGATATACGATAGTTGATGAGTATACCAGTTTGAGGTTTTTATCATCCGTTTGTCACATGTGTACTAGTTTGGGTTTTTTTTATAGTACTAATCCAATTTGACGGAAACCGATGGATGGCAAGCTATACCAGTTGGGGATTTTTGCTGATTGAAAAATTAGTTTGGGGTAAATTCTTCACGGGTGTATCAATTTGGATTTTTATGGTCAAAAAATTAGTTTGATGTAAATTTATCACAATTGTACCAGTTTGGAGTTTTTTGTGATATTAACCCTATTTAATTTTCTAGCGATGCATGTGCACATGGGAAAGAGTTGGCAACCTGCACCTTGAAGAATACAACATGGTCCTTCAACTATTCTTAAATGTTCAATCTACTCCGTAAACTTTCAATTTATTCAATCTAGTCCAAAAAATTTCCATAATAAAGTCAAATCAGTCATTCGGTACTATCACAAGTTTTAATAATTACACTCTTGCCCAGATTTTAGAATATCTTTTTCATTTCAATCTATTTCCCAAATCAACAACAAAAATCTGCTATCTTTGTATTCAGTTTTTACTTTTTATGTCTATATAAATCCATTTCCAAATGTCTTGTTCATCTCAATCATATTACCGTCCTGGGTTCGGCCACTAGCCGAGGCCTACGCCACGTTAAGAGGTCGTGGATCCTGTGGGGCTGAGTTCCGATGAAATACCATTTCTCAAACGGGTATCAGGACAGCGCAATTCGAAATCAGATTACGGCAAACAGTGCAAAAAATTCTGAGGGTATTCTTTAACAGATTGTGATCGCCTTTGTTCTGTTCTATTTGAGCTGATTCAAGGTTCAAGGAACGATCTTTACACTAGCGCTTCAAAAGGAAGAGCAGAAGGCAAACGAATTAGTTGAGGATTGGATGAGTACCCCAGAAGTTGGAGGCGTGGAAGAAGAAAAAGAATTCAAAGAAGACGAAGACTGTATTTTGTCAGCAGATAAATGTCGCGATCTGATCTCGGAAGGATCGGGCTAATGGATTACTAAACCTCCAGAATGGGCTTAGCTCGGGCCCTCCTCAGCCCATACTAAATCGCGGCGGGTTGTCGGATTTGATCTTAATGTGATTGGGTGGCATGTGTATGTGTACATGCAAAAAGGAATCGCCCTCGGTTTTTGGAGAATGTAGACCAGAAATCTTATCGAGCGATCGGGAGATGCCATTCGATTCTACGCAACCAGAGATTAAGGGTCCAGGGACTTGGTTACGCCGGTGTTGCCACCGACGCCCTTTCGATACCGAAATTGGGTGTTTTTCTAAAGTGCTCGTGCATGTATGAGTCTATCCTATCAATCAAAATCAATGCATGTAATGTGCGCAATCAAGAAATCGAAGATGTGCGGATAAAATGCATCAAATCAAGCATGGTATCCTTAGTAAAGCTCTAAGAGCTTAGGGAATGGTGTAATTAAGGTTTGAAATGATTTTGGGACGAAAATCGTCATTTTCAGGGGTTTTAAAAGTCGAAACTAGGGAAATAAGGCTAATCTAGCCATTTCCCATTTTTTTTTTAATGATTTTCTGGAATTTTTGTATTTTTTCGAATTTTTTTAATATTTTATGTATTTATTTATTTATTAATTTTTATCATTTTTATTCAATATTAAAAACGAGCCGGGCCGGATCCTTTGATTCGGCCCGGAGAAGGCCAAACCCAGGCCTCCCCTGCCTAGGCTCTCGCGCGGACTGGGCTCTGGGGGTGAGCCCAGTCGTTGGACACCAAAAAAGGGAAGGCCTAAAATAGGCCCAAGACTCCACTTCTTTAATTAAAAAAAATGGGCCCAATCAGGCCCAAAATCTCCAAATGGCTAGCAGACCCTCACGCGCAGCCCATCAGCCCAAAACAAACTGACAGACCAAAATACCTCTAACCCGATTCGCAAAAGTGCCCCCTCCCAACGTGCACTCAAGCAGAATCCTCTCATCATCCACGCCTCTTTTTTTTTTTTGTTAATTTTATATTACTTTTTTTTTTTTACTTTTTCTATTTTTTTATTACTCTCTTGTCATGTCCTCCCTTCCCCCAGCCCCAGGTCGTCTTCTTCCTGGTATTTTCTCTTCACAGGGAACGCCATGGGAGCTTCACCGAAAGCTCCTCCAGAGCCACCTTCGACCACCAAAACCGACGCCACCGCCCAAAACAACCTTCGGTCGTCCGCGTAGCGGCGCCGCCACCAGACCTTTAATGAGACAAACTCGGCGACGCTCGGTCCGTCGCCAGAGACGAGCGGCTGTTAAGAAGTTCGTCTCCGGCGACTCCCGGCTTCCAAACATCCCCTTGACGACGTCGGACCAGAACCAACAACAATCCTTCGTCACCGGACAACACCGCAGTCGAGCACTCGCGGTCCTCACTGAGCCTCGTTTTTTTTTTAGTTTGCAACCACAAGAAACAAAAAGGTTATACGAACTCACCTCCACGTAGAGCCCGTCCAGGCGCAGCAGCGCGACGGCGAGGTTGCTGGCGTCGGGGGTGCTCCGCCTCGTTCTTCTCTCTGATTCTCTTGGCAAAATGCAGAAGCTCACACACAGTCTCCCTCTCTCTCTCTGCAAGGACCAACTCCCCCTTTCTTTCTGTGACCTCCTCTCTGTTTTTCTTTGTCTTTCTTTTTGTCTTCCAAAAACGCCCTAAAACTCAGAGAGAACCAGTCCAGATGCTCCCTCACCAGAGTTCTCTCCCCACCTCCTCCAACGAGCTTCTGCAACCTCTCTTCCTTTTTGCTCTCCAAGTTGAGAGCTTTCTTTTTTCATGGGAGCTTTTTTTCCCGAAGACCCCCTCTGAACCTCAGAGAGCTCTCCTTTTGCTCTCTCTCTGTCCTCTCCTTTCTTCTTGTGCGCTCGCTCTACCTGTTCTCTGTGTTTTTTTTTTTTTGCTAGGGACCGAGAGCTTCTGCTCCTCCTTTCTTCCCCAGAGCCCTGTGTGTGTCCCCGTAGCTTCCTCTTCTTTCTTTTTTTAAAGCCGAACGAGGCCTCCCCCAGCTGTGTTCCTTTGTCCTTTTGTGCTCAGGGGATCCCAAGGAGCAGATAATGCAGCTCCTAGGAGGAAGGGTGCAGGCTTACCATGCTTCTTTGGTGCTCCTGTCTTCTGCGCGCGCCAGAAAGGGGAGAAACCAGACGCCATTTTTGCTTCTGCTCGTTTGACTGTGGGTTGCCATGCCCAGTCCGGTAATTGGGCCGGTTCGACCGTTTTCAGGTCGGTTATCTCAAAAACGAAAGCGGTTCTTCGACCTATACCAAATTTAGAACCTCCCCGTGGCATGCCTTGCCCGATTGGTCTGGAATTTCGTAACAAAACGAATTTTTCGGTTCAATTTGGATATGGAATGAAGACTCCCGAAGACCCAAACCGAATTTTTCAAAATTTAAAATGACCTGAGTGACAAGGGAATTAAAATAAAAAATTTTGACTATTTTTTCAGATTTTTTTTTACATCATTTGGTATTTGTTCTAATTTTTCGCTATTTTTAAATGAAAAGAAATTATGAAAATACCCAAAAAAAAATACAAAAAATATTTTTTGCTCAAAATTGGTTCATTGTGTTTGGCCAAGGGTTCCGAAGTTGATTTTTGACTTTTATGAATTTTTATTTATTTTTTATTAAATTTTTTTAAAAAAAGATCGAGTAAAAATCAGGTATCGACAATAAACATGACATTTTTTGAGATAGAGAGAGTGGAAGGAGCTAAGTTGGCGGAGACCCGCATCTCTCGCCGCAAATTTTATATGTAGTCTGACAAAAACTATAGTCTTCGTCTTCTTTATTGATTGCTACGAAAGGACTAACTTTCTTCTTCTTATTCTTCTTCTTCTTCTTCTTCTACCATGACTCAACTTCCTCGTATCCATTTTTTTACACTCTTCTCTTAATGAGTGAAGTTGGCAATAAAAGGAGTAGTTCAGAACTTCAAAAGGAAGTAATGGCAACTGGTCAAGACTACTTAGGTTTCCATCTGCCTTTGCTTAAGAAAAATTTCAATCGATCTGGAGCTTCAAACATTGAAATCCGCCAATCTTATTTAACAAAAAAAATTCTTATGTAGTTATTAGAATCATTTGGCGAATACTTTGAAGCAAAAACGTGAATGGCAATGTTCTCTTTTTTATTTTACATTTTTTTTGTACTCGGATGAGTAATTATCGACAAAAGGCATTCTGTTAATTTTTTTTTTTTATCATTGTATGCTCGAAACATCAAAGCTCATCTTAGGTGAAGTGAGATGTTGACTAGACCTATCAAAATAGGTTCAAAACTCATTTACTAATCCACAAGCATTTAAATGGATCATAACAAATTTAGGGCCCGCATGATAACACTTCTAAAGCAGAATTTTTGCTTTAGAAGTATTTTGGGAGTAGAAATCCGTTTGGTAACGCAATTTCTGAAGTAGAAATTCGTTTGGTTACCCAACTTATTAACTTCTAAAGTAATTTTTTGATTTAGAAGTTGTTTTCTACCCATTTTCAAAAGTAAAAAAAAAAAAGGTTATTTTTCTTTTAGAAGTAGAAATCTCTCGATATCAATATCTCTCTCACTTCATCCTAACTTTCTTTCACTTCGGCCTCTTTCATTCTCAGCGCCTCTCTCTCTCTCTCTCTCTCTCTCTCTCTCTCTCTCTCTCTCTCTCCTCGTTGCGAATCGTTCTCTATACTCACTCACAACCACACCTCCGCCGTCGCCGCCAACGGCCGAACACCGTCGCCCACCGACGCCCACCGCCGCCCACCACCAGCACAACCGCCGCCGTCACCATCGCCGGTCTCCGGCCGCGAGAGTAAAAAATAGATAATGATTTTTATTTTTAAAAGCAAATACTACTTTTTTAATAATAAAAAATATATTTTTTAAAATAATTAAAATAATTTCAATTGCATAAGAGTCTTTTAGCAATATTATTTTTCTTAGATTGTATAAATATATAAGTGTTTTAATACTATGGGTCGGATCTGGTATGGATAAAAAATTTACAATACACATAAATGGGTCATAAACGGGTTAATGGGTCTTGAGACCCGACCCACCTTTTTGATAGGTCTTAATTGTTGACCAAGATGAGGGCGCTCCACTTTGCTTTTTGCTTGGAGAGAGGCCTTGAGGCCAAGCTTATTGTTACTGTTGCAAAATGTGAATCACAACCTCATAGCCCACATATTGGGGAATTTTCTTTGTGTGATTTTTGTACTTAAAGAAATGTTACAGTCAACAACATTTTTTTAATCTCTGGACAAAGCAAAAGGAGAGAAAAAACCCTTACATAAACTTATTATAATAAAACTTTCTCCATGTATGCCACCTAGGATTTTAGATTATTAAAATTAGACTCTTTTCATCAGGGTGACGCTTTTTCCACTCATCTTTTGGCTAAGACACTCCCTTTTTTCTTGTGTTTTGACCATAATATTCCTTGTGTGGTCCACCACTCTACAAAAATGATCCTTTTTTTATTTACTTAACTCTTCTTATTTTTTTTGACAAAAAAAACTCTTCTTATTTTGTTTCTTTCTTTTTTGTCCTTGCGGGTCCCTCTTCCTTCTTCTTCTTCCTTTGCACGCCTTTGACGTCTCAGTTCTAAGCTCTTGCAAATGTCTCTCTATTTTTTTCTCTTGCAAGTCATTCTCTTCTTTCTACACATCCCTAACAGTGACGCCTTTGTGGCTAGAGGAGAGAGAGAAATGCAACTCTTTTATTTAGTCGCTCTCCCTCTGCCGATATTTTTTTTTTTGGAAAAACAAAAATAATTTTCTTTTAAGAGCAAAAACCGAAAAACACACTTTAAACCATTTAACTCTTGCAAATAGGATTAAAATGGAGGATAAATGTGCTTCATGTGATTCAGCCACAAGTCGATACAAATCTATAAAAAAAAAGAAAAAAAGAAGAAGCTCCAGGTGTTTTTACAATTGCAATGTTACTTAATCTACTTCATTCTAAAATCTATGTTTTGCTGCATTTAAGAAATTCAAGCGGCAGAAAACTTCATAGTTCTCCTTTATTAAAGCATAAGAGACCTTGTTAAGAGAGACTACTCCATTTATGCTCTGCTCCAAAACCCAAATCCCAAGAAAGAATCAAGATAAATAGACTACTACTTAGCCTAAGAGACTTGCTTGGCTGCAGCAACGATTGCATCTACACTAATGCCAAATTCCAATAGCCTTAACTTTGCTTCCAACGATCTTCTCCTAACCAAAAGTCATTCCAGCTTTGATACTAACTATAGCTAATCCAATAGTAACGCAACACACTCTCCTTATACTCGGGAGATTGCTCGTCAAAAAGTTCCCAAGAAACCAAGGACACGACCCTTACAGCCTTGCCTTCCCTCCGGAGCTTATCCGCTACTTTCATAGCGAGAACTGAGATGTCAAAAGGTGGAAAGAAAGAAAAAAAAAAAAGGAAAGTGAGATCCGCAAGGAAAAAATAAAAGAAGAAACAAAATAAAAAGAGTTGGACCAAATAAAAAACATGATCACTTTTTAGAATGATGGGTCACACAAGGGATAATGTGGTCAAAATACAAGAAAAATGAGTGTTTTAGCCAAAAGAGAAGTGAAAAAAAGTGCGACCCCATCTTTCATTATAAAAAAAGGTTTTGCTGCGCTCTCCATACAACAAAAAAATTTATGCTCTCTCTCTCTCTCTCTCTCTCTCTCTCTCTCTCTCTCTACTGTTTAATTGTAACTCATCCGCATTTAAGAAATGTTCTTTTATTTTAGCATAATAATGTAATTTGAATTTTTCCCATATTAATTATTCGTACACAAAAGCTTTTATTGTATATACTCATTTTACGGATGTTATTATAATTTTTACGATATACAATACTTCAACATTATGTTTGTGAACTTCTATATTTATATGAATTTGTTGCTTTATACTTTGATAATTTAGTTTTAGGTGTACCTCTTATAACTAATAATACATTAAAATAATATTGTCTATATGCTTAATTACTCTGTACTCTACTTAATCAGTGTTTTATATTACAATTCGTACAATACGCAGATAAACATGAAATCAATGAGGAATCATCTTCAAAACATATTATTTGTTAAAATGAGGCTAAATGCTCATAAATCTTGACGAGATTATTTAATTTTTTTGCCATGCATGTGAACATGTGATAGTGTTGGCAGCTTGCACCTTAAAATGTACAAGTGTCATTTCACGGGTTAGATGCTATCATGGCAAGACAACACCAAATTTAATCGATTAGATATATTTAATTTACAAAATCGTACACAATAATTTTGATCATAATTTTCAATTGGTAGGAAACACTATAGCTTCGATGGGTACGGTATAACCATCCACGAAATCTGTTCTAACAATTTGAAATCAATGGGGGAACATCTTCAAAGCATACTATTAGTTAAATGAGGTTAAATGCTCATAAATCTTGACGAGGTTATTTAATGCATGTGCACGTGGAAAAGAGTTGGTAGCTTGCACCTTAAAAATAAAAGATCAAAGGGAAAGTCAAAATTATGTTCAGAGTCATGGCTAAAAGAAGGGTTATTTCATGGGCTAGGTGCAATCATAGTAAGACAACACCAAACTCAATTGTTCACATATATTTAATTTACAAGTACGTAGACTATCATTTTGATCATAATCTTCAATTGGTAGGTAATAACCTATCTTCGACGGGCATGATATGACAATCTGCGAAATGAAATCAATGGGGGATCGTCTTCAAAGCATACTATTTGTTAAATGCGGTTAAACGCTCATAAATCTTGACGAGATTATTTACTACATGTGCCAAGGGAAAGAGTTGGGAGCTTGCACCTTAAAAATATAATAATAAAGGGTAAGTAAAAAAATATGTTCGAGTCATGGCTAAATATGGATTGTTTCATGAGTTAGGTGCAATCATAGCAAGACAACACCGAATTCAATTGTTTAGATATGTTTAATTTACAAATATGAAGACAAATATTTTGATCATAATCTTCAATTGGTAGGAAACAACCTATCTTCGACGGGTAAGGTATGACAATCCGTGCCATGCGCGAACAAATCTATTCTAACAATTTGAAATCGATGGGGATCATTTTCAAAGCATACTATTAGGTTATTTAAATTTTGAGCGATGCATGTGCACATGAAAAAGAGTCGGCGGCTTGCACCTTAACAATACAAGATCAAAGGGAAAGACCAAAATGTGTTTGAGTCGCTAAATAAGGGTTATTTCACGTGTTAGGTGCAATCAGAGCAAGACAACACCGAATTCAATTGTTTAGATATATTCAAAACTTACAAATACAGAGACAGTAATTTTGATCATAGTTTTCAATTGGTAGGAAACAACCTATCTTCGACGGGTATGGGATGACAATCCGCCAAATGCGCGAATAAACTTGTTCTAACAATTTGAAATCAATTGGAGATCATCTTCAAAGCATACTATTTGTTAATTGAAATTAAATGCTCATAAATCTTGACGAGGTTATTTAGCTTTCTAGCGATATATGTGCACATGGGAAAGAGTTGGCAGCTTGCACCTTAAAAAATACAAGATCAAAGGAAAAGTCAAAATATGTTCGAGCCATGGCTAAATAAGGGTTATTTCACGGGCTAGGTGCATTGATAACAAGACAATACCAAATTCAATGGTTTAGATATATTTAATTTACGAGTACGTAGAGAATCATATTGATCATAACGAAAATAGCCTATCCTCGACGGGCATGGTACTAATGGAGTTTTATACCAAGTACACCCTATTACGATTTAATCATGCCAAATAAATAGCTGGACGCACTAAATAAATAACAAAAACCAGTTAAGACAAGAACAACAGAGACCGTGAAGATTTGAACTTTTAAATCATGTTTTTACAACGGAGAACAGTTGATTTTATCAAAAGCTTATGGGGTGGCGGAAAGCGTGGTTGACTATGAAGCACCGACACTCGTGTTCGACACTCTCCGATATGCGACCGACCCATGGTTAGCGCTCCAGACATGTTAGTGACACGCGAGTCCAACATCCCGACATGCCATTTTGACACGCACGGGTCAATTTTAAGCATTTTCAATAAATTAGGGATCAAAATGTAAATTTATCAAAAATATATATATACTTAAGTCATATACCAATCCACTCCAAAATTAATATACTCAGCCAGCAAAAAAAAAAAAAACTAATCATGATATAACAGAAGAAGAAGAAAAAGAAACTCACTGCCGATATAATTCATCATATATATATAAAAATATACATTTAGTATACAATGTGTCGGAATTCTCTATTTTTGTAGAATGATGTGTCGGCGTGTTGTGTCGCGTTGTGTCGTGTAGCGTGTCGCGTGTCGATGCTACTTAGGTGGTTGATGAGTTGATGTAATTAACCATAGCTTGGGAAATATCTAAGAAAAGGTAGGGGTATGTGCATTAAAAGTTCTAAAACTTGTTACGAAAGTGCAATTGAGTCTTACAAAAAGTGCAATCAAGTCCTAAAACTTGTCAAATTGATGCAATCGAGTCATCCCGCTAACTCCGTCCATTTAGACTAACGGAAAATGCTGACGTTACATTTTTTTTTAATATTTTCTCTCCTACGTGGCGATGACATGACCCCGCCAACCCTTGCCGAGCTCCCACCGACCCTTTCCGGTGACGGGGGCGGCGGTGGCCCGTTGCCTTTGGCCTAATTCTATTTTTTTAAACCAAAATCTTAATAGATAAAATTAAAACATTAAAAAAGGGTATTTTAAAAAAACACAAAAAAAATCCGGCCCGACCCAAATTGAACAACACCGAGCTCGACCTGGCACAACCCATTGACACCCCTGTTTTAGTATTTAATTGCTTTTGTAAAAATAACGTTTTTTGTGAATCTAGTCTCTTATTTCATCTTCTTATTGGAGTTAAAATGAAAATGCTAATTAATTAATAAGAGGACAAATCGATATTTAAATCATTAGTCCATACAATGGAATTTACAATCTTTTTATTAGATTGTTTAAAGAAATGTCGTTTGATCTAACTTAGTGGAATCTAATCATTACCACACCCGGCTTGTGCGAGTTAGACCGGTCGTAGAGCGGTAAGAATGTACGGTCCGCTGGTCTATGCGGCGTCGTTTGGACATTCCCCCAATCTCAACGGCTAGTTCCAAGTGACCGTTTCAGAGCGTTCTTGGTTTCAAATCTGCGAAGCCGATTTCACACATCCTAAAATCAGCACAAAACAAAAACACCTCCCTCTCTTTCTTAACCCTCACCACGATCGCAGCTCCGTTTCACTCTCAAACCTCAACAAAACTCGATCTTGATCCCGAAAAGCTTGCAAAGTTTCGATCTTTCTGCGAACCCACCTTCGAGAACATGCCTCAATCGTACACTCCCGCGTACTACTCCACACTCCATGATTCCATCACCTCTCTGTGCAAGACCATACTGCCCTTCTCCTTCAAGAAGCGTCGCTTGCCGTCCGCGGAGCACAGACTCCAACAGATGCAGTCTGATAACCTGAAGTGGCAGCAGGAATCTTTCCACCAGATGCTCAACCTGATGGGTCTCCACAAGGAAGGGATTTTGGGTGAAAAGGAGGTCTCGGCTTTTCGGTCGCACTTGCTAGAGACCCTCATCGCCGCACCGGCATGCCACGAGCATCCGACCATACTGAGGGATAAATTGCTTTTCTTGCAGGTAGGCTCATTTTCCCATTTACTCGCCTTTGATCTGCTTGTTTCTTGTGAGAGTTTGCCAGTATTGTAATTGTCTGGGGATTGGAGATATACACGCTTGATATACGTCGAGTGATCTGGAGTTTTGATCCTGATTGGTGGTTTTACGGCTCCACCTACCGAGTCCTGACCAGGTTTCATGATTTTCGATGAACCTGACCGAAAAATGGTTAGGAACGATATAAATTGTTTGACAAGCATATTGAAGTACTTAAATGAATACAAAAATTTGATTTATCCGTTAGGTCAGCGGTGCCGGGACAAGTATTTTGAAGCTCAATCTTGGGTATGCTTGATACTCGAGTCAAGCGGTCACTTGATTCAAGCTCCCACAAGGACTATTTTGATCTTGAGTAGTCAGCTAGTCGGTCTTTGAAGAGCTCAATTAAGGAGCTTGTGAGCAGTTTGACTCGCTCACCACCTTAGTTAGAACACCGGTAATGATAAACCAACTAGAGGCTTTTAAGAAGTCTATGGTGATATCAGAGAAGTTAGGCAAAAGCTCATAATTGAGTCTGAATTGGGTTTCTGGTCCACAATTTTGATAGTGCAGCAGTTGCAAGCAACAAAGTTGTATTTATGGTCCCATCAAGTCCGGACTCCAGAAATAGGACATCGAGCGGATGTGCATCATCTGGAGTTCGACTTAACTGTTTGTTGGTACTAGAAGTGAGAGGATGGGTGAGGATTCTGGGATGTACATTTACTTGAGATCTCCTATTAGACTGCAGTAGAACTATTCCCACTTCTCGCCATACCCTTATGCTACGTTCAACGGTCCACATAATGCTTATGCGCTTCCCTTTTTCTCTCATCGGAGTAAGGACTATCGCCAATTTAAGGCTCGTGTTATGTTTTTCGAATTGACTGAATTGTTGCTGTCCTTATTAGGAACTCTTGTATGCCAAATGCATCACGGTGGATGAGTACCACTCTTCGAAAAGGCCACTGCTGCAGAGACTTGCGGTTCAAGGAGCTGAGATTGATGCCAGAGATGTCATACTTGCTGGGCCAAAAGACACGAAAGAGAATTCTGATGAAGAATGGTCTGTCATTGACTTGAAGGATGAGAATTCCATGCTCAATAAAGAGAACCTGCAGTCGAAGAACAAACCGAAGCAAAAATCGACGATGAAGCATATTAAAGGAGCAGTTTCCGCTCTTAATTTCGGATCATCTTACAAACCGAGCAAAAGCAAAGCTGAAAAAAGCATATTTGACACTTTCTCACAGAATCTGAGCTCATCAAATTTCGACATGTCTTCCTCTAACAATGAAAACCCATTCTGGGATATCCGTCTAAAGGAGAAAGAAACCGAAACAGAGTCAATACTCATGGCAGAAAGCTTGCCCCAAGAATCTTTGAAGGAAAGTGGTGTGAGTAGCAAACAGAAGAGAAAACCATTTAGGACTATTTTTCAGAAAGAACAGAGGGAAGGAGATGGAGGTGACAACAATAATGGTCCTGAAAGCGAGGAGAGATCGTCGAAATCAGCGAAGAAGCAGTGGGGTTTTGAAGGATTCAAGAAATGGAAGAAACACGATTCAGATGACGAGACCGCTCCTTTGTCACTTAATGAAAGGTCATATAGTCAAGCTTATGCATGCATCGGTGAGGGACCTGATACTAAGCAGATCAAGAGAAAGTTGCTTTCGGATGGTTCCCCATCAGATTTCTTTATTGACAAGGTAAGTGAATTTACTAGTTGAACATTGTTCTGAAAATTGAGTTAACACCATTAACCAACTCAACAATGCAAATTCTCTTGCAGGTTTTGGGTGATAATATAAAGAAGGAGCTGTCTCGAATTCAAACAGAACTTGGCACCACAAACCCCACGATGAAGTTCTCGTAAGCCTTCTTCAAGAGAGGAATCATAAGTAATGCTTGTGTCCATTCTCCTCATCTTTAGTGACTTAAAGTAACCATTTTGTTGCATGTTCTGTTTCATTTTGCCAGAGATGAACAGATTGAAGCCATTTCAACTAAGCTTCCTGTGGACAAGGCTGATCTGAAAAAGTTCTTCCCTAGGTAAGAAGCCGTTTTCCTCTTTTGCCTAGTTCTCTTTCCGTCCACCACAGAGTGGTCTTTCGATTCGTCTGGTTTTACTCCTGACTATATGAAATTTAAGCGAAAAATAAATAAAGCCATAACAAGTTCTTGTGTTTCTTTCTGTCATGCTAATAAAATGTTCATCTACTTTTTCTTTACAAAGATCATGGTGTGATCAATACGGGGATCTGGTGCTCGACGTGGTGAAAAAAGAGTTCAAGGATCATGTCGGGGAGATGGAGAAGTTGAGAAATGCTGCGAGAGAGAGACACAACCACTCTACCCGATGGACGACATTTGATGACGACGAGAATTGTCACCCAAATCTTTTTGCTGCATATAAGGATTACACGTTGCCTCAGAAGCAACCATTTGATGCTAACTGCTTTGAAGAAAACCCTTTCTTTCAGAACTACGCTGAAGGATATGGACGGAAGTACTAAGCAGAGAGCAGATTCTGCTCTATGCAAGGAATCGACTGTGTTCCAAATAGGAGTCATGAAATCTCAGGTTCAGAAAAAAGCAAGGAGGCCTTGTCTATATTCTTCAACCTGTTACTTATGATACATGGGGAGTGTTACCATTGCTCCCAGTAGTATATGTTGTATTAGCTGTTGTAAACTGATAGAAGAAATCTGCTCTTCAAGAAAATTAGATTTCTTATCATTTGTGCCCTCCTCTCTCCATCTCTCTAGTGCTAAACATGTTCAACAGAATTGAAAAGCTAGGACACAGAAATATTTCCGGATCCGGATGTGTTATCGTCCGGTCAACCCGAGAGCCAAGATGCAGAATCTAACGTCTCCAGGTGCATCCGATTCGATAATTTGCCTTGAGAGTTTACGTTCAGATCACAATCTTCATCCTATTTGGGAGGTAACATCAAGTAGATAAAAGATATACCTACACTAAACAAGCTTCTGGAGATGAGCACAAAGTAGGAAACTACTCCAAGGCTCTAGTCATGAATCAAGATTCTAGACTGCACGGATGAATTCATCTTTGAGTTGGACATACGTCTCTTCTTCTAGACAACTCCATGGGATTTTAGGTAGCAGAACTACCAGCACGCAGCTCTCTCTGACTAGTAGTTGTGCAGATGATATGGTTTTTAACAATGACATATGTCGAAAAAACACTGGGGAGAACTCTATCCTGTGAACTATATAAAGTTGCGTGAACAAAACACTACGCTTCGCCACACTGCTTAGCAGGAAGCTTGGGGAAGAAGAAGAATGCATAACCCTCCACCACCCCACGATCCTCCCCACCCGCCACCCCACGCGCCGCCTCCCGGTCCTCCACATCCCGAGCCGCCTCCTCCTCATGGCCACCCTCCCCCTCCGGGCCCACACGCGCCACCTCCAGGCCCTCCTGAACCTCACAAACCTCCCCCTCCTCATCCTCACCCTCACCCTCACCCATGACCCAATCAACTCAATCACATCCCAAATATGTGGGCTTGTGTACGTTTGTGTTTAAATTGCTGTATGCTTACTTTTCTCTACTATGCTTTATCAGTGGCGTTCTGTTGTTGTGCTGCCTCATCTGGCATCATGTCACACAAGATGGCAAGAGTTGTACTGGAACTCGCCTGACGTTCCCGGAACTTCTATTACTGTGATACACGTCTCTGCTTTTATCACTTCGTATGTATGTATGCATGCTGCAATACAACTACAATTAAATTAAGAATTGCCATCGCTGCTTCTACTTGTCTCCATTTTGCTTTTTTTGGGTATTACAAGAAGGGCTGAAGCATAATGAAGTTCTGGTTCGAAGCAACTGGCGAGCTTTGAACCTTGTTTAATACCAAAGAAACAAGAAAAGCCAACAATGGTTCCAAGTAGCTAACACCACTAATTGAACAAAGAACTAGGGCTTTTTAACAAGAGTTTATCCGTCCCCCCTACTAGCTTTTGGATCATCCATCCTAGCAAAAGCTCTAAGCCATCGGTCGGTTCGACTCAAGCTTGCTTGATGGCACAGTCCAAGAAGCTTGAGTTGCCACGAAGAGTTGCAGAAGAAACAGGTAGATGCAAGAAACTCAGGGAAAACAGAAGAGGAACGAGCAGCTTAAGACTAATGGAATGACCCACAAAGAACTTATTGTTGACAATTACAGTATGTGTGGAATTCAATAATCATGAAATGGGAAGTCTCAACAAGGGAAGTGCATATGTACAATTTCTAAGCTACATGGACATCTGACAATTGTTTTGATATCATCATCATCCCCTGACCAAGAATACAGCAAAGTTCCTCTCAGGAATCATCTCGAGCTTCTTCTTACGATCTCGTGACCGAAAAACTGAAACCTCGCTAACTTCGCGCTTCTGCATCTCAATGCCAAAAGAAAGAAGCAGAAGAGGAAAAAGAGGGGGAAAAAGAAGATGGCTTCTACCACCTGAATGAACTATACATACGCAGGGAACTCTCACCAATCAACCATGTAACCTAACTACATTTATTTCCCACTTGTCTAATTTATTTCTCATCTTGAAAACTGTATGACCTTCAGATGATTTATACAATACTATCCTTCCAAAAGGCATTTGAGGTTCTGAATTCCTTCGGCGGTGATACTTCTCCTTACTCTACCCTTTTGCACCACCAGCTGTGGAGGCGGCTCCAAGTGAAAACTCACTACCACGACCGTCAAATTATCAGTCGCTCCTCTCTTTATTGCTTCTTCGACTACCTCTTTGCAGCATAATTTCACATCGTTGTGCTCTTGGAGCCGCCTCCTGGCAAAATCTATGGCATTCTGGCTAGTAAAGACATCCCATATCCCATCGCTTCCGATTATCAAGAACTCATCTTCTTTCATCAACGTCACCAACTGAAGCTCTGGTTCGGCAGTTAATGGCCCGCCACCTCCGCTCACTTCCTTCATACCTTCGAGATGCCAATCTCCCAATGCACGGGTGACACCTAACAGACCGTTCAGATAGCCATCGTCGACAAAACCGCCCAAGGACTCAATCCTCACCCTCTCTCTCGTACAGCAGGGCCTGTGGTCTTTTGACATTTCCAAAGCAATTCCTCGTCGTGAGAGTACAGCCCGGCAATCACCAGCATTTGCCACCAATAAAGACCTGTTGAAAGCATTCCCGTGGAGTTTACGAACACATTACAACTAATCATAATGAAAATTTCAACAGCGATAGTACATGCTATAGTTCTCATGTAAGATTCAAGTTTCACATAGGTGTAAAAAAGCCAGGATACTTCCATCTCTCAATTTTAATTTAAGTCATTAATCCTTTTCTGTTCCTATCAGTGCATAATCCTACACTAACTTGATCATTCAACCAGCATGCTTAATCAGCAGACCGAAGAGCACAAGTTACCTGCCAAATATCATCGCAGTAAGTGCAGTCGTCCCAGAGGACAAGGAAGTCTCGAGTGCGCATGACTTGGCAAATGCAGCATCAACCTCTTTGAATGACCTCACGACGACTTTCTCAAGCTCTAGAGGGAAATCAGAATCCTCAACTATGACTCTAGGCAAATGGTCGCGGACATATTGTGCGGCCGCCTTTCCCATATGCCCATCAAATACCTGCCATATGACAGATTACCCGTCAGAGCCAGAAGTTGATAAATAATATCAGTATAGTTATTTTCACTATCTACATTCGTTCTGGCTAAGTAATTGTGATTGATGTATACTCTATTGATGCAAGATCTGACAGACCCAGGTTATGTCAAATAATAGAAGGTATGAATGAAGCATTTACATCAGAGGATTCAATCACATGCGGCTCTTGACCAGATGAGCAGACTGATAATGAGATACAAAATCTCCCAGAGAGAAGGTTGATGTATTGCAGAATTCCAAAAGCTGAAAGGCTGGACACAGCAGATTCCGCGGATTAGCTTCGCCCCAGTGCAACTTTATGAGTATCTGATGTTTATATAATGCGCCTTACACTTATAGCATCAAATAACCCAAAAAAAAACCTAAACATACAGGGCAGAGATGCCTAAAATATCCAACGGCTGCTTCTGATATAATTTGACCATCAATGGTTAAGCTCGGTAAAATTTCCAAACCTATGGTGACTAGTGCATTGCCCAGGCGTGATGCCATTGATAGGTTGATAATATAGATGACTCACCGACATTTAGACAAGCCAAGAATAGACCTAAATCGCATGTATGTCACTGATTTAGCGCGGTGAAATAATTGAGTATCAGTCTATAGCTAACAAGCAGGTTAAAGGACTTACGCCATAGAGAGAAACAACTTCCTCATTAATCTTATTGTAGCCAAAAGTCTTAGCCAGATTGCCAATGCAAACATGGGTATCCTCCATATGGGGCCGTCCACCGATATCAGACCACTCTCCTGAACTTAGCTTGGGGAAGTTGCCTAACATGTTCAGTCTTCTCTCTAATAGCACGTTTTCCTCGCAAATGCTTTCCATCTGCAAAATGAAGAGGAACTATCTGATTACTAACAGAATTCACAGGGGATGACTAAATCTGGACAAATTCAATAACAATCAGTCTTCCATCAAAAGAAGAAAAAGTAGCAAGTTACTTGACATCTGGTATAGCAGTCATTTCTTGTTCTTTGGAAAGAGATACAATTCGAAACGAACAAACCGTAAATCTAATCACAGGAACTGGTTTTCGGCACAAGAAGAAGTTTACGGATGATGACAATTATTCAATGGGGAAGTCATATTATGAAAAGCAAAAATAAAAGGTTCCTGTCTACCAAACGGAGAAAAACAAAACTAATGCCCCTCAGTAACAGAAGCAGCCTCAAAGCAACATCTATGTAACTTGCGAAATCAAGTTAGAAATCAATGCATCCCCCTGATCTAATATGCAAGGCAATGACCTAACCATGTCTCTAGCATGGACCTTTTTGTCCTAGCTTTTACGGGTAACTCATTCATTAATCAACTTGTCAATGGCTCTCACACTCTTTGGACATAACCAGGTTTCCTGCGTCAAAGCCGGTAACAAATTTCATCTTGAGAAGGTTATTTCTATGACATGAAGTACGGCCTACGCAGTTCCTGCACATCATATACTCTTCTTCCTTTGGCTTTCCCCTCTCCCTGTGGAAATTTCAAGTGCTCATGCATTCAGCAAAGACCAAAAGTAGGAAACTTAACACGTGGATATAATTTCGCCCTACATTCAAAGACAGCCTCTTAAATTGAGAAAAGGATGAGCAGAGACAATAAAAGGTCTTCCAAACAACAAAAATCTTCAATTTTCATGGATGAGGGTATGAAACCTAAAAGCTAGTACAAGCAACACCACGCTAGCAAAATAGGGACAAAATAGAAAGAAAGAGAAAATTATTTCACACCAAGCCCAGAGAGAACATAACCAACTACTTCAATATCAGAGAAGACAAACATACAAAAAAGTTGAGCAAAAACCAGTCGAAGTCACAACCTCAATACGCATCACCCACCAAGAAAACCACCAAAATACACACTCATCATCCTAAAGAAGTCACAGGAACACATTCAGAGCTCAAAAACTGCGAAATTACATCCACAAATCCCAGCTCTCAAATCAAGTTCCAAAATCGCATCAAAAACATAGAATTCAACCACAAGAAATCAAACAATGACCAGAAAAGGGAAAGGAGAATCAACAAAAAATCAGCAGAGCCAGCAAATTGTTTTGAGAAAGAAGTCGAATTTTTCTCACTGGGAATGAACTGCGAAGGCTGGGTTGGTCGGTGGGGCACATAACGGGAGGCTGCTTGTTGAAATTGTCCATCTGGGTATGCAACATTTCGCAATGCGAAGGCCAAGACTTGCTGTTGCTGGCATCAAGATTCTCCATTTCTTGCTCGCCATCCTGAACACACATGTCGACTTTCTTCCTCAGTTGTTAAGCAGCAACTTAGTTGTTGTTGTAGGTGGTGGTGGTGGTCGTCTTGTTGGGGCGAGGTGTCCGAAGGAACAGAACCGACAACATAAAAAAGTGGGAAAGAAATAGTGGCTTTGAGAGAAGATTCTGAGAATATAAGTGGAGGGTGCTCTGTTTTTCACTAGAGAGAGAGAGAGAGAGATGACGAGGGCCGTTAAATTCCAGATTTTTATAAGAAAGCGTGGCTGAAAAGATCAGTTGGTTGGCTCCGGTTTTATGCTCATGTCCATGTTTCTCTGCTTTAGTCAAACGTTAGGAGAAGATATTGTATAATTCAGGTAATCCCCAGAATCAATGGCAATATTAATCTTGGAAAATAAAAGTAATATTTTTCATAAAACTGATGATACCTTTCATACATCCTCAATACATTGTAATGGATCAACATCACCAAAAATTAAAGTAATCCTATTGTGCATACTAATATCCTAATTTTTTTTTACCGTTATGCCTATTATGACCTCAATATCTTAATTTTTTCTGTCTCGCTAAAATCCTCAAACTTGTACGGGTGTCACACCGAAACAAATTTGAGGATATTAGTATCATACTAAGTAATCTTTATGATTTTTTGTGGTAGATAGATAGTATTTTTGTCATATCGATACAAATTTTGGGTGTCTGTGGCACAAAAAAGATTTGAGGTTTTGATGATACGGTATATGTAATTTATAGAGTTTTTTGGTGATATGTTCCCTAATTTTATTCGAGCTGTTAAAATGAGTTTAGGCAATATGGAGTCAATGGAGGAAATGTTTAGATATAAAAGGAAAAATAATTGGTTAAGACATAAGAGAAAGATACAAAATTGATGTGGGGTTGTGTTAGATTTGATGGGTTGAGTCGGTCATTGAATTCATTCGGCCATTCTTTGTCCTGTTTTGCGCAATAGCTGAAGTGGCCCCCCTCTTTACCACCTATTCATCTTTTAGATTTTTTTTCTGTTGAGGTTTAGATTTATTTTTTTCCCCCTTTTAAAAGACGCTTTTCATTCTTTTTGCAACATTTTTGGCTACTTTCAAGTTTTAACAATAAACAATAAAGGGTGGGAATTTAGAATTTTGTTTCAGGAAATGTGACTAGAATTTAAAAGGGTTAATACCACGAAAAACTCTAAACTGGTACACCTGTGACAAGTTTACCCCAAATTACTTTTTTGATCACCAAAAACTCCAAACTAGTACACTTGTGATAAATTTACACCAAAAACCCTAAACTGGTACAACTGTGATAAATTTACCCCAAACTAATTAGTTTTACCATAAAAAATTTTAAACTGGTACACATGTGACAATTTTACCATATGTTAGTTTTTGTTAAATTGAGTTAATACTACAAAAAATCACAAATTGATACACCCGCAACAAATAGAGGGTAACGTATACATCCAATAATTGCCACGTGTAATCCAGCTCAGCAATTTGATGAAACTAACGGAGGGTAAATTTGTCACGGTTGTACCAGTTTGGGGTAAATTTGTCACATGTGTACCGGCTTGGGGTTTTTGGTGGTCAAAAAAATAATTTGGGGTAAATTTGTCACAAGTGTATCAGTTTGGGGTTTTTTGTGGTATTAACTCAATTTAAAAAGATTGCCGAGGGTTCCATAAACGAGAAAAATCCTTTTTAGACAAATCCCGACGGCAACCAACTTGAGGGCGCACCTAATATTTCATGAGTCTTGATGTCTTTTTAAATCGAAATGTTATGGTAATAATTCCGAGGAAAATTCCACGGAACGTTGCCCGTTTTTTTTCTTGTTTCCGTAACAACCTTTCTTTTTATTCTGCCGACAAAAGAGACGTGAGCTTATCTGTGTGCAAAAATCAAACCAAATATACTTGTAACAAGAAAAAAAATATATGATTTGAGTTATCTTAGGAAATGAACCTAAATGGTAATAGGGTGATAAAAACTAATTTGAATACAAAAACCATGGAAGATTCATGGGAATAAACCCCTTTTACCATTTTGTTTGTGATGTAGTATTTTATGATATGTGTTCATGTTAAAGTGTACGTATATATTTTATTTATATAAAAAAAGTTTGAGTTTGAAAGACATTTTGGGCTTCTTTACAACTATTTCTTCTTCGTGTTATTCTATGCGACCGTCACATTCTTATAGTTTCAAAAAATGAATTGCGTGGTGAATTGAGAAGATTCCACGTGAGAAACATGTGGCCTTATAGCCTCTCTAGTCAATCATAAGATAATGCATGATTGTTAGGTAGTTTTGAAAAGTCAAGCCAATTACTTGCATCCATTCTCGAGGTTGGGTAGGTGGTGGTGGGTTGGACACATGTATGAATTCAACCAGAAAAAAAAAAAAGAGAACACATTTTTACAACACTGTAAATAAAAATAATTAGCACCTAAAATGTGGTCATCCTAGAAGTTTAATGCAGTCTTTTTATTGGGTAAATTCAGATTAATTTGGTACTCATGATGGTTTAATTAACCTGTTCGGGTAAGAGAGATTGCCCAAGAAAAGATCTTAGGGGAATCATATTTAGTTAATAGGGACAATTTCAAAATGTAATTATTCATTAAAACCCCATATATGGAGGACTAGCCAAGAATAATATGGAAAATAGCCACTGAAATTTATGCTTATTGCATATAATTTACTTTAGAAGATGGACAATATGATTTGCAAGAGGGGTTTTGCCAAATTAATGTTAGGATTCGGCGCATAATCACAATAAAGTAAAGTGTAAAAGCAAAAAAAAGAAATCGAGACACATGATTTAATCCTGGTTCACCTTAAATTAGAGTTACATCTAGCAGAGGATTCCACTATAATTAGCACGTCGCATCTCTCGTTACATCCATCAATTACAAGAAAAAGAGATATTATATAGCAATAACTATTCACGAGCTTAAACCCAAATTACCAATGAAAAAATATGAACTCAAACTATGAAAGCCCTCTGGCACGACTCTCATGCCTTCCTGTCGATGGAGTATCAACCGCGTCCCACTAATTAATGACACTAATTGTATATGATAATCTCTTTTTTATATTTTTCCTTTTTTTTCCCTTAGAAGAGGTAGGTGATGATCCTTACAAAATGAAAAAAAACAAAAAAATCTACACGGTTCTTGTATATTTAAGAAGGGCTCGTGGGTCCTCCCCACATGAATCACCCGATCATGCATTATTACCAAAGCTAAATGACACGTTTCAAGTGATGACAAATTGGGAATTTTTTTTATGGGAAATAATTCATTAAATTTATTTTTTTTGAAAGAGAGATGCAGGCAATTCCTGGGTTGGTCTGAATTGTAAGTTAAAGTCAGATGGGATGATGGTGATGGATGACATGGACATTAGATTTCTGCTTTGCCCACCACGTTACATTGCGTTTGCTTTTGCGTTTGCGTTGCCTTTCTCCTTTCCACAAAAAGGCAAAAATATGACTAATTTCCAATTATGTGTTAACATCATTTATATATATATATATATTGGTCCGAAGTGTGTATATATATGTCAGCCTTTTTGTTTTATTAACGAAAGGAGAGTTATGTTACAGCATGTCTTGCCAAAGGGGGAAAAGAAATTGCTCCCTTTTTATTGTATTTATTGGAAAGATTTGAAGTTTTACTTAATATGTAGAAATTTCTTAAGAGCCACGGGAATTATGACGTCTTATAATTACAATAAGAATCCCTCCTAAAATTTCGCTTTTATACTTTTATTAACTAACGAATGGAAAATTAGGCTGCGTATGGTAACGTTTCTGTTCCTAGAACAACTTTTGGAACATAATTTTTTTTTTCTATTTCTGTTCCCGGTAACGATTTCTGGGAACAGAAACGCGTTTGGTAACTGCAAAAAAATTCTGTTCCCGGAACAAAAAAAAAACAGAAACGCGTTTGATAACTGCATAAAGGCCATATCCTCAACAAAATTTCTCTACCTGCAGTAACTTCTAAAAAAATTAGTAAATAAAATAAAAATTGATATTACTAAAATACTTTCATGCAATATGTATTTTTTTCCTTTTTTTTTTCATTTTTTTTTTCATTTTTTAAAATATTTTTATTCAAAAAATATATTTTATAATTAAAAGTATTTTTTATTTTATTTCATTTTTCTCTGGCGGCAGCCGCGGCGACTGGCGATCGGCGAGGGACACTTTGGGAACAAAGTGTTCCCAATTGTTTCTAAAAATGTTCCATATGTGTTTTTAAAAAGTGTTCCGAGAACATAGAAGTAAGTTTTTTTTTTGTTTTTTGTTTCTGCTTCAAAAGTGTTTCTATTTGTCAAAAGTGTTCCCGGAACACTTTGGGAACACTTTTTTACCATACGCGTTTCTGTTCCCAGAGTGTTCCGGAAACACTTTAGAAACAGAAACACTTTTTCTGAAGTGTTACCATACGTAACCATATAGACTCGACCACGTCATCTCCAAACGCATTTGAATAGATGAACATTCTTGATGGAAAACTACAAATCCTTGTAAAAAAATAAATTAGGGAAAAACGCACAAAAGATCGAAAAAGATCAAGGGGGGATTAATTCGCAGAACGAGCTAAAATCTAAATTCATCAAAGCATTAACCGCTATCATCATCATCTTCTTTTCGGATTTTAATATATGTGTCGATTGATTATGAGTTCTCAACCAAATTAGGTTGGCCCCAAGATTTCAAAAACGTGTTGATGTTGTCTTGTGGCACTTTCTTTCCAAGTCAAAGCCTCCCCTTTTGTTGGCAATTGCAAAGGGAATCTTTGCTTTTTCAATTGGACACTGATGTGGCCAATTCCTGTCCAATGAAGTTAGTGAAGCTGTTGCAACTTTGGTCCCTGGTCTTTGATTTCTTTTCCGGTGCGCTCCTCGCGGATACAATTATTCGCAATGCTTACCTGGATCAGACTGTTGATATTTTTTTTTCCAAGTTGGTCAAAGATCAAAAGCATAGCGCAATTTCATGAACACTTACCAGTGCATTTCCCGTTCAACCCATCTCTTGCCACATAGTAGAAACGAAACTTCTGCTAGTGACCCACACCTTAAATTAATGAAATGATTCCTTTGTCTTTGCTCAAAAGGTCGAGAAGGAAAATTGTCGAGAGACCTACAAGTCATCCCGGTACCATCTCCTTGGAATTTATGTGTCGATATCACGGGAAACTTCTTGGCTATGTCCTCATCAACGTTCCCTTCTTTATGCCATTTCAATTTACTGCAAATGCGTAGATATGGAATCGAAGAAACTGCCATCTCATCACGTTCGAAGAAGCGCGACCTAAATTCTCATATGAGTTTGATATTATTGTTGCAACGAGTCATACAAACCGATCAGATTCATGAAGAAATTTTTATGGATCTCCTAATATCTCGACATTTCTGACACTGTAACAAACTTCACTCATGTGTCCACGACATGATCTTGAACATGGTTAAGTGAGAGAAATCTTCCTCGCCCCCACCCCACTTTCTCCTTTTCTTAGTTTAATAGAAAGATGAGTTGATGACAAGGGTGAGCATGGTCTGGGTGAGCAGTTTCCACTCTAGAGTCGAGAACCGATCACTAAGGGTTGGTTCCGAAAAATTGAAACTGGGAACCGCCTGTTGGTTTGGCGGACCGGTTTCCCGGTGGATCTATGGAACTGGTCCCATCAAGCAAATGGAGGTGATCAAGAGCAATAGAGGGAGGCGATGTACGGCCAAAGGCGAGGCCATGAGTCGAGAGATGGAGATGGAGAGACCGAGGTGAGAGTGAGATATTGAGAATCTGAAACGAGTGAGAGTAGAGACCGAGATGAGAGTGAGAGTTTGAGACGAGTTAAGGGAGTTTCAAATTAAAGATTTAATATTTTTCATTTTTTAAAAATAATAAATTAAATAATATTTACATTAATATATTACCAGTCCGATCCGGGTGGGCGATTCCACACTTGGAGGTCCGATTCTCGGTTCCAATTTTGGAACCAGGACCAGTACCCACCGGTTCCCTTAGGAACAACCGGTTCCGGGTGGTCCGGTTGGTTTCCGGTTCCTTTGCACACCTCTAATTGATGATGTCCTTCAAGAATGCAAAGTATGGTAGTTCTACATTATGAAAACTAATGGGCCCAGACGAATCGGAAAGAAGTAGAAGCGAAAGGCCTAACAAGGCTGTTTCACGTAGCCCATTAATTAACATGACCTAACAAATTTTGTGAGGAAGTACTGGATTTCGAGACATATATTTGGGGCTTGGAAGAGGTTGACAAGATTTCTTCTCTACATCAAATCTCTTCATCACCCTCCAGTGAAGCAAACTGTTTGTTCTTAGGGATTTGCCTAACATCATTTTGAGTTCCTTGTGTGATTCATAGCATTGTCTGTATCCATTTTAGTATATGCACAGATTAGTCTTCTTCAGATTTTGTTGTCCATCAATGATGGAATTCATATATTGCTTCCTGGCCAAAAAAATAAGAAGGATATATATCACAAGCTTGTACATAACTCACTACGTTTTTTTTTTTGGCCGATTGCATAACTCAAGTTCAAGATCAGTTTCTCTACTGAGTTTTCGCTAATACATGATCTATCATATAGAAATGAATAGTTTTTTAGAACATATACTTGTCCCTATGGACACACTTGATCATACTTGACCTAGCATCACGCACTAAGTAGCAACTTAAAGGTTTTTTTTTTAACTTGACACATAGACTAAGATATAATTAGTTCAATAAGTTCAGCCGAAACATGGGAATATCATGGTTCCTTTCCAATGGCTAGTTTTGAAATTGTAGTAACGGTGCATTTGAGGGTCTCTCTCTCTCTCTCTCTCTCTCTCAAATGTGACATGTGGGACTGTACAAAGCAATTGTTAATTAAGACTTTAGGACACTCATTCCTCAATCATTGAACTGATAATAATATATCCAAGAAATTGGTGATGGACAAGATCATCCCAAGAACCATAAAAACTTGCATCATTTCTGTAAAATGCTTCCCTACTTCCATTATTTGTATTTTCTTAAATCATCCTAAAGGTATCCTTTGCATTTCCTACTTAATTGAGTCACTGCACTTTTTGCTAAACAAGGAGCTTTGGCTCTACTTTTTCCCTACATTAATCAGCTAAGACTTGGAATGTTTCTCTTTTCTTTAGTATATTATTCCATTGAAGCAATGTGCATTGCGTCCGGATATTGCTCTGGAGTTGCCTCCTTGTTCTCAGAAGCAGCCGAGGAATCGGCGGCAAAGTCCTTATGCCCTTCAAGTTGTTCACTTATTTGGAGTTTGCCCTTCAAATTTCAATTAGCTTCGCCTCGTAAAATATTCCTTTTCTCCTCATGGATGACATTTACGTCATTCGAATTCATATCAGAAAAGACGATATCCTTGTACTCTGATTGATTTTGTATATGCATCAACTTATTGAAGTTTATTCAAGTTTCTTCAACCAAAAAGTTGCAGTTTTATTGTAGATTATCGAAGAAATAAGATTTTCACTTGCTTTGCTGCGCGGGGACACATTCACGAACTCGTACATGGCTATTGGCAAAAGGTAGTAGTGCTAGGGATACTAACAATAGCTGCTTAATAAATAGCATGATAATGCATATGACGATATTAACTGTTTGTTCCATAGGTCCGAGCAATGGTAGTGGTGGGCTAATTAAGTTCAACAGCAGAAACTTACAACATTATTTTGCAAGCAAGTTAGGGTAAAATGCATTAGCGCACGAACATGCATATGCAGCATTTTTCTTTGTAAGATTAGGTTGTTGATACAAGAAGTTGTTTCAAGATATACGATCGGTCTAATTCATTGTATACCCTTCTATTCCAAAGTATGAAACCTTTGATTCAAGCTCACCATCCCTTCTGTTAATGAAATCGATCAGATCGACAATAATTTATTGGTTTACAACAAAATTCGAAAGCATCTAAATGTTCGATATCACAATCCCTTCATCATCATCATCATCTCATGGAACAGGAGGAAAAGGCGAAATATTTCCATTCATAAGCATTTAGCCTTGTCTTGGTGTGCAACAGCATAAACTCTCTCATGAGTTATTCCAGAGCTCCAATTTAATGTGGTCAGAGGTCATTCTAGAAACAAGAATGCTCTATAGCTACAATAATCTAATGGGTCTAAGTGACTTTAAGTCCCTTCAATCAGCCTCTTTGAGAGTCAAGTGAAGATCATCCTTTTCAAAACCATTGAAACAGAAAGGGCCCAAAAAAGAGGAACAAACAAAAAAAGAACCAAGCTGGAAATTTAGTGCTTGTGGTGCCTAGGTTTGTGATTTCTTGGACCATAGTAGTCTTCATGTATGCTTGGCAACAAGCCGTCACTTGATTTCTTGGATGCTCTTGAATCTCTCTTCTTCTTGCTTCCAACGCTATCAATCTCAAGTTTTACTTGAGAAGTGGCCACAAGCTGCAATATGATTAAAAAAAAAACAAAACCTTTTCACTATCATGGAGGAATTGAAAAATAAACAATGAAGAAGTGATCCATATCTCTAATTAATCTTGTTCAAATTAACAAAGATCATGCATGGACTTCAATAATATTAATTTGGGTTGCATGATGGAGCTGAATATATGTGATACTCACTTGGTTAGGGAGTTTCTGATGACCCACAAGGGATGCCAAATCTCTGCTCAAGCGAATCCCTTCAAAAACCAAACCAAGAATGTCAAGAACAAACTTATTTTCATGTGCTTAAAAAAGAATATTATTTAAACCCAAAATTTCTTGATGGAGGATGCTTAGATGAATACCTTGAGCTTGAAAAAGGAGAAGAGATAGAAGCAAAAGAGGGATTAGCAAACTAGGCTTCATTTGCAAAGGGAAGTGTTGATGGAGGTCTAATTTGAAATGAAGTGCCAGGCAGGAAGAGCTGGATGATAAAGAGAGAACACAGAGATTTGTTTTGCACTTTGAGTTTTCTTGTTTTGGCTTCTCTCTAGCTCTTTCCCTGAACATTTCCTACCCCTTTTATAGCTTGTGAGCTGAGGCCAATTGAGAGTTGGTGGATGGAATGAGAAGAGTTTACTATTGGTTGGATAAACGGCTTTGGAGGCCCACTTGAATACTTCAAACATGATGTTGGTCCATGGCATTTTTGTCTCACTTTTGTTTTTCCTCTATTTACTTTCCCTCTACAGGTGAATATAAGGGAATCTTGGTAATTTAAACTCCTTCCAAAGTTCCCGTTGCCACCATATTTGGAAATATAAGCATATATAAGGTAATTAACTAAAATGGTTAATACCACGAAAAATCTCAAACTGGTACACTGTGACAAATTTACCCTAAATTATTTTTTTTGCTACAATAAACCCCAAATTGGTATACATGTGATAAACTTACCCTAAACTATTTTTTTGACAACAAAAAACTCCAAACTAGTACATTTGTAACAAATTTACCCTAAATTAATTTTTTGATCACCAAAAACCTCAAATTGGTGCAACTGTGATAAATTTACCCTCCGTTAGTTTTCGTTATGCATCCTAATATATGCTGCAATGGATATAATAAAGCATAACGAAGAACGTATGAATTCATAATCTCGTTTTTTTTTTTGGGTATATGCTCAAAATTCAAGCAAGACCAAACTTTACCTTCCCTAATAATGCATCTTAATATGCGCTGCAATGAATATAATCTAGTAATTCTCTTCTTAAAATAGTGTGTTGAGAACTTTATGCTTTGGCATCATCAAGTACCTCCGCAGAACATTATGCTCATTGTCATTTTCTTTCATGAAATGGGAAAGCATAGGCCAAATTTGGACATTTGAGTAGACAACCCATTTGGCAATGAGTGAACCATCTGCATGAAATCTTTTCACGTCGCCCATCGTCTCGAGTGACATTTCTTTTTGGTAGTCTGATGTTTATCTGATTAAATAACATGATGTACCGATTCCATTTAGAATGATTAATCAACAAAAAGATCACGTGGGTCGTAATGTATCCCATTTCTTGTTTGGTGATAAAGTCATGTCATGCTGAAATGATGGGAAATCGGAAATGGTGGATGAAAATTTTCAAGGATTTTCTTTTTACACGAGAAAAAAAAGTTAAAATAAAAAAAGAAGATTCAAGTGGTTTTTGTGATTTTTTTACCTAAGTTTTGTGCATTTTCCATTGGATGCATTATCACTGTCTTCTCAAGTTGACCATGCATGGATCTTCACCTATAGAGAAAAGGACACTTTTGGTGCCAAAAGTTGTGTACGGAGATCACTTTGGTGCCAAAAGTTTCAATCGGATCACTTAAGTGCCACGTTTTTTGAAAAACGATTGTTTTAGTGCCAAGTCCGATTTGCAGTCCACGTGGCCGCCGAAATTCTGACGTGGCCTTATTTTATGAATAAGTGAAGTCCACGTAGCCTCCGGAGAGTCCAATCAGCAGCAGAAGCCTTCATGACGTCGTTTTGGACATGGTTCTTCAAATAAGAACCCTAAATCAGCTGATTGGAAGAAGAAATCCCCAATTTCGAACCCTAGCCCCAATTTCGGTTTGCCCCAAAGAAATCACAGCTCATACTTGCAAATGGAGGGCTTCACGAGCAGCTTCAGCAGCGCCTCATACCATAAATCAGCAAATTCAAGAAAATTCCAAATTTCAAAGCCTAACCCCAATTTCGATTCGGCAAAAAAAAAAATGATAGCTCAAACTTGAAAATGGGGGGCTTCACGAGCGGCACTAGCGGCTTCAACAGCGCCTCAAACCCTAATCCCAATTCTTCTAAAAGCGAAGAAGGTGAGTGTTATTGTTATTGTGGGTTACCGAGTCCAATAAGACCATTATGGACTCTGTTGAATTCGAGAAGATGATTCAATGGGTCGATGCACCAGCGCCAGGTGTAGAGAAGGCTTGAAGTGCAAATATTTCAAATGGGTCGATGCGAAATTCTCCGGACGAGCGACTGAGGTGATATTAGAGCTTCTTGAAGGACAACATCAACCTTTACCTACATTACTAGACGAGTTGGAGGATGTTGATGTTCAGTTAATGCAAGCTAAAAATAAGGCTTTAGCATATTTGGCCAACTATTTGAAGAAGGAAGTTTCAAGCATGAAAATTGAAAGAATTTATTCTCGAGCGTTGATTGTCTTATTGTTATGTTGTGTAGCCTATTTCATGGGCAAATGTAAAGGGACCGATGAGAATAGGTTTCTCAATCTACCATAATTGAAGATGAATAAAACATGTAATTGTGAAGGGTAATTTGTAGTTGTGTTATTGGTTTGATATTGTATGGAACAAGAGTTTGCTATCTACTTTTGGTTGACATCGTGGTTGGGATTCATTGGGTGTGTGCACATTTACAAGTTTTGTTGAGATTAGTTGTTTTGCATTGTCAACTTCCTTTGCTTTGTTTCTGAATGAGATGTTAGTTGTTGCGCTAGTTATTGTTCTGTTGTGTAATCTGGTTTGCTGCAATTTTTGCTACAAACGCTGGTCAAATGAAAGAGTAGTCGTTTACTGAAGGTGATCACTTCAGTGCTAGTCATGCTTAAAAAATTAAAACTTCAGTGCTAATTTTGTACTGAAGTGATCACTTAAGTACCAAGTTTTTCTAAAAATGATCACTTTAGTGCCAAGTTTTAGTGAAAAATGACCATTTCAGTTCCAGTACTAGTTATATAATGACCACTTCAGTGCCAATCTAGCTTGCACCAGTAGCTGCAGCAGCTTGCACCAACAGCAGTTGCTGGTGCACTAGCAGTTGTTGCTTGCACGAGCAACAGCTACTGCTGCTGCTGCTGCTTGCACCAGCAGCTGCACTGGTACTGCAACAGCTTGCACCAGCAGTTGCTGGTGCGCAGTTCGAAGCTGTAGATGCACTAGTAGCTGCTTAGAGCAAGCATAACCCAACCTGCACAGATAAAAACTCCAGCAACATTACACCAGCGACATAACACCAGCAACCTCACATCAGCCAAGAACAAGACAACAACAAAAAAGTAAGCTATTGATAAAAACTTCATTGCCATTGATATTGAACTGATAATTCACAAACAAAAACATCCATTAGTCATGCCAACTGATCCTTCACAAACATAAACATCCATCAGTCATGCTTTCCACCATCATTTAAGGTTCACCTCCCACCAAACATGTGAAAAAGCAACAAAAAGACATAACGTAACAGCATCAACAATTCAATCAATATCCACCACCCCCCAGATTTTTTTTCCTTTCGATGGCTTTTTGTCTTGATTCATGATCCTTGCACTCTTTCTAACCCATCGTCTAGGTTCTTTAGTTGGGCTTGCAGGTTCTTCATCATCGTAACGTGCAGGTTCTTTAACTGCCCTTGTTGTTCCATGCACCTTCTTCACACGAGCTCTAGTAGTTGGTGGCTGTTTTATAGCTGCAGCTGATGTCTTCTTCTTTGTCTTCTTCAGAGAACTCTTCCTTGGCATAGTACTGGACTCTTGAGTTAGGCCGCGTTGAGCAATAAGAATCTCGGTATTCAGCCCAGGCTACAACAACAATCACATGGTCAACGTCAACGATATGAAATACAATAATTGAAATGCACAAGTCCTACTAAACTAACATTCAAAATAGTCATTCCAATACATCTGTCTCACCCATTTCAGTAGAATTGCAAACATATTTCTCTTCTAATGTTAAAGTGGACTCACTTGTTGCTTCCTAGTCCACTAATAAATCCATGTTATTGTGATTTGAATCACTCTTTAGACCATTAACTTCACAAACAAGCTGGTCAGTATCTCTAGGCAATGTACTAGGGCAGCCATTCTTTAATGCTACATCCGCCTCTTTAGTCTTACATATTGATGATAGCTTTCTCTCCTCACACTATTTCCCCACATTAGAATCAGAATACAGCTCTCGTTTATCCTATACAAAATGCTTTTGCTTCAACTTGTTAACATAACGAAGCTGACCAGGAGTGAGAACCACCTCCATAGTATGTGTCATGATATTCACCTGAAAATTGGCATCCGAATAATTTAATCTTACACAAGAATATAAAAATAGAAGAGGAAACAACTTAAAAGGGGAAAACAAGATAAATCCTCAATGAATGAACAATAAAGCGTTGATCAAGAAATTTCCCCTGTTCTAGGGCAGTCGACCATTGATAAGAAAGTGAAGACTTTAGTTGTGACTGCAAAACTAAAGTGAAGCTAAGAGAAGGCGAAGCTATGATATTGGGAAACATAGTGAGAATGAAAGAAAGATTGGAAAGTTTAACAAGTGTGAAGCATCATGATGCTTTAGTCCACAACTAAGAGACGCCTCCAGATGCAGGGTCCTTGCACAATAGCATCACCTAGAGAACATACAATTAATGCAAATGAATAATGACACTAGAGGCAATGTCACTACAGTCAAATCAGTGCGTGAACAAGAGGGCCAAAAATTATCTTTAAAAAAAAAACACTAAGATGGTAAAATGTTTCATCTAGAAAAATGCTAATGAGTTGAGAAAGTGTCTTTCTAAGGTGACAGAACGCACAATTGGCAATTCTAGTTCATGGATACTAAATTTAGATTCACCAATAATTTATCACAAACGCCACAAAAGTTATCTCCAAGTCCCCACCAAGCCCTATCTTCTCGGCGAAACAGATTGGGTGTACCATTGAGCCCCATTTTTTTCACATGGAGATCCCACCAAGCCCTAATTTTTTTCACATGGCCCCCAGAGCGCCATCGTCCCCTCTCAGTCTACCACAGCAATGGAGAAAGCCCTACGGAGCCCTAATTTTGCGCCACTTCGGAAAGCCCACATTTTTCTATCCAATCGGAGACCTAATTTCTCTGTTCCAATCAATTTCGCGAGCAATGGGGTAAGCTACATACCTATCAGAGTCGGCGAGCGATGGAGTGTGATGGCGAGGGACGGAGTGCGACAGCAAGCGATGGCCAACCAACGAGCGACGGGACTGTCAAGGGGAATGGCACCATCGCGATGGAGAAGACGAACTTTGGCTTCTGTTTCGGGATGGAGAACGCGATGGAGAAGATGACGTCGCGCGAGCAAGGGGACTTCTCTTGATCTTAATTGAATGAAGAAACAACGTCGTTTTTAGACGTGATGCCACGTCGGATGAAACGGCGTCGTTTCCTAACCTCCACGTGGATGAGATTTCTCAAATATTTGACAGCTCAGCCAACATTTTTAATTTAAAAAGCCACGTATTATTTTTCGCCGGAAATTCTCGCCGGAGGCACCAAAGTGATCTTTTTGTCTCTGACTTGGCACTTAAGTGATCCAATTGAAATTTTTGACACCAAAGTGATCTCCGTACACAACTTTTGGCAACAAAAGTGTCTTTTTCCCTTCACCTATATATCATGTCGTTTCACGTGAGGTTAAAAAAGATGGAAGAAAAGATATCACCCAATTTACAAGCAAAATGACAACCCTATGTGTCAACCTTGGAATTATGTTCTCTCTTTGTGAAATCAAATTTTCTTGTGGTACATAGAAGATTCTCGTTATAGATGAATAACCAGATTTTTTAAAACAATTTAATGTCACTAGAGCAATCTTAATTTATTCACCATTTGCCTTACCTTTTCAAAAAGAGAAATATTGAAATCCAATAGATGTTTCAAGGGAGACAAGACCCTACTACTTATGCAATATTTCCTATTTGTCTCCACTCATATTGGGATTTGGAAGCAACAACTAGTGAGACAATGGAACAACAGTTGCACAAACTCAACATGATGATGTCACTTCGGGGACATCATTACCACTATACTCAAAAGTTTTCAAAGAACAAATGATTTGGCCGAGGTTGTCGTTTACTAGCTAGCCCGCACACAATAATGTTCCTATTCTCTATAGTCATTTTATTGAACAAACGAGGTGCAACAATTTTGTTTACTTTACTGAATAACTAGTAAATAACTAATGGATTTGCAACTGAAAGGGACCGACCCATCTATTTCTTGTTTAGTACGGTTCCACACTGTCTTAGCTATACCAAATCAAATTGGTCCACTTTGGTTCGAAATTTCTCGTTGAATCGAATCGAATCATGCTAAATTGAGGAAAAGTTTGTTCTATTGACATCTTGTTTGGTTTATTTGTGTTATCGACATTATTGTCCTAAGAGGGCAAGCATCATTTCAACACCAATGACCAAACGGTGTGTAGGAAAAGGATTGATAGTAGGATAAAGGCCGAGCGATGAGCACTTGGCTATGAGAATAGCTTCTTTTTGTTCAAACTTATGGAAATTGGAATTAAACTTAAGCTTCTGAGCAGAAGTGGATCTCTAAATCAAGCTGCTTGCTAGTAGCTCTTGTTTTGCTCGATAAATATAATTACTTGCGATTAACTCGGTTGATTTCAAAGTGGAGCTCGAGCTCTAGCTCGAGTTACATAAGCATTTGGTCGAGCAAGCTCAAGCTCGAGAAGAGTACCAGAAGAGTCATAAGCATATTGCATTGGTACCAATTCAGTCTTAAATATTTCAATTAGACCAATTTGATCCTAAAACTTTTAAGGATTTGCCAATGTAGTCCTTCCGGCCAATTTTGGCCGGAAATCACCGACATGGACGTTGGTTGTTCTATGTAACATGGTCGCCAATGACATGGACAATTCAAAAACAATAAAAAAAAATTACTTTTATTCCTTTTTCTTCTTCTTTTTCCTTCCTTTTTTCCCAATTGTGGGCCGGCAAGGTCACGGGCCGACCATCGCTGGCTAACAGGCAACGGTGTTGGCCCTCGCCTAGTGGCCAGCAAGGGCCACTACGCCCTCACCTGGTCTGGGCAAGGGCCACAAGGCCCTCGCATGTGGCAAGCGAGAGTGTTATGGACCTTGCCTGGATCTTGGTGAGGGCGCGGAGGCCCTTGCCCGTGGCTAGTGACCTCGCTGACTAGAGTAGTAAAAAAAAAACACGGAAAAAAGAAAAATGTTTAAAATTCAAACAGAAAAATGAAAAACTTAATATTTGCCCATATCAACAACTGTCGTGCTAAGGACGGCCAACATCTATGTCAGCGATTTCCGGCCAAGGATGGACTACATTAGAAAATTGTCAAAATGTTTAAGACTAAATTGATCAAATTGAAAGATTTATGAATGAAATGCAATAGATTTAGGACTTTTTTGGTACTTTTCCCACTCAAGCTCATAATACTCAACTCAACAAAAGCTCGAGAGTATAACGCGTTTAACCGAACTTCTATTATTTTTTTGAAAAATATTTAATGGTTTTAGAGATATACATACAATTTTCTAAAACTAGATAGTATTCAAGCTTATTATACTGGAGCTCAAGCTAATTTATTTGTTGGCTTTGATTGAGCCGAACTGAATGGAGCTGAAGTATATTTTGATTTTTCTAGTCTAGTCGAGCTCAAGCGGGAAATATTTTATACTTGATTCAACTTGAGTCAAGTTTCGAGCAATAAAGATGCGAGTTGAGCTTGAGCTCGAGCTCAACCTTATAGTATATCGGCAGGATTTGGGTCGATTATGCCCCAATATTCGAATCTCTTCCTTCCTTAGCCAACAAATAAAAATGTTTAGAATGATTATCATCGTATAGTCAAGAGGAGGTTTAATATGTATGTGGTTATGACACTTGGAGGTGGCCTTGAGAAGCTAGTGTGATTTCGGCCTAATATAAAGAGTGGGTAGATTGCTAGAAATATGAAGAAGTAAGTCCAAAGCGGATCTTTCCATACTCATGGAACTCACCTCATTTAGAAAGCTTTTCTCTATCTTTCAACAACTGGATGGGAAGTGGTCTAGAAAACGACTTTCGAATTGGATGTGTTGTAGACTGTTTTCCGAGGGAGAGATAGAGAATTCTTCGTTGATTTTGTGTGACGTCATCGACTTTTTTCACGAGGAGAGTTCTGTAGAAGTTTAAAGGGCGAGCATCTCGGAAAAATCTGTTATTCCGAATCTGTAGCTCGCTCGGCCTTCAGTGCTTACTCCATATAGTCGTACGTTTCACAAGCCTATGAGGCTCCTCTACTACTACCTTCTGCAGTCGGCTTAACTGAAAGTAATTTTTGTGATCAACTTGTATCTCTTTTGCATGTCTCCTCTCCCGATCTCAAATTAGATTTAGATTTGAGTGTTCTTCTATTTCGATTTAAAAATAGATTTGAAATTTACAAGGCATTTTCTGTGCTCTCCCAACCTATTGGGTTGTTGTCTCTCTACGGTGATGGTGTTAGGGACGCCGAATCTAGGCGCGTACCGCGTTTTGGCAAAGCCGTAGTTTTTGAAGAAGGATATCCCGGCATGTACTCATCATTGATGTTGATGCGAGATTCGGTGATCGGTCTCCGGTTGCGTTTTGATGCTGTGTCAGATCCATCCTTGTGGAATGAGCGAGTTTCCGTAGGTTGTATTAAGTTGATTTATTGTTGACACCTAAATTTTGACTACCATTTTTTTTTATTGCATAGAAAATTAGGGATCGACCTCAGCCCCTAGCAAAAACATTTAATTTTCATATTAGCATTCATCATTTCAAAATTTTATTTAGCCGGACTGACGGTGGATGGAGCTAAATAAAAAGCGTTGGATTTAATCTGGATTAAGCTCCCAACAATGTGAAAATAATCGAGCCAATGATCTTCTCCATATGGCCGAATATTGCGAAAGATTGCAATCTTGGGTCATAATTGGTTCACGATTTTGGCACAACGAAGCATGATTAAGGAAAGAGGAGATTTCCTTTGGGTGGAAAGAATACAAAAAAAAAGAAATGAAAAAAATGCTTGTATGGGGGCAGGATAAAAAGGAAAAAGGAAGAAAGCAAAATAGTCTGGGGATGGACCAAAAAATATGGAGCCAGACGATCTACTTAGTCACCTCAGAATATTTTACGAAATCAGTAAGATATTCATCTCGACGATTTTTTTTAGGGTGTCCTGTGCCTATAAAAAGGGCACCTCAGCACACGTTCGAGGGATGGAGATTTGAGTCTCACGACAGAGAAGGGAAGGGATTCAGTGAGAAAGAGAAGAGAAAAGTAGTCTTAGGGAGTGCATGATAACCATTCTGTTCCAAATCTATTTCCGGAACAGGTTTGGAACAGAAACTCGTTTGGTAAGGTAATTCTATTTTCTATTTCTGGAACAAAAATTTGTGCCAGAAATAGATTGGGAAGGGAAACCAGAAACAGAAAATTATAACTTCTCGGATAAACAAAATCAGAAATAATAACCCCTCACTTTTTCTCAAGTACCGCCGACCACCACCATCACCACCCGCTGTCGCCTCCAGCCTCACTGCCGGCCGCAGCCACCCGCCGCCGACGTCGGCGACCACCGCCTGCTGCCAACCACAGCCAACCTCTGCCGCCCACCGCTACCCTTCGTCGGCCACCGACGCCCACCACTGTGACCACCGCCAACCACTGCCCTCGGTCGCCCACCGCCGGCCACCGCCGACCACCACCAGCCGTCGCTCCCCGCCAGTCCGCCGGCCACCGCCGCCACCCCTCGCCTGCCGCCGTCGCCGACCACTGCCTTCCGCCAACCACCGCCCACCGCCACCTTCCGCCGGTCGCCACAACCATCGCCGGCCGCCGCCGACCTCCGCCGACCGCCACCGCAACCACCTCCGCCGCCGGAGTAAAAAATGAATAATTATTTATTTATTTTTAACTAGTAAATAATATTTTCTAATAATAAAAATTATTTTTTTAAAGAAATTTTAAAAAACTAAAAATGACAGTAGAAATTTTTCGTAGAAGATTTTGTGTTAATAATATTCTATTCTAGAAGTAGAAATTTTCAACTGTTATCAAACGAATTTCTGTTTCAGGATCAAAAAATTTTTGCCGTTATAAAATGCATTTTTTGCTTAAAAACTCCTTCAGAAACTAAAAATAGCTAGAAATTAATTTAAAAAATAAAACGATTACCATGCGCGCCCTTAGTCTCGGTGCTCTCGTCCTTCTGGGCCATATCCATCATCCGCAAAAGAAAAAGAAAGAGTCAGAAGGGGCAGAGGCACGAGAAGACTCCTCATCAGTACACTGGAGGGAGGAGGAAACAATGACAGTGTGCAGCAATTTTTTCTTTTCCAGTCACGTCATCCATGTGGGCTGCCATTATTGTGGTGCCATATTCAACCACAGTGCCGCTTTTGGAGTCCCACGATAGATCTCTTTGCTGCCACAACACCAAAGCATCTCTCTCTTTTCTCTCTCTCTCGCCCTAATCGAACTTGCCCCTTAATCGTCGCTGTGCGCCCCGGCCGACGCCGCTGCCATCCACCCCTGCCCTGGTGAGCCCACTTCGTCCCCTCTTCTTTCGCTTTCTTGTCCGGCAGCGCGGCCCGATTGGGTCATGCACTACCCTTTGTGGCAATTGGAATCAAATGAAGAACTTTCTTAGTTTAGTAACTTTTGATAAAATGATTAAAACATAGGATATACTTTAATCATAACTTGCATCGGAACTACAAAACTCTACTAATTCTTTTCTCTTATTTGATTGAGATCGTAACTTATAGTAGCACACACAAGATATCTTGATTAAATTTCAATCACCATCCATCCTCATCATAAAAAGAATAACGATCTAGTGTATGCTTTCAGAAATTATTATTAGTATTGTTGTTCTCGTGGTCGTCGGCTAATTGTCACAGTTCTTTATTATTACGTGGCTACTCGAATATTTATCTTTGTCAAATTCGCAACTTTTTTCCTTTATCAACAAACATAAATTTTTTGACCTTTTCGCAAGTGCTTCGTATTGAATGACGTCAAACGAAATATGAAATTCCTCAAGAGCCAAGATCAATGATTCAGCAATTAGTTGAATGTCAAGACAACACTGAAATTTTGTTGGACAACATCGATGTTCTGAAAATTTAAAATGAGATAAAAATGTGTGATTTAATATTTAAATATTTTTATATCATCTCTTATCTAAATGTTAATCTAAGACTAAAGTGTAGAAATATATAATACGGGAGTTAAATATGGGCTTGAAAAATTTTGAACTCGGGCACAATGTTTTAGATTATGTGAAATTTTGTGGGATCACAATTAATTATTTTAAAAGTTTGCTAAAATACTTAAAAATTAAATCACGTCTTTATTTAAAAATTTAGATTTCTAGAATCGTTACTAGCCTTCCCACATATTTCACAACAAATGAGGAAAAATAAATGTCTAGCTGAGTCAAGAAAATGTTAAATTAATCCTTCTGTCGATCCCAAGACCGGTCCCACTTTTATTAAAGGGGCTCCCACCTAGATCAGATGAGGCACAATGTCCAAAGAGATAAGAGTATGTCGTCAAATATTGCTTGGTGCGTAACAGTTTCTTCAACATCCAGTCCATGATCAATCCCGATGGATATATGAAATTGTGCTCTCTAGCTTGAAAATTTACTTGTTGAATCCCTCTGGAGTTTGAAAAGAGAAATGGAGAGAAGGGTAGTGATCATAGGAGCAGGAATTAGTGGCCTTCTCGCCTGCAAGTATTTGGTCGAGAAGGGCTTCGACCCGGTGGTGTTCGAGGCCGACGACCGCGTCGGGGGACTCTGGAATCACACCATTCGATCGACCAAGCTCCAGAATACGAAGAGAACTTACCGGTTCTCGGACTTCGATTGGCCGGCCTCTGTGCAGGACAAGTTCCCCAGCCACACTGAAGTCCTGGACTATGTAGAGTCCTATGCTCAGCACTTCAATTTATATCCTTGCATCAAGTTCCATTCCAGAGTGACTGGTATCGATTATGTTGGGGAGTCATTCGAAGAGATGAAGACGTGGGATTTGTGGGGCGGGACGGGGACGGCATTCGGCTCGAAAGGTAAGTGGCACATTACTGTCCTGGACACACAGACTAATGCGACAGAGGTAAGTTAGCTATTTCTTGATTGTTCGGTTCAATTTGATCCTCAGATTTGAGAAGCATCACTACAATTCTGATTGTCTAGTTTCAATTTCCGCGGTTGCTTGATGCGATGTTAAGTGAATGGTGCATTTTGGCCAGGTTCACCATGCTGAATTTGTTGTTCTCTGCATCGGACGGTTCAGCGGGCTTCCTAACATTCCAGAGCTCCCACCAAATCATTGCTCCGAAGTGTTCGATGGCAAGGTGATGCATTCGATGGAATATTCGGATATGGAGAAATCTGCAGCTGCTGAATTGATCAAAGGAAAGCGAATCACAATTGTCGGTTCCCAGAAATCGGCAGTGGATTTAGCAGTCGAATGTGCAGAAGCAAATGGTAAGAGCAATATCAAGTAGACTTATCTGCTGGTAGATTATTCTAGCGTGAATTGTCACTGCGAGCTATAATCAAGGTCTATCAAAGCCTTGATATTCATAATATCCTCTTGAAAGTTCATCTGAAAATTCTATAGTTTCATCAAACTACAGCACAACCCATTCTATACAAGAGCTTATCTGATATTATCGCTTTCCTGATCTCATCCTCAATTCTTGATCGGAATCAGGAGTCAGGTACCCTTGTGTGATGATCCAGAGGAATCCTCATTGGTTGCTGCCCGGCAAGGGCTTCTTAATATCTCACCTTGACCACTTTTACTTCAATCGATTCGCCGAGCTGCTTCTTCATAAGCCAGGACAGAACATCCTGTACTGGCTTCTCGCCACAGTGCTTTCACCATTGGTATGCGCAGACTTCCACTCTTTCGGTTTAGTTCCACAAAACATGCTTGTCTATCAGTCATAACCATAAAGTTTTCTTTTTTTCATGATTCTCTTTGTTATATGCATCTGCTCGTCACCCAAAAAAATTTGTTCACGAGGTAACCCTGAAATTTCTAGAGATGGGGCATCTCGAAATTCTCGGAAATCTATCTCCAGTGGAAACTCCCGTTGAAGAAGTACGGATTAGTACCAAGACATAGCTTTCTCGAGGACATGTCTTCGTGTCAACTCAGTGTGCTGCCGGACAAGTTCTACGATAAAGTGGAGGAAGGAAGCATCCTAATCAAGAGGACGCAGAGCTTTCGCTTCTGCAAGGAAGGTCTGATAGTCGGCGGAGAAGACAAACCGATCCCGAGCGATCTCGTGATCCTTGCCACCGGATATAAAGGCGATCAGAAGCTCAAGAACATTTTCAGATCTTTAGTCTTCCAAAAGTACCTCGGCTCTTCACCAACTTCAACCATTCCTAGTTACAGGTACCATTTCATACTTGCAACACGAATTGGCATTAGTTTCCACTTCAAAACCTTGAAATCCAAAATGCATCTTACTGTTTAACTGAGGATTGACTATCAAGGATCAAGAATAAGATATTATCTGACTCTGAGACTGCATTGCTTGCAGCATCTGGCTAACCTTAAGGTCTCTTATAAATTATTACAGCAATAAGGTGTGGTACGAATTTGAGGGCACTCAAAATGTAGTTTTTATCACCATAGGATCTTGTGATAATGTCACGTCCGATCTTAGTCTCGTTATAACGGTCTTAAATGCCGACTACAGGCAGGTGATTCATCCTCGGATTCCCCAGCTCGCGATTGTAGGATACGCGGAGGGCTTCGCGAACCTGCCTACCTCGGAGATCAGATGCCAGTGGCTCGTGCACTTCCTCGACGGTAACATCAAGCTGCCGAGCATCGGGGCAATGGAAAGGGACGCCGCGAGGTGGGAAATTCATATGAAGCGGTACGGCGGGAGGAATTTCTGGAGATCATGCATTGGAACCTCCAACATTTGGTACAATGACCAGCTGTGCAAGGACATGAACTGCAATCCCAGAAGAAAGAAGGGGTTTTTGGCAAATTGGTTCCAACCTTATGGACCAACTGATTATGCAGGCCTCACTGATCAGAAACACTGAACAACAAACATAAACCTTATTATGATCGGTGATGAATTCGACATGTTGGTTGTAACTTTATCTACAATAGGGAATTGGTTCATATTATATGGTCATAGGCTTGGATTTTCTAGCATATGATAGTGTGGTTCGCTTTACAACTGAAAGGGTCCGACCCATCTAGTTCTTGTTTAGTACGGTTCCACACTGTCTAAATTTCCCAAATCAAAATGGTCCAATTTGGTTCGAACTTTCTAATCTACTCGAATCTAATCAAGCAAAATTTAGGAAAAGATTGCTCTATTGACATCTTGCTTGGTTTCATTTGTCCTATCGGCGTTATTGTCATAAGAGGGGAATCATCATTTCGACAGCCATGACCAGACCGTGTGTTAGGATAAGGATGGATGGTAGGATAAAGGCTGAGCGATGAGCACATGGCTATGAGAATAGCTTATTTTTCTTCAACTTATTGAAATTGGAATTTGACTTAAGCTTGTGAGTAGAAATGGATCTCTAAGTCAAGCTGCTTGCTACTAGCACATGTTTTGTTTTGCTCGATCCATATAGTTACTTGTGATTAAGTCGGATGATTTCAAAGTGGAGCTCGAGCTCGAGTTACATGAGCATCTCATCGAGCCCAAGCTCATAATACTCAGCTCAACAAAAGCTCGGGAGTCTAACGAGTTTAATTGAGCTTCTATTATCATTTTTTTTTCAAAAATATATATAGTAGTTTTAAGGGAGAATTACTAAAAAAAAGTCTTAAATCTATTGTAATTGTACCAATTCAGTCCTAAACTTTTTTTTTTTTGTCAATTGAGTCTTAAACCTTTTGCAATTATGTCAATTCAGTCCATTTGGCAAGCCGGCATTGACGTGGCTATTTTTAATTATTTTTTTCTTTTTTCTTTTTTAAGGGTTTGGGCCGACAGGAGGCTGTAGGCCACTGGCCCTGGGTGAGGGTCATGACCCTCGCCAGAGGCCGGCGAGGGCTCGTAGGCCCTTGCCTAAGTATGCCAGCCCAAACCCTAAAGAAAAGAAAACGACATACAAAATTATTAGAAAAAAAATAAATTTAAAAAATCAAAAAATATTTAAAAAAATTGCAACGTTAGCACCGGCGGGTCAAATGGACTGAATTGGCATAATTGTAAAAGGTTTAGGACTCAATCGGAAAAAAAGAGAGTTTAGGATTGAATTGGCATAATTGCAAAAGGTTTGGGACTATTTTGCTAATTTTCCCTAATTTTAAACATATACATACAATTTCCCAACACTAGATAGCATTTAAGCTTATTAAACTCGAGCTCAAACTAATTTGTTTGTTGGCTTTGATTGAGTCGAATTGAATTGAGCTCAATTATATTTTGATTTTTCTGGTCAAGTCGAGGTAAACTAGGAAAATCTATACTTGATCCAACTCAAGTCAAGTTTCGAGCAGGGAGGATGTGAGTCGAGCTCGAGCTTGATATTGTATCAGCTGGATTTGGGTCGATTACGATCCTATATGTGAATCTCTTCCTTCCTTAGCCACCAAAAATAAAATGTTTATAATGAATTGTCATCGTATTCTCTTCACTATTTAGAATTTACAAAAAAAAAAAAAACGAAATGGTGCGGTTTTATTTTTGTCCCCCAGATAAAAAAAATTCACATATCTGACCCAAAAAAAAAAAAAAGTTTAGTCAAGAAAATGTTAAACTAATCCTTCTGTCAATGACTCATTACCAAGACCTGTCCCACCTGTATTAAACAAATTGCCATCTACATCAGATGAGGCACAATGTCCAAAGAGATGCATACAGTCTGTGGTCAAAGATGGCTTTTTAAGACTTTCTTCAACATGAAATCCATGATCAATCCTGATGTATATATAAAACATGTTCTCTCTCGCTTGAAAATTACACGTTGAATCACTGTGGAGTTCGAAAGAGGAAATGGAGAGAAGGGTAGTGATTATAGGAGCAGGAATAAGTGGCCTTCTCGCCTGCAAGTATTTGGTGGAGAAGGGCTTCGACCCGGTGGTGTTCGAGGCCGACGACCGCGTCGGGGGAGTCTGGAATCACACCATTCAATCGACCAAGCTCCAGAATGCGAAGGAAGGTTACCGGTTCTCGGACTTCGATTGGCCGGCCTCTGTGCAGGAGAAGTTCCCCAGCTACACTGAAGTCCTGGACTATGTAGAGTCCTATGCTCAGCACTTCAATTTATATCCTTGCATCAAGCTCCATTCCAGAGTGATTAGTATCGATTATGTTGGGGAGTCGTTAAAAGAGATGAAGGCGTGGGATTTGTGGGGCGGGACGGGGACGGCATTCGGCTCGAAAGGGAAGTGGCATATTACTGTCCTGGACACACAGACTAATGCCACAGAGGTAAATTAGGCTATTTCTTGACAGTTCGATTCAATTCGATCCTGAGATGTGAGAAGCATCCACACGTGCTTATTGTCTAGTTTCAATTTCTGCGATTGCTTGATGCGATGTTAAGTGAAGGGTGCATTTTTGCCAGGTTCACCAAGCTGAATTTGTTATTCTTTGCATTGGACGGTTCAGCGGGCTTCCTAACATTCCGGAGCTCCCACCGAATTGTTGCTCTGCAGTGTTCGATGGCAAGGTGATGCATTCAATGGAATATTCGGATATGGAGAAATCTGCAGCTGCTGAATTGATCAAAGGAAAGCGAATCACAATCGTAGGTTCGCAGAAATCAGCAGTGGATTTAGCTGTCGAATGTGCAGAAGCGAACGGTAAGAGCTACATCAAGTATACTTATCCTGAGATCATGAACAAATTCTTTCAAAGCTTTGAAATTCCCATTATCTTCTTGAAAGATCATCTGAAACTTCTGCAATTTCGTCAAGCTACATCGAAACCCATTCTATAGAAGAGTAAACTAGCGCGTAGAATGGGGTTCAATCATGCTTACAGTATCTACACATGAATGAATTTGTATCTGCAACTCCTGACACTCCTTATAGGAATTGAATGGTTGCGGTATCTACTGCATAGCAACAAGGACCATATGCTAATAGAAGACTTCATCTAGAGACATCCTCATTTGATATTAGCGTTTTCCTTATCGCATCCTCATTTCTTGATTGTAATCAGGAATCAAGTACCCTTGTGTGATGATCCAGAGAAATCCTCATTGGTTGCTGCCTGGCAACGGCTTCTTAATATCTCACCTTGGCTACTTGTACTTCAATCGCTTCGCCGAGCTGCTTCTTCATAAGCCGGGACAAAACATCCGATACTGGCTTCTCGCCACAGTGCTTTCACCATTGGTATCCGCATACTTCCATTTTTTCGGTTTAGTTCCACAAAACATGCTTGTCTATCAGTCATAACTATAAAAGGATGACTCTTTTATCTGTCAATTTTTTTTATTTCATGATTCTCTTTGTTATACACATCCGCTTGTCAATCAAAAAGTTTGTTCACGAGGTAAACCTGAAATTTCTAGAGTTGGGGCATCTCGAAATTCTCGGAAATCTATCTCCAGTGGAAACTCCCGTTGAAGAAGTACAGATTAGTACCGAGACACAGCTTTCTCGAGGACATGTCTTCGTGTCAAATCGGCATGCTGCCTGACAAGTTCTACAATAAAGTGGAGGAGGGAAGCATCCTAATCAAGAGGTCGCAGAGCTTTCGCTTCTGCAAGGAAGGTCTGATAGTCGGCGGAGAAGACAAACCGATCCCGAGCGATCTCGTAATGCTTGCCACCGGATATAAAGGCGATCAGAAGCTCAAGAACATTATTAGATCTTCAGTCTTCCAAAAGTACCTCGTCTCTTCACCAACTTCAACCATTCCTCTTTACAGGTACCATTTCATACTTGCAGTTGCAACACCAAGTGGCATCAATTTCCACTCAAAACCCTTGATATTCAAAATGCATATAGTATTGTCCAAGTGAGGATTAACTATCAAGGACAAACAAGAAGATCTTATCTAACTACGAGACTGCATTGCACCATTGGCTAACCTTAAGGTCTCTTGTGTATCATTACAACATTTAGGGGTGGTACTAATTTCAGGGCATTCAAAATGTAGTTTTTTTTTTCCCCATAGGATTTTGTAATGATGCTGCGCCCGATCCTGGTTTTGTTGTAACAGTCTTATATAACGATTTCAGGCAGGTGATTCATCCTCGGATTCCGCAGCACGCAGTTATAGGATACGCAGAGGGCCTTGCAAACCTGCCGGCCTTTGAGATCAGATGCCAGTGGCTAGTGCACCTCCTCGACGGGAACATCAAGCTGCCGAGCATCGGGGTAATGGAAAAGGACGCAGCGAGGTGGGAAATTCACATGAAGCGATATAGCGGGAGGAACTTCTGGAGATCATGCATTGGAACTACCAACATTTGGTACAATGACCAGCTGTGCAAGGACATGAACTGCAATCCCAGAAGAAAGAAGGGGCTTTTGGCCGAGTGGTTCCAACCTTATGGACCAACTGATTATGCAGGCCTCACTGATCGGAAACGCTGAACAACAAACACGGTCCTTCTAATGACCGCTGAAGAATTCGACATTTTGCTCGTAATATTTTATACTACAGAAGAGGGGATTGGTTCATGATATGGTCACATCCTTGGATTGTTCAGCAAAAGTCTACAAGATTCAAGTCATGTGAATGCAAAAATAGGAGTGAATTTTCGGATTTTGAATGTAACGTCTTGAGACAACCCACCCCTCATACAATGCTCTACAGATTTGAGGGTGAGAAAAACATATCTTTTATATGGTGATTGAAGATAAGCCAATTTTCAATGGCTTCTTGTGCTCTTGCTGGATTCCTTAAGTCAACTAGAATCTGAGCCTCCCCTCATGCTTCTCTATGACTCTGCCGAATGGTTGTAGAGAATCCAAAGTGAAAATGCGGATTGTAACAGAGAGGAAGATGCCCACAAGTCATAAAGATAACATAAGATTAATCAAAGATGATGTTTTTATTGAGTCGATGAACACAAGCATCGCAGCTGAGAATAACCATTGATCGAATTGCAAATATCAAGAACAAAATCACATAAAATTAGTATAATTTTCTGGAGATAAAAGCTTCTAGAAGAGGGAGAACAGAGGACTCTTTTTGTCCTTTTTCTTTTGTTGGGGGAAAACAAGAAGCAAAGATGTGAGTTTTAAGATATTATCGCGGAATTTGTAAGGAGCCCCAAGGTACTTCGTTTGAGCCTGCGGTTCCACACAACCAGACACTCGAGAACAAACAAACATCGCCCAACTGCCGAACTACGATAAAGAAGAAGTAATGAACAAGAAACCCAGATCAGAAAACAGAGAGGCCACGCTCTGCAACTATCTTGATGGCCATGGCTTCCTCTTCGATGCACCAGCTATCATTCGCCAGACACCCTCTTCTTCCTCGCAAGTCCCGGCTCCAACCTCGCCCCCAATTATCGTCCGTTCGCTTCCCCTCGTTCAGCGTCCGAGCCAGCTCTGCTCTTGCTGTTGAGCCGGTACACTTTCCAAACATTACGTCTATCTTTTCTTTGTCTCTGTTTTTTTGCCCGGCCTGTTATGGAGTTCAGGCTAAGCAGTGTGATTTGAGGCTGAATCTTCTAGTCTGTTGATGACAGATCTCTTCCTTTAGTTATGTGCCCAACAAACTGAACTTCTTTGAAATGCCATATTTTTAGGGATATATGCTTCTGTGCCAGCTTCTTTCTTTCTTCCATTAGGATGCTTGTGAGTGAATCAAATTATCCTATCTCAGGGCACGGGAACCCAGAAAGATCAAACTTTGGAGGTTGAGGTATTTTCATGCCCAATATGCTATGAACCCTTAATAAGAAGAGGCCCATCGGGTCTAAACTTGTAAGTTCTGGAACACGTTATCTGGTTTGGACAACTGATTCTGTGTAATGCTTTGATCGGATTGGTTCTGACTCATAACTTCAAAATTGTGCAGGGAAGCCGTGTATAGGTCTGGTTTTAAGTGTAAAAAATGCATTAAGTCATATTCCAGCAAAGACAACTTTCTAGACCTCACTCTTACTGCTGGTTTAAGGGACTACGTCGAAGTCAAGCCCGCGAGGACAGAACTGTTCAGGTATCGCTAACTGTGGTCTACGACCAGGCCGTTTCAACTTGAATTATGGAATTGTCATCGTTTATTACCTTTTGCACTATTGGTATAGGGTTATCTCCATCTTTTACCTTTTAACCATTAGCTCACTTGCTCCTTACCTCCATATCTGAAGTTATGTTCAGTTGGTTGGGGTGGAAAACAGGTAAGGGAGAACCAGTCCATACATCATATGTCGAACCATGATAATCGAGTCCTCCCTTTTATAGGCAGCAGGTTTCGAATCCTCTATGGTTTGTGGCAACTTGTCATGCCGTTTCAACTGGAATTATTGGCAAGGACATGTACATTAGAAATAGGAGATTGCCCTTTCCCAAAGGATGTGCTAGCTTTCTTGCATCAATTGAGAATAATACTTGGTCTTTTTGCAATTTCCTCTTTCTCAGATCATACTTTTCTTCTCATTTAACCCACCATCTTGTTAGATTGCAAGGTACATAATGTTCCTCCAGTGCAGCATAGAATGCTCTAACGTTCTTGCTCGATTTCTGCACTACTTCATCTTCTCTGGATTGCCTTTAAGATTCACTAATAAATTTTCTGTGAAGTATCTGGTTCCTCACCTTGTGTTCTTGCTTTTGCTAGGAGTCCCCTTGTTTCATTCTTATATGAGAGAGGCTGGCGTCAGAATTTTAACAGCAGTGGTTTTCCTGGTCAAGATGAAGAAGTACAGTTCTGGCTAATTTTATCCATTAATATAAAAGCCATGAGGATCTGTAGAAGGTCATTTTGAGACCTTGTAAAATGTGCACGGTGTTCTTACTATGGGCTAAAAAAGAATATGAGCTTCCTCCACTAAACCTGTTATACATGAGCAAGCCAATTCTAGTTGTCTGAGATTATTGTTCTTGCTAGATTTCCATGATAAGCTGTTAATGGCGTAATATATTATTTGAATGCAGTTTAAAATGGCTCAAGAGTACTTCAAACCTGCAGAGGGTGGCCTTCTAGTTGATGTTAGCTGCGGAAGTGGTTTGTTCTCCAGAAAATTCGCAAAATCAGGGACTTATTCTGGAGTAATTGCTCTTGATTATTCCGAAAATATGCTACGCCAATGCTATGATTTCATTAAACAGGACGATGCTGTTTTAAAAGCGTAAGTTCTTTCATTCGATCAGAACTTGAACATATGGAAGCTGTCAACTAAAATGTTATTCTTGTATGCTTGTGAAATTAATAAACTAAGGAGGAGATGGCTTTGAATTCTGGCACACTTGCAGGAATCTGGCTCTTGTTAGAGCTGATGTTTCAAGGCTTCCATTCTCATCTGGTTTGGTTGATGCTGTACATGCCGGGGCAGCATTGCACTGCTGGCCTTCCCCTTCTAACGCTGTACGTTCGTCTCTCTCATTTAATCTAGATCAGTGTTATCGACATACTGTCTCATAAGTCACATAGGCATCCCGGAAATTGACTAGATACTGGACTTATATTTAAGCTTTACAGAATTCAGAATGAGTAAAGTGAATTTCAAATATCTATATCGAGAAGAAAAAAAAAAATCGAAGTATTATTTCAACTTTTTTTTATAAAAGAAACTAAAGAAATAACGAGGACACATGCCATCAAATGAATGTTAGGCTTGTAGTTGTATCACAGATGGATGTCATTCCAAGCAGCTTCGCTTAGTATTTTGATTTTGATCTCCTGAAGATAATTCTGACTGGGTCATAGTGGGGATTCGTGTTGAAACATGCAAGAGATTTTACTGATTGCAAAAGACAGTCGACTGTTGCGCAGCCATTCTCACTTTGAATATGGCCAATCCATCCTATTTTAAATGGTTATACTGGCAAAGTCACTTCGTGGAAGGATGGCTTAGCTTATTGTCAACATGAAAAATTAGAGAGAGAGAGTGAGAGAGAGAAAGAGAAAGAATGGGTGCGCAAACATGTAGGACTTGAATGCACCTCCCCTTGAACATGATGGTAACGTCACATGGAGCTTAAGTGAGTTTGAAAACCTGCTTATGGAAGAAGGTTGAGAATGCAGACAAATAATGAAATGCTAGTGCTATATGAGTGATGAAGGGTCAGGCAACAAGAGCCGGTAGTCTCTGCTGTAAAGAAGTCAAGCAACAATTCCTCCTGATCAGAGAGGTTATTGCCACTAAAGAAGCAGTGGAGATTGGGACAAATTGAACAGGTCCACAGCACAGCTGTGGCACGGAAATTAATTAGGAATGCAGCTTGCACAGCCAAATTGTATGAGGTGCTTAGTACCATCATGCACTTATGCAAAGGGTTACGAGTGTATTAGTGAAGCTGATGGTTTGGGAGAAGTTGGCAGATTGATTCATGAGAGGCCTCTAGTAAACTCGTGGAGTATTTCCCATTTATACCTCTCCAGGCCATATTGATGCAGTATCGGGATACTGCGGTGGAAGAGGGGTTGGGGTCTGCTTGGGGAGTTAGAAATCTTTAAAGCTTTACATGGTTACTAGCATAATTCTAGAAGCTGGGTGTAGTGTTTCAAATAACTCCTTGCTGGTAATTTTAGAAGCTAGTCATTTGATATCTGGATGGGAAATTAATAATAATTTATGGATCTTGTTTGCATGGTTCTGCAACTCCTCCCTAAAGTGCTCAAATCAAATTTCATCATGGCTAAATGTGGCTTAACTCAAATGATAGATTCAGTTTGTCTAATTACAGTACAATGATGTGAAAAAAGATATGGAAAAGAAATTTTGGTGATTACAGGCTAAAGTTTAACAAGCTTTAGCTGTGGAATGAGTTCCTGATACACACACAATTTCTTCATCCCCATCAAATGGCTGATAAGAAGTTCTCGACCCCTCTGCTGCGTGTCGGCAGATTGCAGAAATTACTCGAGTATTAAGAAGCGGTGGAGTTTTTGTGGGAACCACTTTCCTGCGATACACTCCCTCCACTCCCTGGATGATACGGCTTTTCAGACAGGTACATCTACTTGGCACATTAGACCCATTTTTTTTCCTGTAATTGACTTCTAGAACCATGTGAAATAAGCGAGGGACCACTTTTGTACACTTTAACCTGCATATAATGCTCCTCCACTTGGAACATAAAGAGATGAAAATATGGAAAAAAACAAATCACTTACAAGTGGATTGCCGTTTCATTAAGGTCTGTGATAGCGGTTTAGATTCCGAACATCTAATGTATGTGTATTGACAAGAAATCTATTCTGTGGACTGGTGGCGAGCCCAGTTGCTCTGGAGCAGTATATACATCGCCTGGTGATTTCTTGTGTGACTGTTTTCAAGAACCACATCATATTTGCCTTGGAAAATGTAACATGTCAACTTGAGTTATAGCAACAGAAACCATGGAGCATGAGTAGGTAATTCGCTGCGACACCACATGCGAGATCTATTTCAAATATTCAAAACGTATTCCAGTAGTTGATAATCTAATGAGCGGATTAGTCTGGATCTCCTTTTCCGCTCACTGTCTTTGTTAAACCACTCTTCCTAGGCTGTATCTGACCCTCTCCTTTCCGAAGTTGAAATTTCTTAAGCAAATGGTTCCTTACACGTATATGTTAAACTGTATAGCTGCATAGTGCAACTACTATATTTTGTGATCCTAAGGAAGCTTCTGTTTGCCATTTATGTATGGTGGACGATCTCATCCCACGTTAAAATCCCTCGTAAATTATTTTGTGAAGACTCAGACAACACCATAGACTGTAACGTTTCATCATTCCTGGTCTTAGCATCTCTGCCTAGCTGATTTCCACAGAACACTTTTTCTGTACGCACTGATTTCCCTAAGGTAGTTTAAAAGACACTATTATTCTCATAATGCGCGTCAAGCTTGTTTATGACAATGTTTGGTTGTGTGGCAGAGAACTGCGCAGAGTTACAGCTATCTGACGGCCGAAGAGATCGAGGATTTGTGCACATCATGTGGTCTAACCAATTACACAAGCAAAATTCAGCAATCCTTCATCATGTTCTCTGCTCAGAAACCTTGACACCAAGTAATGCCCAAAATTAAGATACTATTTGGCCCATGATTAGTTTCCGAGTTTCTTCCTTATCAATGTAAGTGGGTCAGTACATGATTTCTGAGGACATATGACATTGTGAGCTTGAGTTCTGGGGAGGTGTAAAGTATTGTACTCTTACCAATAAGAAAGATATGCATTTTGGTGTCAGAATGATAATATTTTAGGGCCTTCTTTTGAGAGCTGCGAGAGGGGCCGAAATGACAGTGCAACGGCCAACACCACGGTCGATTCTTTTTGTTAATGATGGTTTGAATCCAATGTTTGATGGCCCCAGATGGTCAAGTTGATAAAAAAAACATTGTGTTAGTCTGTGGGCAAACTGATCCAATTTGTTTGCAGTGTTAAAACAAACTACTCCCAAGAGTTTTCTCTGTTATTCTTCTCTCAGAAGGTTAACATGTACACCAAAGGATCAGTCGAATTGACTCTTATCATGTACCTCATTAGACAAAAGGAAGAGAGAGGAAATGAAGAGAAAGGAATGAATAAGTAATATTTTATGACTTTAATGTCCTTTTACACTATATGTAATATGGAAAAGAAAAATATATTTAAGAAAAGCACCAACTCCTCAGAATCCCTTCAAACTCTTCCATATTCAGATGGATTTATGGGAACTTATAATGCAAATCAAAATAATTAGGGGTGATCGGTTTCAGTGAGATTCGGTCCGGTCCAACTCTGGAATCGGGAACCGGACCGGTTCTCAGTTTCAAAGACCGAGAACCGGACCAGACCGGTCACTTTTTTTTTTTTTTTTTTTGTGATTTGCCGTTAAATTTTTCTCATTAACGGCATATTCATCGGACCACCTCTCGTTAATTGCATCGCGTTGTCGCTAAACTTGGAAGTCATACTAGTATCCTAAGCACCATAGGTTTAGATTTAGGTTTATATTTAGGAAATTTTTAAAAAAAAAATTATCCCGTCCAGTCCGGGCAGTACGATCAGTCCAATTCTCCCTTGGAACCGGAAACGAGACGGACTGTAATCATTTTCAATTTTATGGAATGAGGAACTAGACCAGAGCCCCCGGGAATTGGACAGAACTGGTCGGTTCTGTCAGATCCAGGCGGTTCCCGGTTCGGTCGGTTCATTGCGCTCAGCCATAAAAATAACTACTCCTGATCCCTCATGTCTATGGACTGTAGGTAAGCAACGAAGAGTCTACTTATATGTACTTACTCTTGTGACATTTATCGGCCTCCTTATGAGCTTCCGTATATAGGCTCTACATATATATATATATATGTATTGTAATTGATTCCGTCCATCAAATTAGTAATTTGAACATGAAAACTATACTAGCATCACTTTGGATCTTTCTTTTAGAGGAAGGGCTCTACAATGTGAGCTCCTTCATATGATATTGAGCAATATATGTGATGAATAAATTAAACTTGGGAGTGAATATAAAAAAGAAGGGTGCAAGTGGAGGAGGGTTGGAGTTACAAATAGAAAGGCTTTGGACGGGGGCAAAGAGATCCCCTCGTGCGGCACACCCGCTGACCCAAAACTCTTGTTTGTTCTTCTTGCTTCTTCTCCTTTGACCATTGACCACCTCCGAAAAATTAGAAAAACTCCAAAATAATAATAATAATAACAACCACAATAACACACTCAAAAAATTAGAAAAAGAAACATAGAAAAGAATAATTTTTTCAGTACAAAGCTCCAGGGAAAACCTTGCTTTTTAATTTTTTTTTTTTTTACGAGTCTGCACAAATAAATCGTTGAAAAGTATTTTGTGTAACCATTACATTAATAGCGTGATTGAGCCGAAAAAAAGGGGGGGGGGGGTTAATCAATTTTCAACATATCGAAAAGAAATTCCCTTTTTGTTGAGCACTTTTATGTATTTTTTTTTTGTCTGTCCTATATCTAACTTTTGCTCTGCCTCTTTACAAAACGTGGAAGTCGAATTCTGTACTTATGATACTAGCGTCCTCACCCCACCTAAATTCCTTTACTAGCAATTCCGCATGTCTATTGGCACACTTTCTATATATTGATAAAGTGCTATGAGCAAGAATTTTTTTTGAATTTTAAAGTAGTCAATTTATATATGTAATGCAATAAGACATTTTTCTCTTAGTGTCGACTTTATCATTGGATCCTTTGCACGTGAGGTACTTCTTTACTATATCACCATGCACCTTTTCATGGCACGTGGGGGTTGCCCATTCTTTGAAACTTTTGCTAAATACTTTTCATTTTTTTTGCCCATTTTTTCTTTCTTTTTCCCCTTTGTTCGAAGTTTTTGTTTTGAATGTTGTTGTTTTTTTAGAGTGAGTTGATTTTCAAGTTTTTTTTTTTTTGGTCGCAAGTTGATTTTCAAGTTAGGTAAATGGAGGTTTGCACGTGAGTAGTTTCTAATTCCAATGGTCGGTTCTGACAAATCAAGAGGCACCCATCAACCGAAAGCTTATTTATATGCTCGTTACAAAATCATTTCGATGTTGCCCTGTAATGTGTGGACTCCCTTTGTCTTATCTTTTGGGTAATGAAGCCATTTTATGTTATGTATGTTGTAATCGCCTTCTCAATGATATTTTTTTTTTCAAGAAAGAAATGCATTGTCTCTGGTCTATTTCTAAATTTCGATTTTTTCGATCATATATACATATATGTAGAAAACGTTTTATGCATCTATTGCATTGGTGTCGCGGAAAAGAAATTAATCACTTTAGAATAAAGTGATGTGTATCATTGATAGAAACTAATAATAGGGTGTGAATTTTTACAAAATCTGAGCATTAATTGGCTTGTTTCTCCTTGTATCAATGGCAAGGGATACATAAAATACCATTTCATCTATTGTAGACATAAAGTTGTGGCTCATAATGTGAAACTAAAACAAAAGGGTTTCAGTTTTCTTCATTCTATATATAATAGCGAGAAAAATGCGGATAATCATCGAAAAGAAAGTATGAGAGCTAGAAAAAGGACAAATCTACATGCTTGTGAAAAAATTGACAAATACATTAAGTGAATATTTCACAAACAAATCCTCATAAAATATAGCTGAGACATTGAAGCGAAATACTCTTTGAAGTTAAATTATTTTTAACTATAACACCAGTAAATATAAGTGTGTCGATTTTATCTACCGCAATGTCCTATGTAATCTCAAGTACACAAAGCATATCCAAAACGATACCAGACCTAAAGATTAAGCTAGCAATAAATTACTTGCAAGAAACCTTAGTGAACAATATAACCCATACTTTAAATTCAACAAGATGTAATAACCTAGGTTAAGATCTCACTTCAATTCGTGTTTAGATGAATTGTGTCATCATAGTAACGCATTAACATAATTTGGCAAAGCCGGTGTTAAATTAATGCATTAAAAATATATTGGTGAATATAAAACTTTATTTCCTATTACGAGTAAACAAGTGGATCTCTTCCTTCAACAACACTTACACGTAAATATTAAATTAGAATAAATGCCCAATTATAGGAAGCTTCAGAGGACAACTTTTGACCTGAAAATTCCACGAATAACCTACCTAAGGTAGTGATCAATATGCCTATAAGCCAGCTTCGTCAAGATTCCTAGGCTCAAAAAGGATACAAAATTTCTAGAGAAGATTAAATTAGGAAAATGCTCTCCTGACAGTACTGTTAGAGACCGTACAATCTCAACCGTAAATCCACAAACCATCATCGCGTGTTTTGCATAAAACACTCATTGACTGAGGGATTGTGTGGTAAAAAATAACTGACAGTATTGTCAGACTGTCAGGCTAGCAGCTCCCATTAAAATAATATCTTGTATTAATTCACAATTAGATGGCTTGATATTGCTAATGACTATCGTTAAAGAGTGCTCTTATAACCATGGTTTATTGCAATTACATGGAGGGCGTTCATGATTTTATAGAAAAGAAATATCACAGAACGGGAAGACCTAGGATGTAGAAGATCATAACATGAGTGATTCGGCTCCATTTATTAACAGATTATCTAAGGTACTTGTTAACAATCATTCACTTATTCATGATTTTTCCTCTTTTTATTAAGGTAGAATAAATGAACCGTAACCTTCGAATTAAATACTTGACGTCGAGAATTTATTATTTGGAGACTTCGTTATTATAATTATTGGCATTTATCTATTGGGAATATTATACATCTTATATAAGGAATGAAATTGAGTTCAAAACCTTTCGACCAATACGATCCAATCGTGAACCTTTCTTAAAAAGTGCAATCAAGTTTTTTTTTTTTTTTATTTTTTTTTTTTTTTATGAATAGAACCAAAATTCACCCCGTGGTATCCTAAAACATTTCTCCTTGAATATAATGTTAGAACTCAATTATACTTTTGAGTAAACTTCGAAGGCTTGATTGCACTAACTTAAATTATTAGGAGTTAGTGGCATTTTTCAACAAAAGTGTAGGACTTGATTACATTAATCCAAAAGTTTGGGATGTGATTGCATTCGGCATATAAGGCTTTTGCGTTGAAAAAAGATTGAGAAAATGCATGCTTAACTTTCCAATTGCAAACCCCAGTTCAAGTAAGAACCAATGTTAGACAAAAGGAAGACCAATTAGGAATTGGTCTCCCAATAATAGAGTATTTAACAATAGTACTTATCGAACCCCAAGATTAGTCCTTGGTTGGAGCATAGAGGCGCAATGAACAACGCACCCTCAAAATTAGCAACTGGGAAATCTAATTAATTAGGTCATTAATTTGGCCTTTCTTGTGCTTCGTGAGTTGTATTCTTGATTGCATGTTCGCTACAAATTCACACAAGACAACACAACAAATAATTATTTGAACTCGCAAACACAACAAGATCTTCTCTCTCTTTCGAGCGAGTGAGTGGAGTGGTTGGTCGGTCCAATGTTGCCATGTTTGATTCCCCAAAAACCGGGTGAATTTCCTCGTACATGTCTCTCCTTTTGCTTTGGCATGTCTTTGATGGAAAACCCACCACCACAGTTAGGGCAAAAAGGTTAGAGAGAGAGAGAAGAAAAACCCATCACCAGAGTTGAAAATTGTGTTTTTCACACCTAAATATCGGTGATTAATGTTCACTAGCTTCCTCTTTTTGGCCCTTGTCTCCTTGTATCCCGTGACACGAGGAACATCAAGAGGAGTAGAATCCATATATATATATATATATATATATATATATATATAATTGTTTGGTTTGAAGGAAAATTTTCATTTTACTTGAAAGAGAGGTACATAAATTCAAGATAAAGATGCAATTCAAACAAAGCAAGTAAATTTGAAAGATACATCAACTTGGTACAGCCTACAAAGACTCGTTCATTTCACAAAGATTGATCTGTTATAGTATTGAAGCACAATCGGCGGCTCATCACCCAATCTCGCATCAACATCAGTGATTAGCACACATGAAGATTTCCCTCTCTAATAGCTACGACTTTCCCAAAAGGCGGTATGCACCTAGGTTCGGCGCCCCCAGCACCATCATCATATAGAGACAACAACAACACCAACATGTTGAAAAAGCACAGAAAACGCCTTGTAAATCGCAGTTCTATTTCTAGATCGGAATAGAATAGCACACGAATCTAAATCTAACTCTAGATCTGAAGAGAAGACCTGCAAAAGAGATACCAATTGATCATAAGATTACTTTCTAGATAAGCCGGTTACTAAAGCCGTGGAGGAGCCACGCTCGACTATATGGAGCAAACACTACAGCCTTTTTTCTCGAGATTATTATTACATCTGCATTATGCTTAGATAACTTTTCCCATTATGACAATAATAATGATTATTGTTGCATGTATTTTATTTGCACTCTCTTTGGAGGGAAATAAGAAATTTGTTTGATGATGAGAGGGTGTTGAATAAGAGTATCTTGGAGGGTTTTTCGGTCATGAATACTAAATTTGGATCATCAAATGGACTGAATTTGCGGTCATATGAACACACTAACTAGCTGAGCTGCAAATTAAAAGGGATATTGAGTAGAGTTTTGAATTCTTGGATCCCTAAAAACACACAGAGAATCCACTGCTGCTTGAATAGGTTCAATTCACTGGTTGTGTGAACAGTGAAAGTTGTGGGATGCTGCCTCCTTTGTAAATTATACACATATACTTTACCCTAATTAAGTTAATAATTATATTCAAACAGCTGAGTTGAACGATAAATATTCGCAATTCTTAGCCTTAAGAAGCCTGAGATCTCGAATTTAGTTCTTACTTGAAAAAACTTTTGCACCCGACATCGAGCAAGTAACTCATCGATCATGAGCACCCTTACTCGGGCGTGAATGGTCTTTGACCATATATTAGGGAGGCGAACTTAGACCGGCGCGTTAAAATAACTAATGACCTCGGATGCACTTATCTGCGACTACTTGCCCCGTAAAAAGGCATGCACTAGTGCTTGAAATTTCTTTCCATCAAGACTCAACAATTTTTGAACATATTCATTATCGTCTAATCTAATATCGGTAAAAGATTTCGCAGGGCAGTATTATCAGTTACTAACATGGTATGGTCAAAAAATATTCTCGGATTGCAATTCTCTATATTGCAATATGTAGACATTTGAACTATTGAAATATTCACTTACACATTTTTTGAATGTTAAAAAGTGGCAGTAATCTCACAAAATTTTGCATTTAAGTAGCGTCAATTATTAGCATGTTACAGTCGGCAACTATTTTTGGATCAACAATTTTCTTTCCATAAAAGTTCCCTTCTTATTAGGGGTGAGCATGGTTCCAGGGTAGAACCGAGAACCTGGAACCGGAACCTGTGGGAACCGGTCCGGTTCTAGGTTCCAAGGTATGTAGGGTAGGTTCCAGGTTCCAAAAATTGAAAAACATGTTCCAACGGGTAGGTTCCAGGTTCCACTATCTGGAACCTGGAACCTGGAACCTGGACCCTGGACCCTGGATTCTAAAATAATTTTTTGTGTTTTTTTGGTATATGTCTTCACACGATCCTACAATGTTCTATGGTGTTCGATGATGAGTGTATAATCTGGAGCCAAACAATTTTTTAGGTTCCAGGTTTCAAAAAATAAGGAACTTGTTCCAACGGGTTGGTTTTAGGTTCTAAATGTAACCTGTACGGAACCTGAAACCGCTCACCTCTGCTTTCCCTTAGTGGTTGTAGTGTTTACTCTCATTTTGCTTAACTAAAAATGAAAAGAAATTGGCAGGTTCTCGGGTACCCTGGAACCGACCCTAGAACCTGTGACAGGGTAGGTTCCAGGTTCCATGGTATGACGGGTAGGTTCCAGGTTCCAAAAACTAAGAAACCTGTTCTGACGGGTAGGTTCCAGGTTCCAGGTGGAACCTGTAAGGAACCTGGAACCGCTCACCCCTACTTCTTATTATAAACTATTTCTGTTTTGACAAGTTATAATAGACTAATTTACAATCCCATATATTTCCAAATGCGCTTTTCCTTTACGATACCATTCTTTTCGCGCAAGTGTTCTAACTAGTACTCAGAGGCTACCCTTGCTTTATGCTTGATAATTACTTCATTTCGAAGTAAGGAATGTAGAGTTGACCTTTACGTAAACACGTACGAGTAGAAAATCAGAGAATGTAAATAGCGTAAGTTTTGGAATAACAGGAACGAAATCTTATTCAAGATTGATTTACCCTTTTACCCTATTGAAAAAGATTGTCCTTTATGAAGAAGTAAAGCAAAATAATCTATTGACAAACAAAAGAAAGGTTATATATGCTTTTCCGGTGGCTTTTTTTGACTTCCGCCACGGATCTTGTAAAACTCCAACCGAAGTAGTAATATTGTTGATGTGAAAAGAATGGAGTTAATTAGTATAATCATACGATATATGTATCCATAATTCTCCACGAGATATGGTTGATCGTATCTGTCCTGTCGATGTAACGAAATCACTCGAGCACATTCGCAGAAAATCTTGGTGGACCAACCCATATTGTTAGATAGCAAGTAAAGTAGTAGCCGAATAACGCAATTGATCGCATCAAATCAAGCTGTCATGCCAAAAACAGAAGAGTCTGTTTCAATTTGCTGTTCATTATCATATCAAGAAGAACGTATCATCAAAAGGGCTGTCCCGAACCAAACTTTACCTTCCATAAATTATTACATTGCATGTGGACTGGATGGCTTCCACTACACAAATTGTAATTTGAACACGCACACCAAAGTAAAATAAAAAAATAAATGTGTGTGCGTGTCTCTAATTTCAAAGTCCACACACAAACAAGTTGCTTGGCTAAACCCGAGATCAGAGAATCAAAAAGAAACAAAAGGCAATACATATGAGCTAAAGGCACCTCCTCCATGTCCAAGGTACGTGTAATATTGTCTTTTTTTTCGGGTTGGTCAAGTTAGGTTTTTTTTCAATGATTCTTTTAATATTTGGCAAGTAATAGCTCTCAAGCCAAGGAGATGATAAACATTAGTTTATGAGACTTTGAAGTGAATGGGAGACACGGAAACAGCGCCCACGTTCTCCCTCATATCTTACTCCCTTGCTTTAATGCTCTCTCTCTCTAAAAAAAAAAAACCTCTTCGCAATTGACAAAAATGTTGGTTCTCTCAAAACTCAAAGGGACAATAAATATATACCCTTCCCTCTCTTGTGATTCTCCATAAATACTCTTCTTTCCACACACCATTCTCTCTCTCTCTCTCTCTCTCTCTCTCTCTCTCTCTCTCTCTCTCTCTCCTCCCCTTCCTTCCCTATCTTTTGATTACTGGTGTCTCAATTCCACTTGCTCACATCCTCAACTTTGTTGGCTACTGTGTAGTTTGTGTTGATCAGTATCCCATGGTGAGTAACTCTCTCTCTCTCTCTCTCTCTCTCTCTCTCTCTCTCTCTATGTGCTTTGAGTTTCTTATGCTCTGATGAGAATTTTGGGTTTTGGATGGTGCTTTTAGGGTGTTCAAAAGCCTGCATGGTTGGATGCTCTATACACAGAGAAATTCTTTGTGGGGTGCTCTTACCATGAGAATGCAAAGAAGAATGAGAAGAATGTATGCTGCTTGGATTGTTGCGTTAGCATATGCCCTCACTGCATTCCGATCCATCGCTTCCATAGACTCCTCCAGATTCGACGCTATGTGTACCACGATGTCGTCCGGCTAGAGGATCTCCAGAAGCTCATCGACTGCTCCAACGTCCAAGTAATGATTGATGAGCCGATAAATATGCCGAAAAGAAATAAAGAGCTTTTCCTAGAACTTTGTTAGCCATGTGTGGTATAATCTCTAGCTAATCTTATCGATTATCTTGGTTTCTTGAAATCTAGGCGTACACAATTAACAGTGCTAAGGTGGTGTTCATCAAGAAAAGACCACAGAATAGGCAATTCAGAGGGGCCGGGAATTATTGCACTTCCTGCGACAGAAGCCTCCAAGATCCCTTCATTCATTGCTCTCTAGGGTGCAAGGTAACTTTTTTTCTTTATCAAGAATTTAATCATGTTGTTTGATTTTCTTTTCATGCATAATTATGAGAAGATCAGGAAATGATCATTCAAAGTAACCCCTAGAGAAAAAAAAAAATCGGGCTAATTGCACTGTAATACCCTCAACTATAAAAATTCTTGCTCATTCAAACCCCAAAAACACGACAAAGTGGCGTTTAAATGATGTTATCTTACTGTCAATTTTTGCACGTTACTATTTTTGTCTAATTTGCTAGAATATCATAGATCATCTTCTTCTTCCTTAAATTGAAAATACACATACAAACCTAACTATTTTCCATCCTAAAATTCTCTTAGTGTCCATCTTTCGTAAAATCTGTAACTTAAGATATCATCACGCCTTACTTTTTGATGATTTCGGAGATAAAAATACATTGGTACATCTGTCACTATAATTGAAAGTGTGAAACCATTTCAACTTAGAGTATCAAACATCAACAAGGGCTTGCTTATTCCACGAGAATAATCACCATCGCACGCTTCATAAAATGGTATGTTCATCTACTCGAAGGTGGATTATCTGCTGAAACACAAGAAAAACCTCACTCCCTATCTAAGGACATGCAAGACCCTACAACTGAGCCCCGACTTCCTGTTCCCGCAAGACATGGCCGACGACGACATAATGACCAACGAGACGCAGCACTCGACCATCGTCAACTGCAGCGACGAGCCGATGAGCGACTCCTCGGGCTCGTCCGGGTCGGAGATCAACAACAACATGATGATGATGAGCAACAACATCGCATGCAGTGGAGAGATCGTGCGCAAGAAGAGATCGAGTGGACACTACAACGTGTGTGGAAGATCAGCAAACAAAGTGTCGCATGAGGACACAATTATGGCCTCAAGCATCAGTAGTACTAGAAGAAAAGGCATCCCCCAAAGATCTCCTCTATGTTAGAAGAGAGGGAAAAGAATAATATTAACTTCCTAGTCCTTCTTTAACAAATTCCATCAAAAATTTGATTTCCTTACTTTTGACTGACTCTCTCTCTAGACTCTCTCTCTCTCTCTCTCTCTCTCTCTCTCTCTCTCTCTCTCTCTCTCTTCGGGTCTCGCTTGGAGTAAAATAATGGGTTGGTCGGGGAGTTTGTCTTAATGGCATCACGTGATTCCCAGTTCCAAGTTATCAGCAGTACAACTTTCCAGGGTTTTACATTGTAATTGCTTAATGTCGTTATTATATATACGAGTCATGAGCTCATTAAGCTCGCTCACTATGGACCCAAAATAGTTTCCATCGATGAATGACCTCTCTCGCGATCTTCCTTATAGATCTCCATGTTATGGAGGATTATCAGCTTTTGTGCATGAGAGATTCTTAAGAGCAACTACTTAAATCGAAGGTTACATGACTTTAATTTGGTGAATTACTAAAACCCTTTTTCGATTTACAACATATTTTGCATGTACCGATTATACTTTCCTATTCAATGATTTTAACCTGATATGAACTCATCTAACCATGCCCCATTACCGATTGACATGCTTTGACGGTCCATAGAGAGAGAGAGAGTTAAAAAGTTCTAAATAGGATTTGACCGGTCAAAGTTCCACCTCGCATACTCAATAAGAAAAGTGGAGGTGTTCTGCTATGAACTCTGAGTTTGCATGTATAAAAATAGTTGTCGTTTGAAAAGGGATGTAAAGGCTAGTCATAGCATGTTATTTTAGAAGACAAAAAGGGGGAATCTAGAATAGTTCGATGGAAGAAATATAATGAAAGCGACACGCCGATATTTATGCTAATAAGCTTCGCTCGAGACTCAAATAGAGAGCACTGGAAAACAGTCAATGGCTAGGGAATATGGTGGTAGCTACCGAGATTTACATTATCTTACAGTCCAACCCACTTCATTCATGATTTTGAACAATGCTAGAGGCATTTAAGTTTTTTATTTTATTTTTCTAACTTATTTATGCCAAGGAAATAAAGTGTAGTGATTGCATTTAAGCCGATTTCTTTTTCGATTCGAGTCGTCGTGCTGCAAAGGTAACAGAGGCGCAAGCGAGTTTCAACAATCTTATCAAATCTCGACATATTCTTTGAATCAAAATTTCGGTAGAGGTCTCATGTAGACCATAGTAAAGCCTATCTTTTTAATGCAAATTTAAGGAAGTCCCACGTTTACCCGTATTATTGCTTTGTTTCCTTTTTCATGATACCGGGAGAATCAACTTTTTCTTTGGATATTTTAATGAATTGATGAATAATTTGCTTTTGGTATATGCGATAGGAAGAAAATAAAGGAGATAGGAATTGGAGGGTGAGAACTCGGCCTTGCGATGAGATCAAGAATGGAGCCAAAGATTCGAATACTAAGGCTCCGTTTGTTTCGCGAAAAATGTGAGATTTTCGAAAAATGTTTTTCGGAAAGTTATTTTCCAAAAAAATGACAATATTTTTCTTTTTTCTTTTTTCTTTTCTTTTCCTTCTGGTTTCGGCCAGTCGCCGGCCACGGGGACGGCCAGCGACAGGCCACAAGCAAGCTCGAGGCTCGGCCGGTCCCGGCGATCTCGGGCTCACCCGAGGCCGGCGAGAAATTTCTACGTCCCACGTCACTTTCGCTCTGAGAAATTTCTTGCGGCTCGGGAGCATCCGCTAATCAATCGAAAGTAATCCCCGCTTTTGGCGCCCATAACCTCTAGACTTTCCTCATTTTCCCACACTTATTTAGCGTGGTACAAATAGAAGACCGTTCAACAACCTGTCAAAAATGAAGAAACCTCCCCCACAGGCAAAAAGGACAGGAGGTCTAAAATTCCACGAAAGATTATGCCGTGATCCTTCACAACGTGTCATTAGTCGACGCATGACGATCATAATATTTGGGCGATGCCAGCTATGTACGTCTCTCAACTCCGAGCCTCGAGCTCGCTGACCCACGTTATGGCCGATCGCCGAGCTGTCGGACGTCTTCGAGGTTCGCGGTCGGCGGAGGAAGAAAGAAGAAAGAGCCGTGGGCGAAGGCAGGAGGAAGAAGGAGAAAAGAAAAGAAAAAATTGAAAAAATTATCAAAGAAAATGAATGTAAAGGAATTGGGGGAACAAAGATGAGGAAAAACTCAAAAAAGAGGAAAACATTTTCTCCACTTTTGAATGAGTTTTTTTCATGAGTGGAAAACGTTTTCTTAGACTGGCTTATTTTTCGCGAACCAAACGCCGAAAAATTCAAAAAACGTTTTTCTTGAAATTATTTTTCACGAAACAAACGGAGCTTAAGTTCTAAACCTGGAAACTCGCTGAAAATGAATGTAAATGCACGTTTCGTCGTAGCAGGAAAAATGAACAGGGAACGTGCCTAGTTTATGATTTCTAGATGATAATGGGGTGTTTTAAATAACCCATTAGATAACTCTGCGTGGCAAAGTGACATGACTAACCCAATAAGATCAAGCTATGGGGAGATCATGCATCCCGATATTGAGATTAGACACCACTTAACCACTATCTAGCCACAAAGCATATGCATAAATTGGTCTATAGATCGTTTTGACCACCGTAAATTGTAAGGCCACACTGTAGAGCACTACACATTATCGGAGTGCCAAGTGTCCTTAACGAAGGAAGTTATTGCCAATTGTGACCCAAAAATCACCACCCATCAACTGACACTTGACAACCCATTAAGGAGAAAAACTGTCCATGTAAGGTGAATGGCTCATTGAGGTAACGGGTTGGACTTTTTAGAACCCTAACTTGAATTCTATGTGCTCTTCAAATTGTTAACTTGCGGATCCGGGTCGCAAATCCGGACGTCTTAACCCAAATTAGGTTAATGGCTCATCTCGGTAAGGGGTTGGGCTTTATAGAACCCTAACTTGAATTCTTTGTGCTCTTCCAATCGTTTACTTAAAGATGGAGAAACGACTGAAATGGATCTTCACAGGCCCACTTTCTATGAGAAGTTGTAATGGACACCAAAGGCCCATGCCCAGAAACTTAACCAGCCCAGACGAGAATTTCTAGTTCAATTTTTCTTTTGTTCCTCTGTGTACTTCATGGCCTATGGAATTCCTTGTTGGATTGGGGCAGTCTCTTGTGGGGCTCAGCTCATCATCTTAATAATAATAACAAAAACGAAAAATTTAAAAATGAAAGAGACAGGGCTGAATGCCATTAATGCCAGATAGCTCGTCGAAACCGAACCGATATTCACCAACATCAACCTATTGAAATCGAGAACCGAATCGGTTCCAACGGAAACCACCCAGAACCGCCCGATTCGGTCCGATTCAGGCAGTCGCTGTTTGGTCCGATTCTTTTGCTCACCCCTAGTAGTAGGAATATTGTGAATTATGCTTTGAAGAGGAGAAGATGCAGTCCAGATTCAAGGATGAAATTTTATGCATTGAATTGTTGCCGTTTCTTCCCAACATTCCTCTCCTCTCCTCTCCTCTATTTATGATTTATTCATTTCATGTTTCCCCCCGATCGATAAACGATGTTTAAAATAACGAATAATGACATTGGATATATCCCCGTGTCATAATCTGAGATTTTTGGGATTTCTGGGATTCTTCGAGATGAGACGGGTGCTTTGTTGGAAGGATTCGCCTTAAAGGTTTCATCTTCGTCGGTGATTCAGACGGAAGCTCTGGCTTTACTTGAAGCTTTGAGAAGATTTGAGTTGCGGGGAGAGAGTGTTCTAGTCGTCGAGTCGGAAGCTCTGGCTTTACTTGAAGCTTTGAGAAGATTTGAGTTGCGGGGAGAGAGTGTTTTGGTCGTCGAGTCGGACTGTGCAGAGCTTATAGGAGAAGTTTCAAGGACGACGCATGTGTGGTGGGAGTTGGAGCCGCTGGTAAAAGAAGCTCAAAACCGAATGGCTCAATACAGTTCTTTATCACTGGTCCATTGTTACAGATTTGCGAACTAAGTAGCAGACTGGGTCTCAAAAGCCCATCTTTCGAATAGCCTTCCTTTATGTTGGGTAGCTAAACCTTCCCAACTTTTATGGGACTTTTTATGTTTGGATGCCCTTTTAATGGGTTTTGTATTTAAAAACTCTTAAGTTTTCAATGAAAAGTGAGGAATGTTTCAACAACAACAAAAAAACAACTAGCTCCAAAGTGTCAGCTGGAGAATGACCCCTGTCAAATTTTTCTTGTGGTTTTGTATGAATTATAATTTATACCTTGACACTTTATTAACACAGTCACTAGCTACTAATTGCTGATTCCTTTCATTGCGGCATTGATAAGTACCATGGTGGGACAGGACAAAGATCATTTGGTCAATCGGATTATGATTCCTTTGAAATTATGGGAAACCCATTCTCTGATTTCATGACTCAGTAAGGAAAAGAAGACCTAAAGATCTCTAGTCACCTCTGTTGGATTTATTAGTTGCATGACTTTTTCCCCGACGGATTATCAAAAAAGTCAAAAATCTATTATAATTATATCAATTCAGTCCTAAACTTTTTTTTTATCAATTGGGTCCTAAACATTTTGCATTTGTGCCAATTCAGTGCATATACGCCAGCCATCCTACGTGGCGTGGCCGGCGCTGGCGCATATAATTTTTAATAATATATAATTTTTAGACTTTATAATCTTTTTTTTGTTTATTTATTTTCTTTTTCTTTCTTTCTTTTTCTTTCTTTCTTTTTCTTCCTCTAGCCAATTGCCGAACCTTGGAACTGGCGAGAGGCAAACCTCGCCGGCCTCTGCCGAAGCTCGCCCCCATCGGCCACTGGCAAGGGCGAGGTTGAGCCTCGCCAAATCGGCAAGGTCAAGCATCGCCCAGCCATGGCAAGGTCGACCTCACCCACCCCCGGCAATCATTTGGTCGATCAGATTATGATTTCTTTGAAATTATGGGTAACCCATTCACTGATTTCATGACTCAGCAAGGAAAAGGTCACTAGAGATCTCTATCACCTCTGTTCGGCTCATTAGTTGCATGACTTTTTGCTCTGATTATGATGCCTTGCATTATCTCTCGCCACCTTCTTAGATACACAATAAAAGTCGAGCTCATCATCAAAAGATTGAAGACCCGTGCATAGTTTAGCTAATTGGGGGGTGAAAGTGACTATAGTCATTGAGTATACACATTAGATCACATCTAAAACAAGAAAGTGAATGATTTTTAATGGACAATATAATAATAAATAGAGCAAAAAACCAATACTGCCCGAAGTATATTTCTTAATATAAGGTATGAGTTTTATGGTAAAGATGTATTCTCGGCATCTTTCAATCGCACTACCATTTAGAATGTACAATCTTTTAGTGCTTAGGGTTCTTTCTTTCACGTCTTTTGCATTGGAAAAGACACTTCCCCAGATGATTCGATTCCTTCTGCATATAAAGTGAAGCTTTGTGAGTTCAGGGGAATTAAACATGCATGACATACCAACATAACATATTCTCTAATTATACTCACTACGGAGAGAGACAGAGAGAGAGCAACATTAGTTAACCTTTTTGTGGTGATCAAATTTAGATCCGATTCTTGTGGCTAGGTTGTCTTGCTAGGTAAATCAATCCTCGGCGAATTCGTAATAAGAGATGACGCTTCTCTACGTTCAAGTTTCGTATTCGCGACGTCTTCTCTAGAGGAAGGGAAACGGAGATAATAGAGAGTATTAACTGGCCCCAAAACAAAAATATTAATTAATAACTGCATTAGAACTCCAAAAACTTGTCCGTCAACTAAGTCATTTTCGGCGAACCAAATGGGTGAAAGCATTTTCCTTTATCATGGAGTTTTGCCCCAACCAAAGGCATCATGAGTTTTTAAATTTGCAAAAAGTGCAGTCAAGTCTTAAAACTTGTCAAATTTGTGCAATCGAGTCCTTCCATGGATTTCGTCCAACTTGTCAAATGAAAAATGCCGACGTCATTTTTAAAAAATATTTTTTCTCTCCTACTTGGCGATGGCGTGGCTAAAACTTGAAACATAAGGTCAAAATGACATCGTTTTAACCACTTCATTACTACGTAGGATAGATAAAATAATAAAAAAAAAATCATGTTAGCATTTTCCATATGCCAAATTGGATGAAGTTAACAAAATGACTCAATTGCACCAATTTGACAAGTTTTAGGACTTGATTGCATTTTCGTGACAAGTTTTAGAACTTGCAGTGCACTTATTTTTCATATTAAACAAGGTTGATGATTCGACTAGCCACATTGTGTCGTTCGCGCTCACTATTTTGTATTTTTTCTTAATTTTGCATTATAAGAGGGGAAACCTTGAGGAAGCAAGATACATACCATCATTATTTCGAGAAATCTGGCACAGATGATTGAGTCTCAGGGTATTTCCAATTTAGAAACTAAAAATCACATATCCAAATCTCACCAACTGCACGTAAACTACTATGATTTAAGGCTTTCTATTTGAGATAATTGCCTGAATTTAATTGGTCCATAGAGCTTGTATGGTGTTTCATGGACCTCCAAGTAACCAGACCTCTAAGTTCACGTCCTGCTCTGTAATGAAAAATCGAAATAGTAAATCTATATAAAACGACAATCTTCATTAGCTAGTAGGACTGTAATTTGAGAAGTTTGTATAAACCCAAAACATTTTATATGTCCTCCAAACCTAAAGGCCAATCTACAGATGAATTAAGACCCTACCACGACATACAATAATTGCAGATGTCCACAAAGATGATCACCCGAAATCCAAATCTTCGGCCTCCTTTTCATCTTGACCCTACATATATATTTGAAAAATGCAATCTAGCCATCGGACAAAGCCAAAACCATCCTTTTTTTTTGTACTTTCATTATCATTGATTTGCCAAATAACCTCCTCCACATGTTTGGACACGTGGAACTGTTTCTTTCAACTGAGAGAATTCAAAACACGGATGATCGTTGAAAACTATACGTTGTATCTGAATTCATCAAATAAAATTCACACCCGAACGAAGTCTGTATCAGCAATCGAATCATACGCTGCATTTGTCGTAAAATGAGTTACATTGATCGAATTACGTAAATTTAATATCCGATTTATCTTTATGTGCTACTTATTATCGTGTTCGGTTGCTTTTCTTTTTATAATAGTACTTCTATAATTGTCAGTATCAATCACCTCCCACAAATGCTGTGCATTGGCATTTTTGGCAAATGGCGCCCTCTTCTTCGTGATTGAGCTCTTACAGCTCACATCCTCACCTGCTTCATCATATTTTAAAGACACTTCATCTTGTGTTCTTTATTACCCCAGATGCACCTTAAGATATCAGTTCTTTAAGTTTCGTTTCTTGGAATGTTTCTCCCAGTGGCAAAACTTTTTGAATCTATCAACGGTGATCCGGTCATTATCCCAAGTTTTAACACAAAATTGGTTTAAGCTAACCTACACGTCGCAAATGAACGAATGTTCGATTTATCAATAACATTTAAATTCTCGACAAGAATCGAGCCGAGTTTGATGATCTATAATTCAAGCTTAACTAGGTCACGAGTAGCTCGACAAATTTACACGTCTAGATGAGAAAAATAATCAAAATTGGTTTGTTTTAACCTTAGGGAAATGATTAGCTGATAGTGCCGTTATTTTGCAAAATGCACGGATGAATATCAGCCACAGTTTTTTATTGAGGAAACAAGGAGACTGGTTCCACCGGTTTCATTTTTTTTTTTTCTCACGGCTTCCTATTTTCTTGGCTTAATTTAGCATTAGATTAGAGAATTTAAAAAAGAAAAATAATTAGCTAACAATACCGAAATCACAAATAAAAAAATTCCAATAAGTAAAAGATTTAAGTAGACTAAAAAATTTTAATTGCAACTTTTAAAGGAGTAAATATCATTCTCCATCAAAGAAAAGATTTGGGGGATACCCTTCCCAAATGTTGGTGGTGATATTTTTTTTTACTTGTACATTATCTTGTATTTTGGTATTTAAATTGCTTTTCCATTCTTCATATTCAAAGTGTTCCACTTACTGGGATTTTTCCAATTGTGATTTTGGTAATGTTAGCTAATTATTTTCCTTTTCAAAATTCTCTAATCTAATCCTAAATCAAGTGAAGAAAATGGGAATTTAAAAAAAAAAATGAAACCGATGGAACCGGTCTCCCTATTTCCTCCATACAAAAAGTATGGCTGATGTTGAACCGTTCCTACCGATCTTCCTCGGATTAGATTTGTCTGAATCCGCATGCATATAGTTAAGAAACTTCCCCCATGTACTGTCTTGGAATTAGGTGCTTTGCTATTTTAAATAATACCTAAGCCATTTGCATTAAGCCGCGTCTAGGAGCAAAGCCAGCACAAAAGTCGCCACTCATTATCACACAAAGCACCTAAGCAAGTTAGGTCAAAGATGGTTTTCAATAATCTGGCATAAGCGGCTTTGATATACCTGAGGTCTTCATATGATTATGTTTGTGAGTATGAAAATTGTGGGAAATTGTCCCAAAAGTCTTAAATCTATTGCACTTTTGCCGTTATAAACATTTTAATTTTGCCAATTGAGTCATAAACCTTTTCATCTTTTGTCAATTGAGTCAATCCGGCCAATTTTGGCGAAAATCGCTGATATGGACGCCGACCGTCCTACGTGGCACGTCCGATACTGACGTGGATAATTTTTAACAATACTTTAATACATTTTCACATTGTTTATTTTTTTTATTTTTTTCCTTTTTGGATCAAATGGCCACCTGGTTGAGGATCGGTGGAGGCCACAAGGCCCTTGTCGGCCACGAGCAAAGGGGTCGCGGACCTCGCTGAGGCTGACGAGAGCGTTGCTTGCACTCGCCGTTATCCACGTCAGCGCCAGTCGTGCCACGTAGGACGACAGGTGTCCACGTCAGTGATTTCCGGCCAATATTCAATGGATGAACCCAATTGGCAAAATGTGAAAAGATTTAGGACTGAATTGACAAAATTAAAAAACTTAAAATTAAATTAATGAAAGTATAATAAATTTAGGACTTTTTGAATAATTATTCCTAAATTTATTTTGTTCTCGAGGTCGGCGATTCGAGGGGCTCTATGTGTGCGCCCATCCGGAAGATACAAACGACTTTTTAGCCGAATGGACTCAACTGGCGGAAATGAACTCTGATGAGTCGAAAAGACTCTATGATTTGTCTTTTTTAAGGGTTTGGTCCGATCCGATCCACCTGTAAACCGATCCACGCCATTCTTGGATGCGAAATTGCGAACTACATCAAGATGTTGCTGTTAAAGCATCGGAACTGGACCACAAGATCTGGAGACTTGGGCAGCAAATTGATTGGGAAAAGGGGCAGTCATTCAGTACCAGCATTACCTGGGGGCAATGAAAAGTGAGTCGGGTCCATACATGGATTGACCTGTATTCCGTGTAGACAGACAGATAATACATAGAGATATATATCCAAAAAAGAAATTTTCATTTTAAATAGACTGTATATGATCAATAAAGGCTTCGTTTGCTAAATATTTACGTGATCAATCATTTTTTAAGTGATATAAACAATCATTTTTAGAAAAATATTTTTCAAATTATTCATTTTTCGCGAAACAAACGGAGGCATAGTAACAGCATATTCTCCAGTCAAATATAAATATCACGCACACACTATCACGTTTGTGCCACATGTGATGACCATATCAATAGTATTACTTTCCCTTGCACATATATTTGATGGAAGAGCAAATTAGGAACAAATATTGAAATTTCTCTAAAAGTCTTGCAAATTTCATTTGACGTGAGATTCAGATTCAATGTCTTGCACGGATCATAACATATTCACAATCAAAAGTATCTTGAATCGATATTGTGGAAGCTTGAACTATTAAAATCCGCATGATATATCTAATTGCTTTCCAATATTCATGGGGTTTTGTCCTCCTCCATCTGTAAATTTAAATTTTTGGGTCGGATTTTCTCATATGATATTGTAGTTAGATTCTAGCCCGATTACTTTCGGACATGTGGACCCTATTGGTCAATTAGTATAACGGCGACTTCACAAAAAAAAAAAAAACATCTTCATATATTATGTCATGTTTAACTTGGTTCATAAGAGATTGTCCAGAAATTTGAAGTAGTAAACAAGCAATGCAATATCCTTTGAGTGTATTTTTTGTATGAAGGGAAAGAAAAATAAAACATCGGGAAAATTTCGTTTAAGGGTCCGAAGTGCCCTCGATTTCTCAAATAAGGGCTCGAAGTGGATATTATTTCAAATAAGGGCATGAAGTGCCCTTTTTATTTCAAAGAAGGGCCTCAGAATGGGTATTTTAGTCATTTCTTTTTTTTTGAACGTTTTTCCTTTTCTCTCTTTTTTTTCCTTTTTTTCTTTCCTTTTTATTTTTGCCCTAGCTCACTGGTGGCCAGCCACCGGCAAGGGCCGCCCTCGGCTCTCCCGGGTGAGGCCGTCGAGGCCAGCCCTTGGCTCGCCCAGGAGAGGTCCTCGCCAGCCTCGAGGGCGGCCTCGCCTGGGCGAGCAAAGATGAATTCGAGCTCTAATTTAGGAAGCCTCGAGTACGTTCGGCCTCGAGGGTGGGGCGAGGTTGCCGGCGAGGGCTGAGCTAGGCCTCCAGCGACGGTAGCGGCCAAGGGTTGGCCTAGACGGCCTCGCCCAGGGCGGCCCTCGCCAGCCTAGCCCTGTCGAGGCGGGGGCTGCCCTCCCCGGATCTGGCGAGGGCAGCCGTCGCCACACACGGGCGAGGCCGGCGAGGGCCGCCCTCAACTCGCCCAGGCGTGGCCGCTGCCATCCTCGCCGGTGGCCGGCCACCGGTGAGCTAGGGCAAAAATAAAAAAGAAAAAAGGAAAAAAAAAAGAGAAAAGGAAATGACTAAAATACCCATACTCATGCCCTTTTTTGAAATAAAAAGGGCACTTCAAGCTCTTATTTGAAATAAAATTCAGTTCGTGCCTTTATTTGAGAAATCGAGGGCACTTCGAGCCTTTAAAAGAAATTTTCCCTAAAACATGCAAGGGTAGTAGGTAGGGCGGGTGGCAACAACCATGACCACGTAGTGTCTCAAATCAAAACCATAGATAACAAAGACAGCGAAACCTTAGCTTGAGCAAGATGCAACTTGGGACAAACAAAACCTGTTCTTGCTCACCAGATGGCATTAAGTACGTAGTGAGAGAGAGAAGGTGACATTTGGAACTTGATGATGAATATACACGCTTTTAGCCCCCAACAAGCAAACAAACGAGAGAGAGAGAGAGAGAGAGAGAGAGAGAGAGAGAGAGAGAGAGAGAGAGTACTTTGGACTTAAATAAAATGATTAATACCATGAAAAACTACAAATCGATACATCTACAATAAGTTTATTCAAATTAAGTTTTTGATCATAAAAAACTTCAAATTGGTACACCTGTGACAAATTTACCTTAAATTAATTTTTTTTATCACTAGAAATCTCAAACTGATACGAAAAATTTCAAATCGATATACCTGTTACAAACGAATGGTAAAAACTCCGAACTTGTACACCCGTCAACCGTCACGTGTCGTCCAACTCAATATTTTGACGGTAAAACTTAACGGAAACTAACGGATTGTAAATTTGTCGCAGATGTACCAATTTAGGGTTAGTTTGGGATAAACTTGCGAGAGGTGCATCAGTCTGGAGTTTTTCGCGGTATGAACCATTTTATTTAAGTCCAAAGCAATCTCCCTCTATCTGCGTGTCTCGTTTGTTTGCTTGTTGGGGGCTAAAAGCGTGTATATTCATCATCAAGTTCCAAATGTGGACTCAAATAAAAATGCAATTTTGTAGGACATCGTGCCACGTTTTCAGCATTACTCAACCACCCTCAACTTCATACGTGTGAGAGAAGGAGAGGGAGAAGGTGATCTTTTTTTATTATATATTATAAACGTATAAACTCAAAAGTTTATCTATCTTCATAAGAATATCGTGGGAAGCTAGAGCTATAGTCTTGATATTCTTGACATATATATATATATACACACACATCGTTAATAATATGATGCAGCAATAGTAATGAAAATTCTAAGGGGGTTAAATTCCTTGCTTAGGGAAAAAAAGGTGACCACTCATCTTCCATTTAATTCCATACGTAACGATTCTTCACCATGAACAAAGGAAAAAAGAAGAAGAAGAAGAAGAAAGATTTTTTTTAGCTTCAAAAGCCATTGCATTTACCGACACGAAAGCCATATCTCTCTCTCTCTCCCCCCCCTACCAAAACGCAAAATTCGCCGCTTGTACACAGATCTCAGCTTCACACTCACAACACAATACTCTCTCTCTCTCTCTGTCTCTCTCTCTCTAATCGAGAAACAGGGGCAAACGCGAAGAGCATCAATGTCGAGCCTCGGATCAATCCCACTATTCTCTCATTGCCTCCTCCTCCTCCTCTCTCTCTTCCTCTGCTTCTCCTCAGTCTCTTCCCACTCCAGCTTTCGCTTCCATCCTCTCAGTGATTTGCGTGTTCCGGGTTTGTTTCTCCTGCTTCCGGGGGTTCTTTTTTATGAAGTTTACCGTTTTTTTTTTTCCTTTTTGTTCAATGACGTGCGTTTTGCCTTTTGGGTTTCTGTTTGTTTCTCAGATGATGATGGGTATGAGAAAGGGTCTGTTTGGGTGGCTCCGTTGGAGGCAAGGAGGCACCTTGCTGACGAGACGACGGCGAATTCCTCGCTCATATTAGCAGCTCAAAGGACTCGCAGAAGAGACCCCACGAACGATTTCAAACGTTACAATGGTGGATGGAACATTAGCAATGCGCACTACTGGGCCGTGAGTGATTTCTCTTTTGTTTTTCCTTTTGTCTCTTTCCTAAAAGTTCCAGACTTTGGAGTTGTTTCGTCAAATTTATTTGGTCTTACCGTTTCTTGATATGAGGAGTTTTGGGTCGATCACCTTTTTGTTGGTTTCTCTTGCTTTTGCTGTCCACGAGATTTTGGTTCTTACCATGGGTCATGATGGTTTCTTCTGTGGGTTCGACATGTCCCCCACGTTCTTCTATTAACCTCCTGGTTATATTACTTTTAGATGGTGCATTTGTTGTTCATCTCGTGATGGAAGTTTTTGGTGTGCTTGTGAAAGCTATCTTTGCCTGATAACCATTGGCTTCTCAATTGTACAATAAAGGTTCTTAATCTAGGAGAAGGCCATTCTGGAGTGTATTGTAATTTTAGCTTAGAAATGAGTGTTGGACTGCCCCAAATCTTGCTTAATTGGGGCTGAGCTGGATTTACTTTGTCGATGGGGATTGGTTGTGTTGTCTATGATGTTGATAATTCTTTTGGGTTTATGTTTTTGGGTTACATGATCTGTACTTTTTGGTTGATCAGTTACTTGGGTAGGGACTGATTTCGTCATTTTGTAACGTAATGCAGTCTGCGGGATTTGCCGCTGCTCCATTCTTTGTCGTAGCATCAGCTTGGTGTGTAATCTTCGGGCTGTGCTTGTCTTTCATCTGTCTCTGCTACTGCTGCTGCCGAAGAGAACCTTACGGATACTCCCGGGCTTGTTATGCTCTGTCTCTGATTTTTCTTATACTCTTCACTATTGCGGCGATGTAAGTCCCTGCCTCCTCACATTTAGGCAGATGTTTAAACTGTTGGTCAGTGGATACTGAATTGAGTTTGTCTCATTTATGTGATTGCAGAGTTGGCTGCATCATTTTGTACACCGGTCAAGGGAAGTTTCATGGCAGTACCTCAGATACTCTTAATTATGTGGTGTATCAGGCGGATACCACCTCTGAAAACCTCAGGAACGTGTCAGATTATCTTGCCACAGCGAAGCAGATTGGAGTGGATTCCATTTTTCTGCCTGCTAGTGTTCAGAACAATATTAATGCTGTGCAAGGGAAGATCAACTCCTCTGCAGCTACTCTTTCTGCTAAAACAATGAAGAATTCCAAAGATATTCAAGATGGCTTGGATAGCATGTAAGTTAAAGGCATATATACATTCTATATTCATCTCTGTACTTCTTCAGGAGACCTTGATCACCAACTTTTCCCTCTCTATGCCAGGAGGTTGTCTCTTATTGTTCTTGCTGCTGTTATGCTATTCTTGGCATTTCTTGGATTTCGTAAGTAATCTGACTTTCCTTGATCTTTAAATCAGCAATGGAGATAATAATCTGTATTACTCTAATACTGTTGATATGATACTCTTGCAGTGTTCTCCGTTCTTGGATTGCAGTGTCTCGTGTACTTGTAAGTAACATAAGATTTAACCCTTTCCTTAATTTTGGTTATGCTGATTGAAACTTGCTTTATAAACACTTGTAGCCTGGTTATACTGGGATGGATTCTTGTCACTGGCACATTTATCCTGTGTGGCGTGTTTCTGCTCCTCCATAAGTAAGTGATATAATTTTTATCTTCCCTTGATAATTAAGTTTCTTTTCCATTGAAAGCAAATTTTTGGGCAACCGTCACCGCATGCTCTAAATTCTTAATTGTATGTTTGACCTTTCATACCGCACCGCTTCTCTTTATAATAATTCTCGTGAGAGGTTCAAGCTTGGATTTCTCTACCCTTTGATGAAAGAAGCTGATTTTTCTTTTTTTTCTTTTTTTTTTTTGGATCTAGAAGAGAGAATCACGGAGCTTCTACTTTAAAGTTCATTGTGTTTTCATGATCATAAAGGCAGAACTGTGGAGCTTCTTCTAACGAGCTTGTTATGTTTAGGGGAGAAGGTTTTGCAATTTTCCTATAAGCATGCGAGTTGTGCTTTTACATCTTATGTTAGTCATGTGATTTTGTTGCCAAAAGAAAGGAAAAGTTCCTGTACAATTACCTCTTGTTGTTTACCAGTGTTGTTGCAGATACATGCGTTGCAATGGATGAGTGGGTGCAGAACCCCACAGCTCATACAGCTTTAGACGATATTATCCCATGTGTTGACAACGCGACTGCCCAGGAGACGTTGTTACGCACCAAAGATGTGACCTACCAGCTTGCAAATGTGGTTGATATGGTCATTACCAATGTATCAAACCGCAACTACCCACCAGCAGCTGGACCTTTATATATCAACCAGTCTGGACCATTAGTGCCCACCCTTTGCAACCCATATCACGCCGATCTCACTAATCGACAATGTGCTTCTGGCGAAGTCGATTTTATGAACGCCACACAGGTACAATCCTAGGCATCCCCTCGTTGATGAAGCTCCACTAAGGTTATGTAGAACAGAGTCTCGGACTTAGTAGATACTCCACACCTCCTTTCTTTTCCAGACCTCACTTAATGCCTGAAGAAATTAGGAATTGTTCGGAAAATATTTCTGCAAACTGATTCCTGTCTTCAAGGATAGAAAATAATCTGTTCAAAGACCTGTTTGTGAAATAGCTTTCGAGATATTTTCTTCAAAAATTTCCTGGAGAATGTTTCTGGACACCAAACACATCTTTTCGATATTTTCCACTTTTGTTTCTCTAGTATGAAATGAAACAAATGCAGCACCTATCTTTGCATCCTACTTTAATTCTGAACAGTTCAGCAAGAGAGTTGTTATTGCTCTTCCTATTTCTTCTGAAAGTAATCCTATATGAAAAAACTAGAAACTGTATTTGCATACTAAAACAATTTCTCATTTTCCCAAACAAACTGTAAGAACAACTTTTGAAGAACATATGTAATAAACCGCTCTCAGCGGCATTTATCTCTTGTTGGGAACAATGTCAGCAAGGATATTCAAACGTAAAGTTCTTTTATCTTGCAGGTGTGGAAGAATTACACTTGTCAGGTTTCCTCATCAGGAATCTGTACTACACCGGGACGGTTGACCCCGTCGTTTTACAACCAGATGGTAAACGCGGTGAATGTGAGCTATGGCTTATACCACTATGGTCCGTTCCTCGTCGGCCTTCAGGATTGCACTTTTGTTCGCGAAACCTTCACAGCTATAAGTGGCAACCACTGTCCTGGCCTCCGTAGATACAGCCAATGGATCTATATCGGCCTGGTGTTAGTATCCGCTGCCGTAATGCTGTCTCTGATCTTCTGGGTGATATATGCAAGAGAACGACGCCATCGTGTATATACTAAGCAGTTCTTGGCCAGGTCTCTTGAAGACCAAGACAAGGTGCGGTAGGGCCTTTAATATATGTAGGGATATAAATTTCCGTAATGTATATCTCTGTATCCACCATGTTTTCCTTTGTTTTGCAAATTATACTTAGGTAGCATTAGGCATGAAAATCGTTGGGTACGATGAATGTGCTTTTAGTATGTTGACTCGGTGCTGATGTTTGAGAACCAAGATTAAGGAATGAGTGCCTTTTCCCTATGCTTTCTTCTTTTCAATAAGTAGATTCATGTGTTCCCTCTTCATTCATTTTTATGGTACCGGGGAAACCTGCGGACAACATAGATTCGAAGGCTGGTGACTGCGTAAGGTAAGCAAGTCGTTCATTCCTTGCTTACTTTCGGAGATCCGAGAAGGTCTTGGAACGGAACGGGGGACCCTTCACGATAGGGACGATGCTGTGCCACCGGGGCCACGGTCCATAGGAAAAGAAGCTAAAGGAATTATAGATTAAGAAGAAATTTACAACTGGTTTTCTCAGAACTGTTTTTAGCCTCTTTGGGGTTATGTCTACAAATAAATTCTCTCTCGCCCTTTGTGATCTTAAGCCCACCAAAAAGTAAGGGTGAGCATGGTTCGAGAGTAGCATCGAATCGGCGAGAACCGATCCCATTCTAGGTTCTAGGTTATGTGTGGTAGGTTTAAGGTTCCAAAAATTGGGGAATTGGTTCCGTTCAAATTTTTGTGTTTTCCTTTTCTTCTCGCGATCCTGCGATATTTCATGATGTCCGATGACGAGTGTGTAATCTAGAATCGCTAGTTTGAGCTTTTATTTTCGGCGTTATCCATGAGTAAGACTTTTACTTTATTAATGCATTCATACTTTTCGTATGTCTAAATATGAGTAGTTGTGGTTAGTGGATTATAATAACAAATGATGGTCATTAGAGATGATGATTCTCTTCAATCGTTCAATTAAGGATACGGGTAAAACCTGAGTAGATCTCATAATCGATTCTGAAACTTGTGGAAGGGTAATCAGTTTTGATAGGTAGGTTCTAGGTTATACTTGGATCGACTCTAAAATTGCTCATCCCTGTCAAAGCATATGTTTTAAGCTTAATGTATGGGCTAGACCATTGTTAGAGACACAAAAAGTCCCAAGTTATGTCACATTGATCCTTGGACTAGCAGATGAAATGTCTGGCCATCATCAATCAACATCAGAAAATATTTGGTCCAGCACCCAAAATCACCATCTCCAACTTTGCACACACTTGTATCTCTCTCACTGAAAGATCAAAAGTAGATTAACTAAAGAACAAACCATCAACATCATGGCAGAACAGAGATTCGGTGTCTGGATTTGCCGGACGACCTTTTCGGAGACAACTCTTCGTGGCATTCTGAGATAATGTTTCTGCATTTTCCTTTCTTACAAGAGAGAATTATCTAGTTGAATTTGGTTGCACGTCTCCATCATTTCGATCCGAGAATTTGTCCTCATTTCTTGCCGACTTGAATCATTCTCATCGTGGGGGCAAAGCAAAAGTTCCCTTCAAACTTCCCTCTCATGGATACCGTGCCTCCGTAGATCCTCACCGTCGTGCCGAAAATCGACAGAAAAATCACAACCGTCCAAACTAAGATATGTCGAAAGACCGAGATATGTTGCATTTCATTCCACGAAAGAAAGATTGGGATGGCATCCTAATCGGTGAGGACTGTAAATTGACCTTATCTTCGTATACGTGATAAGAAACTCAAAAGGAATAATGACTATATAAAACTAAAAAAACTACAGATGGAGGAAGCGACGTGATCACTTTTACCATAAACCATCGATTTGTTGTCAAAATATGACGGGAAACACAGAAATGAAACTTTTCAGATTACGTGAGCTTTTTTTTTTTTTTTTTTTTTTTGGTCAGAAGAAACATTTTCATTGATGATTATCAAGGTGGATGGCCCGACAGATGGGCTTCATTACATAGAAGATCCCAGAGAGCTTGGGGTGGAGAGGATACCCAATTTCGAAGTAATTCTTTCTTCCTTTGCGACTTGGCCACCCAATCCGCCACCATATTATACTCTTTAGGACAGAAAAGCACCTTAACTTTAGAGAAATTAAAAAGCAAGTCTTTACAAAGTAAAACCGGAGCATGGGTCTCCCAAGAAAGAGGTGATGGGCTTGAGATGGCCTCAACCAGCAGTTCACAATCTGAGTAAAATATTAGCTCAGTACTTTGTGGGGTGGCAAAAGTGTCTGGAGAACGTGCGTTACCAGTTTGAGGAGAGAGGATGCAATTAAGGGCTTCAAGCATCGCCATGGCTTCCGTCGTCAGAGCAGATGAAGCAGCGACCAATTTGGCTTCTCCATCCATCAAGCAACCCTTCTCGTCGCAAAGTACCCAGGCCGTCACACCTACCGTAGCTCCAAGGTTGAAAGCTCCGTCAACATGGATAGTAAAGGTGCGACCTTTAGTGCTTTCCGAGCTGTTCTTGTTGGGATTCTTCTCCATCTGTGCTTTATTCACTGAGATCTGTCATCTTTGGTAGCTTTTGAGGGAGATTAAGGCTAAATCTATAGTTGCGCTCAAGTTAGGTGGCTTCCGTCTGAAGATGCACTCGTTTCTTTCTTTCCAGATTGCCCATAGCACAGATGCCACTAAATCCAAACCTAGTGAGTCATTTTTGTGCTCTATCAGAGTGCAAAACCATTTTTTGAAACAAGCTAACCCGGCGCTGGAAATTTTCAGATTGAGCTTTGGGTTATCCCACACTTCTTTGGTCCACGGGCAAAAAAGGCATAGGTGTTCAATCATTTCTGGATTCTGCTCACAGAGAGGACAATATGGATCATGTGAGATTTTCCTTCGACACAAGTTGTCTTTAGTTGGGAGTGCGTTATGATTACGTGAGCTTAGATTGTAGGGGAGTTTATGTCGGAGTCCAACACCTAATATGAGAGAAAGAAAAGTCCTATACTCCCTTATTTGTGGTCTTGGTTTACACCTTATTAATAGTAATTCGGGACTAAAATATTAGGTGCACCGCGCCGATATATGGAAGAGTGCAAACCCAGGTGGGAGAATGCATCCACGAAATTGCCAAAAAAGAGGGAAAATTGTCCAAAAAGTCTTAAATTTTTTGTGTGGCGGCCAATTCAGTCCTAATCCTTTTAATTATGCCAATTTAGTCATAAACATTTTAACAATTTGTCAGTTCAGTCCTAAACTTTTCAATTGTTTAAATTTAGTCTTATACCTTTTGAGCATGTGCCAATTTAATCCTAAATCTTTTAACGAATTACTAATGTAGTCCTTCCGGTTAATTTTAGCCTGAAACCGCTGACGTGGCGATCCAATCAGCACCAGCTGTCTTATGTGATGCGGCCAGCACTGGTATGGACAATTTTTTTAAATTTTTTATTGATTTTTTAAGAACAAAAAGAAAAGAAAAGAAAAAATCTATTATAAGAAATCAATACAAATTAATAAAAAAAAAATTATCCACTTCAATGACGGCTGCGCCATGTAGGATGGTTGGCGCTGACTAGACCGCCACATCGGTGATTTTCGACCAAAATTAGCCGAAAGGACTACATTGAAATTAGGACTAAATTGGCAAATGCTCAAAATATTTAGTACTAAATTATCATAATTGAAAGGTTTAGGATAGAATTGACAATTTATCAAAATATTTATGGCTAAATTAGCATAACTAAAAGGTTTAGGACTGAATTAGCTACCGCATAATATGTTTAGGACTTTTTAGATAAATTTTCCCCCAAAAAAGATGAACTAGTCGAGATACACGAAAGTTGGTCTAGACACTTTCTAGCCCATTAATAAAAGAAAAGCGTGACCTGTGATTGAAACTTATACGCACATAAAAGTCGCTATTTTAACTTGGAAATTGACTTGAAACACAAATTTTTTTAATTGTTGGAGTCGCAACTTTTCAGCAATTGTGTACGCAACAATAATTTATAATACCCGCGTCGTTCTCGCCAATTGAGAAAGGTCAATAAGAGGATGGATTCCAACAAATCAGGGGAAAAGGAGGAGCCTACAACACAAGTTTCCCACAAACTTGGAGCTCCCTCTAGCTTGCCATACCAAAAAAAAAAAGGAGGATCACCCATCATCGTTCTTGGCTCTACGGTACGGAGCAATCTGTCTTGCATCTCCTTCTCCATGCCATCAAGAACATGCTTGTGCTCCCCCACCAATCACCCGGGCTCTTTCCGCTGCAGCCACCACAAGAACTCCTCCGCGAGGGACGCGGCGGGTCGGAGGCCGGCCCCCCGCCGAGTGCCCTCTCCGGAGCGCCGGGAACCGGGGACGGTGTCCAGAGATGACGGGATCAAGGCGTTGCTGCTGCAGATTATCAATCCATCGAGGCACGACCCTAATAGGAAGCGGAGCTTCGAGCCCAGACCAAGCAGGTTCTGCTTGATGAATGGGGTTGCAGTTTCTTGATCATTTCATTAAAGCTTCAACAATTTGTCTCTCTTTTATAGCTAGGGATGTGTGGGTGTACGTTTGGTACATTTCCACAGATTTACAATAGGATTAGTGAGGATTTCGATTGACCTCTATCTAGTTTTTTGAATTTTTCCGTGCTTCGCCGGAGTTTTCAAGAACTATTTGAGTTCGACTCAATCATTTGATCTTAATTAAATATCCTTCGAGTAACATTAGCTCTAATATTGAATTTCCCTACTTGTGACATCGGATGGAATCGAACTAATTATACTTTCTATGATATAAGTGCAAGCGATAAAGTCAACCTTTCTCTCCATATTGTTCTATAGGTAAATGAGTAGATTTTTTCTGTAAATATATACACATTACATATGCATAATAAAGTTAATTTTACATGAAATTACAGATATAAGTAATTTCCCGTTCTTGTAGAGTCAAATTGACCATAAATAGATGTCATATCACTATGTTAATTATTCAAAAAAATTCTCTCAAATTTTTACTAAATATATTTTTTTCTTTTTCATGCTCAACTTTTACTACTTATATTGAGAGAATTCTCCTCTAAACTTTCACCTTTTTCTCGAAGAAACTGCAATGAACCGCTCTACTAATTCCCCGTCAAATATTTCGACCAAAAAAAAAAATATTCCCCTTCAAATAACCCCTCTAATTACAATCTTGCCCCTAGCTATCAAGAAAAATGTTTCAAAAGCCTACCCGGCTCGAAAAAAAAAAAACCCCTTTATTTTAGTAAAGGAACCAGTAGAATTATTCATAAAAGATTTGCTTTCATATACTTAAAAGTGCAATTGATAGACATGTTTGGGCCGTTTCTTGACCATTTAAAATTAAATGAACATGTAGCAAAAATCCGAAGATGAACTGTATATTGCCAATGAAATAAGAACATTGCTTGCAATCAGGGAAAAAAATTGCTTGGTTTTGATTATTTCAGTGGGAACAAGAATGAACAAAGCCGGCCTGACTTTGACCTGTGACATCGATGAAGACTTGAAAGTTCGACATCAACGCAGGTTTCATGTCAGATTCCAATACGCTAGTTGACCAAGAATCATATGGACTACAACTGATTTCATGACCGATGATTAATAATAATAATAAAAAAACATTTCTTTACTCTGATCTCTCTCTTTTCAGGGTCAAAATGGAAAAATACCGCTAAAAACCCGAATTTATGCCCGTTGTAACACCAATTCCCCATAATTGTTTTTGATGTCGCCAAACCGAACTTGTACCAATGTGACAAAAAAAAAATCATAAACTTTCCCCGCTGTGAACCAATAGCCTCAAACTTGTATCGATGTGATAATTTTTTCTTTTTTATTTGTCACGCCGGTACAAGTTTGCTGATTTTGGCGATAGAATAAAATGCCTAGGGTATCTTATCGTAGTTTAGGGTTTTTAGTGGTATTAACCGGGGTCGAAATAGATCCTCCGCCTTTACGTTCCTACATTTAAATATGCGGATATATTCGCGTCGTTGAAGTGCTTAAAATATCTAAGAACTCATCTAACTTCGAGGTGTCAGTTATCGACCATCGTTAGTAGTGGATCATCGCGGACCCATATAGTTGTGCCGACCATGGATTTGGAATGTGTCTAGCTGTTCTAATCTAAGTCAACGTTTTGTTGTGATGGTCCATTTGCACTTTAAGCCTTAAACTATATCAATGATGATTTGAATATTTATAATCATTTTTGCAATGGAGAAATAAAATCTTGTCCACTGACGAATATTCTAAAAACGCGTTTGGCTTGCCTGAAAATTAGGAAGATTCTTGCCGACCCTTAGTTTTGAGCCACTTATGTTCTGGTCTCAATTCAACTTTGGCAGACAAGTGTGTCTTGAATAAAGCAATGGCTATGAAAACTACTTTTAGGTGTGTTTGTTTGAGTGGACTAATTTTTCGCGAAATGGGTTTATGGACTTTCGTGCTTTTGGTTTGATGAAAATGATCGGTCAACGGAAAACCATTTACGGTCAAAATAAATATGAATGCTTAAAATAACGAAAACGAATTCCGCAACCTAAAAAGGAGAAAATATTTTTCTACAAAATGATTTTTTGGAAAACATTTTCCTTTATCTTTGATTTTTTTTCTCCAAAATAAAAGCACCCTTAGGTTCTCTCAAAATGTGCGTGAAGTAAATTGATTTGAACGGACAAAGTAACTTGAGAAGAGCAAATGCCTGATGTGGTGCTGGCCCATTTGCAACCATATGGGCTGTAGCAGGCCCATCCCCAACTCCCTTTCCAACACTTCTAGATGAACCTCTTTGTCATAGGTAACTCTTTTCTCTTCACTTCTTCTTCTTCTTCTTCTTCTTCTTTTGTTATTTCCCTAAAAAGTACTGTTGATTAACGAAAATTGGAGCACACATCGCCATAAAGAAAGATAAAGAAAGGGTGGATAAAGTCATTTGTAAAATATTAATTTTACACTGACGATATATGCTAAAATTACTCTTGTTATAAGTAATTATAACATCTTTATTAGTATCCTATCCTATGTTTTGAAAAAAAATTCGGTCTTTCTTTTTGTGTTTATTAAGTTTGGTGTTCGATCAAATACTCGTATTCATATTAATCGTTTGGCTCGTGCTCTGAATCTCGTGCATGATACATACATAACAAGAAGATTTTCCCGGTTGAATTTATTTATGGGCCTACAAAGTACAAACGAGCCGACAACTGAAAGTCTAGGTTTTTCTTCGAAGAATTTTCTTCTCTCCGCTTCTTTACATCGAGCTTTTTTTCCGCATGTGCAATTTTTAATTAAAAGGCTTACTTTGGGGGGGCGGAAGTAGGACATCAAATACATACATCTTATTATCTTCAAATGTCATACGCCTGATGACATCAATTGCACATCTTGATGGCATTAAAGAAGGAAGTACCCTCAAGACATTATAATAGACCATAGATGCTTTTGCATTTTCAGGTATTTTCTTCTCTTTTTCATTTTTATGTCCAAATCCTCAGAATTTTATTTATTTATTTATTTCACTGACCAGAGAATAAAGTGTGGTATATATGACATGGATGTAACTAGGATTTGTGCCTAATTTTGTCCTTTTTCTCTCTAAAAAACTTCTCTAATTATGTGGCAACACCTCACCCCCATAATGGCGCAAGCTCATCAAATCGGCGTCCTAAAGGTCGCAGCCGCCATGGCCGTGGAGCTCAAGCTCCGTGGCCATGGCGGCCGGCGTCTTCTCGTTTTCCGGCCGCGAAGCAACGAAAGAGAAAGAGGGAGACCGTGAAGACAGAGCGAGAGGAGAGAGAAATTTTCTTTTTCTTTTTTTCTAACTAGTGGGACCTCTACGCCACATGTTGCACATTAACTGGTGGTCTGGACCACATCAGCCTTACCTCGTTTGTATCCAATATTTTCTCCTTTCTTTGACCTAATACAGGAATAATTCCAGGAATTTGTTATTCTTGTTGTAGGATTCTTATGTTGGGTGCCCGACAATTTGGCAGATATGGCTGGTGATTGTTGAGACTACTTGTCGCAACCAAACCTTAGCCTTAGGTAACCTCATCATCTGGAGCATAAGCCTACTGGTTTTTGAGTTAAAGGATTGCGGGTGAGGAGTTAGCGTTGTTGGGATGTAGTTCACATTGCTCGACGACAGGAAAGCACGTGGCTATCACTCATGAATAGCTACTGCTATATAGTTTGAGCCATATTTTTTCATTGATAATTTAGGCTTGGGGTCATGAATAGCTACTGCTATATATACTCTTTTTCGCTTGTAATTGAGTGATGTAACGAGAGATGCGATGTGCTAACTATAGTGGAATCTTCTGTTGGACGTAGCCCTAGTTTATAGGTGAACCAGAATAAAATCTCGTATCTCAATTTCTATTTTTCATTTTACGCTTCACTTCGTTGTGATTGTGTGCCGAATCCTAACAAGCCTATATTCGGGTTTGAGTCCGCCACACTTGTATTCTTTTCATCCAACTAAGTTTTGACTTGGGTATTACTTTGTCTATAATGTCAATAGATTACATCTCCAATAACCTCGAGGAGTAGGAAACGGCAAGATTAGGAAAAATTATCCAAAAAGACCTAAACCTATCGTGCCGCAGTCAATTCAATCCTCAACCTTTCGATTATGCCAGTTAGTCCTAAACCTTTTGACGATAAAATTTTAACGAATTTCCAATGTAGTCCTTTCAGCTAATTTTTGTCAGCAATTGTTGACATGGTGCAGCCAGTGGCCAGGCCCGCCAGCCATTGTGAAGAAAGAAAGAAAAGAAAAGACAAAAATAAAAAAATAAAAAAAATAAGGAAATTTTTAAAAAGAAACCGGCTATGCCACGTAGGACAGTGGGTGGCTAACTGGACTACCATGCGATTTCTGTTCAAATTTACCCAGATAAATTACGTTGGCAATTCGTTAAAGGGTTTAAGACTAAACTGACGAATCGTAAAAATGTTTATGACTAAATTAGCACAATTGAAAAGTTTAGGATTGAATTGGTCGTCGTACAATAGGTTTAGGACTTTTTGAATAATTTTCCGATGACGACCCAGTTGCTGCTTTCATGTTTGTCACGGAGAAGCCTTCCATTGTCAACTTGGGGACTCTTTGTAATAACGTGCACTTATGTAAAGTGTCGTAACATGTGAAAACTTAGGAATTCACAATTAATCGTGGAATTTATCACTCTGCCGATTCAACCAACATCCATCATCTCCTCTAATCCAGGGATTTTGGTGGGTACATCACACAGTTTGGTGGATACTGGTGTGTACTTAGTATACGCTCTCCAAAGTTAGAGATTTGGAAAGGATTAATCTGATTCGATTGGCTGGAATCTTCAGTCACAAGCAAAATGGTAGTCGTACTAATCGCCAAATTGTCATTTAAAATTTGATAAGTTACGCCAAGATCAAAGCACACTAGTCTCTTGCTAGGCAAGATATTTTCACCGAGGCATGCATTGTGATGCTCAAGATGGCTTGGGAAGCAAGATAATTTGCTACGGACCAATATTTCTATTTCGTGAGATGACCAATAGTCAAATCAAACTTTAAGGGAGAAAATAAAGAATTATAAATCAAGAAGGCCTTTCGGATGAGTTGCGAGTGGACCCAATCCTTCTCCCTTTGACTCAGAACTCAGTTAAAGTTCCTTTCGTATTCACAAAGTAAAGTGAGTAGTCTTTTGGAACATCAAAAATTGGGGGTCTCTTCACATATGAACGTAGAATGTCTTGGACTCGACCATAATGATCGATATAATCGAGTTTACTTAAATTTATTCTTGTTAATAAGGCTTACGCGTTCTTGTAAGCTTGGAAGTTAGCTAGGGAAAATTACCAAAAAAATATCATAAACCTATTGTAATTGTGTCAATTCAGTCTATTTGACCAATATTGACCGGAACTCGCTAACATAGACGGCGTTGGCGTTGACAATTTTTTAATAAATTTTTGAATTTTTGTAATTTTTTTTTCTTTCTTTCTTCGTTCTTTTTCTTTTCCTTCTCTTTACTTTTTTTTTTTTTGGACCACCTTGGCCGGCCCCTTAGCCGCCAACCCCCCCCCCCCCCCCCCCCCCCAAAAAAAAAAAAGGGAAAGAGAAGGAAAACAAAATAGAAAAGAAAAAAATAAAATATTACAAAAATTTAGGAAATTTTCAAAATCTTATATAAAAAAATGTCCATGTCAGTGGCTCCGCCAAGTAGGACGATTGCATTCGACCAAAAAATAAAGTAGGGCAGCCGTCATCCATGTCAGTGATTTCTGGTCAAAATTGACCGGATAGACTAAATTGGCACAAATGCTAAAGATTTAGGCCTCAATTGAAAAAAAAGAAAAGGGTTTAGGTTTGAACTAGAACAATTGCAATAGGTTTATGATTTTATTTTATTTTTTTGTAATTTTCCCAAGTTAGCTGCTAGGGCTTCCTGAAGAATCACTTTACGTGCTTCGAAGTACGATACATGTGAAGTATTGTAAATCTCTGTATTTTCTTTTCTAAGTCGGTGAAACTCGACGACATAAATGATCAATTTGGATAAGTGGGGATTTGGACCCAAAATTCTATTGGCTTTTTGGGCAAGCAAGTTGTTTTGTAGGAGTTCTTTGAAGATTTCGAGAATTAAGAGGAAAATAAAGATAGTTTGCACATTGCTCCAATTGAGCATCATTCTATATAGCAGGGATTTTCTAATCACGATGCACAATTTATGTCAAGAAAAAACCGATGTGCGTAACGAAAATACTAAAAGCAGAATTCAAATAAATCGATAGAGATAAATGTGGTGCCCATCAAAACCTTCTAAACCAAGAATCTTCATTAAAAAGAAGAAAAGAGAAGATCTTCAAAGGGCCATTGAGATCTCTTTTGCCACCCATTTCCAACTCTCATGTGGTACCAAAAACATTTCAAAGAAAGATAATTATTGATACCCACAAAAGAAAAAGGGAAGATAAAGCTATATAGGGTGATAAAGATATATGCACACACGCGTTTTAGGGTTGATTCCAATCTTGATTTTTCTCCCTTCCTTATTAAATTGGGAAGGGGTCCAACGTCCTTGCCACTAAAATTGGCGGCTATGTCTCATTTTGACCAATTGACCCCATGCGAGAACTTCGCATGGTTCGGAGGAAAAGGCAGAATCTTCCCAAATTCGTAACCATCCGACTGGTTTCTGACGATGCATCGCTTGACTTCTTGTATTCAAACCTATCTAGAAGAAACATCACGTTCCCATCTCCCTTCCGTAATTGCCCCTCGTAGACACCTTGGATGGATGTCCTCTCTTGTACACTGATGCAAGGTTGAGCGAGACTCCTTTGATGGTGACTAGGTTAAAACTTAAGTAAAATCTTGGAAAAGGTTACTAATTTTGCTCGTTTCTCTCGACGAGGAACGTAATTTGGAATTTGCCCTCGACTTGATTCTCAAAGTTTGGAAAAAAAAGGATTGGTCGGGTTATCTAATTGTTTAATTTTTCACATTGCGCGCCTTCTCGTTTGATTAAGAGTAAGATTAGCGAGTCGAATGGTATATGGCCTATCATCCACCGTCGAAGAGAGAGAGAGATAGAGAGATTCTAAACAAGCAAATGTGCCTAAGTTGGCCGTGTAAATCGAAACTTACATTTACATAAGGGTAATATATAGCAAGCTTTTGCGGAGAATGTTCCTTTCGAAATGGATGGTCTAGATGTTAAGAATGTCAGACTTTCTCCACGAGTCAGTACTCTTTCTACATGAGGAATATTACATTAATTTCCTATATCACGGCATGTTATCTTATTAATTTCTCAATTTTGACGGACGTCACGGCATGCATACTACCCACGCATAACATATTCAGGTCATTGAATAAGATAGCCTCGCAATGATCTTTCAAATTAAGCACGAGTTTAATCAAACTCAACAAATTTAATCAGATCGAAAGTACACGACGTGCGATCGGTTGATGGGACTTACACAACGACGAATCATCATCTTTTATGACACCATCACCAAAGAGAAATGCTCCCACGGTACGAATCTCCCGTGATGCATCATCAAAGTCGGCACGACAATCGTAACCCCCCCGGACAATCGAAGTCGGCCGTGATGCATCATCAAGTGTCGTGAAATTGGAGAGGCGACAAGTGATTTGGACCAGCGTAACGGATAATGGAACGGCTCTCTCGTGTGAAAGGCGCGTGCAGGTGGTGGTTTTGGGTGGGAGGCAGCGTACGTGGCGGGTCACCCCTGAAGAATCTCGTGGTCACGAGCTCCAATTTTCTTTTTCTTTTTTTTTTAATTTGTATTTTGTCCTTTTTTATTTTTTATTTTTTATTTTGGTAGGCAGCCCCCGGATTTTTCAAATTCCGGGGGACTTGGATTGGATTGGATCTCTCTCTCTCTCTCTCTCTCTCTAACCCCACCTCCCCTCCACCAATTTGCGAGCTTCGCCATCTTTTTTGGGTCACGGTTAGGTTACACGTCTACCCTCACTTACATTCTCAACCGGTCTCTCTTTGCAGCCATGCCCCTCCACTCCCCCCTTTTCCCAAATCGCCCCCACTTCCCTTCTTTGCATTTGGATTTTCTCTCTTTTGGTCGTCTTTTCAATGCGTTAGATTCCTGTGCGTGAACCCCCAACGGCATGGAGAGATGCAGCTGATTTGGACAAGTATTTCACTATCAAAAAAGGTTTGATGATGTTTACTAAGATTGGAGGGTTCCCTTCCCACTAATCGTGAATGGACCACGTTCTTCCTTCGTTAATTAGTGTTTACAAACGAATATCTATCTAAAGGAAAAGAACTGTATTGATTCAAAGAAAAGGTTGGATTTACGATTAAGTTAGTTACTTGTCGAATTCCAAAGAGTTCTTTGCACTAGACAACGGTTTGGAAAGCTTTGCTATCGATTTTGGTCCTCCGTGGAGAAAATTCCATTCGAGGAAAATTACGCGCACCTGACCCCGATAATTGTCTGACTTAGATGGAATAGAAACGTTGTTTTGACTCGTCGATATTGGTTCAATATTGCAAAAACAAAGAGCGCCTAATTTCGAGCGCAATACGGAAAAGTAAAATTCGTGCCAAAATCATTTTTAATTCTACTTTAACAAGTTATTTATCATCAACCCACTTGATATTAAAAGCCCAGCACAGCCAATTGTCCTTATCAAGCCGAAAAGATATCTCAGAAAAAAATGCTCATAGGACCCAACAGATAATATCTTTTGCACGATGGGCTCGCAAATAAATGAAATCCCAGGGGCCTCTACTGCAAAAACCGCTCTGAAAAAGCCAAAATACCACATCCATTGCGCGAAAATATCGCGATATATCCGCACATCTTCTCGTCCCTCCCGTCCCGATGTCCCTATAAATACATAGCTCGAGTGAAGCGAAGTTTGCCAAACTCACCACCCAAACCCCCTTCTTTGGAAAAATATTTTGAAAAAAAAAAAAAAGTCTTCTCTTTCTCTCTCTTTGAACAAAAGAAAACTCCACTTTCTCTCTCTACTGCAACAGTAAAATGGCGGCGACCACTGGAAGAAGGACCTGCCCCGGGCCCAGAGGGCCGGTGCTCCGCTCCCTCTCCCCTTGCGGCCGCTTCCACGCGCCGTCGTCCTCGGCCGCCTCCTCCTTCGCCTCCTCCTCCTCCACCTTCGCATCCCGCGCCTCCGCAGCCACCGCCACCTCCTTCTTCCACAGATCCGCCTCCCCGACGCGCGTCAACCTCCACTCCCCCGCGCGGCCCTCTCCTTCCATCCGCTTCGCCCTAGACCGCCCGACCTCGCCGAGCCGGTCGATTTCCGTCTCGCAGCGCGGCAGCGGCGGCCAGTTCGTCAGGTCGAGCAGCCAGAAGCCGGCGCCGCGGAGGACCTGCATGTGCTCGCCGACGACGCATCCCGGCTCGTTCCGCTGCAGCCTGCACAAGAGCTGCGGATCCCCGAGCGCGAGCGTCGGCTACGCGCCGAACCGGCTGAACGCGAGGAGGTCAGCGATGACGAACTCGCTGGTGAGGATCGGGGGCGTCGAGGGCGACCTGGTGAGGAGAGCGCTGGCCGCTCTGATCAGGCCGTCGTCGCACCAGCAGAGGCGGAGGGCCGCGTTCCAGCCGCGTCCGAGCCGGCTATCGGTCATGTCCAAGGCGGAGGAGCCCTCGTAAAAGCCTGCGGTGATTTTTTGAGCTGATTTTGTCCGATTTGACTCCGGATCCACAACTCAGTAGAGCTCGCGACTCAGCACATCGGAGGAAGGAGATTCCAACGGCGGCACGCGGCGGCGCAGATCTGAGCTCCGGCGGATCCGGCGGCGGACGGAGGTTTTTATGTACTCCGGTGACCGTGACGGCTGCCAGATCCGACGCAGGAGATCTAAAACCTGAATATACGGTTGTGTAAATAAGAAAAATATATCAATTAATACTTCTCGACTAATTCAATGAGATTTTGGACACCGAATCTCTGATTAAATCACCGCCTGAATCAATCGGGACCTAAAAACGAGACCTTAACTTGACCAATTCCATTCCTCAGTCTCTGCATCTTTCCGGTTCCGACAAGTCCAAGACTCCAAATCCGTCGTCGTCGTCGTCGTCGTCGTCGTCGACGCTTTTACCCGATTTCAGCTTCGCTGCGTCTGGTGCGAGCGTTCTCGATTCACCGTTTCATTCAACATTCTTTCTCCCTTTTCTCCCGATTTTGGCCTTCTACTTTTTCTTCCGTTCATCTGCGTGTGAATTTCCCCTTTTTCTTTCCATATTCTCTTTTTATTTTTTTTTTGGGAATTTTCGTTCTTTTCCTTTTAAATACTTTCCTTTTTTCTTGGCCCCTTTAATCTAGGACCTTTTATTCCTTTTATCATATGATTTATTTGACTCGTTTATCTATGCTCTTTTGGTTTATTTGCAGGTGTACCGATACAACTGCAGGGGATCATAACTTTTGGGGACCATAGATATGACTCGAGGAGTAAGGACCACCTACGCCGAAGGGCGAACTTAGACGAGAGAAAATAATGAATTGGAGGTGAAATTCAAATGTTGCTCGCTTCAAGTTGGTCACCCAACAATGACATAAATATCTAGATAATATCCTAAGTGATTCAAAAGTCCTCCGGGTTGAGAATTTGCGGCACTGATTTGTCTAGATGAATTCGTCAGCAGAAGCGCCCACTTGTTGGAACTACAACAAAACGGGAGAAAAATTGCATTTTGAGAATCTGAGTGATTCAGATGGGGGGATGACCTAGTTTTTACGTTGTTGTACTCGGAAATTTTAGAAACTAAAAAATAGGTAGATTATAGGGGTGAGCGGTTTCAGGTTCCGTACAGATTTCACCTGGAACCTAGAACCTACCCGTCTATACAGGTTCCTCATTTTTTGGAACCTGAAACCTACCATGCATACCTTAAAACCTAGAACCTACCCTGTCACAGGTTTTATGGTCGGTTTTAGGTTCCACATGTATTCTTAGTTAAAAGATTGCAGTGAATAATCACATTTAATGACCACCACCTGCTGTTAAAATTCACTGACCACAACTCATATTTAGACACACGAAAAATATGAAACATTAACAAAGTAAAAATCTCAATGATAAAGTGGTTCCGGATTACATACTCATCATCGGACACCATGAAATATCACAGGATGACGCGAAGACATATACCAAGAAAAAATATAAAAAATTGCTCCAAGTTTCAGGTTTCGATTCCAGGTTTCACCTGAAATCGAAACCTGAAACCTACCCATCAGAATAGTTTCTCCAATTTTTGGAACCTGGAACCTACCCTCCATACCCTGGAACCTGAAACCGATCGGTTCCTACCGATCCGATTCTCCAGGTTTCAGATTTTACCCTAGAACCATGCTCACCCCTAATAGATTATATAAGGAATTGTTCATGGAAAGAGATTTTAAGTATTTAGGATTTGTGGGAGGTTTCATAGGTGTCAAATTAAGGAGGAGGGGATAATGATAACCATACAATAAATGTCAAAGACGGGGAAAAAGAGAAGGTTCTCCAACACGTCAACACTGAGCCCTCTTCGACCAAAAAAACAAAAAAACCAAACACTGAGCCCTACAGCTGGAAAAAATGTCCTCTCAAATTGAGATTTTGGAAAGTAAGCATATGCGGTCTTTACAAAATAGGAGTCGAACCCTGCAGCATGATGTGGATGGAGTCGTGGTGGGGGGTCGCATCGCAACTTGTGCAAGTAAAAGGATAAAGGAATACTGCTGATGTATTTGTACTTTGTACTATTACTATTGGAGAGGATAAGGCAAAACAAAAGCTATACATAAGCTAAGGCTTTCTTTAGGGTTTGCCCCCATTTCACAAAGCCAAAGATGTGAGACATCTTCCTTCCTTCCTCCCGGAATTCTCCAAAACACCAAGAACAAAGGACAAAGAAGGAAAATTCCACGTAGCCCCTCAACCTTCGGATCTTACTCGGGTTCGGATGAAGGAAGGAGATGTCACAAAGGACAAAGAAGGAAAGTTCCACTTAGGAGATCCTGAGTTTAAATATTAAGAGTTAGACTGAGTGAGCAAGCAATGAGAGACAAGGCTTTTAGAGTTGCTGGTAGTGATCTCACAATATCTTACATGGTATCATAGCAGGAGATTCTGAGTTTAAAAATATTTCCAGACTCATTTGCCTTCGCAATGAAACATTTCAACGCTTAGTATTAAGTAAAAAGACCAGACTAAGCGTGAGCGCGGGAATGATAGAATGTTTAAATATTAAATCATGCCTTTGCTTATAGCTTAAGCTGTTTGAACAGTTGGCAGCAGGTCCCACCAAATTTCACATAGTATTAGAACTCTGATCGTATTTGTTTAGAGCGCGCAGCAGGAGTCCGATACTTTCATCCGGGGAGATATTTAAGAGGGAGCCTAAGTCTGAGCCTGTCAATTTATCCAATTGTTCGACAAAAAAAAAGAAGTATCCAACTGGATTCACATTCACTCAAAAGCTTAATCTTTTAGAACATTTGGAGTGCTTCAACTAAAATCTCACATAATATTAGAGCAGAAGATTTTGAGTTCAATCCTTTCGGTGCCCATTTGTTTTCCAAATTAAATATTTCAAGCTTAGTACTAGATAAAAAGAAGAGTCTAAGCGTGAGAGAGAGTGATAAAATATTTGAATATCACATCATATATTCTTTTAATAATTTAAATTTTTAGAATAATTGATAATGATCTCATAAAATCTCTCCGGTCTATTGAAAATTACATATAATATCCGAGATTCCTGATCCTATCCATCTCCTCCTCTCCTTTCCTTGTCATGGTCTAGAAACCTACGGTATAGTGATTCCCTTTATTCAGAAAATTTGGGGATGCGTCACATTGTTCATCGGTCCAGGCAAATAGCGATGTGTAGGTAGTGCCAATTTATTGGTCTGGGGTCTCTCTCTCTCTTTATATCTTATCTTGCACCTTCAGAGTGGCCCCACAAGCTAGTTGCCCAAAAAAACAAAAAAAACAAGCTAATAGCGGAGCTGAGAGTGGGGGCAATTGGACAACCACCTCGGCCCAAGGATAAGGTTTGCCGAAAGTGAAAGGCGGGGTCGACCTTAATGTTCTTCGGAAAGTAGATTAGATTCTCCGACCAAAAAAAAAAGTGCGTAACCCCCCCACTTGCTAGCCGGTGATGAGCATATGGCGTTCGGATCGGGCGAACAACGTTTTGTAGGGTGTCCACTGTACTGTTCAGTGGTGGGACGATCCGTCCCACCTTCGATAGGAGTAGTCCGAATAACCGCCACAACGTAGTGATCATTTTGGATGCTGAGTGTTAGACTCCATTATCGCCATGCTGCGCTTTGTCTCCGGCCCTCCCGTATGATATTATCCGCTTCGGGTCACAATTCACCCACCTCTTCTGTAAGGAACCCAAACAGGATACTGTAGCAAAGAGAGAAAAGAAAGAGGTTACTTTAACGGAGGATCAATCATCAATCATCATCATCCTCATCACCACGTCGCAGGGTAAACAGACCCAACCCCTTCGTCTAATATATTAATTAGAGAACACGTGAGAGAGCATCTCCCACTTTGTGCATAAAAGCAAACAAGGGGTGGGCAGAAATAGAAAAAATGACGAAAACTGGGGTTGTCTGGTTGTGGATCAGGTGGCCATGTGCATGTACCAGCCACGAGGGATGCTGGGTCGAAGAAAGACGATGGCGTTGATCACAACATGAACTAATTCACATCCAATTCAAAACTCAAATTCTCTTGTTTCTCTTTCTCTTTCCAAAGTGGATAAGGATGGGTGGGGGGGTCCTTTCCAATTTTCATTGAGTTGGCAAACGAAAGGCAGAGAAGTTGACGTCTCTCTCTCTCTCTCTCCCTCTTGTTGTTTTGCTAGCGAACAATGTCAGTCAGTACTCGGTTAAAAATTTAAAGCAGGTGTTTATGTAGTTTACTGGTAGGTTTGAGATTTAAATACTTCACATCTTTCATTGTATCAAAGAAAAAGAAACATAGCAATCTGAGATCCCAACTTGATCAAGACTTCCGTGCATCTATCCTGCATCCTTGTCTAGGGTTATTCTATATTCTGTTGAGGAAAACCTTCCTTTGAATATTTTGATTCTGACAAAACTATCATTCCTTAAAAAGAATCTGGTTAATGCCTATAAACATTTTATTGCAGAAATGAACACGTGAATAAAAAGCTTATATTGCTCCAACCTGGTGTTCAGACTCAAGACAGAGTCGTCACATATTTTTCTCTGAATTAGTTAAGTACTGTTATTCGGACGGAGAGTGATGTTACCTCTGAAGACTTAATCTTGAGAAGACTTACATGACACATCAGCAAGGACTTTAATAAAGCTCAAAGTCACTGTTTCAATCTGTTAAATCGGTTCAGATTCAAAGAGTTTCTTCTAAAGACTGCTTCTGAATTATGCTCAGATTCTGCAACATCTTTTTGGCCAGATTCTGAAGACCCACGTTTGGCTGCGTTATTTATGGAAATCTGTAATATTTGATTGATAGGATTATTTTCCAATCAAATCAGGAAAATATCTTCGATTGGATATTACCTTCTAAGAACAAGATATCCTGAAGATTTGAATAAACTCTACTTATGGAAACTAAGGATTTAGTTGTATGGGCGACTTAATCCGAAGGGTTTAGACTCTCCTCCAACGGCTACCAAATCTTTTCAGATACAGTCTCGTTCAATCAAGATTGATAGCATCCAATCAGCGATTGAAGAGCGATCCTTTGAAGACCTTCCAACGGCTATTTTGGGGGTGAAAGAGTATAAAAGGGAGATTCATGGTGACCAACCGGGAGAGATCAGAACACATAATTTCAAAGTGTTTAAGTTGTTCAGATTCATATTCTTGTTCTCGAGAGCTATAAGTTCTATCTGTGAGAGGTTTTGTAAGAGTAATAAAGCACGACACCTCTTGTAACCTTTCAACGATTCATATAGTGGAATTCAGCCAATCGGCTGTCAGCGTGTGACAGCAGACGTAGGCTTGCTAAAACTGAACCACTATAAACTTTGCACGCAATTCTCTCTTACTCTAAACTCTTTCTTCTATGTTTAGAATTCTGCACGTATTGTTACTGAACTTATTCAATCTTTGTTTTAAACTTGTTTAAATTCCGCATTAAGTTTTAAAATTGTTCAGAATTACCTATTCACCCCCCTCTAGGTGATATTGCTAGAAACAACATATTCCAGTGGAGCGGAGATGAGGCCTTGGTGGAGATGACCATGTCCTCTCTTTCTGATTGTCCTCTTTCCAAACCCTAATGATAGCCATATATTTAGAACGTATCTGCCTTTCGTAATTGATCCAGATGTGCAGTCGCTAAAGCCCTTTTGGAGTGTTTACATAGAAGAATTCAGAAGGTGCAATCTAAAAATAGAACGAGTCCGTCAACACAATCCAAAATATTGTCTAATCATTGCTGTACGCCCACATGTGGAAATGTTGAAGGTCATTGAGCTCATGTTTCAACCCTAAAAAACTTTAGCTTTTAATGTGGTTTTGGGGGCTGTTTTTGGGATTGGGGCGCTCTAACATGCGATACCTTCAGCCAATTTTCTATGTTATTGTCTTCACTGCTATTTCTATCTCGTGTTAATAACATAGTTGTTAGGTTTTGCTCGAATGTGTCGTGTGAATCAAAAGGACAATCATATCAGCAAGGAATCGATAAATATAATTATATATCTATGCATCTGATAGAAGTTAGAGAGTTTACTTTTATCATTTATGACGCTTTTGAGAAGGTTGAGATTTTGGTGCTTGCTAGTCAATAATTTTGGTTCTTGTACACCCCCCCTTGTCCACTATATGATTAGTAATTTTGGTCGGAAAAAACCGTGACGTACCTTAAAATGTTCATTTTAAGATGTCAACGAAACACCATTTTATTGGGCGAGCCAATCACCTTAACCCTCCGACCAAAAAATAAAAAAAATTCACCTTAACCCTATCAAGGGCGAGCAGGAAAGTTGAAGACCGGGGATAGACTAATCACGGTTTCGCGATACCAAGGAATCGAACCCGTAATCTTCGACTTGCAAAGCAAATTATGGACCGCTTTGAGCATGTTTAGAGGTGGATAATCTTAGCAACAAGTAAAGACAAGATAATCTCTGTGAATTATGATTGATCACATCTATTACATTTGCATGCGCTTTCGAGGCCGGGTAACAAATCTATCTTCATATGATGCTTTTTTAATTTTCTTATTCTATCAACTTGGCCTTTTCGGGATTTTAGTCGACCTTCTTCCTTGACGTTCATGGATAAATTCCTAACTGCATCGGAGTAGGTATCCAGCTCCAGCCGAGGATGGCAAATTTCTCTATGAGATCTGGTGACTTAGTCCAATTTGTCATGACTTATATAACAAGTGCATCTGTAGCTTATGCCGAAGAAGCTCACTTTAGGAATTTATTGCTCCGCGCTCGCGACATACCAAATTAATCTTATGAATCAAGTAATGCGCAAATCAAAATTCAAATAGGCAGTTCCTAAACAAATGAATATGCTGGTGGTCTGAAAAAAACATCTTTTAACTTTTGGAAAACTATACGTGTTGGACATTTTTAATTCTACATAACTTTAATGATTGTGATTATTAATGTTTGTATAAATCTTCCTCGATAAGATGCGAAAAAGTCCGGCTTAATTGAAATCTATTTGCGCGGTTTTTCGAATCCAAACCGAGAGTCGAAACTCAGGATAATGTTGATTATTCACTAGAGAAGCAAATGATAAACATGGTTCGGGATGACACCACATCATCATCCTAATCCTAACATATTGACTTTCAGTCCAAGTTCGATCCATAATAATAATTAAATCCCACCTTGTGTCATGCTCGTCCAAAGCACTTAGTATATACATGTAGTAATTTACGATACTTTGAACTTGGGCATATTGATCTTAGAGTAGATCTCACTTGCGTTATCCCTTACTTTTCTACTCTCTCTCTCTCTCTCGGCGTCAAATTGGTATCGGAGCAAAGGTTCAATGGCTGGTCATCATCGATGTGGGTCCAACGTTGAGTCTTCTTCGGCTCGAGAATGAGACTTGCGAGACGTGGAGGTGGATGATTTAAGGAGAGCAAAACAGCAAAATCACTATGTTCTGGACCGATCCCTTCTCCATTCCAATTATACCGTTATTCGGACTTTCCACAGGGACACAATTCCACCAGGTTTTTTGATTTACGATTACTATAATTGATTAAGATCATGGGGGAGAGACAAGCGGAGAAGGAAAGTGCAAGGTGCACAGGTCAGAGTGGACACGGTAGCTCCTCCTGTACAGAAGAATACACCATCCACGCAAACAAAGTTGCCAGACCCAGTTAGCACAGATGTCCAGCTAATCCCAACAACCGACTCTGTAGTTCATGAGAAGCTACCGGACGTGAGCGGGATCAGGTTGGTGCTAAGAGGTTAGTTAAGAGCCATAGGCAAGATTAGTGAGAGTGGACGTGATATCCGAGACTGGAAGGATGACAATCTGAAGAAACTGGTTGGTATCCACCTCAAAAGGCTGTCTGATAGTGAGGCAACTAAGATGTCATCTGAATTCCTCATAGAAATGGCTTCTGGTGTCAGCGAGGGAACTGCAGGTAAGATTATAACACAAGCAATCCGAGGCGACCAGGGGAGAAAGAGTTGGACACACTACCAAATGCGGTGTTGTGCAATGGGACTGGCACTTATGACACAGCTAGTGTGGAGCAGGAGCAATTGGTCAAAATGTCTTGTTTTCTCGCTTCAAGCATGCTTCGACTATTCACTAAGACTCCTGAGAACTATGTTAAGGCTTATGCCAGGCACATAAAGGACTCATTCACAAAGTTCTACAATCTAGCTGTATAGAGGGAGTTGCGAGCTTATTCTCCAATCTAGCTGTATATAGGAACAGTCTTGCAAAGCTGCTGTTGTCTTTCGAGACACTGGAGAATGACAAGGGCATGTGTGGCGTGCTCTTTGAGCAACACATTGGTATGACTGGAATGCACGTAGTTGGTCTGTTTCTCAGGGCAGCTAGGTCAGTTGGAGCAAGTGCAGAGGAGCTGAGACCTGCTCTCTGGCATCGCTTGACAAAGGACACACCGGTGGCCTTATCAGAGGTGATTGACGACTATATAGTCAAGGGAAAAGATAACCCAGATACAAAGCTGGGAACATGGAAATATGCACGCCTTTATGGAAGTGAGTACTTCTCATCACTTCAAACCAAGAACCGCAAGGAGCTTGTTTGTATTCTGGCCTACCTGTGCACATATGCCGGGGTCCAAGGAAACCAGAACATACAGGAGATTGCACATGTGAGGAACGCGCCCCAGGAAACTAAGGAGCGCTACAAGCTCTGGGCAGGCAAGATATACGCATACTTCTCCGGGGCTCAGAAGCTGCAGAGGGCAGCAGATTCGCTCTGGCATAAGCTGGCTTGCTTACATAGTAAGAAAAACGAGAGCAAACAAGATGGAAACTCCTCCCATGGTTTCATAATAGCTTACGGAGAAGTTGACGTCTCTCTCTCTCTTCTTGTTCCGCTAGACAACAATGTCAGTCAGTACTGAGTTAAAAAATTTAAGCGAGTGTTTGCATAGTTTACTGGTAGGTTTGTGATCTAAATACTTCACATCTTTCATTGTATGAAAGAAAAATTAACACAACAATCTGAAATCCCAAGTTGATCGTATCTGCCTTTGGTGATTGATCGAGATGTGCAGTCACTAAAGCCCTTTTGGAGTGTTTACAAAGAAAGAATTCAGAAGGTGCAATCTGAAAATAAGGGTCCCTGTAATATTGTGATAAAAGGATCGTAACTGTATTAATTAGAACAAGCCCGTCAACACAATCCAAAACATTGTCTAATCATTGCTCTATGCCCATGTGGGGAAATGTTAAAGGTCATTGAGCTCATGTTCCTGCTGGATATTTCAATATGTTTTGAAACATTAAAAGGTATTATTGTTGTAACGACTTTTTACCGTTATCAATTCGTAATGTTTTTTGTCCTCCATTAATATAAACAATTCTATAATGATTTTGTAACGGTCATATAACGGTCGGCTTAATGACGAGCTCAAAAGCTGACGAGCTCAGAAGGAGAGTCTTAGAAGCTGACGAGCTCAGAAGCTGATGAGCTCAGAAGGAGAGTCTCAGAAGCTGACGAGCTCAGAAAGATAGTCTGTAACGGTTTTCTTAAAAGCTCTTTCTTAAACAGCTTTGTAACGTGTGATTTATTTCTTCATAAACCCTCTATTATTTTACAATAGCTTTATAATGGTTTCTCAACGTTGGTTGAATATAAATTGAATTTCAAGAAACAATCTTCTAGTACTTTTAGTGAACTTCGCATTACATCAGAGAGTTTTTCCCTTCTTTCTTTTTCTTCTTTGTTGGGTTGTACACATAACGTTGTTCATTTTCCTTCTAATATTCAGTGCGGAGTATAGAAGAAGATCTGTTGTATCTTGGGAGGATAGTCTCTAGAAGCCTTACGCACCGAGTTTCGTACTCCGATGGGCGAAATTATCCTTAAGGACAGTGCTTGCATGCCTCAGACAATTATTCTTACTTTTCTCGTCTTTTCCAACATATTTCTTTTAGTTGTTATTTTTCGTGTTATCTAATATTTTTTCAACAATCTTAAGGATAATTGCCTTTATGGATTCCCTATTGGAACTTCCGCTGCTACCACAAATGTTGGAATTGAACGAGGACTCGGAGATGATGAAGGACAAGTATCGCATATTCATGGGCAATTTGTCATGCGACATTACCGAGCATCAATACTCGACCACAAAAGAGCTTTTGGTCACATCGGTAAGATTATTGAGTGTCAGGTGAGTGATGGTGTGGAATCTGTGGTAGTCAAAGATCGATGAGGAGATAAATGGCTATGTGTTTGTTCTCTGCATAAGGTGACCTCAACCTTTGGACTAGTGATCGAGCGAGAGCATAGTCTCTCAAAAGTCGAAACTTGGAAAAAAATCACTGACTTGTGTTCGACAATGCCACAATCATGACTATGGACTCTGTTTCTCTCTCTCCACGTTCATTGTCTTCATTACTTGAGCTTCTTGTTTAGTCCTCCATTGACATCTCTATTATTGCTTTGTTTCAAGGCCATAGGAAGAGGTCGATGTCCAACCTGGAGGAAGCTTACTGATCCTGGCATCGTTAAATCACTCATCACCCTCGGGACCAAGGCGGCCTTCTATCATTGTTCGTTCTAATCCAATTTCTTATATTGCACAATGTTGTAAATTGGATTGCTACAACAATGCTATTGTTTGCATATGAGCAAGTCTTCTCACGCCACAAGGAGGACAATTCTCGCGATCTCGCCAAACCAATCGAGCCTTTCAATTCTGTTTTAGTAAGAAACCAATTCGCGCAAGAAAGAGTTTTATTTCTTTAGGACTGGTGAGGCTTTATAGTTGCCTTGCATAAGGTATGTTAAAAAAATTATCCGTCCTTTTCTATTACTATCTGATTTTGTTGGAGGGTTTAATTTTTCTACCCGTGTTTGGTAAATCTTGTAATTCTAGCGGCATTAGGAAGTTTACTGTTTTAGTATAAAGTGCCGATTCAAATGGAATACTTTGGGTACGTTTCTCAAAAAAAAGAAATGCTGGTGTTTTATCTTGTCTACTATCTATCTTACGGAAAGTAGAGTGCGTTGGTCATTAGTTCTTCCCGTTCTCCTACTTAATTATGTTTTTAATTAGATGTGCATTCACGATGCCAGTTAATAGCAAAACTTTATGATATACCGTTAAAAAGACTATTTTGACTAAAGACGTAAAATAAGAATGAAAGGGTCCAGGAGCATTGTTGTAGTAAGATGCTCTCTCCTTTTGCTTCATGATACGGTTATTGCATTTGTTTTAATGGTTCTACAACATGACAATGAGGTTCAAAGTGAAATGCATGACACAAGTGAAGCTAACCAAAAGCGTGTAGGTGATGGATTCCGAGGGCTTGCTTAATAGAGTTAGAGGCAGCCAATTTGATTCTCCTATGGAAGATTGTAGATATGCGCTCATCTCGTTTAGAGGATTTCACCTCCCATGAATAAGCTCTCTCTCTCTCTCTCTCTCTCTCTCTCTCTCTCTCTCTCTCTCTCTGTGCTTACTTTGAGTTTGATTTGGGAATGTAGTTGGCGTTTCGATTTTAATGTGGATCGTCGATGGGGTATGCACTTCATTTGGAGTAAAGTAGAAAGTATTTAATTTTTATGAGCCACGAGATTGTGGGTGGACTGGACTTGATTGGGAGTTGTTGAGTACATGTACAAATGAGCTTGGATTTTTCTTTGGTGGTTGTCTTTGTACATGCATGCTCAGGAGTGCGATGGGGGCTTGTGTTTGTGCATATGCTCGCACGTGCTGATAAGTGCATGAAGTTGTGAGAATGCTCTCCCATCCACGCACATTAGTGGTTGTGAGATGATCAGAGGTACAACTCCCTCTCTGTGCATTGTTTTCTTTCATCATTGTCTATTGGATCAGTTTACTAAAAGAAAAAAAAAAGGGAACATGTTGTCATCTCGGCTTGGATCGTGACTTTGATTTGTCTTTCTTGCTTTCTATTCGTCGATTATGTTCCCTGTTGAGTTGCTGGTCTGTTTAATCGGCATATTAGGTGTTTATATTTTTACTCTAAGTCGTCTCAACTAGAACCGTGACTTGCATTGATAAGACGCCGTTCATATTCAAATGATTTCATTCAAATTGAGAATCATGATCATAGATTGCATATAGTTGATCCTCAAAGCTTCGGACTTCTCTTATTTTGATTAAATAGTGATATACATGGTTGGAATATACTAGATTACCACCTATTGTCGCTGTACATGTTTAGAATATACTGGATTCATGACTACATATCCTACTCATGCTTAGAACTTGCTGAGTTCCTCACCACATTTGTTGTACATGCCTTGATTTGGTCAGATTCATGATTATATGAGTTGTCCATGGTTTGAATTTGTTTGATAGGTGTTTATGTTTGCTGTCCGTATATTATTTTTTGTTCAAATAATGAGGGTTTGGTCTCAATTGGATATTATTTTGACAATATCAGCAAATATATTCACGTAGGATGAAATCGAGTGGATTTTATATTGCTACTTTGCTGAATATTTGTATTACCATAGCTTGAACATGTCATTGATTTAGAAGTGCATTGGATAAGAGGTTCTTGGATTGGATTATCATGTTATTCGAGGTATCATAAATTATGGCATCGTACATAGTGGTTTTTCGCTGTATTAACAGGATACAGTGATGCTAACAAGATCTCAATTTAGATGAGACAAGATCCACTATTGGATACGTGTTCACCTCTGTAAAGGTGTTGTAATTTGGAAATCAACCAAACAAAATTGCGAGGGAAATGAAAATCCTGCTAAACCAAAAGTCAACTTGGTTGAAGCAGATAATGTGATGACATAATTGTTACGGTCATTTCCCATGCCAATATTATGGCGATGTGAATGAGTGGTAGACTCAAGTGCTATCAAGCATATATGTAATAATGATTTATCCTCCTAAACTCTAGTAGGGGAAGGAAGATAAAAATATATTTATCTTGGTGATTCGAGAACTACTCAAGTTCTTGGGAAACGGAATGAAACCAACACTTTATGTGTCTATGCATTGTGATTGCCAAGTGGCAATAGCCATTGCACAGAATGAAAATTTCAATGGTAGAAAGAGACACGTCCGTTTGAGACGGGATATGACAAAGCAATTGCATGAAAATGGAATTGTATTCATTAATTATATGAAGTCAGAAATGGATTTGGCCAATCCTCTGACTATACATTGAGGGGAATGGGACAAGCCAGTTGAAGAAAATCAACAGTAATGGTAACCCAACCTATGTGATTGGCGATCCCATAATTAGGTTCATATGGGTGATAAAAAGTCACTTGTTAATCTTGTGATGCACTATAAAATTTATGTCCCTCCTAAGGTGAGTATAGTGCAAGGCTGCAAGGAAAAAAAGGTTAAGCTAAGCTTTTAATGAATTCCATAGCTATTGTTTGCGGTGTATTAAGCTGCAAAAAACACTTGATGGAATCACCAATATAAGTGTGGAGTGGGGCCGTTCCCATGAGATTTTTGGCGAAAATCTCTAGAGCACTTATTAATAAATCAAGCACGCGCATAGCCTATTAGCGCAAAACCTTGTCGAACAGCAAACCTTGTGGGAGTGTAATGTGATTGGTGAAAATTATAATTCACAAAAAGGAATTCTTTGTTCATAGAAGTTTTAAACTTCACCAATGATTTTGTGAGTTATATTTCATTCTATCTAGAGCTGGTTCATAGCCTAATAAGCACCAGTTCCGATGCATTACGCTCCAATAACCCAGCTTTATTTCAATTTCATCTTTTCAAAACTTTTTTAAATATGTGGGGGATTGTTGGATATTTCAATATGTTTTGAAACATTAAAAGCTATTATTGTTGTAACGACTTTTTACCGTCATCAATTCGTTACGTTTTCTGTCCTCCATTACTATATAACGATTCTATAATGATTTTGCAACGGTCATATAACGGTCGTCTTAAAGACGAGCTTAGAAACTGACGAGCTCAGAAGGAGAGTCTCAGAAGCTGATGAGCTCAGAAGTTGACGAGCTTAGAAGGAGAGTCCTAGAAGCAACGATCTTGTAACGGTTTTCTTAAAAGCTCTTTCTTAAATAGCTTTGTAACGTGTGATTTATTTCTTCATAAACCCTCCATTATTTTGCAACAGCTTTATAACGATTTCTCAACGTTGGTTGAATATAAATTGAATTTCAAGAAACAATCTTCTAGTACTTTTCGTGAACTTCACATTACATCAGAGAGTTTTTCCCTTCTTTCTTTTTCTTCTTTGCTGGGTTATACACATAACGTTGTTCATTTTCCTTCTAATATTCAGTGCGGAGTATAGAAGAAGGTCTGTTGTATCTTGGGAGGATAGTTGCTAGAAGCCTTACGCACCGAGTTTCGTACTCCGAGGGACGGAATTATCCTTAAGGACAGTGCTTGCACGCCTCAGATAATTATTCTTACTTTTCTCGTCTTTTCCAACATATTTCTTACAGTTGTTATTTTTCATGTTATCTAAAAAATTTCCAATAGTTTCAATCTAAAAATTGTTGAATCTAGCAATATCACCTAAAGGGGGTGAATAGGTGATTCTGAACATTTTTTATCGTTTAATGCAGAAATTAAAAAGGTTCAGAAAGTAAACTGAATATGATCAGTAAAAAGACATGCAGACAAACTAAATGCAGCAAGAGGAGTTTAGGGAAAGAGAATTTGCATGCAATGTTTATAGTGGTTCGGCTTTAGTAAGCCTACGTCCACTCTCCTACGATGACAGTCGATCGGCTAGATTCCACTATGAGTCGTTGAAAGGTTACAAGAGTTGTCACTCTAATCGCTCTTACAAAGGAACCTCTCAAGAATAAGAATTTTAAGCTCACAAAAACAAGAGAATGTGAATCTGAACAACTCAACACTTTGGAATTTTCAGTTCATGAACTCCCTTTAAAATAGTCACCATTGATCTTCTTTATACTCCTTCGACCTCGAACTAGCCGTTACCAAGGTCCTTCAAAGGATCACTCCTCAATCTCTGATTGGACGTCATCAATCCCGATTGACGGAGACTATATATGGGAAGATCTAGTAGCCGTTGAAGTAGAGTCTAAACCCTTCAGATTCAGTCGCCCATACAACCAAATCTTCAGTTTCCATAAATAGAGTTTATCTAAATCTCCAAGATATCTTGTCCGTGGAATGTAATATCCAATCGAGGATATTCTCCTGATTTGATTGGAAAATAATCATGTCAATCAAATCTTACAAACTTTCATAAAAAGGCGCGACCAAACCGGAAACCTGCCAAACGTGGGTCTTCAAAATCTGGTAGCGAGATATTGCAGAATCTGAACGCTGTTCAAAAGCAATCTTCTGAACCAAAGAGACTCTCTAAATCTAAACATATTAGAACAGTGACTCTGAGCTTATGTAAGATTCTTGCTGACGTGTCACATTAATCTTCTCGAGATAAGTCTTCAGAGGCAACACAAACCTCCTTCTGAAGTCTTCAGAGGCAACACAGACTTCCTTCTGAAGTCTTCAGAGGCAACACAATTCTCCATCTGAATACTGGACTTCAACTATCTCTGAAGCAAGTGTGTGACGACTAGTCCTTGAGTCTAGACGCCAGTTTTGGAACATTATAAGCTTTTGTTCACATGCTCATCCCTGCAATAATAAATTATTTGCATTAGCCAGATTCTCTCACAAGAAGGATAGTTTTGTCAGAATCAAAATATTTAGAGGGAATGTTTTCTCAACAAAAAATTCAGCTTTTAAGCTGATTTTGGGGGCTATTTTTTTTATTTATTGCGACACACGAACGCGAACATAAGATATCTTTGGCCAATTTTGTATGTTATTGTTTTCGCTACTATTTCTATCTCGTGTTAATATTATAGTTGTTAGATTTTGCTCGAGTGTGTCATTTATATACATAAGAAAAACAATCATGACAACAAAGAATCAAAAGGACAATCATATCAGCAAGGAATCAACTTTATATATATAAAACATCTGTGCAGTCAATAGAAGTTGTGAGCTTACTTTTTCATTCATTTATGGCCCTTTGAGAGGGTTGAGATTTTGATGATTGCTCTTCTTTAAGAATATTAAGGTCTTGTACACCCCCCTTGTCCACTATAGGATTAGTGTAATTGGGAAAAATTACCAATTTTTTTTACATATATTACAATTGTGCCAATTCAGATCTAAATATTTTGATTGCCAATTAAGTCCTAAGTCTTTCGCATTTGTGCTAATACAGTCCATTCGGTCAATTTTGACCTGCTAGCGTTGACGTGGACTGAATTGGCACAAATGTAAAAGGTTTAGGAATCAATTACTAAAAAAAGGGTTTATGACTGAATTGATAAAATTGCAATGTGTTTATGACTTTTTTTAGAAATTTTCTCAGTGTATTTTTTTTCTTTTTAATTTGTTACACAACTTTATCTTTTCTAAACATTGGTCTGATCCTGTTAATTGGAGTTAACAGTTAATATTTTAATTTTTCCATTTTAAGTGTGTTTCTTTTGTCCTTTAAAAAGGGTTTGGACGGAATTGCGACATATAGGGTGAGCCGGGGATAGACTAATCAAGGTTTCTCGAGACCAAAGATGGCAGGCTAAGGAATCGAACCCGTAATCTTCGATTTGCAAAGCAAATTATCGACCATTCGACCAAACCACTCAGTTGGTCCGCTTTGAGCGCGTTTATAGGTGGATAATCTTAGCAACAAATAAGGTAATCTCCATGAATTATCATTGATCATATTTATTACATTGGCATGTGCTTTCGAGGCCGGGTTTTAATTAATCTATCTTCATATGATTTATTTGTTATTCATTCAACTTGGCTTTTTCGAAATTTTAGTCGACCTTCTTCGTTGACTTTCATGGAGAAATTCCTAACTGCATCGGAGTAGGTACCCAGCTGACGATGGCAAATTTCTATATGAGATCTGGTGACTTAGTCCAATTTGTCATGACTTATATAACAAGTATGTATATACATATCCTTATATGCTTTAGGAATTTATTATTCCGAGCACGCGAGATACTAAATTAATCTCATGAATCAAGTAATGCGCAAATCAAAATTCAAATAGGCAGTTCAAACAAATCAATATGCTGGTGGTCTAAAAAAACACATCTTTTAACTTTTAAAAAACGGGAGAATTACCACACACAAAAAAAATTCCTAAACTTATTGTAATTGTGCCAATTCAGTCTTAAACATATTACAATTGTACCAATTCAATTCTAAATCATTTGCATTTGTGCCAATTTTGTCCATCCGGCCCACTTTAGTCCACCGACGCTGACGTGGATAATTTTTAACAATTTGTTAATACTTTTCTATTTTTTTTTCGTTTCATTTCTTTCTCTCTCTCTTTTTTCATTTCTTCCTCCTCCAGCCGGTTGTCGGCAGATGGTCGCTACCAGAGGTCACCGCCAGCGACTAGCTGGAGGAGGAAGAAATTAAAAAAAAAAAAAAAAGGAAAGAGAAAAAAGAGAAAAATAATTCAAAAAAATATTAAAAGATTATTAGAAATTGTTCACGTCAGTCCCGGCCGGTCAAAGTTGGGCGGGTGGACTGAATTGGCAAAAAAAAGGTTTAGGACTTGAATTGGCACTATTGCAATAGGTTTAGGACTTTTTTTTGATAGTTTTCCCTTTAAAAACCCATACATATTGGGCATTTTAATTCAACATAACTCTAACGATTGTAATTATTAATGTTCGTATATAACTTCCACAATAAGATGTGAAAAAAAATCCGGCTTAATTGAAATCTATCTGCGTGATTTTTCGAACCCAAGCCGAGAGTCGAAACTCAGGATAATGTTCATTATCCACTAGAGAAGCAAATGATAAACATCGTTCGGGATGACACAACATCATTATCCTAACAAAATGACTTCCGGTCCAAGTTCGATCCACAATATTAATTAAATCCCACCTTGTATCAGCTCGTCCAAAGCACTTAGTATGTACATGTAATAATTACGATACTTTGAACTTGGGCAACCATTAATCTTAGAGTAGATCTCAAAATGTACATACAAAATATTAATTAGAAGTTGAATTGTGCTTTTTTTATTATTAAAAGAAAAGCTCAACCTGAACTAATCCTCAGTAATATATGTATAGAATTAATTAGTCATCTAGATTTGAGAGCTGCTCGAATCAAATAATTCAAGCTCGAGCCCAATCTCATCGGGTACTCGAGCTACTTGAATTCGAATCGAACTGAACAAAAGATCGAGCCAGTCTTCGAGTGATCTATACGAAATCAAGCTCAAATAGCTTAGGGTGAAGAGTAACTCGACTCATATCTAATCCCTACACTAACCTCAAAAGCTGTTGGGATTAAGAAAATCAACTTCTTAAAAGAGATTCAGAAGTGGGATTAAGAGTGATCTTCTTTGATGGGCTTGAAAATGGGCCATTCTCAAGCAAATGTCCCCTCCATCCATTACCCACCATCGTATGACTAAGAAACTATGGGCTTACCAAGTTTCTCCTTTTGTGGATGAACTTGATGAATGGCTAAAATTTTGTGCATTGCAAGCTTAGTTTTTGTCACGGGTACTGAAAACAAATTGTCATTTCTTCGTTGTACATAAAATCTCCACAAACACTTCCACCTTCGAATCGTTACGAAAGAAACCGAGTCGGCGGGGTCGTACAATCAGAGTGTTTAATCCGACCCATTCTCTACCCGTCGCACGTACACCCACCCGAGGAAAAAGAAAGGACCCAAAGCCAATCCAATGAATGTGTCCTCTAGAACTTGTGAAATAGACCAACCACCTAAAACCCAAAGAGGTTGCAACTTGCAATCAAAATGCATCCGCCTAGCGTTATTTGGAGGCTACCCCCTCAAGAAGGTTCGCATCTTTTAGTAGTTTTTATGGAAAAAAAATGAAAAATGGAAAAGCTCAATGAAGTTTTCCATAGTTATGAATTTGAAGAACATCCATATTTAAAAAAAAAAAAGAATTTGAAGAACATCCATAGTTAAAAATTCTTCTTTCATCAAATGTTTTTTCACAACACAAAAAAAAAAAATCACTTTCACTACCAATTTCATGTCATTTTGACTTGTTATTATGGTTTTCATATTTGAAAAACCTTGGGTGCTTGAGAGGTCAAGCTCTGACCAATGATGGAGTGAATCTTGGACGTGGGCCCTATTTGTTGGGCTTTGTTTCGTGAGAGGTCAAGCTTTGACCAATGATGGAGTGAATCTAGGAAGTGGGCCCTAGTTGTTGGGCTTTGTGTCGTGTTCACCGCGCCCAGCACCATGATTCCTAGTTCCAAGCGAAAAAGGTGGGACATGCCGACATATGGTAGGTTTGGTTTACAACACAATTGAGTCGGTTGCACATATGGAAGTGGGTAATTTTGAGGATTTTATGGTTTTTAAGGGTTTGAAGGGTTTTCTAATCAACTACTGGGGGATTGCCCCAATGGCCACTCTTTCCAAATGGAAAGAGAGAGGTAGGGGGTTCGAATCCCCACTTTTGGGGGGAGTGGAGTGGGGACTCGTGAGGATGAAACAGGGTTTCGTAACCTCCAAGCTAAAAAGATACGTTTACCTCCAAATCGTACAGCCATCTCTTTCCCTCTCTCGACCCCGTCGCCCGACACCCAGACTCTCTCTTTCCCTCTCTCGACCCCGTCGCCCGACACCCATCACCAGTGTCCCTTGCTACTGAGCCCTTCACCTCACCGACCCACTCTCCTTTAGGGAGGGTTATTGTTTGGGGTAGGGTAGTTTGGAAAGGAAATGAAGTTGGGTTGTGATAATCCAAGTTGTTATGAAAGTGAAAAATTCGAGATCTAAAAATTATAGATTTTAAGGGCACGCATGAAAACAATTTTATTTCCCTGTTTTTCTATTTTTCTGTTTCGGGAAACATGTTTGGAATAGAAATTCGTTTGGTAAAATAATTTCATTTTTCTATTTTCGGGATAAATTTTTTGCCTAGAAATAGGTTTGGAATAGTAATGCTCTCTTTCTAGAACAGAAACAAAATAAGAATTTTTCTGGTTGCTCACTTCCTCTCTCTCTCTCGCCTACGGTCTCCCTTTCTCTTGAATCCCTGCCGTCGATTGCCCATCGCAGGTCCCCGGTCCCTAGCTGCCAGTCGCCATTCGCCGGAGATCGGTGACCACCGTTCGCCCATCGCCGGTCTCTGGTCCCCAGCCTGCTGTCGTCTTTTGGCCATCCGTTGGTAGTCGGCCTCTAGTTCCCGGTTGCCATTCTCCTGCCACCGATCGCCGTCCGCCAATCGCCAACCGCCGTCCGCCGGTATCCGGTCTCCGGTCGTCGGCCACCATTCGCCGATCGCCCAACCGAAGAAATCTTATGTTGTTATCAAATGAATTTCTGTTTCAAGAATAGAAATTTTGTATTAATTATCAAATTTTGGTCAGAAATAGAACCCAAAAAGAAAATGGTTGTTATTCGCACCCTAAAAGTGGCGAAGGTATTGGACATGTGAGAGTTCAAATCTTGGAAGGAATTTTGCAACTATTCCTACGGAATATGTTGCCCATATAAATATACTCCCCCTCAAACCTGACAACCTCGGAAAGCGTACTCTGTTCCATTGTCATACTCGCAAAATGTCTCCTCCAGCAATTTTATTTATTTATTTATTTAAGTGTAACGTTGCTAGCATACTGCCTCACGTTCAAAATATAACAGGAACAAATCATACTCAAAGCATGGGAAAACGTATCGATATATTGAATATCCTACTTATTTTTTCAATCTTTCATATTTAAATAGATCAATACGATTTACCAATAATAAATGCCTCGACTATGTTTGCCTTCTCTTTCCTTTTTCATAATTTAATGATGTTTTTGTTGAGAAATTGTATTAGATTTTGAAGGAAATAAAATTGCTATACTTTGTTGAAAATATTTTGTGAAATTCTTTGAGGATATTCTACAAGTATATCATTACGCCTTATACTTAATCTACTAAGTGTTTACATTCTGATAGAAGTAGGTTTCATGAACAAAGGCAAATTCATACTAGATACTTATGGCAAGATATATTTCTATCATCTTGTAATCCTCATTGTTATTATAAACTTCTTGTTAATTGTTTATCAGGTTGAATGTCCCTCACTAACGGTCAATAATTTGGTTTGGTATTTCGTTCCTAAGTTATATTGATTGATCAACAATCTAAAAGACATTCTTATGACTTTTCATACGAGGAATCTCGATTGATTGGTAATCATCCCGTAGATAATTTCTTTTATTAGAAGCTTGCTTTATGGGTTCTAGGATTTAATTGTATGCGCGAACAAATCCTCCTAAATCTCTAATGTCTTCAACCTCAACGGCTAAGTGATCTTTTGCATCAATCAACCAACGGCTAGTTTTGGAGATTGATCATCGATATGGTTCTATCTAGTGGGAAGCTTGGGTGACTAGGAGTCTATAAGGAGCACAAAGTTCGAAGAGAAGAAGAAAAAACAAGAGATCATTATTCATATTTCAATAGAGCTTTACTTATTATAAATTGTCTGCTCGAGCTTAAGTGGGATCTTGTGAGAGGTGTAATACAGAGTTCAAGTGTGTAGAGTGAGATAGCTTTGGTAGAAGCAGCAATCCTTCTGTTGAAAGTGCTTGTGTTCAAGCAATCACATCTTTATGTAATATCTCATTTTGATTACTTAGTGGAATCCAGCTAGTGGACTGTTAGTGTGGGAGAGTGGACGTAGACTTTACCAAAAGCCGAACCATTATAATTTATTGTGCATTGTCTTCTATTTTCTACTCGTATCTATTTGCTGTCTGATAAAAGCATTGCACAATTCTATTTTAGATATCCGCTCCTATCAAACTTGAAGTTTTTATTTCCATATTATTTAACCAAGTTTGATTATATTCACCTATTCACCCCCTCTAGGTGATATTTTTAGCATACAAGAATTTTAGAGATAAAAAATGATTGACAAATGTAAGAAAATGGACTCACATGCACCACGATTCACATGAGTGGTTAGCCTTAAGGGTGAACGATTTCAGGGTCAATCTAGGTTCTACTTAGAACCTGAAACTTATTTATCGGGATCGGTTCCCCAGTTTTTTGCACCTATCTTGCATACCCTCAAACCCGAAACCTATCCTGTCAATCGGTTCCAAGGATTACCCGCGAGCCGACCAATTTCTTTTTTTCTTTGTTTCATTTTTTTCTTCCTTTTTTTATTTTAAGCAAAATAAAAGGGAACGCAACAACGTAGATCCTCATTTGTCAATAGTAACAATCCATAAAAGATGAACACGTAAGATGAAATAAACAGAAAAAAAAAAAAATCAAAACACGTAACATAAAAAAAGGTTCCCGATTCCTTCTACGGTTCTTCGATTCTCGATTCCCATCTATTCTTGCCTAAGGAATCGAGAGCCAAACCGTAGGTCGATTTGGTCCGATTCTCTGTTCTAGTCTGCATCTAGCTCGTCCCTATTCGCCATCATGCATCCTTGTCAATGGGCGAACCCAAAGTTCCACCAAAACGACGAAATCAAAGTCCGGACCGGTCGGCGATTCTCGAGATATAGCCAAAAGTAGTTCAGAAAACGTACAAATCCACCTGTTTGGAAGACACGTGGCTTGATTACTGCCCCAAAAAGCAGTCATTAGCAAAAACCCTAGTTAATTAAAAAAACTACTGCTCTCCACATGGGATCATCTCTTTTGGTGCGTGGCATGGCAAGATACCTTATGCTTGTCAAATTGTCTATCCATACTTGTGTTGAAAGTTTTTGAGAATAGAGGGGGCTTGGAAATCAATTTGTCTGCCACCACCACACACGCCCCAACAACAATCGCCTGATTGATTCTTTCGGGGATGGATCAAGGGATGCTTCGGAGTGGGACCCGACCCGACCCGATTTAGTGTGTTCTTGTTTGGGCCGCACCAGCACAAATGCTGGAGTCACAAAGGAAAAGAGACGTTTACTAGAGAAGCAGCTTGCGTAGATGCTACTACAAGACATGTGTGGGGGTCACATGAAACCATTTGCCCCCACCCCCCATTTTGCACAAAAGCATGACACTTTCCTTCACATTGAACTCGAAATCTTTATCCCTTCAAAAAAAAAAAAAAAAATTTCTTAAACTTATTGTACATGTAATAATTCAGTCATAAACCTTTCAATTGCATCGATTGAGTCCTCAACCTTTTGACGATGTGCCAATGCGGTCCATTCGATCGATTATGGTCGAAAATTACTGACATAGACGCCGGCCGTCCTATGTGACATGACCTATGCTGATGTGGATAAACTTTTTAATTGTTTATTTTTTTTCTGAACTCTTTTTTGTTTTATTTTTGTCATTGTGGCCAGCAAGGGCAACCCTCTCGCTTGACCCCCGTGGCCAGGCGAGGGTCGCCCTCACTGGCCAAAGTGAAAAAAGAAAATAGAAAAGTTTAAAATTTGTTCATGTCAGCGCCAGTGGTGTCACATAGGACGGTCAGCGTCCATGTCGGCGATTTCCTGCTAAAATTGGTCGAATGGACTATATTGACAAACCGTTAAAAGGTTTAGGACTCAATTGGTACAATTGAAAGGTTTAAGACTAAATCGGCATAATGCAATAGGTTTTGAATTATTTTTTTTTAGTAGTTTTCCCTTCAACAATATGGTTGTTTAGGGGCTTCCCCACCTTTGAAAAATCAAATGAATATGCGCTTTTCCTTTAATAACAGTCCCATATGTTGGTTGAAATTCATTCAAAAGACGTAGATTAGGAACTCAGAATAAGCTTCCGTTTAGGTAATGGAGTGGTATCATTGGGCACAAAAAGGCTCAAGTTTTGAAAGCATCTAAGCATTTGCATCTCTCAATGGAGTTGCATAGGCATAAACATGCATTCCCAGATGAAGTTTGGAGGTAGTTTTTCCATGGAGGAGTGGGAATTTTCGGTAGGTGGAATCGAGATCATGAAACATGGTCGGTGGAAAGTCAGATTCGAAAATCCTATCTTCCCGGTTTGAAGATGATATCAAAATTCGGGTCAGTTTTTGGAGTCTTAAAGTTCTTGGCGAGGATCCAAAATAAGGAGAGAACTGTGATATATATTAAGAAACTTTTTTTTTGGCTAAACAAATATCCAAAATTACTAAGGGTGATCGGTTTTCGGTCCGGTCCGGTCCAGTCTCATGCTGAAATCGGGAACCCGATCGGTACGATCTTGTTTTCAGGAGGTCCGTTCATTGGACCGGTTGCATTTTCTTTTTTTCGTTAAATTTTTCTCGTTAGCGACATATTTATCGGACCACATCTTGTTAATTGCATCGCATTGTCACTAATCTTGAAAGTTATATTAAGCATCATAAGCATCTTAGGTTTAAGTTTACATTTAGAAATTTTTTTTTTTTAAAAAATTATTATTCGGTCTGGTCTCGGTTTTTCCCTTAAGCCGGGAACCGGATCAATCGTAACCGGTTTCAATTTTATGGAATCGAAAATGGAATTGGAGCCTCAGGAAATCGGACCCAACCGGCCGGTTCGATCCGGGCGGTTCCCAATATGATCGGTCCATTATGTTCGGCCCTAAAAATTACATCAAATTAACGTGGTTAATCATCAATCTTAAATCGGAACTATAGACTCGAAAAATAAAATCAATGCCGGAAAATCACTACAAAGGAAAAAACAGGAAAAAAAAAAAAGAAGGCGGGTCCCATTCCAGAAACAACTGGACAGGAAGCAATTTAACCGTCCGAGTCCTCCTTTCTTGCTCGCGCAGAGAGAGAGAGGGAGCGGCATTTTACATTTGTCTGGTCGTGTTGATGGGGGGATGTACGGGAGATGATTTGGCGTTTGTACAGACCATCTCTCTCTCTCTCTCTCTCTCTCTCTCTAGGCATGCACTGAACATATATCACCCTTCTCTCTAGCATTTAAAGAAGAAGAACAGTCGCGAACCGGAAAACGAAAAGCTTTCTTGTTTTCATCGATGGCGAATCTGAAAGGAGGGACGAGGCCGCCGTGGGTGGGCCTTGGAGCTGCCGTTTGGCTCCAGATAGCCTCCGGCAACGCCTACAACTTCCCTCTTTACTCCCACTCTCTCAAATCGGTCCTCGGGTTCAACCAGCACCAGCTCACCATGCTCGGCGTCGCCAACGACATCGGCGAGAACGTCGGTCTCCTCCCCGGCTACTTCTGCAACAAGTTCCCTCCTTGGGCCGTCCTCTTGATCGGCGCTGTCGCGTGCTTCTCTGGGTATGGCGTGCTTTATCTCGCCGTGAGCCGGACTGTCGAGTCTCTGCCTTACTGGTTGGTGAGTTCGCACGTTTCTAGCTCTCTGTTCTGGTTCCAGCCATCTACTCGAGCTGTTTAGTTTTGTTCCATCAATAATTGTAAGTGTTTTCCTTTTTCAACTGGGTCTTTTCTTTTTGAAGTATCTGATTTTGGGGTTTCTTGAGATCGGGTTCTCATGATTTTTCTTGATTGAGATGCTTACAGCAAAATTAGAAAGAAAAGTAGAGAGAAAAAAATGTTGCAGATATTTCTGGAATTAATCTACTATAGCTGTCATTGTTGTCATTAATGTGGATAAACATACTCTCGAAGTCACAACTATACATCTGCCACTAAGTTGAGTGTGGCCTAGGCGAGGTATTTGTAGTTTAAAGAAGAGCGTATGTGTAGTCGATTTGTTTTGTTGAAATGGATTGATGAGTACCCGAGTTAGTGGATTGAGTATTGGATTGGCTGAGTTGATAGTTGGAGTAGGTCATGGGTTATCTTATATCCGTGAGCTAGAATTAAGGATGAAAAGGGGGAAAGGTTTTGACTGTTATTATCATATAGTAGTAGGACAGAGATTGGTTTTGGGTTTTTCCTATTTGAGATGGTCCAATGCTAAGGGCTTGGTAATGGTATTATTTCCATCGAGCCATTAACTGTTAACCGATGTCTTTCTCGAGCTAAGAAACCCAAGTGAGTGGCAGACTCCAAATTAAACTTCCATGCCCAACAAGGTCGTTCTGTCATTCGCTTCTTCAGATGTTGCTTATCTTACTTACCGAGGTATGGATACTTAACAAGTTTGTATCTGTTTATCAATGTGCATCTTTCGGCGGTGCAGTTGTGGCTTGCCCTATGTATTGCCACCAATAGCAGTGCCTGGTTCAGCACAGCCATTCTGGTAACAAACATGAGAAACTTCCCTGTAAGCCGAGGCACGGTCGCCGGGATTCTCAAAGGTTATGGAGGCCTAAGCGCTGCTGTATTTACTGAAATTTACAGTGTCTTGCTTCGACATTCCTCTTCCAAGTTACTCGCATTCCTCTCCATCGGGATCCCTCTCCTCTGTTTCGCCCTGATGTACTTTGTTAGGGCTTGTACTCCTGCTTCGGGTGAAGATGCTTCAGAACGCGGCCATTTTCTTTTCATACAAGCTGCAAGCATTGTGCTTGGCTTATATCTCCTAACGACGACGATATTGGATGATGTGCTTTCTTTGATACCTCCCATATCCTTTGGTTTCATTATCATTATGATTCTCCTTCTCATGGCTCCTCTGGCAATACCTGTCAAGATGACATTGTTTCGCAGCAGGACAAACAAATCGGAGACTGCTAACCAATCAGCTACGTCTTCGGTTGGTTCAATAAATGAGAATGTTGATGAGAAAACTGAGCCACTTTTGACACGCATATCATCTGCAACACATGTAGGAAGTTTCCGTGACAGTGATGGGCCATCAGAGATTGACTTGCTTTTGGCAGAAGGCGAGGGAGCAGTGAAGAAGAAGAGGAGGCCCAAGAGAGGGGAGGATTTCAAGTTTTTTGAGGCTCTTGTCAAGGCAGATTTTTGGCTTCTGTTCTTGGTGTATTTTGTGGGAGTTGGTACTGGTGTGACTGTTCTTAATAATCTGGCCCAAATAGGGATTGCTCAAGGTGCCCATGACATAACCATCTTGTTGTCTCTCTTCAGTTTCGGCAACTTCGTGGGCCGTCTTGGCGGGGGTATCGTTTCTGAACATTTTGTTAGGTTGGTATACTACAGCATATTGTTCTCCACTTTCCATTTTAGCAAGTCTGGCATTGTTCTTTAGTTAGTGAATGCATCTGGGTCAAGGTATCAACACAAAAAGACCTTGGAAAATACATGGCAAAGGAAGATCTTATAATTTTGTCGCAAAACATCACAGAAATACCCCCTGTTCAGAACTTACATTTTGAATATGCGCTACTCGTGCAGGTCAAAAACTATGCCGCGTACAGTTTGGATGACATGGACTCAAGTTTTTATGATTGCCATATACCTTCTGTTTGCTTCTGCTATCGACGGCACGCTTTATGCGGCGACTGCATTACTCGGTATCTGCTACGGCGTCCAATTCTCTATAATGGTCCCGACCGTCTCCGAACTTTTCGGACTGAAGCATTTCGGTATATTCTACAATTTCATGTCGTTGGGGAACCCAATTGGTGCGTTCCTCTTCTCAGGCCTCCTAGCCGGGTATATCTACGACAACGAGGCGGCCAAACAGCACGGACTCATGCTTCTAAAATCGAGCGTGTCCTGCCTCGGTCCGAACTGCTTTCGGGTCACTTTCCTTGTTCTTGCTGGTGTCTGCGGTTTTGGCGTGATATTGAGCATAATTCTGACCATCAGAATAAAGCCCGTTTACGAGATGCTTTATTCTGGGGGTTCGTTTAGGTTGCCAAACAGTTCTAGTCACTGATAGACTCAAAGGACCGAGCATCGACATGGACTTCAACTCATAGGACGGCGTGCGGTTACGTTACGTACCTCACACGGAAGCTACATGAGTTGACCACATCTTGGTGCCACCCAGAAAAGCAAACCACCAGTTATAAGGTTGGTCATACTATGGAGTGTCCTTCGCATTGAAGCAAAGATCTGCATTTTTTCTGTTCATCATATTACAGAGTTGGCTACTTTGATGTAATTTTTTGTCATTTAAGAGTACTGCTTGGGGATATGGATGTATGAACTCGCATTGTAACGGCTTAGTTATGAACTTATATTATAATTAATCATGACGTGCAGGGTTCAGCTACTCAGGACTTGAATTATCCAACTAAAATGATACCTTCATTTAAGAGAATATTTTTGGTGCCGAAAGTTTCGAATTCAGGATCTTCTGCTGGACGGGTCTTTCCTACTCTTTCATTAGCCTTCAGTGCTGATAATACTAGACTCCAGTCGCTTCTGATCAATCTTTTCAGCTGACCCAGCAGTTAGAACCGACTGTTTCAGCGCATTTCAGCATTTATTTTTAGATCACGAGACTTTTCGATGTTGTTGCCTGAAATGACTGAATGCAGAATTGGCCCACTGATGACCCAAATACAGGTATTAACACAAGCGAAAAGCATGTGCTGTGATAATAGAAATGAGGAAATTTCCTCCAAACCACCCTGTTTAACACATGTTACCTCTCAAATTCAGAACAAGAAGATTGGAACAGACACACATGGCTGATGGCTCCTCCTCCTCCTGAAGAAAGGAACTTCCCCGGAGAATTTCTAGCCCTCATCATCCCCATGCTCTAAGCAAGAACCCAACACAAATACCTCAGAAACTCTCTCACAACTCTCTCTCAAGTAGGTTTCATGTCATTGAACAGCTTCGTCCACAGTGAGTGCTCATTGTTGAGATCACTCCACAACAGCTTTGGGCTCTGAGCCGTCCTCTCGAGAGGCCCGGACAGTTTCGGGCTCCTCGGGACCATGAACCTCTCTTGAACCCTGCCGTCGAGAGGCCCGGACAACTTCGCGCTCCTCATCGGGTACAACGCCTTCTCGTGGACCCTTCTGTCCAGAGGCCCGGACGAGAACTTCGGGCTCTGGCACCTCGGCTGCGCGAACGCCGGCTTCAGGTGGGCCCGGGTGTCCAAGGGCCCAGAAAACTTCTGGCTCTTGTGGGCCAGCAGATACTTGTCCGGCACCCTTCCATCCACCAGAGGCCCAGACAGTGCCATGTTCCTCCTGTCCTGGTGCACAATTGTCTTTTCCTTCACCTCCGTCTCACTCTTGTGCTTCCTTAACAACAATGCACCTCTCCACTGCTCTCTGTACCTGTTGGGCTCTGGTGAGGCCTTCACATCCCTCTCTTGATCATGGAAAACAAGCTTGCTAATGTACTTACCCACAGACCTCTTGGTCCTGTTGAACGCCATAACGAGGCCAGAGATTGGCCTAGGCCCTCCATGCTCCTTCTTGGCAAGCTTGAGGATCTCCAGCCTGTGCTTGGCGACAGATATGCCCATGCTCTGGAGGAACTCATGGTCGAAGTAGCTGATATCCTCCTCCTGGAGCTCGTTGAGCGCGAATGCCCGGCCGTACTCATAGACGAGGGATGGGTCGAGGCTGCCCTTGGATAGCCAGGAGAACCAGTCCATATTCTGATGAGGGGCTTGGCTTGTGTTTCTTGGGTTCTTGAATGTGGTTATGTGATGTTCATGGGTGTGAGAGAGGAAGAAGAGAGGTGAGAGTGGGAGAGATAAGAGAGGAAGGGGCTAAGCAAATTCTGGTTTTGGGGTATGCAATTTGGAGGTTTGTGGGTATATATCTTTCCATGAGAGTTTGGAAGGTAGTTGGAGATTGAGAGTGACAAAAAGCAATGAGGTGTGCCAAATTAAACCAGGAAATGTACTGCTGTTTCTGGGTGAAATGGTCATGAATGCATCTTCTTCTTCCCATGTGGGAGTTAGAGAGTAATGTGGGGATAAGAATAGTGCATGTACAAGTTGCTCTTAGCACTTTGCTGAACCCAGAAAAGATCAACTTGAAGCATCAATTGGGACCAAGAGTTCGTTGAAGGGACCGGCAGGTGAAATGCCTTCCCACATGCCTAAACACAATGGCATGCATGACCAGTCTTCAAGTCATGGATGGATGAACATTCCCATTCTTCCCCCGTGGACTTCAAGTTAACTTTTGAGTGGTTCATTTACGTACCGGTTGATGTTCGAACGTCACTTGCTTCTCTCCTTTCGAATCTCACTGATGTCGATTTGAACCCTTTTGTCCGTTTTGCTACATGATCATAGATTTGATTCGTGGTCATGCATCATGACTAGAGGACCATCATAGTTTTTCATCAATCAAAGACGTGTTAGAACACCATCATCCTAATCATTTCGCCGCTAAATCAAACGTACTAAGTAGGCTAATCGATGTCACCACGAAACATCTAGCTGTTGAAAATTTTCATTAAACCTTCTCTCTCTCTCTCTCTCTATGGTTAGCTCCCTATCCTTGGAACAAACTGCTGTAGATGGACTCCCTCTAGTCTAAGACATGGCAGAACTTGATGACAATCCACCCCCCCATCGACTACTGATGGCAAATTCAATAGTGACACTCGAGAAGCCAGACTGAGTAATTGGTGAGAGTCACGTTAGGCCAACCATCATATGGAAATTCTTTTGCATGTTGTTGGGAGGGAGGTCTTCTTTTTCTTCAATTGGGTTCTTAATTATTGTAAAGGGGGGCAGGTGAGCTCTAATAAAAAGTAGGCTGAAAAAGTCATTGAGGCCAAAAGGACGGGAGGAAATATGGCCATTTAAAGATATTAAATCATATAAACCTACTACCATAATAAGCAAGAACCGAATTAAATACTATTTTCCTTCCCTCTAGAGCATTGACTTGGTCACTTTTTGTCATCTTGGGTTGAGATTATGATAAGGTCTGGTGGTGGGTGAAGCATGGAATGGGTTCACGAGCCACTGGGAGTTTTTTAAGGGGGGAAATGAGATGGAAAAGATGTGGCTTTGATTGTTCTTGCTAGTGTTCTTTCAAAATTACATTCTTGGAAAAACTGCTTCCAAGAACCAAAAAGAGAGAAATTCAATCATGTTTTTCTAGGCCAAACTATCTTTTGGGGATCTCAACTTGGTAATCAGTTTTACTTAGTAGAAGAAATGGATTAAAATGTAATCTTATGGTTACTAAACTTTGTAAACATGGCTATCCTTGTTTTAAACTCATGCATCAAGTCTATTATATTAACTGGACTCTCCGAAAGATTATTGAAAATTTGAAGTCTGTACGTCCTGTTAGTGTCGAAATAATTGTAAAAAAGTCCTAAACCTATTGTATGACGACCAATTCAGTCCTAAACTTTTCGGTTGTGCCAATTTAGTCATAAATCTTTTGAAGATTTACTAATCTAGTCCTTCCGGCCAACTTTGACCGACCGTGGATGACATGGTTGCCGACAGTCCCACGTGGCACGATCGACACTGACGTGGACGATTTTTGCATTTACTTTAATTTTTTCTTCTCTCCTCTTTTTCTTTTTTTTTCCTTGTTCCTCCACTGGTCACCATGGCTGGCGACAAGCGAGGACCGGCGAGGGGCGACCGGTATAGGAAGAAGAAAAAAAAGAAATAAAAAAGAAAAGAAAAGAGTTTTTTTAAGAAAATTATAAAAAAAATTAAGATAAATTTAAAAAAAATGTAGAAACGTGTCTACGTGAGAGCTGACTGTACCACTTAGGATGACCAACTTTCATATCAGCAATTGTCAGCCAAAATTAACCGGAATGTCTACATTGGCAAATTGTCAAAATGTTTAGGACTAAATTCGTCAAATTAAAATGTTTGACTGAATTGGCATATGTACAGTAGGTTTAGAATTTTTTTAGTAATTTTCTAGATGAAAACTTCTTACATCAATATGGTCCATCATGCCGATAATCTGTTTCATAGGCTGAGATCACTAGATCATTAAGATTTGGGAAATGCTTCATTGACAGTACTTTCAGGGATAGTGCAATCCCAACCGTAGATCCACGCATCATTACCGCGTGTTTTGCATAAAGCACTCATTGGTTGGAAAATCGTGTGATCAGAAATAACTGACAATACTGTCAGGTTAACAGTTTCCTTAAGATTTCTTAGTTTGTTCAGACCTCTTTGCATGTATAAATTCCTTTTCTTTCCTATTTTAGTTTTTTTTTTCCTGTTCATGCTTGGTCCGGTTTGAGCCCATGATGTGGGACTGAGAATATCACCAGGGATTATCTCCTCTCCAAATTTAATGCAGAAGTGGACAGAGCTGAGCATAAACCACACAAGCATGGAAGTTGCAAGGTATGGCCCTTAGCTGTTCTTGAAAGCCACATTGCCAACTATCCAACAATTTGTGACCTCCCTGACTCATGATTTTTTTCCCTTTTATTCTGGAATTTTTCAAAATAATTTGAAAGGTTATCCAAGAATGTAAAATGCAACAAATTGGTGTTTCCTTACCAAAAAAAAAAAAAAAAACAAATTGGTGTTGAAAGAAATCTGCACACAGTGATTCCTTGGGTGAGACAAAAGATTAGTGGAACTAACATAATAGCTGGACAGTGTCGTGGCCACGAGGTTACGACCAACTCTACTTTGACAAGAACAGAATCTTATCAACAAGAAGACCTCCGTCCTTCGATCATATTTCCTTTTAGCCCTGTTTGGTAACGCTCATGTTTCTCTGATTCCTGTTTTTCTGTTGTTGAGAACAGAAAAGAACAGGAATCTGTTTGGTAAAGTCAGTTAATTTTTCTAGTTCTCGAGAACAGATCAGTGGCTAGAGAACATATTTGGAACAGAAACAAGAAGAAAAGAAAAGAAAAATTATTTCTTTGTTCCTGGGAACAGAATTAAAAAAAATAAAATCATTCCTGCTCAGAAATTATTCCCGAAAACAGAATTGTTACCAAACATGCTCTTTGTGTTGATCGCTGATCCATTGTTGTCTGTCTTGTGATACAGAGAAACATACAAGATTTTGTACATCACTAAGTTTTACTAGTTTCTGGATTGCCAATTACCGGTGCAGTTGCTCTTAAGAGTAAGTTTCACCATTGCTGACTGTTATTACTCGTGGCTTCTCGTCTTTTTGCTCATAGTAAAGTGCCTTTGCATGCAGGAGTTTTTGGAGACCCGGCTGCGCCACCTTCTTCTTGAGCTCGGTTGAAACATGTTGGAAGGCATCATGACGCAGGTGCTATTACTTTTCATTTGGCGGGTTCGGTCGTCTTCTACAAGCTTGCATTGCTTATGACTTACCAAGCACTGCTGGTAATGTCTTTGTTTCACATTGCAGACCCTTTGTTGCTATAGAAGAGTAGTAATACCGTAAGCTCTTTTCTGTAATTGCTGCAGATTTCTTGTAATCTAACCACAATTGAGTACATGAACATGGAACTAGGAAGGCAATACTTATGGCTACCTCAAGGACCAGATTGATCATGGTTTCCGCAAGAATCGGTCGTATTTTCTGACTGACGACTATAAGGACGTCTTGGATTTCCCCTGTGATCATGGTTCTGGGTGGAATCAATCCGATCTTTTACCGAAAGATGCGAAACAGAGCAAAGACTCCTTTCCTGATGGATATCATTTGACAAGCTTCCATAATAGTCTTTAGGAAAAGGAAGTGGGGAGAGTTTAATACTGAGAGGAAGCAGTCTTCCTGTTATGTAGACTTGTGAACTAGACAGAACTTATATTCTGCGAATTCAAAGATTGTTGAAAGAAATTTTTTTGTTAGTTTTAAGACATTACTTATTTATGGGTGCAATTAGAGAAATAAATGTGGGGTGCAACATTCATAACTTCCATTAGGGTAAATTAAAAGTGGACTTACAAAATTAATGTACACGGATACTATAATGTTGAGATAAAGATTTCTCCTTTTGTGTATGAATGTAGATCGATACGCAATATAACCTGAAAAAGTTCGAAAAGGTATACATCTTGATAGACAAAACAATACGTTGTTAATCAAATGAAGAGAGTCCTAGGCACAAAAATTATAGTTAAATAGTTTAATACATGTAAATTATTAAAGAAGTTTTGTGCATTGAACGAGCCTTTTTAACAAGTATCTAGGAAAGGACATCATGTGTGGGCGATGGTAAATTAGTAAAAGTAAAGTTACAAACTGATGATACTAGATTTGTCTAGGAATCAGGACATTGAGAATGTGTGCATGGTCCGGGCGGGTCCTCAAATTTTCAGGACCGGAGATCGGACCAGGACTGGTGGTCCGATTCTAGTGGGACCACTAACACCAGCTGCTTATAGAAATCTAACCCTTGGATCTAAACTAACAACTTCTAATCTCAACCATCCAACCTAATAAAACATACACATGACCATCGTACAACCATCAAATGAGTAGTTATAATCCTAAAATAATGAGACGCAAGAAGAGCGACGATGCCGACAAGCGAGAGGCGGGACCACGAGAAGCGAGTGGAGAGGCAAAGGCGAGAGGAGTGAGCGCCGAGCAGAGCTGCGTTGCGAAGGCGAGACGCGAGCGTCAAGCGAGAGGAGAGGATTGAGTGTCTAGCAGAAGATGAGAAAATTAGGTTAACTAGTTCTTAAAAAATTTCTAATTTTTTTTAATTGTATGTATATATATATAATTATATATATTCTGGGCACTCTGGTCCGGTCTCATCCACCATGGACCGGGGACCGGACTGCCAGGTCACAGGCCCCATTTATTGGGACCGGGGATCGGACCGCCCCCTTCAAGGACCGGACCAACCCGGCCGGTCCGGTCTAGTTTGCTCACCCCTAATTGAGATTGGTGATTGAAGCTGGAGATTTACTCTTGAAGCACTAAAAAGTAGGATCTCATAAACAACTGAGCCGATCACCACAATAACCGTCACAAACCACCCTCGTTTTGCTCGGTCAAAAGGAAAACCAGGAAAGTCTGGCTAGGAATCCACTATCCTTCTGGTTTTTTCAGTTTGATGCAGATGCTGTTGAGTTCTTGCTACTTGAGGATCTTGTCTCCATACTATGTTTTCTCGGGCATCGTTGAGGAACTCATTGCGGTTCATTTGTCAAGTCCTGGAAAATCGACGGCAGAGAAGTTGTTCTTCCTTCAGGAAATGGCAATCTGGTGATACAAGAAAGGGAGAGACATTGTTGGGTAATTATGCAGGGTCATTAGTTTCTTCAGGAGTTTTGATTGCTGGGTCATGCTTTGGAGTTTGCTGTTGGGTTTCAAGTTCCTCAGGGACTAGCCCTTTCTTGTCCTTCGCGGATTGTCCTAAAGAGACGTGGCCTTCTATCGACGATCCCCATGCTTCAACAAGCGGAAAGAAACGCAACTTCCTCGTCGGAGGTAAGCATACATATATTTATCAAAGAATCATCGAACACCGTGGCATTAGTTAACGGGGTGTGCAAAATCCGGTCGAAAGCCACCGTGTCGTTATAATTTCCACTATTTCTAGGCTAATTAGTTTGATAATCGATCACAGATGCATACAGAAGAAGAATCTTCTTTAATTATGAGAAGCGGATCCGGTTGCAGAGTCCCCCTGAAAAGGTACGCTTTTGCTCATATCGGTCGTCGAGCTAAAAATCACCTGGAGGAGTTCGACAAGTCACTTGCATAGTTTTACCTTCCAAAATGATTGCTTTCTTTGGCCTATTCGCAGCATTCTTTTCGACCAAATGTAAGATACGAGAACTCACCCGGTTTAATTAAATTTTTGATGATATTCAAGGTTTTCGATTACTTTGCATCAGTCCGGAGGCCTTCAGGAGAGGTTCTCATGACGCCGGCGGACTTGATGCGAGCAGTCGTACCGGTGTTTCCTCCGTCCGAATCGAATCGTGTTAGAGAGGGATACTTGAGAGGAGAGAGGATTCCTGGAGACTTATATTGCCCTCCTTCGAAATTCTTTATGCTCTTCGACACCAACAATGATGGACTTATTTCATTTCCAGAGTGAGATGACTCTCATTAGCACTCTTCTGGATTGGCCATGAAAAATCTCTATCATAACTTCAACCTACTAGAATAAACATTGACTGTACTGTATTACTAAGGTGGATTTCATTCATTTTTAACAGGTACATCTTTTTCGTCACGCTGCTCAGTATCCCCGAGTCGAGTTTTGAGGTGGCGTTTAAAATGTTTGATCTGGACAACAATGGGTAATTGTGGTTCATCCAAAAAGTTCTCAATAGCTTTGTAGATTCTCATTTTACTCTCTCGACTTTCATAATTGAAGATGCATATGTTTGCTGTGTTCAATATGCTCTCTTTATCCAATGCTTATTGCGCTTGAGATACAGAAAATATTATGGGAAGTGCTACTTAGTAGAGAGAAATAGAGGAACTTTGTTACTTAGGAGATAAGTTATCGACGGAATGTTAAATCCTTAACGAACCTTCTAATCAATGCTGTGCTAAAACAAGTATGCATTCGCCGACAGCGAAATAGACCGGGAAGAATTCAGGAAGGTGATGGCTCTGATGCGATCCCAAAACAGACAAGGGGCTCGGCACAGGGATGGCAAGCGAGTGGGGCTAAAAGTCACAGAATCGGTGGAGGAAGCTGGTCTGGTGGAGTACTTCTTTGGCAAGGATGGTCAGGAAAAGCTGGAACATGGACGATTTGTCCAATTTCTGAAAGATTTGCATGACGAAGTTGGTGCTCTCCACAAATTTTTCTGCTTGCTAGTTAAACTTTTGTGCTGCTTCATTTTATTCGCCATCTGTGTTTGTAGCTATCTGATATGACTAGACTGCTCATTCAGATAACTTACAGACCAAGTTAACAAATTCAAGGACTTTTCGTTTTTTGTCTGCTCAGATCTTGCATTTAGAGTTTTCGCATTACGACGCTAGATCAGTGGGGACGATATCGGCAAAAGATTTCGCCTTGTCCTTGGTGGCATCTGCTGACATGAGCCACATAAACAAGTTGCTTGACCGGGTCGACGAAATAGATGGCGAACCGTTGCTCAGAGACCTGAGGATCTCGTTCCAGGAATTCAAGGATTTCGCCGAGCTGCGTAAAGTGCTGCAGTCGTTTTCGCTTGCCATTTTCAGTTACGGTAAAGTGAATGGACTGCTCACGAAAAGGGATTTCCAGAGGGCCGCCTCCCAGGTACTTGCGCCGCATGAAGATTTTTTCCGTTTATCCTTATGAACAATCTTCCCCAGCTATGCATTCTCTGAAGAAACTTACGGTTGATTGTTTCTTGGCCTTCACAAGGTGTGTGGCATTTCCATTACAAACAATGTGGTGGACATAATATTCCACTTGTTCGATGCTAACCGCGACGGAAATTTAAGCTCGACGGAGTTTGTTCGAGTAGTCCAAAGACGCAAAAGCAATGAAGCATGCCCGAGAGAGGCCGGTGTCAAGGGTCTGATTTCTTGCTGGAGCAATTGCACAACTGGTTGTACTTCCTCAAAGCTTCTTTTGTGACCGATACCGATCACTACTCGAGTTTACATAGCTATAGCTTTACTACAGTATGAACTGGACAGATCTTTGCTCTCTTTCGCCATCACTCACAGTTCAAAGATGTGATCATCAGCTTTGCTGAAAGCCTAGGTTCCTAAAACCAAAGAATTCTTCCTCTTTTTCGGGTTATAACGCATAGATTTGAAGTGATCTTTCCACTTCAGGTTTGAAAATTTGTTTTCACTCACCAAATTGGTGTAGTTTTAAAATTGTTTACACTCGGTCGCGTTCAAGTTTATTCTTTGTAACATCCTCCATCGTGTTTAGATCACAACGGGAAAACTAAAACATCGAGCATAGCTGAAAACATTATGGCAAGATCAGTATAACACACCAACAACTCAAGATCAGAGAAGTAAAACTTCCTGGCAAGCTTCAGTAGATATAGAGCTTCCAATTTTCACACATGCTAAGATGAGGCGTCAGGGTTTTACATTGGAAGGCCAACTAACCTAGTACTGGCGGTATTAAATTTACTTAAGCATGCTTCAGCTTAAAGTTGGGTAAACAGAATTTTGCTCGAGGAACACTCCATGATAAGGATCAGTTCCACAAACGCAACTCCGACATGTTAGCTTGGAGCTTCCTGTATACCTACTCCTACTGTTCCTTAAATGGAGATGAGCATCTCGAATGCCGGTATTTCAAAGGGAAAAAAAATCCGCCTGTCTGAAGAAGGTTTCTACAAGGACAAAAGCTGGTTACAAGGTAATAGAAATTTTGAAGCACTACCAGGAAAATCCTCACACCAGCGGCGAAGTAGAGAAGCTCCTTTCCCAAAATATATTTACTTTGTGTGTGAATATTTTGTTACTTATCCTTCTGTATCATCAGCTACTGAACCTTCGTCCTCTGTAATCATGATAATCTGTTTATCTTCAAATTTTTCCTCTTCGGGTCTCTTTGCTGTCTGAACTTTGTGAAGCACATTACAATTGATGGTGTGCCATACAGGTCTCTCTTCTTGGAACAATCTGAAAGGTTTAAGGCAAACATTCAGATAGAAGAAACCAGCATGTGCTTTTGAATAGAGAATTGGTGGGGTGGTCACAGTTAGTACGGCAGTACATAAATTAACCAGTGACGAGAAAAGGAAAAAACCACATACGGATGCTTGCATAGCATTGGGCTTTGAATTGTGAGAGCGTATTTACACGTGGACAACTCTGTGAAGGAAGTAATCATAGCTCTAGGCTCTGAGCATACAAATCTCACCTGTACTTGCACAAAAACTTGGATATGAAAAGACAAAAAAAAGGGGGATCGTGACTGAGATATTAATAATAGTAAGTCATTCCACCTCAGTCTCACGAGGCTGATTTGTAAGATCGCATGTAGTCCCGTTCGTGTACTGATGCGCATGATACCTATGTAAACCAATATATATGTATCAAAGTATGCTCTTAACTCTGGCTCCAAAAAGAAAGTCTCCTCAACCCAGTCCTCTATATTCTGAAATAGTGAAAACAAGGCCACTGGACAAACCTTTGTGAAGCATCTTTTGATCGGGGATCCTTCAATGTCGAGACATCAGAGAGATTCTGGTTGAAAGCAGATGTGGCCTCTGAATCATAATTACCTAAGATAAATTCCTGGACCACCTGTAACAAGCAAATAATGGCTTGAATTAGCATGAAGCATGAAGTGCGACAAGTAACAAGTAACGACAAAATGGACTTTATTTTTGTCCGAATATTGCAACATAGATAAGTTCATGAAAGGAGGACAAATCTTGCATGCAAATTCTTTTCAAGGTTGCCAAATCTGTCCAGAGCCATGCAAAAACACAAGCACTTCACATGCAATTATAATTACCTTTTCATCCTCCAAGTGAAATTGCCGTATCTTCTGGTGATAACAGAACTCATAAGACCACCAACCTTCTTGCTGCATAAAGATTAGAAATGGTCATAAGCAAAATAAGTTATCAATAAATTCTATATGTCCTGGCAACCTAAGCATCTACCAGAAAACCTAGATATAATGCATCCTTAATGGCTCTATCAACTAGAAATCAGCTTTCTCCGTTTTTTCCCCTCTCTACGCTAGGAGGGAACACCAATTAGAGGTGGGACAATAGGTACTAACTCGTCCGAGGCACTTGTCCTTAAGTACTTCAAGCAGCTCATCAGGTGTCTTCAATTTGACGCGGTTCTCCGTTTCCACAATCACACTGGTCACATTCTGCTGAATAACAGGTGTTTCACTCTTGGCTTTCTCAACCTTGGGTAAGAAACATAAGTACTTCTGTCCATCTTTACCAGGCATAACTACTGATTCCTGATCATCATCCTGAAAAATTCCAGCTAAAATATTTAGTCAACATAATATTCCTACAAAGCAAATGCAGAAGCCACACAAAAGGTCATAATACAGAGATATCTGACTAACCCTAGACTTAGAAAAAACATCACACATACAACAAAGGCTAATGATCCTACAGGCAAAAACAGAAGAGAGTTCAAAACATGCACACACCAATAAATAACAATTGTTTAAATTGCTTAGCAACTGATCCATCCAAACTAATATAATTCCGGTGAATATTAGACTGCAGTAAGCAGAGAATCAACTTGGAAAGTGTCATTCCTTGACCGAATCATGCAAAGTAATGCAGCATCTCCAATTTAGTCATATTAAAGGCAGGAAACTCCTAATCTTGCACTTACCGGATGAAAGGGAGAGTCTTCTGGATGGAACTCGATATTATACTTTGGTTCGCGAGAACTACGTCCAAAAGTACCACCTGTCAAGACAGTGTCATGAAAATAAGGAACTACTGGAGCTTATACTTGTATACTTTCAAGTCTTCTGCGGTTACTACAGTATGGTTAACTTAGTTCTACATTAATCAGAAATGAAGATCTACACAGAGCACATAAACAATCTTGAAATAAACTGCACGAGAAAGTCAAGTCAGATTATCGGCATCACAACAAGGAAGTTTACTTAGACAGGCCAATCATATATTTCCTGCTCCCAAAGATTGTTGCTGTATCCTTACCAAAGAGATGTGACCAAGTGTTCAGATATATATCCCATTGAGTCATTGGATCATTCATTTCTAGATGAATCTCTCCTACTTTCAAACCTCAGGTGCATGATTATGTAGTTAAGTAGAAGAACCCGTCATCTCACCTTTTGGAAAATGTCAGCTTGACTAGTGGAAAGCAAGGTGTTGGCTAGAAATCAAATTATTAGGAGTGAACTCACAAACATGCCAAATGTTTGGTAAAAAGAAGAGTCCTGCAAGGTCCATTTTTCGAAGCAAATCAAATTCAGAACCAGAAAATAAACAATATCTCCTTCCTGACTACACATATGATACCTAATTACCTTGATCATTAACCTCAAGAGTACTTGCACTTGCTAAAATGTTTCTACAATTCAGAATATTGCTGAATGGATCTAGATGTAAGAAGAAGAAAGATAGACTTCTTCCTTGTACCCTCAAGAGAAAATCAATTAATGGCTTTTATGGACAGCTGAGAAATTAGTTACATGCCCCTTCCATCTGGGAAGTGAAAACTCTGACAGTATGACAAAACCACCAAAAGATCGATGCTTCTTTCCACGGTTCACTCCTGATCACATTTCCTACATCCCCTCATCATTACCTCCCTAGAGGGAAACACTTTAGTAGGGACTCGACCCAAATAAAAGAAGGATTCAAAAATCATATTTAAGCACCAGAACACTAGAGCAATCCCGTGCTTATCATTTGCAACGCACCACTCGCATATAGATGCATCATGCTTTGCTAAGCAATGCTCGGGCGACACAATAGGGCTATACAACTACTAGCAAACTAACTGGAGACCTGAGTCCAGTTACAAGAACACACACACACACATTGAGGTCGATCAAATCACATCATCTGCACATGTTGTTTATAGCCCCCAAATCAAGAGTAAAAATATCTGGAATAAATATCAATAACTATCTTCGATTTAATCGAAATAATCCAGAAAAGACTTGAAGGTAATCTCTCCAAGCATTCTAAACAAATACTTCACGCTAACAAAGAAACCCAGAAAGAACAGAACATAAAGAATGTAACTTGAAGGAGATACGATACATGAAGGACATAAAAAATCATGAAATTGTGAAATTGCTGATTTAGAGAATATGTCCGAGCGAGCCAATTGAAGATAATAGCGAGATCAATTACCAACATGAGCCGTCAAGATCTTATCGGCGAGCACATGCTCGCAGAGAACGGATTGGAGAAGGATCAACAACAACACCCTCATCTCTCTCGCTCTGTCTCTATCTCTCTCTCTCTCTCTCTCTCGATAGATCGAACTTTGCGAGGGCCAAAGTCGGAATCAGGAGCTTTTTAAGCAAAATCAGAATGGCGACCTGAAAGCGAATCCCGTTCTCTCTCTCTCTCTGGCTCTCTGCAAGCGCAGTGTCTGCGACGACTACGGTGGTGGTGTGGTGGTCGTGGTGGCGGTGAACGAAAGACGTATCCCAACGTGGACTACCCAATCACTTGCCGCCACGTCATCAGGCCGCTCGTCCTGGTGGTCGCGTGACTGGTCACGTGCTGCCGTCAGTAACCCAACACTAAGTCTTGGAATTTACGAACTCCGAAAGGATAATCTACCACAAAGCTTCTGCTAACCCAAGCAAGCAGATTTCAAGGATTACTGATATGTTCATCAAATTATTTATATTTTGGGGAATTTACTAATTTTATTGTTGAATATTTACTAATGTTTCATATGCAATTACTATAGCAACCGATTGTTTATGTACTATGTAATCTCATATTCATAATAGACTCATTTATGGATAATCCATCAATCTCTTGAAAAACTCACCGACCCTCTTTTAGAAAACATTACTTAGTAACGTGAGTTCGTTTGACTCCATATTTTTTTGATTCATTCAATTTCACAATCGAATTTAGTGAGACCCCAACTTATTAGAGCAATGTAGATTGAGGACTTATTACCCATGCCAATATATCTGAAGAATTGGACAAGTTACCCTTTACCGTAAATTCTTAGACATATTTAAAGTACAAATTGGCTGATGATTTATGTAAAGACTTTAGCTAGAATATATGCAATAGAATACCTTTTTTGAACTATGGCGTTTATAAAATGACCAAAAAAAATAAAGAATTATGGCCTTTATACGTGGAGAGATCAAATCCTGTACAAAGAAATATAAAATGATTTTGACAACATTTCCTGCACTTGCCAAGAGTACAAGAATTGCTTGACCGGTCTTGATTTGATTGAGAATAATTTTTGGAATTGCTTTGCTATTGAAAGATGTTTTTTCCAATAGTCACTACAAGAGAAGCGTTCCATCATGAATGCCGATCTTTGATCGTAAATGAATAAATCGTTGTCATGCAAGAGGCCTTGTTAGTGCATTGCGAGTTGATCATGAGTGAACATGTGACACACTCGTAACAGACTTTTGTTAACCATGTTGCGAGCAAAGTGATAATTCATGGCATCGTTTTTCATGTTGGAGTGCAAAATAGGGTTAGTGCACACATAAGTAGCACCAATATTATCATAATAAATGGTAGGTGTGATCGAAGAAGATACTCCAAGTTCATGTTGGAGAGATTGAATCCATGTGAGCTCAGAATCTATCGTAGCAACGGTGGGTTTCCATTGATGAACGAGCCACATATCCTTGCTTTCGAGAGCACCATGATATAGGATTTTGACTCATATAAACTATGTATGCAGTTGTAGACCGTCATCCGAATTGTCGGCCCAATTAGCATCAGAGAATTATGAAGCAATGGAGAGGGACTACTTTACAAGTGCAGGCCAAGATTGATAGTCCCTTTGAGATAACGTAAAACACATTTAATAAACTGAGAGAGTTTTTTGACAACAAAAGCAATATCAGGCCTTGTGAATGCAAGGCATTGAAGAGCACCAACAATCTCCTACATTTAGTGTCATCACTATGACGCGACCCATCAACAAGAGTAAAAGAGTTGCCAATAGCTATTAGGGTGGCAATTTCCTTGGCTCCTAACATGGTTGCTTGATCAAGAATATCCCTTATATACGTGTGTTGTGTGAGAAAGAGCCTAGACTTCGTGTGTATCACCTTAATTCTCAAGAAGTAATGTGATCCTCTAGATCCTTTAGTGAAAATTTACCTGCAATAGCTCTCACAAACATTTGCAAAAATTTCATATCACTTCCTGTCATAACCAAATCATCTACATAAAACCAAGAAAGAAGAAATAATGCCATCATGTCTGTATATAAAGAGTGAGGAATCTAAATTGAGTTGGATGGATCTAAATGAGATGACAAAGGAACTGAGTGCTTCGTTATCATGGAGTTTCTTGAAGGAAATGGGTGATTCGTGTGCTCTTATGGTGACATAAATTTCCTTGAGTTTGGAGCTGAGTCCATTTAGAACCATGTATTATCAAATCATCATCATTAAAGGGAGAATTGATTATGGCAAGGTCGTCAGCAATTCTTTTGACGACTTGTAAATACTCAACTACTGATCGAGTGTCACTTTTTGTGAGGATCTAAAGCTTCTTGATACTCATGACACGCTCATGTGTCTTGTAAAGAGATGCAAAAGTTTGTTCCAAGCCTCGTATGTTGTTTTGGCTGAAGCAATAAGAGGCACGATTGAGTCCGAGGTCGAAACAATGATTGCAAGAAGCAATAGTTGATCTTGGTGTACTCAATAAGAATAAAATGGATTGGTAGTTGTTTTGCCATCGATAGTAATGGTATTAAACGGACACAATATGGTTCCACCTACATATCCCATTAAATCGTAGCCTAGGACCAGATAATTAAATTGAGCCAACCATGAGGGATAATTCATCGATGTTAACTTGAGGGTTAGTTGCACATCTGCATTGATCGACACAAGCATGGTGGCTTATTTGAGGAGGGGCTAGTGACACTCATAAGAGCACGGGAGTTTGGGGATTTTTTTGACATTAAAAAAAAAACTGAACGATATGCTTGTGAGCAATAGGCTCTCATACCATAAAGGTCAAGATACACTTTACTGTTATTTCTTACATATATTTAAAGTACAAGTTAGCTAATGGTTTATACAAAGACATTAGCTAGAATATATGCAATAGAATAATATTCCTGAGCTACAGCTTTTGTACACGGAAAGATAAAATCCTATATACAAAGAAAGATAAATGAATTTGTCAACTTTGAAAACTCTTGCCGCACTAGCCAAAGAGTACAAGAATTGTTTGATTGGTCTTGATTTGATTGAAAGTAATTTTTGAAATTATTTTGTTGGTGGAAGATATTTTTTCTAATAATATGAACCTTAACTTGAAGTTAAATACACCAACCTCATTGAAAAGCTACTAATGTTCCTAATTACATCTCTATCATTCTAATAAGCATATATCTTTCAACTACTCGTTCATAACTTTTCGTGCGGGTACTATGAATCTGATTTCATTGCTTATGGCAAATTTTGCTATCGGATTATAGAAGTACAATATTTGGCAAATATCTCACATGCTTAGGAACTATAGCACCGCTATAACTTATGTTGATAGACGTCACGACTTTCCTTCATTAGTAATTCTTATAGCAAGTCAAAGACGAAAGTCTGTCGGATGCGCTTGAATAGCTCTCTTTGAGGGCCTACGCTAGGCCGGCCGACTTGCCTAGATTGGTTTAGATGTAGCTTGCTCAATTGTTTCTCACACGATTACTTAACTAATTCCCCAAATTTGGACCACATGCTTAGTAATGAATATCCGGAGTGCAATTCTAGGGCCATTTCCTTAACCTCCAATTAGCTTTACCGCTGACCCTACTGGCCAACTTAACGATGTTTGTAGCCATCGCACGGACTAAAAAGTGTACGGATTTCACTTGCTTCTCAAAAGGGACTTTCGTTTTTTCAAGACTTATCTTCTGTTCGGGTGATCAATGTGTTTGCGATGCTCTATCCATATTGCAATGATCTCTGGTTAAAGGTTCATCATCACCATGGAAGCTTTGCCTCATCAACCGACCTGAGGGGATCTCCATCAGCGCATCATTACCATCAATTCGGAAAACCAAAGTCAAAGCCAAGTTCCCTCTTACAAGGAGCAATCCGAAAACCATCGACATATTCCCCATCACTGTCTTTGGACTTTGGAGTTACTCCAAGGTGGTCGTTGGTGTTCATTCCGTCACGCCAAGAAAAATCTCTTGCAACGACGAAATCCACAGCAGCACCAGGAGGAGTGTCCTAAAGTTTCCAAAGTCAAATCTCAACATTAACTTTCCCAAAAAACCCAATTTCTTGTTGGGGTTGCTTTCGGTTCTGTCCTGCAAAATCACATGGTTCTGCAAAAAGGATAAGTGGAAGACAGATGAAAAGGTCCCGCCTTTAAGGCTGTGACCTGTGATCGTGATCATCTGTAACCCCACCAAGAACTGCATATTAGCTGCATCATCTCGCATCGCCCCCCCTCTCTCTCTCTCTCTTTCTCTCTCAACTTGGCGTATGATTAAATTAATTGCTCGGAGGAAGTTGTCCTTTGACAGGAATCTTTCCGCCCTGTGTGTTTCCTGTTGTCAGAAAGAATAACGATCGCCGCCTTTATACTTCTTTTTCTTTCTCTCTCTATCATGCACAATGTAAAGATAATTTCAAGAACTTGACTCATCTCCAGATTGTCATCGAATTGATAAGCGACTTTCGTGGATTAACTGTTCTCGTGGTAGCAGGTTTACTAAAGCATGATGAGATAAAATTGAGTAGTGTATGTACATCGTAACACTCAATGCAATATCATGAACGAGCATTTTGGGTGCATTTATTTGGCCGAAAATATTTTTTGAGAATTGATTTTTTTGAACTTTCACCCGTTTGATTTCCAAAAAATGACTTAGTTAATCGAAAATTAATGCATAAAATTAAGAAAATGAATTCCTAAACCTAAAGAGTGTAAAACACTTTCCGGAATTACTCATGTCGAATTTTTTGATATATTAATATATCAATTTGTTATTTATTTTTTTTTATATTTTTTTTTCTTTTTTTTATTTTTGCTTCTTCCTCGGACGGTGATGGCCGGGACTCGTCCTCGCCTGTGGCCTGCCGTCGCCATGGCTGGCCATCGATCGAGAAAGAAAATAAAAAAATAAAAGAATAAAAAACTATTCAAAAATTATTATTTTTGCCTTAGAAATGAGATCCAGATACCAAAAAATTTTTTCGATCACATAACACTGAACGTCGGGAAACTAATTTTTTTTTCCCGAAAAATGATTTTTCGGGAAGCATGTTCCTTTGTCACGAAGTTATGCCCTATTTTTTTTTGTGGCGCTTACGTTAAGCAGTGAAAATCTTCAACGTCACGAAAGAACGACCCAGCCAACCACGCATTGCTACCTTTCTTTCCCTTGGCATTCCCACACCCTCTCTGAAAGTTCAACACGTTTTTTTCTCTCCCAAATCTCGCAGTATTTTCATCTTCTTGGGCTTTCCCGAGAAAGTCGGCAGCTTTCTTGGCGGAATCGCTTCCCAGATAAGTGCCTTCGGATTGAAATTTCGAGGAATTTTCCACGCTGCGATTCCCATTAGTTGTTTCTTGGCTGTGTAAAGGTGACCCCTTTCTCTTTTTTTCTGCGTCTCTCTAAATTGGGTTTGATGTTGTAGGGCTCATATGCCCAAATCCCATTTGGAGAGACCAGAATTCGTGTTCCGATCTTGGTCTCGAGCTTTATTAGATCAAGTTGCGAACTCGAGCCTTTTCTGGGAGGATACTTGGCGTGTCAAAGTTATTTAGGAATATTCGAGGCTGAATTGGGGGTTTAGTAGCATGTTTGTTTCGCTGGTTCCTGTTCTATCAAGTGCTTGAGGAGGGCGGAATACTATTGCGCGTGGTGTTGCGTGTGTTGGTGCTGATTGGGGTCTGATTTGTGTAGATCGTTTTGTGGTGTATGGTTTTATTCAACTGGCAGTGTTCAGGTCGATGTGTATGTGTTTACCGGATTTGGATGTGTCTGTCTGAATCGGGCAGTGACAAGGTGCGGTGTTGTGTATAACTGAAAGTATATCTTCTTTGACTTTCTTGATCGGAGTGCTTCTACTCCAAGAACCGTTATTATGATGGGGAAGCAGAGTGGGAGGAAGAAGGGACTGGTGGGAGGAAAATCTGGTGATACCGTTGGAAAGCAACACAAAGCTGGAGAGAACGCTTCAAAAGCATATGATAAGGACACGGCGGTTTTCATTGCAATGTCCCAGGAACTGAAGGATGAAGGGAATAGGTTGTTTCAAAAGAGAGATTATGAAGGGGCTATGCTGAAATATGAAAAAGCCCTCAAATTGCTCCCTAGGGTTCACATAGATGTGTCGTATCTGCGCAGCAATATGGCTGCGTGCTATATGCAAATGGGTCTCAGTGAGTACCCGCGGGCGATCAATGAGTGCAATTTGGCCCTAGAAGTCACGCCCAAGTATTCTAAAGCACTTTTGAAGAGGGCAAGATGTTACGAGGCATTGAATCGGTTGGATTTAGCATTGAGGGACACTTCATCAGTTCTGAACATGGAACCAAATAATGTAATGGCATTGGAGATAGCAGATAGGGTGAAAGCTACAATCGCAGAGAAAGGATTGACTGTGAACAATGAATCGATTGAGTTGCCGCCTGACTATGTTGAACCTCCTAGCTCTTCATCATTGGCAAAACGAGTGAAAGAGAAAGCTCGGAAAAAGAAAAATAGCCGAGTCGAGGGGAAGAAACCTCTAGAAAAGCCTAAGGAGATTGAGAACGTTGATAAAGTTGAGGAAAATAAGGCTGGACAGATATTTGAGAGAAGTAAGGATGAGGAAGGAGCTGAAGAGAAGAAGCCAGAGGATAAGGCAGTAGTGGAGGAGAAAATCATGAGCATAAAGGACGAAGTGCCTAAGAAGACTGTAAAATTGGTTTTTGGAGAGGACATAAGATGGGCGCAGTTGCCAGTTAATTGTACTCTCTTGCAGGTGAGGGAAGTGATACGTGATCGCTTCCCGAGCTCCAGAGCTGTTCTTGTAAAGTACAGAGACCAAGAAGGCGACTTGGTCACAATTACTACAGATGAAGAACTGAGATGGGCTGAGGCATCCACAGAGCCACAGGGTTCTATCAGATTGTACGTCGTCCCAGTGAATCCTGACCAGGATCCATTTCATGGGAAACTTGCAGACAAGGAGGACATTCATGATGTTACCATCAAGAACAATGTACTTGAGGAGAATGGGCACGTGGTCAAAGTCGATGAAGCAGGAAAGAAGCCAACTTGCATTGATGACTGGATAATTAATTTTGCTCAACTTTTCAAGAATTATGTTGGCTTAGACTCTGATGAATACTTGGATCTTCATGAACTTGGTATGAAGCTTTATTCTGAAGCAATGGAGGAGACTATCACTAGTGATGAGGCTCAAAACATTTTCACAATAGCTGCTGACAAGTTTCAAGAGATGGCAGCTCTAGCTTTGTTCAACTGGGGTAATGTCCACATGTCAAGGGCAAGAAAAGGTGTGCACTTACCAGAGGATGCTTCAGAGGATTCCTTACTTGAGCAGATAAAAATTGCATATGATCGGGCATTAAAAGAGTATAGAAGTGCGGGGAAGAGATTTGAAGAAGCGTTGAAGATTAAACCAGATTTCTATGAAGGATATCTAGCCCTAGGGCAGCAACAATTTGAGCAGGCTAAACTTTCTTGGTATTATGCACTAGGCAGCAAAGCTGACTTGGAAACATGGCCTTCTTCTGAGATGCTCCAACTCTATAACTACGCTGAGGACAACATGGAAAAAGGCATGCAGATGTGGGAAGAATGGGAAGAGCAACGCTTGAAGGATCTCTCAAATCCAAATACCAGTAAAGTTCAGTTGCAACAATTAGGGTTGGATGGATCGTTCAATGAAATGACGGCAAATGAAGCTGCTGATCAGGCTGCAAACATGAGATCACAGATAAATCTTTTGTGGGGTAGCATGCTGTATGAGCGTTCCATTGTAGAATTCAAACTAGGATTACCTGTCTGGCATGAATGTTTGGAAGTTGCGGTCGAGAAGTTTGAACTCGCTGGAGCTTCTCCAACGGATATAGCTGTTATGGTGAAGAACCATTGTTCAAATGATGGTGCAATTGAAGGTAGCATTTATGTACTCATTGTCGTGTTGTGTTTGATGAACTTATTAAATGTTGAGAAGAAGCTGATCCTCTCATATGTGACAGGTTTAGGATTTAAGATTGATGAGATAATACAAGCATGGAATGAGATGTATGAAGCTAAAAAGTGGCAGAGTGATGTTCCATCATTCCGGTTGGAGCCATTGTTCCGGAGGCGAACATCCAGACTTCATCATGCTCTTGAACAACATTAGTTACCATGTCCTTGGACAGGCTTTCCAAGACAGACGTCACTCTTGTTTTTCTCCACTTTTTGGGTTACGTAATGCTGTGTGTTGAGGTATGTGGTGATGTCCTTTTACGTCAAAACAATGCTGGTTCCTATTGCAGTTCTGGCCAGAATAAATGATTGTTGCCTAGACTCTAGAATTTTTGACTAGTTATTAGTTGTCCCCTGTATTGCTTTCTCTCTAAGTCTCTAGTACTATTATATCACTTAAAAATTTAGGAACAGCCAGTTCTGGGTGTGGTCTGCTTTGATTTGCTGTAGGAGTCTCCTTGATTGCCCTTTCATGTGCTTCCTTCACTTGATGATTTCTTCAAGTAAGGGAGAAAATGAAACCTTTGTGCGGAAGTTAACAATGTTAGTTCTCGTGAAGTTGTGAGATAGAACATCTGCGAAGAAACCTTTATTTGTTAGGCATTTTTAGCTAGTAGGACTTGGTTTTAGTTCGCACCTTAACGGCCAATAATGAAATCCATAACATGCGGTCATACTTCTTGGGAAAAATAAGGGGGAATGGATAGCATTGCTGTACCTGAAATTAGGAACCTGCAAAAGTCTGTCATTTGAGGATTTTGATGATGGGTGGGATTGACTATATTATTTGAGTATATTGCATTGACCTCTAGAGCAATATCTCGGTCTGTTTGATGCAGATATCGGAATTGTCAATGACTTAAGATAGTTTTCTTGAAAAGGAGCAAGTATCTGAAAATTTTGCTTCTGCTGTAAGTTGTTAATGTGATGCAAATGTCGCGGAAAATATATTTCATGGTACTATAACTGTGTCATGTGCATGTTCAACCTCCTCTTTGTTGAGTCCCTTGATGCAAGTTGTCTTTTGGTGATGTTTGTTTCCTTTTCAATCAGTCTTGAGCCAGATTAGCTCCAGTGAGCTTTGTATTTCGTATATGTGAAGATTATTCTACTGGTGATTTATCAACAAGGTTGATGATGATAAATTACTAGCTGATGGTTTGTCTTGTATATTCGAAAGTGACTCCTTACCCCCGTTGCACTTAACCTCTTAGCTGCTTATTTCCTTTGGGGGGAAATATCTTTTCTATCTTTTGACTTTGGAGTTCTGGTCTGCAGGATATTCTTGCTCGTGGTCCATTCATTGCCTTTTGTCCATAGAAGTATTGTTATATCGGTTGTGCCGGAGTTGGAGTTCGGGTTTCCAACCGTCAGCGCAATGACTTCCTGCGTATTTAGTGGGGAAGAGAAGCAGGGATCTCCATTTAGGATGTCGGCTTCGTCACCATCATTGCCTCATATTTTTCCTCGTTAGGATAGAGTATGTACACTTGTTTAAAAGAAAAAAAAAAGTATCGTGTTTAGTACTGTATTTTGATTTAATTTCATTCATTCTCGAAGAGGTTCATTTGTGGGTATTGTTTGAATTGTAGGGGGTTCTTCCGTTCATTCATGTACCGTGTTAGTCGTAGTGGGTCATCTTGGATTGTATTTCTAATTTAGTGTCAACTTCATCCTTTGTTCAACTTGTGGAGTTGCATGAGTTTTAGTTAACTTGAAGCTTGTATCTTTTTCCTGGACGAATTTTGATGTTTTTGAGAGCATGATTTTCTGCCACGACGAATTTGCCAGGATCAAATGTGCATAATATCATATTTTATATTTTCGATCAGAAGTACTATGCGAGTGAAATCTTCGGTTTTTTTTCTCTTTCTCTATCCCTATCCCATGTAAATAAATTATAGCAACTTTCAAATAGATCGGAGGATTTGACAGAACAAATAGGGCTCAATAAAACTATTTATGTTATGACATAAGAATGCATTGCACAACAATCCAGTCCCTTATTTTTTTTCCATTAACTAGCAGAAGTCATGATAAAAGGTCATGATCTCGGCCATATCGGATAATTGAACTTTCTCAAACTGTTTCTTTTTCCACTACACGTGAACAGGTACTTCGCGATGTGGGTTCTCAGACTAATTTGGAAGAGAATCACTTCCGATTAGTATAAAAGAGAATGGGCAAAAAGGTTTATCATCAGTGAGTTCCCCTCAGTAGTGCGGAATGAATTCAGGATGCAAGTGTGAAACAAGAAGACTAATTTTTTTCTTAAGCAAGTATGTACATGTCACATCGTTGACACCTAAATTTTCGCTCAGCGACCTCTTGGGTTCATCTTGTGAGGCTCGCGACACGCATCAGTTTCATCTGCCTCACACAGAAAGCTTCATGAACAGTATAACCACCTTCCACCACAGAAGACAACAATCATACAGGACCTACGTACACGCTACCCACAACTTTTATCTCACTCAGTAAGCCAATAGCTAGTTGAATTCTATGAGCTTATCAGATGTATTTCCAACGCAACCGTGACGCAGCTTCAGCTTCTTCCAGCTTTGAACTCAGTGCCATGATGATTCCATAGAGCGGACCAATCTGTCGAAACTGAGATTTCACCAGTGCAGCTGCCATAAGATGTCTCGAGAAGTGTCGCAGTGACCATTGTTTTTCTTTTTTCTGCTTCTTTCAGATTCACATCTACTCATCATATTCTTGATCTGATCTCCTTGCCATAACCGTCATGCCAATGCCCTCAGAACCAGCCCAGTCTCCAATATATTCCGCATCTCCATTGTATCCGTTGAGGACAAAATCCAAACAATTCTTCCAAAAACCATGGTCATAGGGGTTCCGGAATCTGCCACCCAGGTCCCTGAGGTAGCTATAGCGCATAGAGTTCTCCCTCTCATTCGTGGTAATATTATGAGAAATCTAACACAATTGAAAGCGAGAACATAAGGAATTTTTCCACTTTCATGAAAGGTCGTTGGAAGAAAAAGTGCGAAGAGTCCAACTAGACAAGTAATAGGAGTGTCACTACAATAAACAAGAAGAAAAAAAAAAGTGCTGCAGTTGTTCATTGCGACATAAAGATGTGAAATAAAGAACTACGGATGTTACCTGATATGCTTGCAAAGCTGTCAATGCTGCAACACCTGAAAAGAGGAAAAGCTCGGCGATGAGAAATGAGATAGCACCAGTGTGATGGCTACAAGCATGTTTCAACCAAGCACCAAAAGAGGATGGTGCAGCTGGATCACCCAGAACTCCTGTATGCAAAGATTCTATTGTTATGAGAGGGAAAAATGCCATAAGCAGAATCAGATAACTTATGAAAACTGATAAAACCTACTTGTAAGAGCAACTGCGCCGGTAATCGACATAGCCAAAACTTCTAAAACTAGGAATACAAAGAAATCCCACTTGTTCTTCTGCATCACAATTGGAAAACTGTGAATTAAAATATATTAACAAGAAGGGAGATAAAAGGAACAGTAGTTTTTTAAAGTAGAGCTAATATGAACTTCATGATAGTATCGATCTCGAAAATTGATTGTCAATCACATTTTGGAAACAATTAAGACCGACAGGTACATTACTACATGAGAAACTATGATAACACCATGAGCTAATGAAATTTCTTTTTGAAAACGTATTCAATTATTGGCTTTCATGGAGAAACTAATACATGTAGAGACAAAAAGCAAGGTCAAGTATTGGCTTTCAGCATCATGTAAGAGTACCTTGCCAATGCAGTTGGATACCAAAGGGCAATGATGGTCAAATTGCTCAACACAGCGGTCACAAATGGAGCAATGTTTTGCACGGAGAGGCCTCACAATCTAATACTACAAAAGAAAGATCAGGAAAACGATAAAGAAGGAATGAGGTATAAGCTAAATATAAAGGTTAACCGATGCCACCTTGCATGTTGTGCAGAGCTGAGACCAGTTGCCAGCAAGCAAAGCAGGATTATTTATCTCAATCTTCAACAGTGGTTCCTAATGATCCCATATAATCGAAAAGAAACGAATAAAAAATTATCAAACTGCTTAGAGCTTAATATCAAACCAAACCTCCACTTAAGCATTTTAGCCGATGTTAATAAAAGAGTAAAATCCACTGGGCGAGAAATTTGATTGGCTGTTAAGATACAGAGTACAATACTAAAGATTACAATGGAAGTAGCAAAATTGGTCAAAGCGCACATTGTCTGTCATAATCTTTTGATCATGCGCGCTCGCTCTGATGTATCCTGGATCCTTGCTGCAATCGAAGAAAAGGCACGAAATAGGTGAAATAAATGTGATTTTGGCACCCTGATAAGAACAATAAACTACTCATACAAAGTACAACGTGTTCTTATATAATCATAAATGCAGATGTAGCATACGTAACTGTGAGCAAAAAAACAACTTTGCTTCCATCACAATAACTAAGTCATAAGGAATTATCCTACACATGATTCAAAATGTTCTCGACCACCTACTCAATAACCAGTCCTTAGACATTCTAGCAAGTAAAGAAGGAAAATAAACAAAACCGTCGAGAACAAAGTTATTGAGAAACAATAGCAGGATAATATGCGTTGATGAAGTCAAACATCATTTCGACCAAAAAAAAAGTCAAATATCATGATCTACTACACATGCAAAACCTTAAGGACGGTATAAAAAGTAAAATAACAGGACATAAATACAATGACCTGTAGAAACAACAAAATATTCTGCTTTTCTTCTTGAGTGGTTGGTGCCATGTAAAAGTCTATACACCTCACAATTCTTTACCTGCTGCACCTGTAAAGCGTGACAAGTCCAGCACTTGCAAGGAGAGCACCAAGCCATGCAAGAAAGCCAAAACCAGATCGTAACTTTGGTAGATCCGATCCTGCACCGCGTAATACAATTTATATAAAGATTGTTTGGTTCAACCACCAATCTAAAGAAAATTAATGATGTGCACGCATGGGTGAGAGAGAGAGGGAGAGAAGGGGTGGGAGGGGGTGGACTGAAGATACCCATTATGATGGAGTTTGTGTAGGTCACCAGTAGCAAGAGAATTATGACCCACAGAAGGGGTGCGAACCCGAGATTGAAAAACTTCCCAAAGCCACTATTCCTATAAATCTTCTGATCAAGCTGCTTTCGGGCATTTTCCTGCAGAACAGATTTCTCAGTATTTCAAGATTGCATGATGTTGGGGAACTAAGCAGTAGATTAGTCAAGTGCCTTTGACAGAGATTGACAATGGACACATGGCCTGATTTTTAAGGTCAGAAGTAGCACATCACAGAAATTACAGTACGCCACCAGGTGAAGATAACCATATCATAAAAAAAAGGAAACAGCTTCCCAAACCAGCCTCCAAAAAATGAATCACATTAAAAATTGCGTGTTTATGGTAGTGCAATAGTTATATCACGTTAGAAGGAAAGCTCACGGGTTTGATTATTTTTTTGGTGCTAATCACAGCTTTAAGAATTTCTTTTTTAAGGTAAAGATAGCTTTAGACTAGGCATACTTTCTCTCTTATGCATAAGATGTAACCAGAATATAGACAGGGTAACATACCGCAACATTGCTTCTATATCTTGTATCTACAAAGTTTCCTATCATAACATGGAAAGATGTTACAGGCAGCTTTACTTTCACAGGAAGCCAGGAATGCAATGAGTATGTCATCACATGCACGGTAAGACAGGAGAATGTGCAGCGATCTGATCTAATCTGCTCTATACTACTATGAATTATGAATTTAGATAGGGATTCCAATAGAAGTCTTTCCCTTTCGTCATACATTTCTTATGTACCCATAGGTGCTATATTGGATTTGAATCAGATTTCGGATCCATCTATATTGACTGACTGCCTCCATTATGTTGTTGGCGAAAAAAGGTTGGTTAAGAACTATTGACTGTAAACCATAGCAGTTACAATCACTCAATGGAAATGTTCGCCTTTGGAATGAAGATAGATGAGCAGGCACTTGAGCCTGGAACTGATGAAATTCGGGGGAAAGATCATCGAGGGAACGGCTCCTTGTCCTTTGATTTCCATATAAAGGACACAACGAGCATAAATACCCTCTTTAACTTCTATTCGGATGGAACATCTGAAGTGCAAAAATTCATCATCATGGCATATTAGAATGACATAGTCAGTGAAGCACCTACAAGGAAATGCACAACTTGTTGGTAATTCCTATCAGATGCAAGCTGAACTGGTGCAAGGCCAGTATTATCAGTCACCATCAATTCCTCCTTGCCAGCCCTTACTAATTCCTCACATGCCTCCAAGTTCCCCTGAATAGCGGCCCAATGCAAAGGAGTGCACCCTAAACCAACAGAATGATATGTGATCAGCTAGAGACAACTATGATTTTCTTTTCATTACATTCATCTGGCCAGCTCTGCAAGAATGGGGCATGTAAACTCACCCTCTTTGTCCTTGCGTCCAACATAAGCATCTAGAAATAGGAGAAGACGTATACAATCGGCAAAACCTTTATAAGCAGCCCTGAAATTCAATGACAAATAATAATGTCCAATCAGGGAGAAATCAAGCGCTACAATAGAAGGAAGTTTTTTGAAAGCATCAATTCACATAAATGCAGAAGGGAAATAGAATGACTCAAATATGCGTGTTCAAAAGAAAATACTTGGAGAGGAGCAACCCTTCGATTTCTATAAGAATCTGGCTATTGAAGTTCATGCTTTAACAATCTCAAAAGAATGAATAATAAAAATAAACTTAATCAACTTTTGGCCTCTGTACATTCGTTATCTTTTTCAAATGTCTCTGAACTTACGATTGCAAATTTCAATCTATCATTTTCATAAAAATGAGCCCACGCCTCCCTTCCAGACCATTAGAGCATCAAATTGAGCACATTAACGGTGTCACATGGAAACAGCCAGCATGTAAGCCAAGTCACACGACTAAAAACCTCTCTGAGGGGATACATCTTAACAACGATTCCTTAATACTAGGTGGACAGCACATGCATGATTTTCGGCACATTTGCATCCTCAAGACAATCATGCGAATTTGATTTTAAAATGATAATATCTTCAAGAATGTGAAATTGTGCAGCTTGACCACAAGCCAAATATAGGTAACTGTAAGAGTCGAAATATATATTATCTCAAAAAGGCATTATACTGCAGGTCTCAGGTACCAGTGCAAAGGGCTTCTTCCATCATTATCAGGAACATCAGCGTCCGCATTCCATTTTGACATAATATGATAAAGGAAAGCAGTATGACCATGCTGAGCTGCAACATGTGCTGTCTGCGATCATGTGAATGTGGACGTTTAGCAGTAAATACAGAGCTGTTTCTGAACTACTAAGATGAATGAAATCTCTAGCTACCAACTTTCTATGATGTTTCTCCTAACAGTAAATAAACCACTTCTTCCTTCACTATGGTTTCTCGAGCAGATGTATAGTTATATGACATTGGGTTATTATGGTTCTCAGATCGAGGAGCCAACAACTAAAAGGCCATGTGCCTTGATAGATAAGGAGAATATTATATCAAACAGTACACAGACTCGAACAAACCTGATACCCGCACTTGTCAGCAGTATTAACCTGAGCACCCTCTCGAAGTAAAAGTTCTGCTACCTTGATAGCACCTCGTGCTGCACTCCAGTGCAATGCTGTCTGCCCAGTGTGATCGACTGCGTTTACATCTCCACCATGCTGGAAAAGAACAGAGAAGAATTAGACACCAATTATCCTTGGTACACAATCAAATTCTACTCATTCAGTCTCCTGCAAAAACTTCTGAGCTTAACATGGTTCACATCCACAGAACAATATCTTGCAAGTTAATTTTTTGAAAACTCACGAGTTACTTGTTACGGCCTGTAAGTGACGTCCCGCTCTCAATGATTCGACCAACATTCTTATCACCAAAAAAGAGAAACTCAGATTTCCTTTTTCACATATAATCTCAGAATCAAGGAGAGTGAGTGAAGAATCCTAAACTCTCTGTTCAGGAAACCCCTTACTCTAAACAGTATTCAACCGCATAAACACACATAAAGGCACGAACTTCAGAGAAGCCAAGCACAACAAAGCCAACCCATAGCCCCCGGAATAAGAATAAACATGGGAAACATACAGGAAAAGTGCTTAAAACCCAGAAAACAGAGAAACCCAATTTTCAAACAAATAAATCATCTGGACACAGTAAAAATCATCTAGACAACCCCATCAAAAAAGCAATCCTTTTTGTTCCTTGTTAAAGGGAAAGACTAAAGAAAGGGAGAGAAGAACCTGGATGATGTATTGAGTAGCAACACATCTGTTGTTCAGTGCAGCCCATTGCAGGGCATGATAACCAAGCCCATCTGGCTCGCACACTGAACATCCCTCCACCTCCAGGAGCTTCCTGAGCTTCTCCATGTCGCCGTACGCGGCCGCAGCATACACATCGTTCCTCGACCTCTCCTTGCCAGCTCCACCGCCGCAGTAGGACTCGACGGCGGCCGGCGGGAATTCCTCGACGACCTCGATCTCCGTTGACATCGTAATTTCCCGAAGGTCGTTGAGAATTTTTTCGCTCGGGGAGGCGAGAGGAGAGAGCAGTTTTTCGTTCGCGTACGGAAGGAAGGAATCAGACAAAGCTGTTTCTTGTTCATAGAATATTTGGAACTGGAAGGTTCAGGGGAAAGTTTGACTTTTTGGCCGACTCAATACAATTCTAAGGAGATTGGCATGTTATATACTAGCCGACGTTTCCATTACACGTCCAAAAGTACTGGCTGATTGATATAACGGGTTTCCGAATTATCTGTGTTAAAGAACTTGAGAGGGTTCTGACAAAGAGAAGAAAGAGAACTTGAGAGGGTCATTGCAAATCGATATGTTCTAGCGATTTCATTGTATACTCGAAGTATTTCTTCCTCGTCGCAAGGAAAAAGAACCGGAATTCCCCGGTCATGAAAATCGATTATCATCTGGGGGGAAAAAAGGAACAATGTTGTCGCGTTTTCACACATCATTCACTGCAATTCTCGATAGCTCGCGATAAAACCTAACCAGATTAGGATGCCAACGGTAATGGCGCTAGCTGATCTTACTTAAATCTGATTGGTATTCACACATTTGTTTGTAACCCTTATGAATCAAGGATATTTGGCGCTTTAAGTTCCTTTTTCTTATAAGGAGAAACCAAGTATTCAAGCTAACAAAAAGATCACTGCAGAGAAGAGACGATATTTTTAACGGCAATCCGCTTGGAGTAGCATGAAAGGAATACACGCATTGGAGAGAGATGAAGCTGTCAGAGCAAAAGTTGGGAAAAACAAAGCTGAAAATGAACACATCGCCAAAGTTCCCGGATCACTCTGGATTATGAGCTAGAAAACACAATCTGACTACAAATTTTGGTTCCTGCAGATAGCTGAAATCCTCCATATGTATTCTTGTAGTTCATAGATTTCACTAACTACTTGGTCCCGGGGAAAAATACTGATGAGATACAGTGCTCCAAGCACTTAACAAATATGCGAGTAGTTAGAGTAGAATGCAACTCATCCGATTGCGAGTTCACAACGTTCCTCGGACTTCAAATTATTTACTCGTTGATATGAATACTTGACCCGATGGCCACGAAAAAAGGGACATTCGCAGTGATAAAGGTTGTCCGCTGCCTGTCCATAACGACTACCTACAAAAGCAGATGGTTCTTGCTATGAGATCCATGAATACTTTTGATTCAAGTAACAAAAATTTGAATGTAATGGTTAAACATTCTCCGATCAATTTTTCCATTATGTAGCGCAGAGCGCACACAGCAGAAAAAAAGTGAACCAAAATGCTAGCAATCCAACCATCAAAGAAGCATATGAGGTAATCAAGGAAAACAACATACTGAATCTACTGCCTCTTGCGATTCCACGCATTCTGATAAATTTACTATCTTTCCACATGTAAAGGATACGGCATACTTGACAAATGGTAAGAGATGCAAATCCAAATGAATGACAAGGAAAAATCATTGGGGGGGAATCCAGCTAAAAGACATTTTGACATGCTACTGCCTTTCGCCAATCCAAAGATAGGAAAATGATCAACACTGGCATTATAATGTCAAGAAAGCTCAGCCAATTAAACGAAGCTGATACTGTCCCTTGCTTGAGCCACAGAAAAAGAGAGAAGATCAGCAGCAGATGGCTATCGAGATGAATATAGAATAACATAGCAGACAAATGGAAGTCCGTGGAGCATATACTCTACTGACTCACAAGGAAAATGATCTTGCAGCCTTTGAAACAATGTGAAGGAAATTCTCATTTCCTTCATGGCTCGGTAAAAGCTTGACATGAAAACAAAACTAATGACTTCACTTCCCAATGGCAAACTATCGAAACAAGGTCCCTATTCAGCTAAGTGGGAAATGAAGAAATCCAATGATTCACTTCACAATTTCATCAATGCAATACTTCCTTTCACTCAAATCACATCCAATACATGGCTCTAACATGGTCTACAATTCCTCAGGCAATCCAAACAAGAATGTAAACTTAGCTGCCTCCGAAAATGAGAGCTGAAAACCGAATGCTTATGAAAGGAAAGCTAAAACACTCTTTGCAGGTATAATGAAAGCTGAAAATAGAATGCTGAAGACTCAACAACTCACTCTGGCAACTTCCCAGACCGAAAAGTCGCAAACTTGGACTTCTCCGAATACTTATAGTCAATCCCATTGTCCTTCAGGAACTCTTCAATCACCTTCTTCACGGCCTCAGGATCACTACTCTCGCACTCGATCTCATAACACGTCCCAAACTCGTACTTAGTCTCGTCGACCTCCAGCGTCAACCCTTTCCACTCATACAAATCCCTCACATTCCCAAACCCTCCCAGCCCCACAAACTCCCCCACCCCAAACTCCTCTCTGCATCTCCTCAAAACCCTAGAGTCCATCGGTCCCATCTTCCCCGGATCGGCGACGCACTCACGACATTTCGCCGGGTCCAGCTCCTCCTCGTCCTCCTCGACGCGGCTGATTCCGTCGACCAGGACGGCCCTGGCCTTGAGCGAGGCGACGCAGCGAGAGTCGCCGTCGTAGAACCGGAGGCGGAGGACGGCGCGCCGCGAGGAGAGCTCCCCGCCGGCGCCGTCGAAGAAGAGGTTCTCCTGGCGGTCGGTGCGGAGCAGGTGGGGGGAAAGCAGGGAGGTGACGCGGCGGTGGGCGTCGGCGTCGGGGAGGCGGAGCTTCACTTCGACTTCCATCTCTAGGGATTCGGGCGGGATTGAGAGGGGGAGAGGCCGATGCGGTGGGACTTGGGGGGGAGGTTGGAGGAGCAGTCAAGGTGTTGGAGGATAGAGGAGGCTCCGGGGGCGGCGGAGGAGGTGGCAGCGACGGCGGCGGAGCGTTTTCGGGCCTCTTCGAGCTCGTCTTTGTCTTCGATCTTGACTTCGATCTTGCTGGGTTTTCTCCGCAGCATTTTGCGTTGCGTCGACGCTGTCACGCTGCGTTCAGAATAGAGGGACGCGACGAGACTTAAAAAAGCACGAGAAAATCCCAAAACAGGGAACTCCTAGATTTGATTTTATTCCAAAACAGTTTTAATTAATTTTTTATATTCTTTTTTTTTTGTCAGAATTAATTTTTTATATTCAATAACCTCTTTTTTTTTTTTTTTGTTAATATCACGAAAAATCTCAAACTAATATACATGTAACAAATTTACCCCAAATTATTTTTTTAATCATAAAAAATCTCAAACTAGTACACCTGTGACAAATTTACCTTTCAATAGTTTTTGTTTAATTTTACCATCAAATTGTTGAGTTTGATGACATGTGACAATTGTCATGTGTACATGTTGGGGTTTTTATCTCTATTTATTACAAGTGTATCAATTTGAAATTTTTAGTGATATTAATCTAATTTAACGGAAACTAACGAAGGTAAATACATAAAGTTAAAAATTGAAGGGACCATCCTTTAAGACACAGGCAAAGCTCCAAAGGGTGTTTTGGAACTTTCCCTAAAAGCATTTAATCCCATTCCTGATAATTTTTCATTTTCATCTTAATCCAAAGTTGTTATTTTGATTTCAATAGAAATTTAAAATGTATCTTTTGTAAATGTCGGGGTAACATGTTTCTGGTCGGAAGCATATTCAATAGCAGTTAATTAGCAGCTAAACTCCTCTCATTTACATATTAAACCGTTTGTTCATCCAACCGAAGATCGGATTTATTAAGAGCCAAAAAGCGTTTCAACAGGATTGATTAGTGCAGCTGCTCAGACATTGCCTTCAATGGACCAGCATAAAGATCCCACCATCTCTGCAGCAATCTCTCTGGTTTTTAGCCTTCAAGCGATGGCGGCAACAACATCGAGATGGACCTTTGCGCACACGCTCTCCGTCGGGTTGTGCCTGGCCTTGTTGGTCCGGATGGGGCTCGGCCACGGGCTGGACTTCTTGCCGCCGAGCGCCCTGCGCAACCAGAAGATATTGGGATCCGAAGAATGCATGGGCGCGATAATTACCTTGAAAGATTGCGCAGCCGAGCTCGCGCCCTCCGTCCCGGGCAAGCGTTTCCCGCCCCCCGGCCGCCGAGAGGGCGTGCTCGGACCCCACGAGCTGTTCTTTAGCCCCGCCAGAGGCGCGGGTTTGGTCCTTAAAGAAGTCTTGCGCGTCCTTTTCAAAACTACGTCGGTGTCGGTCGCTTGCTGCCGCTCCGTGAACGAAATCAGCGAGAAATGTTGGGCGTTGGACCTGGTTTTACAGAACCATCTGGGGTTCCAGTTGGTTAGCGCTTTCTGTAAACCCTTCGACGATTGATCCATTTCTTCGTTCCAAGCTTATGCATAATTGCAGATGTACTGCGAGTAACGTAGTTGAGTCCATTCTTTTGCTTTGGTTTGAAGCATTGCGATTGAAGTCTTCGTGTTGCTTCTGGCAAAACTAATGGGAAGATTGTTCATGTGGACTGGGAATTATATTAAAGTTCCATTCCTTACTGTAATCGTATTGCAAATGCTCTTATGGCGTCGTTCGATACGGCCTAAGCAAGTCATTCTTCTATTCTCCTCCTTTCCCGAATATTCCGTCAGCCTCTCCGGCCAAATTCGTGGCTGCAGCGAGTAAAGATGTGGACCGCCAACCCTAGAAAGTATACTTTGATGTTTTAACATATGAGTCAGTACCTAAGTAGAACTGACACCGACATGCGACACGACACGACACACCGACACGTCATTTCTAAAAAAATAGAGAGTTTCGATACGTTGGGACACGTTGTATATTAAATGTATATTTTTATATATACATGATAAATTATCGTATATATATAAACATATCAGCGGTGAGTTTCTTTTTCTTCCGTTAGGAATTCACAATTAATTTTTTTTTTTGGTATATTAAATTTTTTTTTTTTGGTATATTACCAATCTCCCTCTGCCTGCTCATCTCGTCAGGTTTAACATCCTAGCCATCGAAGTCGCAAGTCCCGAAGGCCGCATATTCAGGTGCAATGCCAGAACCACAACTTTTCGACAGTGCCCGGCGATTGCCTGAGACCGGCCACCGGCGAAAAGGAAGGAAAAAAAGGGAAAAGAGAGAGAAAGAAAGAAAAAAAAAGACAAAAAAGAAAAGAAAAAAATTAGGAAATGTAAATGATGAAAATGCCCTTAGTCAGGCCCTTTTTTGAAATAATGAGGGCACTTCATGCCCTTATTTAAAACAATATCCATTTCAAGCCATTATTTGAGAAAATGATAGCACTTCAAATACTTATTTAGAAATTTCTCAAGATAAAATGTGAGGCAAGTACGTATCTCCCCCTCCAACGTGTCTCCCCGATGTCAATAACATCTTACACTACTCTTGGTTGTCCTCGACCGATCATGAGAGCCGAGAAAAATTATCTAAAAAAATCCTAACTTGCGATAAAGCCAATTTAGTCCTAAATCTTTTGATAATCTACCAATGTAGTCCTTCCGGCCAATTTTGATTGAAAATCACTAACATAGATGACGACTGTTCCACGTGACACAATTAGCACTAACGTTGACATTTTTTTTTTCTATTTTAAAAAAATTATGAATTTTCTTTAAAAAATTATCTTTACTTTTTTTTTTCGTTGTAGCCAGCGGGCAAGGCAGCCCTCGCCTAGATCTGGTGAGGTCCTTCGCACCCTTGCCCGTGGCCGGCGAGGGCTTGGGAGAGGGCCGCAACCCTCACTAGAGACTAACAAGGGTCGTCGGCAACCCTCGTTCGCCATAATGTAAAAAAAAAAGAATAAAAAAGAATTCAAAAAATTGTAAAAATTATTCATGTTAGCATCAGTCCAGTCATGCTCCGTCGAACGACCAGTGTTTATGTTACCGATTTCCGGCCAAAATTGTCTGAAATGATTATATTGGCAAATTGTCAAAATGTTTAGAATTACATCTATCAATTTGAAAATTTTAGTACTGAATTTTAATTTGTTTTGGTCAAAAGTAACATTTCATTTATCGCAGTTCAACTACAAACCAAAATACATCCCAGACAACTTCAAAACAAAACAAGCTCCAGATAACAAGAGAAATCATCATAACAAAATCATGGGTTACACGCTCAAAGAGCACATCTATAACTTCTTCACACCATAATCGGGGGCCAATCATCGAATCCATCTTCAGTAATGAGCACACACCGAGAACTCCATCTGTTGCTACAACTTTGCCTTTCAGCGGTGCACGCCTAGGTTTGGCGTCCCCAACACCATCGACGAGCAGAGTAAAAAGGTTGAACGAGCATAGATTTGACACGAACGAAACCTTCACAAAGCTCCTCTGATCTCCTTCGAAACTGGACTTGTTCACCAACGAAATCTGAGGAGAGTGAAACCCAGAAAACATATACGCAGAAAACCCCAAATCTAAATTAGATCGGGATAGAAATCTCCCAAAAATGAGAGAAAAATTTTCAGATCTAGGCTAAATCGAAAAAGAAAAGCTCTCAAACGAAAGGAAAGCAATAAAGAGGAAAAAAAAAAAGATCAAAACAAGTTAAGAAAAGGGTGAGGGAGAGGGAGAGAGGGACCTCAGGAAATGTTACTGGCGGCTAGGGTTTGGGGAGAGGAGAGAGAGGGGGAGACATCTGTTTAATTGATTTAAGACTTTTTAAGTAATTTTCTCCACATGAACCAACCTTTGCAAATGAATTGAGTATTTCTGTTCTCGATAAGATGGTCCGAAAATTAACAACCGTCGAAGAGCTAACAGAGCCTAAAGCCGTCCTTCGAAAATGTATGAGCGATGGGCTCACACATCCCGACAAACATAGTTCGGAAAGCATGGGCAATCTTTGCAATACATAGAGCCAGGAAAATTGTCTAAAAATTGTAACGCATTCAATGCTACGCATCATCTTGAATGTAAAGCTTTAGTAACTGTTCCAAGAACAACCCTTCGCCTCCATATAGCCTCGAATTGCGCCAAAAGCGATATCATCGTTTGGCTCCTGAGAATGGCAACGAAAAGAACCATAACGCTCCTTCTTTTTGCCCTGACGCTGATAACCGTCGCGGTCGAGCCGGGAACAGCCCGGCGCTCCCACCACAGTTCGGGAAGCGGCCGTCCCTCTCCGGGAACACCACACCACGACTGCCACCGCCCCCCACCGGCGTCGGAGCAGTGCGAGTCAGCTCGGAAGTTCGCCGAAGAATGCGGTCGGGCAATATTCGGGGCTTATTTTGATGAGGCTTGGAATTGTTGTGACGCCATTAAATCTATTCAAGAAGATTGCATGACTGACTTCCTCCATCAGCTCTCTCATAAATGTACTCATTATCATTAAAGACGTTAGGTTTTATATTTGGGTCATGCTGTGTTATTAAGCACTCGATATTTTCAGAATAACATACCTGAAATTCCTGGCACTTCGTTAACTTCTGAATTTGTCCATATTCAAACTATGTCTAAAGTTTTACACGTTTTGTATAAAGTCGAATGAAGCATTAAACCATTTTGAAATTCACGCAATCGAGTCCTGAACTCACCATAGCTGGCACCAAGTTGTCTAAAGCTTTGGACATTTCCCGACATTAGAACATAAACCCAAAAGGAAACTGAAGTGTTTTCCTCGTCGATGTTTATACTCGAGGTCAGGCACATGCTACGGCCGTGCTCGGAGCAAGGTTATTATGCATGAAAGGGAAAATTGACAAAAAAAAAAAGTCCTAAATCTATTGTATTTTTCTCAATTCAGTCTTAAATCTTTTAATTTTGTCAATTCAGTCCTAAACCTTTTGCATTTGTGCCAATTCAGTCTTAAACCTTTTTTTGTGCCAATTCAATCCTAAACCGTTTGTATTTGTGCCAATTCAGTCCATCCGGCCAACTTTAACGGGCAATTTTCGAAAATGGGTAAAAAAAAATTACAAAATTAGGGCAATTTTTTTTTATTTACGGAAACGGTGCGGCAGTCATAGTGAGCGCCTCACGGGCCCCGTGCGGCACAAGCGCCTGAGGCGCCTGCTCCTTCACGGGCGCATGTGCGCTCGTGAAGGCCGACTTTGCTTTATAGCAAAGCCGGCACCGATTGAAGGAGATGAGTTCATTCTCTCTCGTTCATTCTCCCTCGTTCGTTCTCCCTCGCTCGGTACTTTCTCTTCGTCATCCTCTCTCGCTTATTGAAGGAGATACTCCCTCGCCTCAGGCGCCATTATCGGTATTAAATATTTTTTTAATTAAGTATTAATTTTTTTATGTAATTTTATGTTATGTATAGGTTGTTAGTAATATGTTTTTATTTTTTTAATATTTTCGTAATGTTTAAATTAATTTTTGAATTTTTTATTTAGCATAATTTGAGATAAAAAGCAAAGCCGGCCTCCTCACTCGGTGCTTTGTCATGGCAGTTTGAGCTCCTCATTTGGTGCGTGCTCTCCCTCGACAGTTTGAGGTAAATTTTGGTGTAGTTTTTTTTTTTTTTCAGTTTCTTAGGTATAGATTTATTTATTTTGTTATTATTTATACATGAATCATTTATTTGCATTTGTTATATTATTATTGTTATTATTATTTATTTTTATGCCATTTGTTATATTAATAGTTATAATGTTAATGAAATTTAATGAGTATATTTAGTTGAAATGTGAGTTTTTATGTAATTCTATGTTACTTATAGGTTGTTTACTAATATGTTTTAATTTTTTGTTAACGTTTTGGTAATATTTATAATGTTTTTGTGTTTTTATGTTCTTTATGGGTTACTATGGGCTTTTTTGAAAAATAGGGTAAAAAATATATTTACGAATTTAGGTATTCTTTAAAAATATTTACGGATTTAGGAACGAGAAAGGACTATTAAAAAAACGAAAAAAAAATAGGAAAAGTTAGAAAATCCCAACAAATTGGTTGTGAAACAGCCGCACATGCCCTAAATCCGTAAATATTTTTAAAGAATACCTAAATTCGTAAATATTGTTTTACCCTATTTGCATTTGTTGTATTATTATTATTATTTATTTTGTTATGGCATTTATTTCATTTGTTATATTGATAGTTATAATGTTAATTTGTTAATGTGTAGGGGAAAATATTTATTAAATTTTAGATGCAAAATAATATGTAATTTCTTTATTTAGCAGAATGTTGTCTAGATCTTTTGTGACTGTGTACTAGGGAGGTAGAATAGTACAAAATGAATATGGACATGATTACGAAGGTGGACAATCTACTATGTTTAAGTTTGGAAACATATCCACATTTGATGAGTTACGTGCTACGATTGAGTGCGCGTTGAATATAACAGAAAACCAGTGTATTCAAAGTCTGATGTATAGACAACCGGTTCTAACACCTGGTTGTATTATATACGACATTGTGGAGGTGCATAATGATGCTGCAGTTAAGATAATCCAGCAGTTTGTACTTCAGTGTGGTTCTATGGGGTTTTTACAATTTTATGCAACTGTAGATGAACACAAAGTGAAAAATGATTCAACTGGGAGAGGTTCCAATGTTGGTGAAGATGATGTTGGTGTGGATAATCAGTATGTGAAGTGATAATGATGATGATGATAGTGATGAAGAAGATGATTTTTGGGTCGATAGTGATGACAATGATGATGAAGACGACGGAGGTGACAATATAGAGGCTTATTACAACATCCATTGCAGTAATCCCATTTTGCCGTTGGTACATCCACCGCCCTATTCAGAGATTGACTTTGATATGATGCAAGTAGATACAAGAGCCAAGCCGGGCCGTATGTTGTTTGATCCATCAAAAGAATTTGATATTGGGATGTTATTTCCATCACGAGATGCGATGCAGTTGGCTGCGAAAGAGTATTCTCTGAGAAGAAATCATCACTTTTGCAGTGATGAGGTAAAGAAGGCAAAATATGTGATAAAGTGTGGTAATCCGAATGGGCCGTGTGGTTGGAGGCTCCGTTCAACTTATAAAACGGGTGACGTGTTTTGGAAAATAACTAAGTACAGTGGGCCATATACATGCAGTAATCCTCAAATGTCAATGGATCATCGGCAACTTGATCAGAAGTACCTCTGCAGCCAGATAGAAGCAATGGTTGCCGCTCAACCAGATATCAAAATCAAGCCACTAATGGCCGAGATTAAAGACAAGCTAGGTTTCGAACCTACTTATCGTAAAACCTAAGTAACTAAACAAAAGGCGATTGCCAAAACTTTTGGAGGATGAGATGAATCGTATGGTAAGTTGAGAAAATGTTTGTGTAATATCAAACGGGCATATCAGGATTCAGAAGCAATGGAGACAGAAGGGTGGCGTCCTCCACATGGCCACCATAGATATTGCATTCGGCATGTTGTTAGTAACTACAATAAACACTTCAAAAATGCCGAAGGGAAAAGACTTGTTCAGATGGCAGGTAAATTTTCAAATTTAGCTAATTTGAGGAAAAGACGTGTTCATAAATTTGTGTAACAAGTGATTATTATTGTTGTAATGTACAGCTTACGAGAATCAATAGCGGAAGTTCTTACACATCATGAGCCGAATTAGGGAGTGGGATCCACAAACAGTTGAATGGTGTGATCAGATTCCAAGGGAGAAATGGACGAAGGCTTATGATGTTGAAGGAAGGAGATAAGGATCGATGATAACGAATTTAGTTGAATCGGTTAATAGGATGCTGAAGGGTTTTCGTGCTCTGTCATTAACAGCTATGGTGGATAAGATATTGTATCAGTTGGTCAACTATTTTGACACTAGAATAACGACATACAGGAGGCAGAAGGACCACGGATGGGTATATACTCAATTTGCGGGTGACACGCTCGAGCGAAACAGTCAAACTGCAAATGGGCATGATGTGACACGGTTCGACTCTGATAGCGAGGTTTTTGAAGTTAAAACTGGACATAATAGATCTAGAAGATCAGGGGGCTAGAAACACATAGTACGCCTAGACCTGTGAACGTGCACATATGGGAAATTTCAAGAGATGAAAATCCCATGTTCCCACGTCATTGCAGCATGTCAAAACATGCAATTGATTACCATGCGTTCATAGATGAATTTTATATGTTGGATAGAACACTTCAGTGCTATTAGTACATGTTTCATCCATTGGGGCATCATGCTTACTAGCCTGAACCTGACGAGCTGCCGTTAGTGCCAGACCCAAACCGTATTAGGAAGAAAGGAAGGCCCCGTACATCACGGATACGTAATGAGATGGACTGGAGTACGCCGAGCAGTAGCACTTCGCGTAACCATTGCACCAACTGTGGAAAATCAGGGCACAACAAGCAAGCTTGTGCATACAGATCGGCTCGGGAATAAAATTTAGATAGTGTGTAAACATTGAATGTAATACATCTAATTTCCATTCTCAATTTAGTTGTGTAAATTATGTAAATTAGATATACGAATTTTTTGTAATGTTATAATATTACAATTGTGCGATATTTATTAAGTTCCTCTATTCCATTTGTAGACATGGCACAGAGGAATTACATTCAGCCGGGACCTGAGAATGATTTACTACTTACACGGCAGGCCCGACATAGATCACAGGCCATATGGGACGCTGAGGTAATTAAGAAATTTAGCAGTTGATCTGTCATTTGTAACAGCTGTATCGTAAGAAAATTGCTACTAACGGTTTATGACACATTTTACAGATAGATGAGAATAAAGTTCTTAGATGTCAGTGAGGTGGATCGACGCTACACATACCTGAACTTGATGATCGCATAGTACCGTATCTTCGAGCTTCGGGATTTTACGGAGTTTATTCAATTGGATTTTGGCAACTTGACTAGCATTTGATTACAGCTTTGGTCGAGCGGTGGAGACCCGTGACTCACACCTTCCATATGCCGGAAGGTGAATGCACGATCACATTACAGGATATCGCGGTTCTAACAGGGCTTCCCATTGATGGACATGTAGTTACTGGTCCCACTAATATGAATTGGGGCACTCTGTGTGAGAATCTACTTGGTGAGCGCCTACCCCAGTTGCGTGGTTCGGTGGTAAAGTTAGGCTGGCTGAGAGAACACTTTGGTGTAATTCCTGACGATGCCGATGAGGTTACCATACTACAGCATGCTAGGGCATTCATTCTCCTGTTGCTTGGAGGATCTATCGTTTTAGACAAATCAGGTGCCAGGGTTAGTTTGATTTTTCTTCCACTACTAGAGCATCTCGAGCATCCTACGCAGTACAATTGGGATTCAGCAGCACTTGCGTGATTGTATCAGGAGCTATACAATGCGACCGATCCATCAGCGCACCAAATCAGTGGTGCCTACATGTATTGCAGATTTAGGCGTGGGATCGCTTTAGTTGTGTCTCCCCATCCAATAGAAACCGTGATCCTTTACCAGATGCATCTCTTGGTAGTCGGTATGTGATTTATTACTTTTTTAGTTCGTGAGTCATAATTTTTTTTAGTACGTATAATATATGTAACTGTTCTTATTTTTTGTTTATACAGCTGGAGTCAAGCCTGACAGATAATAGAGGTCCCCACACACACTTTGCCACTACTACGCTACCAATTTGATAGAATGGCATCTGCATATGTAAGTAATGATAGCAACCAACGAGTTCAATGTAATGTTAGCTTTTAAATTAATTCTTCGTTTAATTTGATATGTTTTAATATGATAACAGATTTCTTGGGAGCCCTATACCGATGACATTCTCCAGACTCTACCAGATTACTGCCTGCAGGGACAACACATTTGGAGGGCTCGCGTGCCCCACTCATCTATTTCCACATCGTTGAGTGGCATTATCCAGGCCGAGTACTTCGTCAGTTTGGTATGCAGCAGGCAATACCTACTCCTCCCCATAATCATATAGCCTTTCATGATATTGAATTAAGGCCAGTTACAAGGGATTGGGTCGATTTGCACAGACGGTGGATTGATATATGGGACGATCGTCTTGACTATAAAGTCCATGGTGTTCCTGCAATGGAGCCACTTCACTATCATTCAGAATATATGGAGTGGTACCGTAGACACACGTGGAGGTGGATTTCTTCCAAGGGAGGTGCAATGGGTGCAGTGGTTCGTGCAAACGCTTTTAATTTACTTCATTAATTATTTTTTTAGTAACATAAGTTATTGGCATTTGATAACTTCTGTTGACTTTGATTTCATGAACAGAGTGATGGTATGGAACAAATCATACAATTAAGTTTCGCTACATCTCAGGAGAACATGCGGGCTATAGCGAGGATAGCTAGGGTAATGCTATACCCCTACAATGAGGAGAGGTGGATGACAATAATGCCACCACCCCAACCAGCACCTACAGCAGTTCCCATTGGGCCGCACGAGAATGACCCACCTGAGACAGTTCAGTTGACTCGGAGGACCACTCGAGCTCATCCAGTTAATGATGCCGTCCCCTACCCTTTGGCCTATCATACGACAGATTTCACTCCGGGGTTCACACCATGGTTCAGCCAGACAGATTTCAATGCAGGGTTCAGCTAGTTTACAGGCCCATTTCATGAGGGATCCGATTTTGCCTTCCGTGACAATCGACAATTCCAGATTCCAGCTAATTCTCCGAGTTCTTACGGATCCGATTTCTCTCCTCTTATCCCATGCCCTTCTACAGTAGGATATGTACCGTCTGACCGTGTGATATTTTTTTCACTTTGATGATGCATCCACATCGCAGCCACGCTTCCCATCATAGGATATGCTTGCGTCATCTACACATCCTACTCATCCGGAACCATGTCCTCCTTCTCGGTACAATACTAGACCTGCCGAATAACGGAGACGATCTGATTGCGGAACAGGAGGCCACGTAGGAGGATGACATCATCAGTGAATGTAATTGGGGTTGAGGATTGCTATCTATTATTACAATTTTGATTTGCTGGATTTTTTTAGCTCATGGATTGTTATCCACGTTCTTTTAATCTGAATATGTCATCTTCATATATCTCACCAATTTTATTTTATGAATATTTTTTATTAATTATTTACATACTAAATTAATTAATTACATAAATACTAAATTATTTATTAATTATATATCTTAATAAATTTTTCAATTAATTATTGATAATTATGTTATAAAAATAAGCTTTAAAATAAAAAAAATTATATTTACAAATTTATATAAATATAAATGTTATAAATATAAAATAACTAAAAAAACGTAAAAAAAAAATGAAATTTAAAAAAACAAAAAAAAAGGGAAAACTGCCGCACGGGCCCTGTTTCCCTAAATAAAAAAAATTAGCCCTAATTTTGTAATTTTTTGACCCATTTTCGAAAATTGCCCAACTTTAACCGACCAACGTTGACGTGGACAATTTTTAATAATTTTTTGAATTACTTTTTTTCTTTTTCTCTCCTTTTTATTTCCTTTCTTCTTCCTCACAACCGGTTGCCGGCGGTGACTGGCCAGAGGCGAGGGCTGCAGGGCGAGAGCAAGTGATTTCTACTTGACGGTGAGGAGCAGACCCATCATCGAGGATTGCTCGGGAGTGAGGTTCACTTCGTTTCATCTGAACTATCGCGGAATCGACTAGGATCTTGAGGATGCCGCACTTAGTGCAAAAACGGAGAATTGGTCCAAGGTCGATGATTTCAAGTGTTTGAGGGCCGCACAATCTCCAAACTAGTCTGTTTTACCCGAGAACGAGCGCCTCGCCATGGGTGGGCGAGATCGACCTAGCTTAGAGACGGCAATGGCGAGCTTCGCCTGAGGTCGGTTGCTGGTGGCAACTTGTTGGAGGAAGAAGAAAGGGAAAAAAAAGGAGAGAAAAAGAAAAGAAAAAAAGAAAAAATAATTCAAAAAATAGTAAAATATTATTAAAAAACATCCACGTCAGCGCTGGCCATCGTCCACGTCACGTCAGCCGGTCAAAGTTGGCCGGATGGACAGAATTTGCACAAATGCAAAAGTTTAGGACTGAATTGGCACAAAAAAGGATTTATAATTGAGTTGGCGCAAATGCAAAAGTTTTAGGACTGAATTGACAAAATTAAATGGTGTAGAATTGAATTGACAAAAATGCAATAGGTTTAGGACTTTTTTTGACATTTTTTAGGTCCAAGCCACTTTTATGATTCTGCCTTTATTCTCTCTTCTCCTCACTCGATCTTGCGCCCACTCACTCCGTACTCTCACTTCAATTTGGGTATGAGTTTTTCTAAATTGAGGATTAAATATGCAAATGCTTTAGGAATATGGATCGGGTCGGATATGTATTGGATATGGATCGAGCCGAGTAAGGTCATTAGATTTGCATTGCAATAAATGGAACTATTTGGGTCGGACAATTTATAACCCAATCTAACCCACCCGTTTGACGGGTCTACGCGTCAGATTTTAATTGCAACATTAGTTAGATTGGGCATCATTTGACAGGATTTTGTGATCGAAGGGCGATCCACAGAGGAGCCACAATGACGAGGCATCTCATCAATGCGACTTTGCTAAGTTTCATGTTTACTCAATCATAAGCTCCATTATTTCATCTAATCAATGAAATTCCGTTTCACATCGTCGCTACCGGAAGAGCTTTAAGCAACCGTTCAAGAACACAACCTTCACGTACCCTCCATAAAAGCCTCCATTTGCACCGAGAAACAACATCATTATTAGCTCCTAAGCATGGCCATGACAACTCGAGCTACATCGCTTCTTCTTCTCGCCTTGACATGGTCAACGACCTTGGTCGAGCCAGGAGTGGCTGCGCCGCCACCGCCGCCATTCGGCATGCGCCGTCCTCTCTTGGGGCAGAACCTGCGGGGACCTCCAGCTCCGGGGCCGGCCCCCTCGGCAACGGACCGATGCAAGCCATCTTGGATGGGAACAGAATCCTGCAGTACATTTATAGAAGCGGGTTACAGGAGTAGCATATTTGGTGACGGCAATTGGTTCTATGATTGTTGCGAGGCCATCGAGGCATTGGAAGAAGATTGCATGACTGAATTCTTTCGATCGCTCCAGTACAAGTGCCATCATACCGATTATCACTGAGCTGCATGAGGATTCACTGAGTGAAACTTGATTTGTTTTTTTTTTTTTGGTCACCTTTTTGTTTCGTTTTTTCTTTCTGGTGTTGGTAGTTTGTGCCCTTTAGACTTGCTGGAGCTTCAGGACACACTGGAATCATTCTTGGGAACCGACCCAGCAGTAAAGCTGTAACTTACCGAAACGTCATCAAATGAAAATAATATAATTTTTCTCACTATGAGAAAGAGTGAATATATATCAAAGGAAAAAGGAATGTAAAATGGCTAGCAAAACTTCCATAAACTCAAAACAAATGATGGAAACATAATGTTGAGATTCACGGGTAAGTTATTTTTAAAAAAATCTCACATCGGAGAATTGGTGTGGCTTTAAATAATTTATATTTTTTTTAATTAGCTCACAACGCATTGGATTAAGCTCTCGAGTAAATGCGTGGATACGTTGATGCTCATTGGTTGCTACATGAAATGGCAGACTGGGTCCGTAGTAGATTTTGGGAAGTTAAGACGAGGAGATTGCAAATGTCATCATTAACTCTTAACCACTTTGCTGAATTATATTTAAATATTGATGCGAAAGAAATTATCTATTTGAAGGTGGACACAAAATTTGATGGGACAATTACCAAAAAAATCCTAAATCTATTGCAATTGTGCCAATTCAGTCATAAACCTTTTTTTTTCCGATTCAGTCCTAAACCTTTTGTAATTGTGCCAATTTAGTTCATCCGACCAATTTTGGCCGGCCGGTGCTGACGTGGATTCCATTCGACGACCTAATATTTTAGTAATTTTTTGATTTTTGATTTTTGATTTTAATTTTCCTTTTTTTCCTTCTTTCTTTCCTCCCGTCTCCTTCCTCTGGCCGGCTAGCAAGTCGGCCTCGCCTGATGCCGACAAGGGCGACTTCACCGTCGCTGGGCCAGCGTTGCCTCACCCAACATGGCCTGGCCCAACGACGGCGAGGTCGAGCCTCACTAGCCTGGTCGCCGGCGACTGGCTAGAGGAAGGAGATGGAAGGAAAGAAAGAAGGAAAAAAAGAATAAAATAATAAAATATTAGGACGCCAGGAGACCGGCGCCGTCTAGAGTCCACGTCAGCGCTGTCCGGCCAAAATTGGTCGGATGGACTAAATTGACACAATTGCAAAAGGTTTAGGACTGAATTAGCATAATTACAATAGGTTTAGGACCTTTTTAGTAATTTTCCCAGAATTCGACAGTCATCTTTAGTATGAAAACTAGCTCTCAGCGCACGCGATTGCTTTTGTGTATTTTGAGAAATATTAGATGAACGGATAGCTGTCCTACCTTAGGAAAGATTAATCGATTGAATCGGAGCAAACCCGATAAGCGAGATCTTTATAGGAAAAGATAAATTGATATTAGGCATGACCTAAAGCAGATTATACACATCTCCAATCATTTACAAAAATCGAGAAATCATCAGCGCTAGCAAAAAAAGATAATGGGCTACTTGGTACTAATTGTATTGCGATCCAATTCTGTTAACAAGTATGATAACCAAAAAGAAAGCAAAAGGACAACGTTTCTGGAAAAGTAAATAAGCAATCACTATATAAGAATATGGTGCGGCCCAGATCGAATCAGACCGAAACCAGTTGATTTATGAACCGACGGTTCACAACTGGTATCGGAACCGGAGTTCACCTTGAAACCGATCACTCCTGTAGGTTGTTTTTGGTGGGCATACAAGGATGCGATTTGGGTATACACAAGGCTCGCTTCACTGGACAGCCTCAGCGCTTTCGTCTTGAGAAGATCTCTGCCTAGAATGTTTCCCTTGGATCCTTTCTTACCTCGAACTCCTTGTGCGGTTCTGCGATTTGCTAAGATTTGTGTAATAAGTTGCGTTTTATTCCCAGCATTCAGGAGGAAATCTCTCTCTCTCTCTCTCTCTCTCACCAATTACACAGAAATTGACACACAAAGAATGCAAGTATATACAAATAGTAGAGTATTTCGAATATACACAAGGTCTAACATAGAAATACGTAGCACCGCTAAGTATGTCGACACTCCCATTGAAGGGTTGCACGGCTGGAATTAACTTTGTCAGGAAGCAGTCGAGGGCAGCACTCTATCGTATACTGCTAGACTATTTTCATATTTCTTACTCATCTCCACCAACAAAATGAACGGGGGAGAGGAAAAATGTGATCTTGCTCATTATCTTGTTAACCAACCATGGCTAATCGCAATGAAGTAATGAACACCCTTTCTCTGTAGAAAAAAACACAATGCACAAGTCATGGATGATTCTCTAGAAAAGGAAAACCGACAGACAGAATCTAGAAGCATTGGCAGGATAACTTACTGAATACAATGTCAATCTCTCTGGGAGAAGTTCTGCGGTGTACTGCTTGCGAAAGCCAACCAGACGGCAGTCCCGGTCAAGTAAAAGAAGATTGAAGGAACAAATAATGACATCTGCGTAATGCAATCCCTAATTAGAAAGATGCACTTAAAAAAAAGAAAAAAAGAGAAGATGTTGAACTGTAATATTTGCGGTGAATGACAGTGAACTTACGCTCCACGAGTGAGTTAAATCAAGGAGGTAACCAGTGAGGGCAACCCCTACGATGCCTGGTATGGCCCCAACAGTATTTGTTATACCCTGAAAAAAGTTTGCAGACCATTCGTCAGACAATACAGTATGGATTTTTTTTTTTTTTGGTCAAACAATACAGTATGGTTTAAGTGGACATTTTCAAACCCATTTCGATATTGTAGAAGTATATCTGTCGAATGCTGAGTCATTTGATTTTAGAGCAACGGATCTAAATAAGATCGCAGGTTCAGGCGCTTAGAAGCAGAACAAGAAATGATAGGCCTCCAATAAGAAGTTGACTAAGTTTTGTAAGCTCCCAAAATTTATCACATGGAACCCGCACTAACTGAAATACAGCGGGTTCTGTAGCACCATTTGATGCCCACGTTTAATAGGAGCTTTGGACTCGAAGTTCATATGAAAAGCATTCTACAGGAGCTTACCAAGAGTATACTTGCGTATTCTGGCGACATATCTTGATGTGTACAATAAAGACCTGACAAACACAATCAACTTATCATAATTCTGAAAACAACGGAGAGAATGAAATAGTGATTCTCTTTCATATTGATGGCAAATAAGGATTCACTATAGCTGAAGTACTGTGCAGAATTTGGTACCTGACAAGGCAAAGCTTGAGAGTGCTAATCCTCCGGTGAGGATTCCTACAACTTCCCAAGGTTCCAATCCTAGATCTATTGATGAAAGGGTCATACAAACTGCTGGAGATAAAAAGGCAATTGTTTGGCAAATCTTTCGCACCTGAACACCCAAAGCAATCAACATCGAAGATTATATCTGTAGCATGTCCATCCAAGAAAACCGGTGTGCATTTTGCCAAGTTGTACCATTTCCAATTATTTCATATAAGGATCGGCATAGTAGAACAACAAATACCTTAGTTGTTTCCATTCCATTGGCAATTAAATTGTCTGCACATTGTGATGCAACGCCAGTCACGAGAACGGAAGCCAGTGGAGGAAGAATTGAGACCTAAATTAGATTGTGCGGACTATATGAGTGGGTGATAATCCAATTTTCACAATCGAAAGCAACATCAACCGAAGAAAATTTGTCGAAGACATCAAAACGGAATAGTCAGGGCAGTAGATACTTTCCCCTGAAAGACTTAGTCAATGGTATTGAGACATGAATATTCTGACTTACCCATGCAGCTTCTGTTAAATTTAGGTTCAGCTCCTCGCTGCAACGTAAATATACATTTAGTTTGACCAGTGTAACCAGAATCGAATGTTGTATGAACGCATATAATCATCATCCTGGAGGTGATCATTAATTTGATAAAAACTTTTCAGACAGCAATTAGAAGCTTAACAAGTATGTTTTCTCAATTCAGCAGATCCAACAAATAATAGAACTCAATGCAAGAGCTGGAACACCTACTTTAATTGAGAGTCTACATGGTGTTTTTCTCAGACCTTGAGAAATTTGCAGGAAGCAACTAGGTTTATTCCAAGTTAGATCATGTTAACCTTGAAGCTTCGTAATTGGAAAGGCAATCTTGCTTTTTGATTTGCATTTAACAATTTTGAGTTCTAAGGCTAATCCCTAAGCTACTTGGCTGCTATTAAGAAGAAAGTCTACAATTCTACATAATGATACCCAGTGAACACATTGCATATTTCTACAGACACTAATAATTGGTAAGTCATTCGCAGATTCAGGCCAAGAAGAGTAATGTGGGTACATGCTACCCTAACTTGAAGCCTGCATTAAAGTTAGTAGTACAAGATTGACGATGCTATACCTAAAATACGTAGGAAGCCAAGAGAGGCAGGTATAGTGTCCCCAACTTCCACAAAAATGAACATATATCATTGCCCAAACCGCTTGATTCTCAAAAAATGCCTTCCAGGGTACATCCTATACAAGAACAATCATAAGTAGCCAGTTCCGTCAGATTAAAAAGATAGAAAAGATGATAGTTTTGATCATTAGATAATGGAAGTATATGACATGAGAGAGTAAAAAAGACTTTAATGCTCATTATTAGAAGATTGAAATAAAAATGAGGATATTGTTCGCATTATCAATGTTATCGTGAGCAGATGAAGCCGGCTATATGCATCTAGGATGGCTTTATTGTTTTGGTTTTCCTGTGCATTTGATAGGTGCGACTTTCTGTTTAATTTCTATAGACCTCATAAAAGCAAATGGATCTTCCACAGAAAAAGTGATACAAGTGCCATTCAACTGAGTTTCTAAAAAAGATTACCTTCAAATTGTCAGTCAAACTACTTAGAGAAGTTGTCATTGAATTATTTGTAGAGATATCGTCTGACCCTGTCAAATAGAAGAAACATGATCACATGCTAAACCAAATATAAAGCTCCAAATTCAGCAGCCACACTGACTTAAAACTACGAATCATCTAATTGTAATGCTCAGAAGAATAGCAACCATGACACATGGAAGGGAATCGTATCCCCAATTTTTTTAAAATAAGTGGAGAATGAAAACTTCTCCCAGCAAGACAGTCCAAAGAATGATGAAATCTTAACTCATTCCTCGAGGAGCTAATAATAGCAAAATATTCATAACTGTGAAGTCAAGCAAAATGAGGAAATTCTTTGGAAAGTTATGACTAACAAAAACCTGCCGTGTCACTAGGAAGAACAGGGTGTATCACAAGGCGCATATAAGACTATGGAAAGTGCCTAGCCCGATTTGCCTAAGTGACGAGGCATTGCAAATCGCATTGATGTGACTTGTGATTCATCTTGCACAATTTGCAGTCTTGCTTTGTCAGCTGCTATCTAAATAATTTTTTAGTAGCTGATCTCTATCAACAGAAGAAAGAAAAGGACTGGAACAGGTAAGGTGTGATAAAGGGGAGGAAAGAGATGAAGCAAAGGGATTTTAATATATTGTGCCATGCCTGTCATTCCATCAAATATTTATATGACCAGACAAATTAAAGTAGTTATCAACAATGCATAAAGCATATTCCAGCCTTTTCGGTACTTATAGAACCTAAAACAAGTTTACTCTCATAAAGTAGTCAAGCAACATGAAAAGGAACTGAACTCACGTGATATTGATCTGGAAGCAGTTGAATCTTCTCTCTCTTCTTTAATTAGCCGAAAACCTATAAACCTTCAAATTCCATATAACCAAAAGTAAAAAGGCACAACTCTGTCAGATCTTCAAGAAGAAAGGACATAACATAAAAATACTTCTAGACTAGCATACAACGTACTAATTAGCATGAATAAGGAGGTCAATCAAAACTACCAAAATGTTCTTTCAGCATTCAAACCTGCTAATATTGGGGAAGAAAGGGCAAAATAAATTTCTCAAAGTAGAAAGCAGAAGAGTTGGAGTAAGTTTCAATAGCTACTTACCAACCTATCCCCAAAAGACTAAAAAAGTAGAAAACGGATTCCCAACCAAAGTTTTGGATCAGGGGAGGAGCCAAAAGAAGCCTGCAAAATTGTTCAAGCATAAGTTTCAATAATCAAAGTATCTCATATAGGATAGACAAAACTCACCACAATAATCAGTTTCTCATAATCCTTGTAAAATGATATAACCTAGACTTCTTGTCACACTTACATGCAGACTGAAACATTAATCTTGAACATCAATATGGTACGAATACGAATTGGCAGCTTTAGTTCAGAACTTCATTTACAACTCAATTTATTGTACTACTTGGAGATATATGTGCTATTGACAGACTTTAGCTCCACAACCGACCATTTATTGGTTGCAAGCGATGCTATTGCTCAAAGTGGTAATTAACAAGAACAACAAAAATCATTAAATAACTCGAGAGTAAACCTGCTTGAACTTGAAATAATTGAAGAAAAAAACAAAATAGGATGCCAAAGCCCTAATCTTTCAATAAATTAGGGCTTCCAGGTCAAGTCATCTGTATAAGCATTGCAAGATTCTCTCTTGCTTTTCTTCATCTCTTAGGTCCACGAGATGATTAGACAGCCATAGACATATGAAGGTAAAAAAATTTGGGCATTGCCAGAAGTCAACACAAATTAGAGAAATCAATGACAGGCTGCCATGAGGTTACAAGTGATCAGTTAGTAGGATCTATGATTCCTTCAGCGTGGTGGATAATGAAGCACCACCATGACTTTGCATCATCTAATCAACAATTAACCCTTGATTTAATAACTAGAAAGAGCTGGAAAAAAAGCATTTTGGCGCTCCTACTCCTTCAACGTTATGAGTCTGATGTAGGAACTGATTAGCTTAGCAATCACGTCATTGCAAAGATAAGAAACTCAGCCAAGCATCACCCTCCAATTACATACCCTGTAACACTGCCTACACTTAGACCACCGAAAACAAATGCTACTGCTCGAGAGCGCTCTTCCAATGGTATTGACCTGCACAGTTATTTAAAAAGTATAGATGTTAAAGAACAAGAAGAGCATTCATTAAGAGAAATGTACCTCCCTTATCAAATGATATTTTAACTAGATCAAAATGCAAGGACACTCAAAAACCGCTGCATCAAAACACCAAATCAGCAAACCCTGCATTCTTCCTGATGAATACAATTGGATCACTCAAAGAAAAACTGGACATAAAGCGACTACTTTTTTTTGGCCACCAAAAGCCAATGATTAAGCCGTGAATCAATTCTTATAAACAGAGCAATGAAACTGAACGGATCAGCCAGCCGGAAAAGCTTCAGTGCAAAGAACCAAAATGCAAAAAATGTATGATGACTTCCCACTAAGTGAATTCACTAATATTTTTAGATAGGTCCATGGATCTAATCTCTTAAAAGCGCGTCTTTTCAATTATAGTCTCTTTTTTCTTTTCACTATATTCCCATCAAATTAGTCTGTTCAATCTAATTAGGAGACAAGTAGGTCCTGGTTTACATGCAGGTGTCTCTATTGAGCAGTGTTTGGTGAGAGGTGAGGAGATATTTATTTTCACACATTTTCTGTCCGTTTTCACATTTTAAGGATCAATTGACTTCATGCAACTAAAAAAACAGGGTTATACATGCCTGGCAATAAGATCAGTCGCTGCAGATGGGGAAACACCTTCGCCAATTCCAACCTACAGGTGAAAAGTGGAAGATGGTCATCATTGTAATTGAAAACATACCTACAAACAAAAAGTATATACTGAAAACATAACAAAAGTCATTGCATACAAAATCAAACGAAGATGCCACCTATGAGAGCAGAACTAGTTTTCAAAGAATCATATTAAGCACAGCAATTAAAATGCAAGGAAATAACTAAACTTGCGAAAGCCATACCCCAGAAGCCAAAACTGAAAGTAAGATCATTATGACTTGCATACCAAAATTCTAGATAAGACTAATCCAGGCATGAATCCTGCAAGAACAGGAACAAGTGCTGTTGACAATGACCAAGCCAATACCCCAATCTCAAGAACTTTACTGCACAATTAAAGAAAAAGTTAAACACTATTAACAGGTAAGGATGGTGCATCGTTGCGTAAGTTGGGACCGACAAGAATAGAATTCCGCCATCTCACTCACTGGGGATCTACAAAATAGCCTCTATCAAAGCTTCACTATCACTTGCATACAAAAGCCGATGAAGTTAATTATGCTGATAGGGCTTGAGGAAACATATTTCAAAATATGAGAACAAAGTTGAACCCAGCAAGCAAGTCAGCCAAAGAGAGCCACAAAAACAAGAGGTGGGAAGGCAGCAGCTATAAGGAAAAGAAGTCGAAAATATGTCTCAGTTAGACATGAGCTCATGTCTGCACTTACTTTCATTAGTTGTCAATCTATTGGTAAAACTAGTTAAATGAAAAATGAACAGTTGTTCACTCAAAATGCACCAATTAGAAGGCAAAGTTGATCTGGGTATGAGCACGCAGAGCTAGCAGAATTAAACTTTAGTTGACACTTACGGCACCATTGCAATCCATCCTTCTCTTCCATAAGGAGATTTAGTCAGGTCTATTACCTGATGGGAGCAGGGAAGGCACAATCAAGTGCCTCAGCCAACTTCAATGATAATTGAATTGCAATGCTCCCCCAGATTGGATGTATTTTAAAATAGCACAAGTCTTTAGGGAGTTACCATTCATTTGTAAGTTATCTGTTCTTTTTTTATATTTCCCGGATGAAAACACGCCCAATGATTCGGTGATGAAATGAACATGACTTGATCAAAATTAACCCGATTCGAGCAAGGCATCAAGAACTAACCGCCCACCAAATATCTTTGCAAGCCAACCTCCTGGCAACTGGCTCAATGCGTACCCCCAAAAGAATGATGACTGCACCAACCCAGCGACCGAAGAATTCCACCCGAACTGGTGCGACATTGGAATTATAGCAACGCTCAAATTCACCTGCCACAGCATTCAAACAAAAAGAGGGAACTTTTGTCTCAAAAGGAAACTTCAATATCATGACCAAGTAAGAGCTGATGATCAAACACTGACCTTATCCATGTTGCAAATGACGAAAGCGAGAGAAGTAGTGCCAATGAGCTTATATCTCTGCGGCATATTCTTCCACGGAGGCCATCTCCAATCAAAACCCACTGCTCCTTCCTCCCTTTCATCTCCCAACGTGCCATCGAAACCAGAAACCAGCTTAGTCTTTTCCAACCCATCGACCCGAAGTCCTCCCCCGGCGACGACCCCATTGGACCTCTCGCTCTCTTTCACGTCCTCCCTCTCTTTGATGCTGGAAAAGACTCTAGCTTTGGCATTGTTTCTCGACGCGAAGCGACTCAGTCGCCGGGCTCTAAACAAATTGGGCAAGGTTGAGCTTCGGGTGCTCGCGTACTGCGGGCGGAAGCAGAGGTTATCAGCTCTGAGTGAACATCTCGCCATGGATGGTATACCTTACTTCAAGAAAAGGCGCGAACAATGGCAAGTCTGAACTGAACTCCAAAAGGCAGAAGAATCGGAAAGGATCGGGCTTTCCTTTTTCCGTTCACGTTTGTGCTTGGAATTGGTCAGGGAAAGCAGGAGAAGGTGGAGAGACGAGTTTAGAGGGCGTGGCATTTTGCCTGTGACTTTGAGAGGAGTTTGAGGCGGCCACGGAAGATCAAGATTGTGGCTCTAATTAACTTGGAAGCTTCAGTATAATATTCAATTATTTATTCTTCTTTTTTTTGCTAAATCTTCTTACATCATATTCGTTACAGAATCCGTGCAATAATTTGTAACTAGCTTCAAAATAATCCATTATTATTTATTTACATGAAATCTTAAAAATAAAAATGGATTAGTTGCTGCTAATCATGTGTACATTCTCGTTTTTTACATTGAATTTGACTGATTAAATAGACTATAATGATGCTCCACAGGATCTCTCGTTTTGTCCACAACCTGAGTAATAATACATCAATATATTTGCCTACTGAGGAATCAATGATGCATTACAGATACTAACAAAGTACCCGACAAAAGATGTTGTTCACAGGTTTAATGTACACACAACATAATGGACGGTACGTTTCTAAATGCTCACTAGAGATAAATCACATCAATTTTCCATTCTCACATTCTAAGATCTCGAATTTTGTATTGATTAATTGAAAGTTTGGAACATAAATCCGTTTGGCAGCGCGACTTCGTTTTTCTATTTCGGGGATAAATTTTTGGCCTAGAAATAGGTTTGAAACAGGAATGAGAAGTAGAAATTTTCTAATTTTTTATTTTTGGAACAGAAACATGAATAAGAATTCTTTTCATTGCTCACTCCTTCTCTCTCGCGTGCGGTCTCCCTCTCGCTCGCGTCCCTGCTGCCGATCTCCGGTCGCCGGTTGCCGACCGCCGATCTTCTGTCCTCGATCGCCGTCGCTGGCTGCTAGTCCCTGGTCGCCTCTTTGCATCCATGCCGTCGGCCACCATTTGCCATCCGCTCATCGCCGATCGTCAGTCGTCGACCTTCCATCGCCGGTTTCCATCCGCCGGCAGCCGACCGTCGGTTGTCATTCGTTGGCCGCCAGTCTTCGATCCCCGGTCGCTGGCCGCCGATCACCTCTCTCGCATCCATGCCGTTGGCCACTATTCGCCATCTGCCCGCCGCCGGCTGCCTGTCCTTCGCCGATTTCCATCCGCCGGCCGTCGACCATCAGTTGTCATTGGTCGGCCACCGTTCGCCGACCACCGATCTCCAATCCCAGGCTGTCGTTCGTCCACCACAGATCTCCATCTACCCGTTGCAATCCAGCGATCGCTGGCCATCGGTCTCCGGTTCGCCATCTGCTGGTTGCCCAGTCGTAGAAATTTTACGATGTTATCATACGAATTTCTATTCCGGGAACAGAATTTTTGTGTCATTATCAAAAGCGTGTTTCTGCTCATAAACTCGTTCAAGGAATAGAAATAGAAAAATCTATTTCTAGCTAGAAACAGAGCCTGAGAAGAGAATGATTGCCATTCGCACCAGGCTTACCAGCTAATGTGACATGACGCATACATCGAAGCAGAAAAATTTATTCATTTACTCATAAAATTGAGGAATGAGGGATGAAATTTAAACGTGTTTGGTGTTTATATATAAACAACAAGAAACGCAGAGAGAGAGAGAGAGAGAGAGCGTATATAACAATGCTTTTGCATCATATGTTGATTTACGTATTTGTCGAAAATAAAGCAAGATAAGCGGAAGTGTCCAAATTACTCACTTAGCTCCCTTTCATAGTTTTCTTCCACAGGCATAGAAAGGGAAATAATCCATCTTGAGTCCATTTCCTGATTATAAATACCAGCCATGCGATCTGTGTCGCCCGCACCTCCTAAGCTGCATACTCATTAAATTTGTACAATGGTTAGAATCAAAGAACCCTCAAGTTTGTCATCCTTGTCCCAAAATGTTCAAAAGTTGTCCATCGATGCCAAGGAACAACCTCCTAGATATTTCGTCAAAGGAGGCAGAGTCGGTCCGGTCGAATCTTTTCCCATAGCTCGAATACCAGTCGTTGATCTGAGTCTACTGCGCTCAGTGTCCTCGACGTGTTCTGGAAAAGAACAGCAGGACGAGCTAGAAAAACTAAAGTCTGCTTTCGCCACCCTATAACAAGAAGAAAAAGAGTTCCATGACCAAAATATTTTTAATTGTTCTTGTAGAAATGCAATATTCTTGTTTCTCAAAGAAGGTAAGAACATTAAGAAGTTGGAATTCTGTTCTCTTAGGCAATAGGACATGGTATTCCAACCACGTTCATAGAAAAGGTCTGCATGATCACGAAGGAGTTCTTCGCACTTCCAGTGGAAGAGAAGCAAAAGTATGCTCGAGATCCCGCTGATCTCCAACGATATGGGACCGACCCTATACTTTCTGATGAGCAAGTTCTTGACTGGTCTAAACGTTTATTCCTCAGCCTACTTCCACTAGATTCAAGGAAGCTCAAACTTTGGCCTGAAACTCCAGAAGAATTCAGGTGCTTTCCTTTGTGTCTGTTGTTATATCATCTTTTTCTATTTCGATTTCTCATCTCATGCCAATACATGTACCCGTGTGGACAGGAGCGAAACTATTTGGTACAAAGTACATGAGATTAAAATATTATTTGCAGCAAGCTTTGGACTTGTTGATGCATAGTTTGATTAGATTGCAGAGAACTTCTTGCCATATATTTCAAAGAAGTGAAATCAGTAATAGATCTTCTCCAGAAGGCCATGGCCAGGTCCTTAGATTTGGAAGAGAATTGCTTCTCGGAAAAGTATGGAAACCGAGCATTCATGGCAGCGAGATTTAACCATTACCCTCCATGCTCGAGACCTGATTTAGTACTCGGTGCAAAGGCTCACTCAGATGGTTCAGGAATCACAGTTCTTTTGCAAGATGAGGAAGTGGAAGGCCTTCAGATACTCAAAGATTATCAATGGTTCAGAGTTCCAATAGTTCCTGATGCATCCATTATCAACGTAGGCGATCAGATGCAGGTAAACTATAAAAAGTAGAGTCTGGGCGGATATAGATCCGAAAGCACTGGTACGAGGTAATCCAAGAAGGCGACAACTTTGTCATTCTTGTGATCAACTTGACCATTTAGCAACAATAGCTACTAGGTAAGGTGTTTTGATTGAAAAAGTTGATTCTTTGCTACAATTGGCATCACCAGTGAAACTGAAATGGGCAAATCAGTGAATTGCAGAAATGAGAATTACTGATAGACAGCCCCCGTGCAATTATTAAAAGTTTTATAATTGATGTTTTCAAAGAGCAAGAGGACAAATTGTAAGCCTATTTGTTACTTTTACGTTGGAAGACCACTTTGTCATTAGATTTAAGTTCTCTACTCTGGCATTGGCGAAATCACCATTCACATTGGAGTAGACTTTGAGCCATCCATCAGTAATCAGTGCAATCTTTACAATAATCTGATGATAAGAATTTATCCATTGTTAATGGAAAATTCATCTTTCGACAGCAGAGCTAGTACACTTGACATGTTTGCATCTGTTGTCTGTGACTCATTCGGAAATGGCGAGGGACTATAATCTTGGCTTAATGATGCATCTCAGATAATGAGTAATGGGATCTTCAAGAGTCCATTGCACAGGGTAACCGCGAATGCACTAAATGAAAGGATATCAGTAGCAATGTTTTATCTGCCTGATACCGAAACTGAGATCGAGCCAGATGAAGGGTTGATAAGTGAAGAAAGGCCACAAATGTACAGGAAGCTCAAGAATTATGCAGCCATCAACTTTGAGTGCTTCCAGAGTGGGAAAATAGCACTTGACACAGTCAGACTATGATGTCCAGCCATTTTCTGTGTCTTGTCCATCAAAGGATGTCCTGTCTTTTATATCTGAAAGAGCTTATCATGTGTTTTTCCAAAAAAATCCTTCAATAAGAACCTTATACTCTCTCTCTCACACACACTAGACATTAAGCCATTTGTAAATTTCCATTTTACGTATGTAATCGGAGATTACTACTATTATTGCAAAGAAAATCTTATGATCTTCCCTCAGTTTGTTGATCTGCTTCTTTTCTCCGAAGTACAAAGTCTACTTGTAGTATCATACTAACACAGATTCTCCTAAGACCTTCCATAACTATGAAATTTTACAATGTGATGCTGCAAATTACCAGATATCAGCACGCATAGCCAGTTGACTGCTGTAACTTTGTATACTGCACTTGATTGTTTTAGTTATTCAACAAAGTCTACTTGCAGTGTCGTACATCTTGTTTCCTTTCTTGGGTATTTGTTTCCCGTTCTCGTCACTAAAATGTACTCTTTCGAAATGCCAATTTCACGTTGGCCAAGACCCAGAAAAGAACACCAGATTCACAGTCCGGTCAAACGTTTCTCCAGTTCATGGTCTTAAGGTTCCACCCGTGAACTGGAGAAACGTCCAAAGTGGTCCTACTTGTGCAAGCTTTAAGAGAAAAGTTAGCAAAAAATAAAACCCCAAACTGGTTTTAAAGTTGGAGAAAAATGTGCAAATCGTCTCATTGTCGTGACCTGCCTTTTCTCCTCCCGATGGTCAAGCGGGTTTAGACGTATTGCCTATCAGTCTAGGCGCCGACTCTTTCAAGTCCTACCTCGCGTGACATTGGATTTCGTTTTCATGATTAGCAACCTAAATCATTACTAGGAGTCACCACTAGCCTTTTGGGATTGGTTAGAAAACAATCGAAACACAGAAGTGTTATCTCGATTCCTACGCAACCAGAGTTGATTACACATTCTGCTTATCGATCACAGCTTACAGGCCAGTGCTAAATGATCGTGCATAATGATTTTTCTATCATTTTCATGCAACTATCTACTTAATTCTTACCCTTCCGACCAAAAAAAAAAAAAAAATCTTACTCTAGCACCTAGGAAAGCAATTAACATGCAATTTATCGAAATACAAAACTGTAACTAAACACTCAAGTATTTAAAGCGGATACCTACCGACTGGAAAGTAAACATGCTAACCAATAAATATATGTTACAATTCTAAATACCGAACCCGAGACATGATCAGGTGTACAACAAATCAAGCCGAACTGGACATCGGTCAATTGCCATCGCGAAGTAAGAGCCTAAAAATTCTAATTAGGCTTAAGATGCAATAAAAATCATTTTTCAAATTTTTCTCAAATTTTTTTTTAAAATTTCTGATTTTTTAATACATTTTCGAGCATTTTTTAATGAAAAACGCCAAAACAGCACCGTTTAGCTGTGGGGCAGAACGGCGCCGTTTGGCGCTGCAACGGGGGACCCAGAACGGCGACGTTCTGGGGTGCGCGTGCGCGTGCGCCAACCCAGAACGACGTCGTTCTGAGGTGTCGGTGGCCCGGTCCGACCCGACCTCCCGACCCGGCTCTGGCACGAAACAACGTCGTTTCTCGATCGCTCCTCCTGCGCACCAAGACGGCACCGTTTTGGTCCCTTGTCCGCGGTTCAAGCTCCGATCCGGACCCGAGACCCGACTCCAGCCCAGCTTTAGAACAAAACGCCGCCGTTTTCGGGGTCACTACCCGTGGACCTGGCTTCGACCCGAACCCGAGCCGACTCAGTTCAAATCGAGCCCCTCCTTGCCACAGAGCCTCATCGGAGCTCCGGCGACCCTCCGATCGACCAACTGAAGGGTGCCACGAGTTTCGCTGGCCCTCCGCCACCCCTGAAGATCTCCGATAACTGGCCACCACCTGCCGGGGACTCAGCTTACCTCCCGAGACCCCTCTCTACTTAAACCGTGACTCACCGAAGACCGTCGACCAAACAAACGACCAAATTGGCCTTCGATGGACCACAACCCAGCAGTGCAACAAACAAACAAGTAAACGAAGCAACAAGGGTTGCCCGCGCGGATCCGGGTCAACCCGGCCCGATCCATTTATTATTATTATTATTATTATTATTATTATTATTATATTTAAATATCTAATTCCTATTTTCCTAAATTTGCAATAAAATAAGAAGAAGGCAAATTCCAATTCTAACCTTTTCCTATTTTAAGCTTTTAAAAGAAAAATAAATTAAATTTTACGGGACCGACAAAATTAGGTGTCGACTCTCATAAAACTATTTTTATTAATAAAAAAAATCCCAAACTGGTCCCTACTTGTACAAAGTGGAAGCCAGGGTAGATTCATTTTTCCAATTTCAAGATCTCGTTTTGTTTTTCCTTGTGCTTCTTCTTGATTAAGAATTGAAGCAGAAGAAAACTCCAGTTCCATACTTTGCAGTTTAGAATGTCGGTGTGCCTATTTGATGAGCTCCAGAAGATCACAAGTATTACGACACTTGGCCTGTTTGGTTCAGTATTTGGTCAAGGGACTTTGGGAAAATGCAAATACCTTTGAGCTAAAGGGGTTTGGTGAAATGTAAATACTGTTTAGTAAACTGTAATTGAAAAGTGCATTTGGATGCAACTTTGGGGAAAATGCTTTTTGGTAAACTTTTAATATTTGGTGTCCCAATTTAATATTTTTAACTTTAATTTGTTTAAAATTAGGAAAAAAAAACTATCCGATGGCCGGCAACAGGCGACGGCGGTGGCCGGCGGCGGCGGAGGAAGGAGGAAGAAGGAGAAAAAAAGATAAAAATAAAATAAAAAATTGTAGTTGCATTTCGGAAATGCAACTTCCCAAAGTACCTCCGAATGTACTTTGGGCTAAAGGCCTTTGGAGAGCATTTGAGATGCAATTGCATCTCTCCAAAGTGAGTCAAAAAATTAGCCAAACAACATTTGCATTTAGTCAAAGGACTTTAAAGCCCCAAAGCTCATTTGAAATGCTGAACCAAACAGGGCCACCGATCAAAAACGTAATTAAGACTCTTAATTTAAGAGAAAGCTAAGTTGATGATACTACCACCTATAACTGATTTCATTTGTCAAGCCAAAAAAATGTAATTTATAGTTCGCTGACCTCGTCGAGCGATCTCTTAGGTGTCATGCTCGAGGCCGTCGCTTTGTCGCTGAACTGCTTGCTAGATCAGGTTGGAGAGCCGGGGGAAGATGTCCGCGACATTTAATTATTATCCTAGATGTCCAGGACCTGATCTGGTCTATGGTTTCGAACCGCTTGCCGATGGATCAACAGTCACCATTGTCCTGCCTGATGAGGAAGTGGAAGGCCTGCAGTTCCTGAAAGATGATCAGTGGATCCCAGTCTCCACCGTTCCTGAGGCACTTACTCAGTAGCAGAGGAGATATAAGGGAGGTCAGTCTTAAAAGTAGAAGTATCTTGCATCTACATAGTAGTTACGAGTTTAAAATTTCTGAAGTTGGCCTAAAGGAAGATCGAAATTGCGAGACAAATTCGGTATGTGCGATGCAGATAATGAGCAATGGGATTCTCAAGAGCCCTATGCATGAAGGGATTTATCGTACACCGAATCAGAATGATCACCCAGAAATCAAAGAAAATTGGACGACACACGAGATTACCCAGGTTCACCCCAGAATAGGGCTACGTCCTGCAAAGAGACTTCACTATATTTTCGGTTTACAGCTACTCAACTCGTTACAATGATTAGAAAAACGAACAAAATATATATGCCCCAAACGGGTCCAAAAACCTAAACCTATACGAAACCTCTTAATCTCACACCATACAGGCCAGCTTAAATAAAAGCCCAAACCCGTTGAGGTTTCGGGGGCGCTGCCCCCAAACGCCCGTCCGCTCACCAGCGAGCGGGACAGTCGTCCGCTGACCTGGCAGCGGAACCCCCGTCGGGAGGCGCTGCCCCCGAACCCCTGCCCGCTGACCGGGCAGCGGGGCACCCGTGTCGGGGGCGCTGCCCCCGAACCTTCGCATTCCGCGCGCAGGGGTCACATGTCGTCGGATAACACTTCAGTTTCCCTAAGCTCACGTGGGTGTACCCGATGTGAGAAACAAGGGTCCCCGAAGTATTCGCCAACTCCAACAATGCAAAGGGTGGTGACAAACACCGCAAGCGATAGTATCTTGGTTGCGGTATTTTGCTATCCAGAGGAAGAGAAGGAGATCGGACCGGCTGAGGGGCTGATCGACGAGGAAACACCGAGATTGTACAAGAAAGTATGATGTACAGGCCATGCCCCCATAAAGATGGTCAATATTTAACCTACACAAAAACATGTGAGCACCATAAAGGTTAGGTTAAAGGGATGTTCTAAGCACACACAGAGGGGTCAATGAGCACAACAGAATCAGTAATAAAGAAAAGTCTTCAAACCTCTGTATCAAAATGTAGAAACCATCTCATCTTCTGTGCTGGACTAAGCCTTAATTACTGTTTTGCCATATTTCCACTAAGTGAGCAGTGAAACTTGGGTTTTTCCAAGAAACTCCCAGATCCCATCTGAGAAAGAGGAGAAGAAACAATGGACACTTACAATCTTTTTGTCTCCACCCACTTTGTTTGGTCAGAGTAATTTAACCCATTGCTCTGGCCCTCATATCTATGCATGTTTTCCTCTTTTCTTTGGACCTTTAGCTCCTATTTTCAAGATCAGCATCTTTTGGAATGAAGCAATCAAGTTCATACCAGAGACAGAGAAATATGAATAGAAACATCAGAGACAAAGAATTATAATTATTTTATTGATAACTAAGAGAAGTTGACTTGGATATGCACAAAGAAAGAAAACAAAGCTCATCTGCAACCTTTTTCTGCCCTAGTCACCAATCCACACTGGATCTGAATGTTAACAAGCGTACAAGCAAATCTTTGGTTTTGCATCCTCTGTCATTGACATGGCTCAGCCTGCTCCTCCTCCTCTTCCTCCTGCACAATCTGAATCTGTTCAGGAACTTATCTTGGATGGCGGAACAGTACCAGAGAGGTATGCTTATAAAGATGACAAAAGTGCAGGCTTTGATGAATCTCTTCCTCTGATGGATGTTCCAGTCATCGATCTTGGCCTTCTCACGCCTTCATCCTCATCATCAGCCGGAGAGGAATTGATTAAACTCCGTTCGGCTCTCGCTTGTTGGGGATGCTTTCAGGTCTGATCTTATCATCAAACAACTCTTTCTTTCATTTACTAGCTTACAATATTGCCACTTTATGCCCTCTTGATTCCAGTTCAATAGATGTTACTTAATAGATCTAAGTAAGAATGTTAGAAGCAGAGCTACCTATGATAGCAAAACGCTTGCTTAATGTAGAGATTCCTTGATTTGCTTAAGATCGCATCTATGGCGTAAAAGCGGCTAACATTGCATTTCATTTGCAAATTCATTAGTTCTTCACAGCAGAATCTGGAGTTACCGAAGTCTCTGTTGATATTACTGTTCTTAATGGAGCAATCCATATTTTGACTTCCTTCGACGTTCCTGTCTTAGGCAACAAATCATGGGATCAGCTGCTCATTTATAGATCAAGTGCGCGAACTAACCCAACAATTTTTTGCGCTTCCAAAAGAGGAGAAGGAGAAATGCGCTAGAGCGCCTGATGGTATGGAAGGCTATGGAAATGACATGGTTTTGTCGGAGCAACAGGTAATCGACTGGAATGACCGCTTGTACATCATCATATCCCCTGAAGATCAGCGCAAGCTTGAAGTTTGGCCTGAAAAACCTGAAACTTTCAGGTAATTAGACAAGATAGCTGCTTCATATTCAATTTTGCAGATCAGAAGGGACAGGTGGGACAGTTAGTTTTGCTTGGTAAGAGGGATTCTAATGTGTGATCTTCGCATCTGATATGTTAGGAATGGACTAATTTGAGCAATGATAAGTAGACAAAAAACGAGATAGACACAAGAAGACAACTTAAGTTTATGTTGTTGTCTGTAGTTGATCTGCAACAATACATACTCTATTGACCTTGTTAAACCATTGTAGGGAAGTAATACATGAGTACTCAGTAAAGTTACGGCCGATCATACACAATGTATTCAAGGCCATGGCATCATCGCTGAATCTGGAGGAGAATTGCTTCCTGAACCAGTTTGGAGAACGAGGGGTGATGTTCGCAAGGTTCAATTATTATCCTAGATGTCCGAGGCCTGATCTTGTCCTTGGCCTCAAGCCACATGCCGATGGATCAGCAATCACTCTGGTTTTGCCAGACAGAGAAGTGGAAGGCCTCCAGTTCCTGCGCGATGGCCAGTGGTTCCGAGTCCCCACCACACCGGATGCACTACTCATTAACATAGGAGATCAAGTCGAGGTCAGTCCAGTACTTGCATATTTTGAAATCCAAAAGAATGCTTCCTAGGGCTATCTGTACATTCTATACAAGTTTAAGGTCTTGTAAAGACCGGCCACGACAGTTTGTCATTGCGCGGGGTTGAATTTCGTATGTGTTGTAATGCAGATAATGAGCAACGGCATTTTCAAGAGCCCAATGCACAGAGCGGTGACAAACGCGGAGAGTGACCGAATCTCTCTCGCGGTGTTCTGCACTCCAGAAGAAGAGAACGAGATTGAACCTGCCGATGAGCTGATCAATGAGGAAACGCCGAGATTATACAAGAAGACCAGGAATTATCCCGAGACTTACTTCGAGTATTACCAGTTAGGAAAGAGACCTATTGATGCTGTCAAAATCTAGCTGCAGGTTATTATCCCACCCTTTGTAAGCACAAATCAGAGTTTTTCACTCATGTTCTATTTTTTTCTTCGGTTATCCCTTTCGTTTACCTCATCCAAAGGTAATGACTTTTAGCTATGTTGGTCATGCACTGAAAGTAAAGCATAAGAACACAGTTCTTGTTTCTTCTTTCTTACCCTTATTTTCACAAGCAGTCTAGTTTTCAAGCACAGATTGGAATTGAATTCAGAAGAGCTATGTGGATTGGAATTGAACTCAATTGGTAAACCTAACTAACCTTTTGTCCCCAAATGAAACGAAATTAGAAGCCGATAAATTGCGAATCCTAGTGTATTTTGATTGGATTCAATCGGACCGCCGGATGGGAGGGTCATATCGGCTCCTTCACCCGACACGAGTGAGTTGGAATGAGTTCGATGCCTGTTCACATGGGTTATCTCCCCTTGTTACGATTTGTACATAATCTCTTTCCTTGTTCGGCAGCGGCATGAGAGGTTTATAATTTGGTGATAGAGAGGTCAAGTTGTCCAAATATTCGGATAAACTTATTCAATAAGCAACATGATGGATAGAGAAATAGAACTTGCAGTACAGAAGCATCATGTATAAAGGTTACTACAAATGATCTCCTGGGGCATTATTGTATCTCCAAGGTAGGTTGGACCACTTTGAATTTTCTAAAGATGTGAACTTGATTGTAATCTTCTTCAAAGATTAGTGACTTAATGAAAATTTCAAGAACTTTGGGGGGCCCAACTCCCAAGGCCCCAGCTCTCATTTGAGTCCACTATGGTTAGCTTGACCATTAAGTTTATAATCATGCACAATCAACTATAGATTAAACAAAACCACACGTACAATCTTTTCATTAAGGGTTAATACCACGAAAAACCCCAAATTGGTACACCTGTGACAAATTTACCCCAAACTATTTTTTTGACAACGAAAAACCCTAAATCGGTACACCTGTTGCAAATTTACCCCAAACTATTTTTTTGACCACAAAAAATCCCAAACTGGTACATATGTGACAAATTTACCATAAACTAATTTTTTTTTACCGCGAAAAACCCCAAACTGGTATACCTGTGACAAATTTACCCTTAGTTAAATTAGGCTAATACCACAAAAAATCTCAAATTGATACACTTGTGACAAACAGAGGGTAAAAACCTAAAATCGGTACACCCGTCAACTGTTACATGTCATCCAACTCAGAAATTTGACGGTTAGATTAAATGAAAATTAATGGGGGGTAAATTTGTCACATGTATATCAGTTTAGGGTTTTTCGTAATATTAACCTTTCATTAATCAGGTCGAGTCAAGCTATCATACACATACTAAGTTGGAATCATCACACACACCTTCTACAATTTTCACGCTTTCGGTATTATGACATAATTAATTCATTGGCCTACTTCTGCCTTCACACTAAGGAATTAATAAGGGTTAATAACATGGAAAAACCCACACCAGTATACTCGTGACAAATTTACTCCGAACTAATTTTTTGCCATAAAAAAAACTCCAAACTGCTACACATGTGACAAATTTATCTTATGTTAGTTTTCATTAAATTTGACCTTCAAATTGCTGAATTAGATGACTCGTGGCAGTTGGCGGGTGTACCAGTTTGAGGTTTTTACCCTCCGTTAGTCACGGGTGTACTAGTTTGCGATTTTTCTTATTATTAACCCAATTTAACGGAAACTAACATCAGTAAGTTTGTCACAGGTGTACAATTTTGAGGTTTTTGATGGTCAAAAAATTAGTTTGGAGTAAATTTGTCACAATTATATAAGTTTGTGATTTTTTGTGATCAAAAAGTCAATTCATGGTGAATTTATCACAGGTATACTAGTTTGGGGTTTTTCGTGATATTGACCCAATTGATAATGCAAAACTAGAAATATATCCATGTGGTTGGGAAGGCAATTTTTGTTGCTAAACATGCTTTAACATCTTTTTTGCTTCCTTATAGTCAAAGTTCTTTATTTTTTTTGGTCGGATCTTCCTTATAGTCATGAATTTCTTCTTTTTGACGTGTCACATTGACCTCCCGGTTTAGGATGTAATTGGCCTAAAAACAACCATTCCCATGAAGACTCAGGACAACTAACTGTCAACTGACTCCAAAGATATTTCCTCTATAATTTCCATTGCAGAAAGAAAGAGCACATCATAGGACAGCGGAGACTGTTCTTCTCCATATTGGCTTGGCTTTAGATTTGAACAAGCAAACAGATGTGTCCAACATCTAGCATGCTAAATAAAGAGAAGTGCAGGTTTCTAACAGATTAAAGCATGGAGAGTCCAGAATGCCAACTTCAAAACACCGGTTCAAGTTACATCTCTTACCCATATTTCTTTGTAGCAATGTGCGCGAAAACTGATGAATTGTTACCTTAGAAGCCAATGAACATCCCATTTATCTTCAAAGGCACCTCACAACAGCAGACTTTCATCACAGGAAATAACTTTAAGCCAGGTTCACTCCGAGTGCGAAAGTGCAATGTTCACATTATAGCACGAAGGTGAATGGAACTTCGGGAATCCAGATGGTACAGAGATTTCATTACAAGCAAAGCAAAAAGGATCACAACAAGAGCTTTCGACATCATCTTCTGACAATCCTATCCTAAAAAATGATGCTTTCTGAAAGACCTCAGTAAAACACTAATGACTTGCAAGCTGATCTAGAGCTTTTAGAGCAGATACTCCGTTCTACTCACCTTATGTCATGAATGGCCTCCCAGGCAAAAGAATGAAAACTACACATCTATTACATCTGTACAGGGGATTCTAGTAGCGTAAATTTGAAGTGCATCGAGGAAAAGGTGGATGCCGTACTTATATTAGGGTGGAAAATGAAGATGTTAGCTCGTAAGGAATGCTGGCTAGCGGCCCACGTTGGCTTGCGAGCTCGTGTATGTCCTTTACAATGTCGAAGACAGCCTCAGGCTGCGCCAGTTTCAGCGCATTTTCCGACATTTTCTTGAGTTCTTCCGTCTTGGTGGTGAACCATTCAACCACGATTCTGGCCGTTTCTTTAGGACTCCTGGTGAAGACACCGGCTCCGTTGTCCACTACATAGGGAACATTGCCCTTTTCCTGCGGTTGCAAATGAAAAATAGGCGTCAATTTTTGCAATTTTTATCTAATACAATGAATACACAGAATCAGTCACGAACCTGTCCAGGAAGGTAGTCATTGAGGATGATTGGAAGGCCTCTGATCAATGCTTCTGAGATCGTGCCAGGTCCTGCCTGAAAAAGGCAATATAGTTATGGAGCCAGCAATTTCCATAAAAAGTTCCAATTATAAATTGCACACATAGGGAGGAGGAGGAGGACACATCGACCTACTTTTGTTATTATGCAGTCACAAGCTCCCATCCATTTCTCCATCTGGGTCTCAAATCCTCGTACCTAATATTAATGTAAGATCAGTTTTTCGCTCCACAATATTCGTACAGCAGCAATTTCTCTTATTAACTCAAAATCATTCGATCAAGAAGCAAAAGCGATTACCTTAACGGGGATCTTCCACTCTTCAGATTCTAATGTTGACACAAGTTCTTTGTTACGGCCACATACTATGATCAATTGTCCTATTGGCTTCCCAAGTTCTTGATCAAACAATGACTCTCCTAACGCATTTGCAGTTTTCTTAACCGGGCCCATCCCTTCGCCCCCTCCCATTAATAGCACTGCAGGCAAATTTGGATCCATTCCAAATTCCTTTCTAAGCTCATCCTACAGGTCAAAAAAGAGAACTGAGAATGAAATAAAAGTCTAATTGGGTGAGAGAGGAAAGCATGAGCTTCCTAATCAATAGCAGTCAACCTTTGAAAGAACTGCACGTGCAAAGGATGGCCGAATAGGGAGGCCAAAAACGCGCGTTTGGGACTCCGTAAGGCCATCTAGCAAAGCCCTTTTGGCTACCTCTTGTGAAGGACAGTAGCATCTATTTACTCCAGGATGAAACCTGAAATATGTTTTCACAAATAACAAATTACATAACAGACAATTAACCGGAAGCCATAGATGAGCAATGCATTTTTAAGGCAATTATATGGACAAACCATGTACGATGACATGTGTTAAGATCTGTGATTACAGTCACAAAAACGACTTTCTTCTGAAGGTTTTGCCACTTGAGAACCCAGAGAGGAATATGCTGCATCAGTGGATGAACACTAATAATGATGTCTGGCTTGTATTCCATTAGACCAGCCTCCACCTCCCTTCAATCAAAAAATTGAATGCATCACAAAACAGGAAAGCAACATTATTAATGCGGTACTATTCTAGGTCTACTACAAATCTATTACGACCGCGTTTCCAGCATCAAAATCGAGTCATTTCTGGTGATAGAAAGAGCCTTGTTTTTTTTTCCATTTTTCCCCGAAAAAGTTAACAAGCATTTAGTGATTGGTTCATATGGAAATAATTGCTCATCGTGAAAATTGAGGAAGAATCATGGCAGCTTTATGATTGATGATAAAGAAACTATGCATTGCTGACCTAACTAGAGTATCTCAGCATATGATAATCCACTTGCAGATTTTTATAAACCTCCCTAACACTGGTAGATCTATCTACCTTTTTTTTTCTTTTCTTTTTTTTGCAATTAAGTAACAGAACAGAAGGAAAAACAAGGAAGATGCAAAAAAAAAAAACCCAAAAATTGACATACTTGGCGTAGTAAGCTGCGATCGCGGCGAGGTATACGGAGTGAATCCATCGTGGAGATGTGCTGTGAAAAGCAACATTCCACAGCTGTACATGCCTCACCAAGAACTTGTATGATTTCTCCATGTTGTTCAAAGGCCAGCCTGTATATTCTTTCCATACATCCTTCACAAATATCTGATCATAAACAAGAAAAAACTCATCACGAAAAATCCATCTGAGAAAAGGCTAAAACCTTTTGAATGACATCAACAACTTTTGATGAAAACGGATTAAATTCACTCGGGCAACAAAACCAAAATGATCAACCTCCCCATATTTCAAAATCAATTAACCTGGATACACATTAAAATTGGAAGATCGAACCTATTCCAACCCTCCTAATGCAAATTTCAAGATCCAAACGTCAACAAAACCAAAATGATCAACCCAGGAAGATATAGAAGAAGAAAACAAAGTCCAATCAAACTCATAAAACTTACCCTGTACTCATCCCCGAACTCCAACCGGAAGGCGTCGCGAATAGCCTCCGCCGACGCTCGGTGGCCACCACCAGTGTCGCTCATCAGAATCAAGACGTTCTTCGTCCTCTCGGCGCCAATCTGCGCAAGCTCCATGCAATCCTCGTCTTCCCCGAAGTCACCGTCCCCGAACTCGGGCGACGACCTCTTGCGACGGAAGTCGCCGCCGCTCTTGTCCCCGCCTTTGAAGAAATCGCGCGCCTTTCTCTGGAACGCCCTCTCTCTGATCATCCCCTTCCTCGGAGACGCCACGGACATCACCATGTCGCCAAAACCAACTCAAAGCTCGAAACTTTAACTGATCTTTTGGCAAAATTCGAACGATATGAAAGTGCCCACCAACCAGTATGGCTTAGAAGAAGGTTTCCCGGAGAATTGAGGGTGAGATTTTCTGGGCGTTTACTTGGCGAAATGAGGTTGAAATGTAAGAAAGATTCGGTCTTGGTCTTCGGATTGCCCGAGAGTTTATGTGCTTATTTTTCACGGTGAGTGTGGTCTTTAGGCGTCAGACGGGCATTGGTTTCCGAATGTCCGCAAGGGAAGATTCGGATCTTCCTGATCGGTAAAAATAGATCGAGACTAGTTTTCTATGCAACCGGGAAGAAGTTGCGCTTGAGTAGTTGAGTGGGTTACTGCTTTTTTGCTATTGAGTCCTTCTACTTTTGGGTATTTGCTCTTGTGCCGTCGAACTGTTAATACAGTTTGTTAGTTGAAGTGAGGCCAATTTGCTTGAGCCGCCAAACTCTTTTGTCCTTCCTTGTGTTGGGGTGTGCCTTGTGAGTGTGACATTCCCTTTCTTTTCTCTATTTGGTTTGGCTTTTTCAGGGGTTGTTTCGATCGGTGAAGAGCGATTCGGACCCCACAAAGCCGGCTCGATATTCAAATCACAACATCTTTCGTTTGGAATAACTTCGAAACTCCTTGACAGAGCATCATTCGATGCACATAAATTGAGGAGATTTACCAGTATAAGTGGGGCTTTATCAAATGAAAAATTTGATTTGCTCGTATCATAAAAAAAAAAAATTCATCTTATTGCATTTCATTTTATTTAGCAAGTCCATTTTGTTCTCCCTTTTCATGTAGAATCCACGATGATGATTAGTCCAACCAAAGATCCGATTGGCCTATGTTATTTAAAAGTTTCATCTTATTCTTTTTTTATTAAGTCTTTTCATGTGTTTTCTTTTTTTTGTTACCCTTTATTTTCTTTAGGGAAAAAAGAAGAAGAATAACATCCGCATACAAAATTATTTGAAGTTAAAGAGAGTACACCTAATCCCTTCAAGATAAAGGTAATACATAATTTCCTCACTTATGTTAATTTTTTTGTTGTTGTCAAAAACTTATGTTAATTAAGGGGCTCTAACCCTACAATAATGTTAGATAGCAGGTGACTTCTAGCTGAAGAAGATGTGATAATCATGTTTTTACTTTCCCAAACATTTCTATATAATGCATTGTTAAACCCCCATATAATTAATTTCCAATAAAAAGGAAATTCTATTTTACCTGTGATTCTTTGCGACCCTTTTATATTTTGTTCTTCTGTTCTCTTATGTAACACTATTTCTTGCATACCTGTTGTCCTTATTACTTTGTTTTCCTTGTCCACATGAATCTAACGAATTGTTTTTATAATGTCTACATCACACGGCTAACAAAAGAGCAAGGGTTAATATCACGAAATATCACGAAATAGTATACATGTGACAAATTTATCCCAAATTATTTTTTTGACCACAAAAAATTTCAAGCTGGTACACATGTCACAAACTTACCCCGGGTTTTTTTAACCATAGTAAACCCCAAACTGGTACACACGAGACAAATTTACCATAAACTATTTTCAAATTGGTACACTTGTGACAAATTTACCCCAAATTAATTTTTTGATCACCAAAAGTTTCAAACTGGTACACCTATAACAAATTTACCCTCCGTTAGTTTCCGTTAACTTGGGTTAATACCACGAAAAATCCCAAACTGATACACATGTAATAAACAGAGAGTAAAAATCTCAAACTGGTACTCCCGCTAAATGCTAGGGGTGAGCAAACTGGACCGGACCGACTTGGACTAGACCGAGACCGAACTGGACCAGGATCGAACCGAACCGGCCGGGTTGGTCCGGTCCCTGGTCCCAATAAATTGGACCGGTGATCGGGCAGACCGGTCCCCGGTTCCATGGTGGATGGGACTGGACTAGATCGCCCAGAATATATATATATATACACACACAAAATTAGAAAAAAATTAGAAATTTTTGAAGAACTAGTTAACCTAATTTCTCCATCTTCTGCTCGACATTCACTTCTCTCCTCTCGCTCGACGCTCGTGTCTCACCTTCGCAATGCAGCTCTGCTCGGCGCTCGCTCCTCTCGCCTTCGCCTCTCCGCTCGCTCCTCTCTCGGTCATTCCCCTTACTCGTCGGCGTTGTCGCTTTTCTTGCATCTCGCAGCCACAGGCGAGACCTATCGCGGCCACTGGCGTCATCGACTCATTATTTTAGGATTATAAATACTCATGTGATGATTGTATGATGGTCATGTGTTTTTTTTATTAGGTTTGATGGTTGAGATTGGAAGTTGTTAGTTTAGATCAAATGATTAGATTTCTACAAGCAGCTGGCGTTAGCGGTCCCACTAGGACCGGACCTAACCGCCAGTCTTGAAATTTTGAGGACTGGGACTACCGATCCGGTCCCGGGTTCTCGATCCCACCTGGATCGGACAAGGACCGGACCATGCACACCCCTACCAACTGCCATGTGTCATCTAACTCATCGATTTGATTGTAAAATTTAACGAAAACTAACATAAGGTAAATTTATCACAGGGATATCAGTTTGAGATTTTTGGTGGTCAAAAAATTAGTTTGGGGTAAATTTGTTATAGATGTAGTAGTTTAGATTTTTGGTGATAAAAAATTATTAAAGTAAATTTGTCACAGATGTACCAATTTGAGATTTTTTTAGATAAAAAAAATATTTTGATGTGAATTTGTTATAAATGTATTAATTTGAAGTTCTTCGTGATATTAATCCAAAGGAGAGCACTCTATTCTCCTAATTGTTCAATTGGGCAAGTGTCTCATCAACTTTTTTGACCTCTTTTGATTGCAATGTACTGTTGCACAATAATGAATTCCAACAATATTTTAATTAGCCATTGCAATAATTTGATGGTACCCCGGTTTGTTGGTGTTTGTTTATAAAACAAACAAATAATGTATTTTTCTTGTCCCACATAAGAGAGATGATAGTGCAAGAAATTTTAAATATGAGAAGGTTATTGTAGTCTTTCAAATAGAGAAATGGGTAGGTGGGCTAGACCTCATCATACCCGCGTGCGGGTGCGAGAATAATTGCGCGATTATTAGGCGCACTTAGCACCTTGCGCGCTGCAGACGGAAATAAGCCTTAATCAACAATTTTTTTTTGTTGAATTTTCAAATTTATTATTCTATAATTTTATTTCATTATTTTTATTTATGACTGTTCGGACATGAGTGGTTGTGTCCGAATGACGGTTTTCACACACGAACAGTCATGTTCGAATTGTGATTTTTCGGACATGAGCGGTTGTGTCCGAATTGCTACTTTCATACACGAACAGTCATGTCAGAATTGCGACTTTTCGGACATGAACGAGTGTGTTCGTATGGGCATTTCGGACACCAAGAGGTGTGTTCTATTCGAATTATAAAATGGACAATTCTGTTCATTTTCAGTAGTTACTTTCATTTTTTCGTTTTCCTTCAAAAGAGAGACAACCATCTTTCCATTGTTTCGCAAAGAGTTTTAGGAGATTTACTGGAATTGCTATCCAGTATTCTCACCGTGACTTTGTTGTATCCTGAAGGAAATTTGCCAGAAACCTATAGCAACATCGTGGGGCAAATTGATCCTAAAAGGGAGTGATTACACGCCTCAAAGTCCGACTAAATTATTACCCCATTTCCTCCTATATTTTTCCAACACAGCTTGCACAATAATCATGCAAAAAGGGGGGACAGAAACAAAAGATTTGGAATCGTGGGTAGTAGTACGAAACGTTGCGTGAAAGCATGAACCACAATTTCAGATGATTCCTTAACGATGCTTTGGAGAATTCTCTATTAACTTGTCACGCCTCTGAAGATCTTTCTTATTTAACACGCGGCAAGAGAAGATTATCCATTTCCAAGTCCAACTGTCAAAGCACCAGATAAATAGCTGTTGACCAAAAGTCGTCTATGTTTTGTTTTTTTTTTTCACCAAAACTGGATATGCTACGTGGAGTACCCGCATCACTTTGATAAATCCATTTAAACAAGCCAATAGGAAGAGGGGGGGGGGGGGGGGGACATATAGCCGTTTTTACAATCTAGCCATGGCAATTTCATATCCATCTAATCGTGGAAAAAAACATAAAAGAGTTTTATGAACAAGATGATGAACATGTGGTGTGCATATCATGGATTAAGATTAAGTTGTTCGGGCATGCTTCTTGTTTGGATTTATCGGTGCTTATTGAAATGCGATTCGGTTTAATCAAGTAGTGATAATAAAAGGGAACATTGCCAAAAAAAAAAAATTATGCTAACTCAGTGCTAAACTTTTTTTTGCGTCAACTCAGTCATAAACCTTTCGTGATCGTATCAATTTTTGCGCTAACTCAATGTAATTATAATAAGTTTATGACTGTTTTGGTATGAGTTTAGATTATTGACCGTAATATGGACGGAAATATCGATTTTGCAGGTGCGCTCATACATACATATATGTGTGTGTGTAGAGACTAGAGAGACAGAGTGTGGCAGAGGGCCTGGGCACGAGACAAAAATAATTTTGTGGGTCATGTACATAAATACTAGGATAATGAGGCACTAGAGAAAATTGCTTTTTTGCCCCCAAATTTTGCTTTCATGTTCCAATGGGGGACCCACTTTTTTATTCTTTTCTTAGGGCCCTGTAGACCAAGCTTTATTGAGGAAGAGGGGCTGATTGGGCAAGTTGAGCTGGCTAACAGCGGAAGTCAGCCTGTCCATGTGGGGAAGCCACATAATTGCGTGATTTTGCATTATAATTAGGGTTAACAATACAAAAAAAATCTCAAATTAGTATATCTATGTTAAGTTTACCCCAAATGAATTTTTACATGGTCGAAAATCTAAATTGATACACATGTGATAAATATGCCATAAACTAATTTTTGGGTTCCCAAAAACCCGAAACTAGTATATATCCGACAAATTTACGCCAAACTAATTTCCAGTCATCAAAAATTTCAAACTAGAACGTGAGTGACATATTTATCTTTTGTTAGCTTCCGTCAAATTTTATGGTGAAATTGTTAAGCTGGATAACACATGACAATAATTCTGTTGATCTGGCAAGTAGAAGAGTAAATCTATTTGTTCACCTGTGCTTTTGACGAAGGAAGTGTAACAGTGTTCCGATTGTTAGGCTCTATGAACCAAACGTCACCAACAGTAGAATGTCTGCTTAAATATGCCCGAAAATCTATCTGTTCATCTCTTGCATTTCCACGTGGACTTGTTAGTTCAATTCAGTCATTGCCATGTGTCATCTAGCTCAGCGAGGTAAATTTGTCACAAGTGTATTAATTTTGGATCTTAATTTGGGGTAAATTTGTTATAGGTGTATTCATTTGGGTTTTTCGTGATATTAAAGGTTGTGGGAGCATTGTTGAGCTTTTATTACCAAACATTATATTAAAAAGTAAATGCCCAAAAACATGCATGAATTGCATATCACTATTTTTGTAAAATATCTCTTCACACTCAAAGAAAATCTCACATTAAAAAGACTAAATTGCTCTGCCTTTACAAAATATTCAAACCTCCAAACACCCACAAACCCTCATCCCGATTGCCTCACACCTCAATCACCGGTCCCCACCAAGCACCACCCCCATCGCCAACCGTCGACTTGCCACCCCAGACCACCGTTTGTGTCGCCGAAGCAGTATCCACCTCCGATACCATCGACCACCTCTCTGTGCCCTGTTCAGGCTTCCCTCTTTCTGAACTCTCCTCTTCTTCATTGATTCTCTCAAAGTCGTCCATGGCGTCACCGCACGGCTCGCGACCTCAACCGTTGTCATATATGGCGCAGGAGTGGCCCGCCACCTCGATTTGAAGTTCCGAACCGCCATGGAAATGACCTCGATCCATGTGGTCCATGGCTTCACTGCCCCTCGTGTCCCCTGAAGGACGTTGTCCAAGCATTCTCATGGCTCTGAAACTCACCTGGCATGACCTCCACCGAGGTTTGTCTACTAAGAGCACAGGTAGTAGGGAAGAGAGAGCGAATGAGCATAGAAACATAAAAAAAACTTAGGACTGAATTGGCATAAATGTAAATGATTTATAAATGAATTGGCAAAAAGAGAGAGAGAGAGAGAGAGTCTAGGACCGAATTGATACAATTGCAATATATTTATGACTTTTTTGATAATTCTCTCGAAAGATTTCTTACGTTAAAACCTTTTACAAAATAGACTTCATGACTATCGTGTTGTAAAACACCACCTTTTGTCGACGTCGCGTTTCAATTGAAAAAGTTATCATTTTAGGAGTCTAAAACGAATAAAAGTGTGCACATAAAATCTATAAGGGACATAAAATTGTACATGGTAGGAGTGATTGGTTCTCGAGTTGGGTCAATTCTACCCTAGAATCGAGGGCCGGACTGGACCGGACTGGTTGGTCCCAATCCGGTTCCTAGGTTGAAACGATCAAGTTTAAGGGTTTTGCTAATTTCCTTTCTTTCCTCTTTAAAAGAAAAGGAAAAAATATATATAGGTTGGATCCGATTCGAACGGTTGGGTTCCTGCACCCGGAATTGGATTCCTTCCAATTAGAATTGGGAATCACCCAAAACCAGCCAATTCGATCCGATTCGAACAGTTGGGTTCCTACACCCGGAATTGGATTCCTTCCAATTAGAATTGGGAATCGCCCAAAACCAGCCAATTCGATCCGATCTTGTCTAGTGATTTTCGAGTCAATTCGGTTTTCGTGTATGCCCCTGGTACGTGGGAAATGCAATCTAACGAGTACATCTTGTTGTTGGGGAACGGAATCTTGTGCATCATCGGTGATGCTATTGTGCGTCATCTGTTCCAATCGTACGTTCCATCCAGTCTTGGTGGTCAACGCATCTAGGTCTTTGGAAGAGGAAAGACCCGTCACCCAATCACACTCGTCCGACATCTGGAAACTTAGTTGGTGGGCCACGCTTCTTCGCTACATCGGACGGCCCAAAGACAACTTAACGGCGAGATTTCCTTTTGACCTTTTTTTACCCGCTGTAAGTGTGAGGAAATAGTAGAATTAACCGTACATATTTGCTCTTTCAATTTGTGCTCTTTCTTCAATATGGTCTTCGAATATATCTATATAAATATGTCAAATAAATCATTGAAATTGCAGAAATTTTTCTCATCAAAGTCTGGATATTTGGTTCTCATAAATCAAGACGTATTTGTCCATCTATAATCAACCCAAAGTATGACGATATAAGAAAAATTAGAGCCATCTTTAACGTCTACTATGTTATATATGACGGATAATCATTTTGTATGAAAATATGAGTTAATTATAGTAGTACGTGCAATAAGTGACTTTGTCTATGCCAAGAGTAACTTTATATATTTCGTGATAGAAAAAATGTGTATTTTGCAACAGAAATAGCTTTTCATATATGTTCTATAATTAAATATTTATCTAGTTTCTTTTAATTTCTTAAAAATCTCTATTTGGAGTGACTTCCCTTTTACTTTTTGACCTTTATAAATTCTTCAAAACTTGCATTTCGACTTTTTAGTCTGAAACATTTGAAACCCTTCGACAAATTAGAACATAATTGCGTAGAACGTACATAATTTCTTGCGAAACTTCATTTAATTTTGGAGAGAAACATATAAGTAGAAGTCGGAATTAACTAATAACTACAAGAGAAAAACATGCTTTAAAATCTTTATGGCGGTAGTAACTTGTCATGTAAAAAGATGAATCTAGATTAATCACAGCTTGTTTGTTTGGACTATCTTTAGGGCGCGCATGGCAACACTTCTGCTCAAGAAATCAACTCCCGCCTAGAATTTAATTTTTCTACTTCAGTTTTCTGAGCAGTAGTTGATTGCTCTACTTTTGCAGAGAAGTAATTTTTTTTTTTATATTTTCAAGTGGCTCCAAAACTACTTTTGAAGCAAAAAATACTTTAGAAGTAGAAAAATGAAGTTGCGTAACCAAACAAAGTGTTACCAAACGGAATTCTACTTCAGAAGTGTTGTGATGCGCGCCCTAAAATGCATGTGCGGTATGATCTGAAAAAGAAAAAAGACAAAATAAAACAAAACTACAGACAAAACGAACTCAATAATCAACTCTTTCTCTTTCGGACCCTGCCACAATGATTAATGGCACTCTGTACTAATCTTCTTTCCCATAGAAATAAACAATTACAAAACCTTTTTCTTTTTCATTTGAGCAAAAAACCTTTTGCCATTTGGCAAAATAGAACCAAATAAAAAAAGAAAAAGAAAAAGGGAAAAAGACACCCCACAAAAACAGCAGCAACCGAAAGACCCAAACCCCAGTGAAGTACTAAGTAAACGACTTTACGTTCAGACACTCCCTCGATTCACTTCGAGAGCACACCATCCTCCTCAATGGTCTCTCCCAATCCCAGCCGTTGATTCCCCTCACCCTGATCGATGATCCTTATGATCCCCTTCAAATCTAGGGTTTCCGCCTCCCTCTGCGCCACCACCCCTTACCATGTCCTCTCCGATCAACCACCACCACCACCGCCCCAACCACAGCCACCGTCCGATCAACGGCCAGATCTCCTCCCCGCCGTGCCCCCACCTCGCCGACTTCCGCGCCCGTAACGGATCCAAGCCCTTCCGGGTCCTCCAGGGCTGCCTCCGCGTTAAGCCCCCCGGCGGCCGCGCCGCCATCCGCCGCGACCCCTCCGAGGTCCCCCGCTGCGGCGCCTGCGGCGACGCCACCCGCCCCCGGCTCTACGCCTGCATGGCCTGCGCCGCCGTCTCCTGCCACGCGCCCCCCGGGCCCTCCCATGCGGCTGCGCACGCAGAGGCCATGTCCCCCGGCCACGAGATCGCCGTCGACGTCGACCGCGCCGAGCTGTTCTGCTGTGTGTGCCGCGATCAGGTCTACGATCGCGATTTTGACGCTGCCGTGGTCTTGGCCCAGACTGCGGCCTCCACTCTACCGACCTCCACCAGCTCCTCTGGCAGCTCTCGGGCGGTGGTGGCCCCGGAGAACCTACGCAAGCGGCGGAGAGTTGATTACCGGCCTTGGTCGCCGGACACGCGTGAGCGCGCCCTAATGGGGAGTTGTTCAAGCCCCCTCGCCTCCGTTTCGACCTCGGATTTGCCGCGGGGCTTGCGAGGGCTCAATAATTTGGGGAATACTTGCTTTATGAATTCGGTGTTGCAGGCATTGCTACACACACCTCCTTTGAGGAACTACTTCTTGAGTGACAGGCACAATAGGTACTTTTGTCAGAAGAAGAACGGGGTCAGTGGAAATGCGAGTAAGAGAAATGTAGATGGTGCTTTTGATGGAGGCCATGGGGGCAAGAATGGCAGTTTCTGTTTGGCTTGCGACATTGACGCCATGTTCTCCGCGGTGTTTTCCGGGGAGCGGACACCTTATAGCCCGGCGAAGTTCTTGTACAGGTCTGTGAATGTGGAGGAAATTGCTTTTCCATGACTTTTTTGGATAAATGTGGATGCTTGATGGTTTCTAATTGGTTTGTACAAGCGCATGGAGGTTGGAAATTGTCCAAGAGGCTCTGTAAATTTTTCTTTTGTGATCTAGTGGCTGTGAAGATATGGAAGTTGTTTGAGCAGTGCATGTTCTGCTATATTGTTAGTATGATGGACATTACCTAATTTTACAATTGCATTTTGACCTTCTTCGTTTCATGGCTTAGCTGCACCATCTTTTTTTTTATTTTTGGCAAATGGAAATTGGAAAATGTTAGAGAGTATCCCTTATCAGATGTGCTCGAAATTTAGAACTTGCCATTTGACGTATTGCCTTAATGAAAATGTGTATTTCTTTCATATTTTTAAGTGTCTTGGAAAGTATTGTTTCCGATTTTAGTAAATTTAACTAGTGCCCTAGGGGCATTTGTTAACAAGGCCTTTGTAAATTATCTTTTTTGTTTTAGTACTTTTGTCTACTACATAATGGATAGGCACCTTTTCCTTATTCTAATGGTGCATGCTTTTGTCAAGTTCCTTGTTGATCATCAATGTTGGACTGAGACTTTCTTAACTGTCCTATCTAATTGACTTAGAGGAAATGTGCTTTAAACTTTTTTGATTTATTTGGTTATCCCACAGTTGGTGGCAACATGCAGCTAACTTGGCAAGTTATGAGCAGCAGGATGCTCATGAGTTTTTCATTTCCATGCTCGATGGGATTCATGAGAAAGTGGATAAGGATCGACGCCGACTGCAGAGCCAAGGTAAATTTTACAGGCATCGCATTAAACCTGTTTCATCCGATCTCCATTTTTGACAGGCAGTATCAGGAATCTGCTGGCGCTGAGGACAGAGATCAAGACATTAATAACATTTTCTCTTGGGTCAGTGGTTCAAGTGGGCTTGTCTGTTTGTATAATCATATCAATGTACTTTTGAACTTCTGTATGATCACGCTTGTTCTGGGTTTTTACCTTTCCGGCATTTCCCAGCCCTAAAAATTTAACTAATATCTGTAGGTCTTTACGTTCGGCATGTGTTGGCCTCTATTTCAACTTTTCTTGCAAGTTATTCCTGGTAGAACTTATTATTGGTTCCATCACGTGGTAATTCAATGCATCTACAATCTCTGCAGACAACTGCATTCCTATGCAAGTGCGCTCTTTTGTGTCATGTCTAACAGTTGTGTGTTTTTTCTGGTAAAATATGTTATGTTGCGACTTGTGATGCTGTTGAGGAACTTTTATCTTTACGAATCGTGGATTCTCAGATATCTTTAGAACTATGCTAATGCATTATTACAGGGAGTGGAGATTGCTGTATTGCTCACAGAGTCTTCTCTGGTATCTTACGCTCCGATGTCATGTGTATGGCTTGTGGTTTCACATCTACAACATATGACCCTTGCTTGGATATTTCTTTGGATTTGGAACAAAACCAACGTGGTTCTGCGAAGGCGACATCAGCTAAGTCACATCACTCCTGCAATGGCGAGGCAGAGTGCATGAATTCAAGCCAAAACTCTGGGACACCGACCTTGATGGGCTGTTTGGACCGATTCACAAGACCCGAGAGGCTCGGTTCGGACCAGAAGTTATTCTGCCAACAGTGTCAGGTGAGTCAGGAGTCTCTCAAGCAGATGTCCATAAGGAAGCTCCCATTGGTTTCTTGCTTTCACATCAAAAGATTTGAACATTCTTCCATACGGAAGATGTCGAGGAAGATCGACCGCTATCTGCATTTTCCCTTTTCATTGGACATGGCTCCTTACCTCTCTTCTTCCATTTTGAGGAGAAGATTCGGGAACAGGATTTTCCCTTTTGATGGGGATGAACCTGATGCATCAAACGAGTTCTCCTCAGAATTTGAGCTGTTCGCTGTTGTCACTCACGCTGGTAAATTAGACGCAGGCCATTATGTCACTTATCTGCGTCTGAGCAATCAGTGGTACAAGTGTGACGATGCCTGGATTACCCAAGTGAATGAGAACATTGTGAGAGCAGCGCAAGGGTACATGATGTTCTATGTCCAGAAAATGCTTTATTATAGAGCAAGTGATAAAATGGGTGCTTCATAATAGTCTTCAGGAATCGAAATACCAGTTCCTGGTGCAGTATTATGCGTGTCATAAGAAATCTCGCGCTAAATCGCTGGCACTCGTGGTCTATATGCAGAATAAAGCGAAGAATAGTGCTGCAGTTGCTGCTTCCTTTGTGAAGCAAACTTTAATGGGTTGCTGCAGCTAATTGCAGAATGCCAAACAACTCTCTTCCACCGGGGGCAAACATCTGTCGGGAAATAATCTGTAATTCTACTTTGGAGCTAAGCTGAGCCTAATTTTATTCGGGGTGCATCAGCGGACGAGGGAATTGCTTATGAAGCTCTCGGAGTTATTTATGAGTTAATTATTTCGACTTTCCCCCCTCTAATTTTTCCTGCTTGTCCAAGTATTGATGGTGGGTTGATTCTTTTTTTGACATGGATCCTCTCGAAGGTTGATGCTTGGAGGTGTGGGTTCTTTCTGGTATTGCTCATTCCTTGCATTCCATATCTTGTATTGGGAATTTTTTTGGTTCGGAGCTTTCTTAAGGAAGCTCTTCATATTTATTTCTTGAAAAGGAAATGCGAGGAATGTTGAGCCAGAGATTTTGTATGTCGTACTTGTTTTTGAGCAAAAAGAAATCATAGTATGACTGACCGCACCTTTACATTCTTCATAGTGTTCTCTTGCCATCATGATTTGGTCTGAATATCAAAGTCCATAAACGCCAACCTGACTCTGGCGAAAAGAAATAGTTGTGACCTTCAAGTCAAATGCTACAAAGTACAAACTGAATGAAAAGCAGCATGATGTATTTAACTTCATGAACTGGATGCCGGATCGAAGAACAAAAACTTGATCGCGGTCTTTCAATTCTTTAAAATGCCGATGGATCTACAGGGTAGAGTTTATGCTATCTTGCTTTAGGCATGACAAATGTTAGAACAATCTCTTTAGCTGCTAAAGCATTAGCCCAGATCATCCTGAATACGAGTACTGAATCACCAAGTCAAGACAAAGCTACCCATTACCACTGAAGAAGCTAGTTCTGTATGAATAGAGCCAAGTGAAACCTTACAGAATTCTGACAAAAAGAAAAAGAAAAAGAACCTTACAGAATGAAAACAAACTGAGAACACAGTAAGAAATAGACTGACATAAACAGAAACGGGAAAAAAGAATGTTAGATGGAGTTACAACCAATGTAATAACTGCAAAGGTGTGTGCATGTTGGGAACGGTGATTGCATAAACTGAGCTACAAGCCAACGAAGAAAACGCTAGTTTAAACTAAACCAGTAGGCTAATGGCTAAGATGATGCTTCTGAAATCCATCATTCATCGAGGAGTTCGCATTCCATCCTCCTCAAGTACAATTTTTTCCCTGAAATGTCATATCCCATATTATAGAACTGCTGAGCATTCATGCCAATCACAGAGTAGTCACCGGGACTTTCCATCATCGTCATGCAGAAATACGTCGGTGAAGATTGAGAGAACAAGCTCTCCGCCTCTAATCCCAGCTCCGCACCGCCATTAAAATGGAAAGTAACGACGGGAAATCCCTTGATGTCCTTGTTAACATCACCTTCAAAGCACAACGCATTGAGATATTCATAGGGCTCGAACCAACTTTTCAGCTCCGACATCTCTCTTACTGCGTTGGCAAGCTCCTCGTACGCTCGTTGGGTTAAAACACTGCTCTCTGCTCCCGAGTCAAGCATGGCGCCACCTTTTCCTGAAGCTGTTCGCTCGAATGCAGCTCTAGGAATATTAAGCATAACTCCTCCTAGACTTATCCCTTCCAAATTGACAAAGTAAAAACCTTTGTATATATCTAGGGGTGTTGAGTCACCTTCAAGCATGGCCCCTTCCCCTAAAATTAACTGGTTGTATCTATAGGAAGGATCTTTAACTTTTCCAACACAATAGGAGAATTTGTTTGCCAGTTGTGTAGCTACAGACAACTTATTATTATTTATTCCAAACACTCCCATAACTGAATCTGGCTTGTCCCCACTCTCATGACTGCAACCGAAGACGACATTTGGTATGGTTAGTAGCCCTTCATCGGAAGTGTTGAATATGAGTGACTCTCTGGCAAGTATCCCTTCTGTTGGGGGTGCGCCTGCATATTCTACCTCGTACTTGCAGTTTTTGCCCTCATCACATGTCGGATGATGTAAAGCGTCACAATATTCTGACAGGCAAGATACCTTTGTATACGTTGAGGATGTGCTAGGATCGTATATCGGGACAGAGGCTTGAGCACAATTTTCGCAAGGAATGCAATGAACCCAGAGAAGGGTACTTCCAGTGTCCATGACTGCAAGCACTGGGTGAGATGTGTCTTTTATGTAAAACTCCACAAAGAACAAGGCCACAAAGGTTTTCACATGTAGGTTCGCTTGAATGTTGTCTGAGCACGACACGTTTACCTCGCAGCTCTTCATCTTTTGCTTAATCATGGCAAAGCGTGCAACAGAATTTTCTAGAGCGAACTTGGCACGATCAATGTCAGTATGATTAGGGTCATAGAGTGGCGATCGGATGGAATTGCGGTGGATCAGTTTCGCCACCACCCTCCTCGGCATACTGCTAGTACCAATGCTTTCGGTGGCATTGCTGTTGGTCACAAGAATGCTCAACATGAAGAGGAGTTTGTAAGTAAGCAAAAGGAGAACTTGGAAAAGCGAAGCCATATGTAGCAGTTGAATTGTCTGGTGCTTAATGTTGGATGATCTCTGCAATTGTTGGTTGTTTCTCTCTTAAAAAAGAATTAAACAGATGAAAGAGGGCTGAAGTAGGTGAGACATGAAAAGGAAACTGGAAAATTTCTGGCAATGTCATATTGTTGAACTTAGATGATTGAGAGTTTCCTTAGCAATGAAGACGCATGAATAACCAGCCTTCATGACAGGAAAGTTGCATGAACTCACAAAGCCATGGCAGACCCATGTTCTCAAATTGAGCATGGAAGTAAAATTTCCAAGAAATACTCACTGGCCACACCATCTGAGTATTCCAATAGCGATATGATATTTGTTGATGGGTGATTGAAGTTATTGAGAGTTTGATATCATTTCTCTTTTCTCCTCCAGTTATCTTATTTGATAAGTTAATTCTGTTTTTCCATCCGCTCCTCCAATCCTATCTCATCTGACATCTATTATCTGACAATAGCTTATTCTCTCTTCTATTTGTATGTGCGTGTGTAAATGGCTCAAGTAATCCTTATCAGGAAAAGCTCGGTTATCACAGAATAGAGGTGGTATTATATTGCACTAAAGTCGGATGTCTTGAAGATGAGGCAGCACATAACTCTTTTCACCTTTCACTATTCTCTCACTTACTTCCCACAATCATTTAATTTCGATCTTAGTTTATCAGTTTTTCCTTTAAAATTACTCTGTATAAACACGTACAAAATCATACGTCAGATACTATTTAGTTTCTTCTAGTCGTAATTTCTGATGTTTGATTTTGCATAACATTCACGAGTGTTGAAGTACGTGCTCAAAATACCGATGGCTAGATCCTCGAGTAGCACAGGTATGAACAGTATATATATGTCAGGGTGCACATCCGTTGAGAGATTACCAGAAATATCATGCTTCAAGACCCTGAAGCGATTGAACGTCAATCACTGTTACATGACATTCAGAGCCTAGAGAAATTCTTGTCCGGCCAATGTATATACATTGAGGATGCTGTAGTCATAGGCAAATTTTTTTAGATGTGTCTATATTCATAGATTTAAGGAATCTGATATTGAGCGATTGTTATAAACTTTTGGAAATTCCAGGGCTCAAGGAACCTGGATATTTAACACAAATAGATATCTTGGGATGCAAATGATTGAGACTTTACCAGATTTGTCGGCATGTAAGAACCTGCAATATCTGGTTGCAGGAGACTGCAAGAAACCATTTGAGCTTGGGGGGCAAGAAATCAATTGGTAGGGAAGCTGGCGTTTCAACTTGACATGATGCTTAGGTGAAGTCTTAGTCTTGTTCATGGCAGGATTGAAACTGACAGTCCCAGTTGGAGAGCGAGCTCAGAATGCTTTCTCAGAGCATCTGATGTCATAAGTCATCGACGAAGGTCCTTCATCCTCGACCTGATATCAATGACTAGCATGTGCAAATGCAGTAAAATCTTTTCTTCCCAAAGATTGCTTTGAAGGCTGATTTGCCACAGGATATCTGTTGTGTGTTTCTTTCACTTGAGCTAATGAAGATCTTCAAAAACTCCCATCTACTGTTACCAGCTTTTGTGAAAAATGGCTGTGTATAGATTAGTGGTATATCGATCTTTTCCTGTTGCGATCTATTACATATTACTCATTATTACTTTCTTTTAGTTATGCATTCCAGAAAATGTGTTTCAGAGAAATCTCGGTATTGATCCTAGTAAATCAGGCATTATGGTTCATCAAGATAGCTATGACAGGCATGTGTAAATACAAATACGACTTTCCTAGTCTTGTGCTCGAAGTTTGATTTGCTTGCAACAGAGCATCGGTTACGGGTTTCTTCCATGTATACAGAAAGATAAGCAAATTGAATTTTCCGATTGATACTTCTCAGCCATTTTAACTCTCTCTGTATATGTGCGTTATTACTGCACAGAAGCATTCGCAGTGACTGCCTATTTATCTTCCAATGGTGGGGCAAGCTTGTCAATTTGATTATCCTGATTTGTGGCAACATATAGAATCTTGCTGAGTTGGCCAAGATGGTGACTAGTCCAAATTATGCAAATTCAATACAATTGTAACTCTACCTATGAAATATGTAGGAGTTGTAGCTTCCATGATCGACCATCTAGCCAAATTAAAACATGTTCATGCGACAGTTCTCTAAACTCACTTTGAGTTCACGTGTTCATTTTGGGAACTGACTCAATAATCATATGAACTGAAGTTCTTCCACATTAATCCATGATCAATCCCGATAGATATATATAATATCTTCTTTCTACCTTGAAAAATTACATGTTGAATCCCTCTGCAGTTTGAAAAGAGAAATGGAGAGAAGGGTAGTGATCATAGGAGCAGGAATTGGTGGCCTTAGTATTCGGTCAAGAAGGGCTCTGACCGGGTGGTGTTTGAGGCTGACGACTGCATCGGGGGAGAGTGGAATCACACCATTCGGTCGACCAAGCTACAGAATGTGAAGGAAGATTAGCAGTTCTCGGACTTCGATTGGCCGGCCCCTGTGCAGGACAAGTACCCCAGCCACCCTGAAGTCCCGGACTATGTTGAGTCCCATGGACGGGGCATACTATATTTCATTTTTCAGCCCTTAAGGAGAAATAATAAATAAAAAGTCCCACGCATGTAAGCAGCTCGCGTGGTTCACCGGTTCCAAGGAATTCCATTAATAACTGGCCGTTTTACCCTCAACGGTTTGCACAGCCAAAGTAGATTAATACACAATCTGTACAAGACCCAAGCCAGATAGCTGCCAAGAAGCACAAGCCAACTCCAATTTATATCCTTACATCAAGTTCCGTTCCAGAGTGATTAGTATCGATTATATTGGGGAGTCATTCGTAGAGATGAAGACGTGCGATTTGTGGGGCGGGACGGGGACAGCATTCGGCTCGAAAGGGAAGTGACACATTACTGTCCTGGACATAGACTAATGCCACAGAGGTAAATTTTCTATTTCTTGATAGTTCGGTTCAATTCGAATCTGTGATCTGAGAAGCATCAGTACGTGCTTATTGTCTAGTTTCAATTTTGATGCGATGTTAAGTGATTGCTGCGTTTTGGCCAGGTCCACCAGGCTGAATTTGTTATTCTCTGCATCGGACGGTTCAGCGGGCTTCCAAACATTCCGGAACTCCCACCAAATTATTGCTCCAAAGTGTTCGATGGCAAGGTGATGCATTCAAACTTTTTGGTTGACAAGCGGATGCATATAACAAAGATACGCAGAGGGCCTTGCAAACCTGCCGACCTTCGAGATCGGAAGCCAGTGGCTCGTGCTCCTCCTCAATGAGAACATCAAGCTGCCGAGCATCCGGGCAATGGAAAAGGACGCAGTGAGGTGGGAAATTCACCTGAAGCGATACGGTGGGAGGGACTTCTGGAGAGGGAAATTCACAATGACCAGTTATGCAGTTCATGTCCTTGCATAGCTGGTTATTGTACCAATTTGGTACTACCAAATGTTGGTGGTTCCAATGCATGGAGAGGGAAATTCACAATGACCAGTTATGCAGTTCATGTCCTTGCATATCTGGTCATTGTACCAATTTGGTACTACCAAATGTTGGTGGTTCCAATGCATGATCTCCAGAAGTCCCTCCCGCCGTATCGCTTCACATGAATTTCCCACCTCACTGCGTCCTTTTCCATTGCCCCGATGCTCGGCAGCTTGATGTCCCCATCGAGGAGGAGCATGAGCCACTGGCTTCCGATCTCGAGGGTCGGCAGGTTTGCAAGGCCCTCTGCGTATCCTATAACTGCGAGCTGCGGAATCCGAGGATGAATCACCTGCCTGAAGTTGGTATATAAAGCTGTTAGAACAAATCAGGATCTGGCGCAGCATCGTCACATACTCCTATAGGGGAGAAAGCAACATTTTGAATGCCCTGAAATTAGTACCACACCTAAATGTTGTAATGATACACTAGAGACCTTAAGGTTAGCCAAATGCTGCAATGCCGTCTCGGAGTCAGATAATATCTTGTTGTTGGTCCTTGATAGTTAATCCTCACTTGGACAATAAGATAAGCATTTTGAATATCAAGGTTTTTCAGTGGAAATTGATGCTACTTGGTGTTGCAACTGCAAGTATGAAATGGTACCTGTAAAGAGGAATGGTTGAAGTTGGTGAAGAGACGAGGTACTTTTGGAAGACTGAAGATCTGAAAATGTTCTTGAGCTTCTGATCGCTTTTATATCCGGTGGCAAGGATCACGAGAATGCTTGAGATCGGTTTCTCTTCTCCGCTGACTATCAGACCTTCCCTGCAGAAGCGAAAGCTCTGCGACCTCTTGATTAGGATGCTTCTCTCCTCCACTTTATCATAGAACTTGTCCGGCAGCACACCGATTTGACACGAAGACATGTGCTCGAGAAAGCTATGTCTTGGTACTAATCCGTACTTCTTCAACGGGAGTTTCCACCAGAGATAGGTTTCCGAGAATTTCGGGATGCCCTCTCTCTAGAAATTTCAGGGTCACCTCGTGAACAATTTTTTTTTGGTGACAAGCAGATGCATATAACAAAGAGAATCATGAAAAAAAAATTTATGGTTATGACTGATAGACAAGCGAGTTTTGTGGAACTAAACCGAAAGGGTGGAAGTCTGCGCATACCAATGGTGAAAGCACTGTGGCGAGAAGCCGGTACAGGAGGTTCTGTCCCGGCTTGTGAAGAAGCAGCTTGGCGAATCGATTGAAGCACAAGTAGCCAAGGTGAGATATTAAGAAGCCTGTCGCGGGCAGCAACCAATGAGGATTCCTCTGGATCGTCACCCAAGGGTACTTGACTCTAATTTCCGATCAAGAAATGAGAATCAGATAAGGAAAACAATTATTTCAGATAAACTCGATCATTTGAAGCATGGAAAGCGCATCTCTCGATGAAGTCTTCTATTAGCATATGGTCCTAGTTGGTATGCAGTAGATGCCGTAACCATTGAATTCCTCAAGAAGTGTCAGGAGTTGCAGATACAAATTCATATACGTGGAGATACTTTAAGCATGATTGAATCCCATTCCATGACTAGTTTACTCTTCTATAGAACGGGTTTTGATGTAGTTCGACGAAATTACAGAAGTTTCAGATGAACTTTCAGAAGATATTATGAATTTCAAAGCTTTGATAGAACTCGATTATAGCTCACAGTGGTTCACCCAACAATAGTCTACCAGCAGATAAGTCTACTTGATATTGCTCCTACCATTTGCTTCTGCACATTCGACTGCTAAATCCACTGCCGATTTCTGCGAACCGACAGTTCTGATTTGCTTTCCTATGATCAATTCAGCAGCTGCAGATTTCTCCTCATACGCATATTCCATTGAATGCATCAGCTTGCCATCGAACACATTGGAGCAATAATTCGGTGGGAGCTCTGGAATGTTTGGAAGACCGCTGAACCGTCCGATGCAGCGAATAACAAATTCAGCTTGGTGAACCTGGCCAACATGCACCATTCACTTAACATTGCATCAAGCAATCGCGAAAATTGAAACTAGATAATAAGCACGTATTGATGCTTCTCAGATCTCAGGATCGAATTGAACCGAACTATCATGAAATAGCTAATTTACCTCTGTGGCATTAGTCTGTGTCCAGGACAGTAATGTATCACTTCCCTTTCGAGCCGAATGCTGTCCCCGTCCCGCCCCTCAAATCCCACGTCTTCATCTCTTCGAATAACTCCCCAGCATAATCTATACTAATCACTCTGGAATGGAACTTGAAGTGCTGAGCATACGACTCAACATAGTCCAGGACTTCGGGGTGGCTGGGGTACTTGTTCTGCACGGAGGCCGGCCAATCGAAGTCCGAGAACTGCTAATCTTCCTTCACATTCTGTAGCTTGGTTGACCTGACGGTGTGATTCCACTCTCCCTCAATGCGGTCGTCAGCCTTGAACACCACGGGGTCTGTCGGGAGCGCGCAACAGAAATTCTATATATCCAGTTGGACCACCTTCACTTAAAAGGTTAAGCCAATAAGTTATGGGCCAATTAAGATATATTAACTGCTCAACACCACATTGACTTCAATGTGGGACCTGCTCAACACCACATCAATTCTTCGATGTGAGACCCTCACATGTGAGCTCCAGTCCATTGGGACCGCGTTTCTACGCCACAATGCTCACCGGCCCGAAAATCGGGTTGGTCATCAGAATTCACCAAACATCGATACAGAAGCCCGATACCTTCACTTGGGAAGATCGCCAAGAGGGAGTCCAAGTCCAAGTCCGTCAATATATTTGGTTGGACTCACTTTTACTCAAAAGCTTAATTCAACTCATAATATGGATGGAACATGCGGAGCCAGCACCAACAAATCGACACTTACCGCGTATGTGTGCACAAGTTCGGTCTTCGTACCTTTAGGAATTCTCAAGTTCAGTCTTTATATTTAGACTTCTCTTAAGATTTTTGGGGAAACTTGTCAAAAAAGATCTAAACTTTTCAATTTTTTGCCAATTCAGTCCTAAACTGTTTCACCTTTTACCAATCCAGTCCTATTGGCGAGAAAACACTAACGTGGATGCCGACTATCCTACGTGGCACTGCCGATACTGACGTGGACAATTTGTTAATAAATTTTGAAATTTTTTTCTTTCCTTTTTTTTTTTTTTCCAGAAATGGGTTCAAGGGCCAGTGGACCCCGTCGACCCTTGGGCTAGAGCTAGCGAGGGCCGACGACCCCTGCCGGACCTTGGGTGAGGGTTGCAAAGCCATCGCCCACCCTCGCTATGGACGGGGAGGGCCTGGGCAAGGGCCGTCACGCCCTCGCCTGGTGGCCCGCGAGGGCTCGCAACGCCCTCTCTACGGCCCGCGAGTGCTCGCGAAGCCCTTGCTGCGACCCTGCGGCTGGTGAGGGCTTGGTGGCCCTTGCCGAAGGACCGGCAGGGGCCGTCGGCCCTCAACTAGTGGCCAGCTGAGCTGCCGGCCCTTGAACCCCTTTCTGAAAAAAGAAAAAGAAAAAAGGGAAAGAAAAAAATAAAAAAATAAAAAATTATTAAAAATTGTCCACGTCAGCCCCTGGCGGTATCACGTAGGACGGCTGACGTCCACGTTAGCGGTTTCCTGCCCATAAGATTGAATTGGAAAAATGTTAAAATATTTAGGACTGAATCTGCAAACTTACAAGTTTTAGAACTGAATTGGAAAAAATGAGAAAGATTTAGGAAGTTATTGACAATTTTCCTAGATTTTTTTTATAGAGACGTGACAAAAGAAATTAAGGGCGCGCATGGCATCACTTCTACTTTAGAAATCAACTTCTGGCTAGAAGTTGATTTTTTTACTTTTGCTTTAGAAGTTGATTTCTAATCAGAGAAAAACGTTTGATAACATGATAAAATTTCTGTTTCTGAAACAGAAATTCATGGTAATGGTTTAAAATTTCTACTTCTGGAACATTATTAACTCAAATCTTTTATGAAAAATTATTAATCATAACCTAAAATGCATGTTATTCGAGAAAAGTGAAATGCAAATATTAACGGATGTACGTATAATTTGTCATTTAATTATTTATGCAAATGGTGACCAATTTTATGATGAAAATCGTATTAATGAATACGATGGCCGAGCTCATATATCCAGGTTAAAAAGTACGGATAGTTCCGGCGCTTCCTCACTTGTACTATAGAGGTGTTAAACGGGTGGGTCAGGTCGGGTTTGGGTCGAGTTGAATATGGTCCGACCAATATTGACCCATTTAACCCATTGACCCATTTTCATAAAGTACAAATTTAATGACCCATAGCCGATCCATACTCGACTTGACCCGTATTACTTAAATACTTATATATTTAACCAAATCATATATTATTTGTTCTTATAATTTATTAAGAAAAATGATATTGTTAAAACACTCTCATGCAATTGAAATTATTTTAATTTTTTTTAAAATTTTAAATTTTTTGATTTTTTGAAAAATATTTTTTTATTATTAAAAAATTATTTCCTTTTAAAAATAAAAAATTATTATTTATTTTTTACCTCGACTGTCGGAGATGGCGACATGGCAACGACAATGGGCGACGGTGGGCAGTGGTGATCGGCGGGCGGCGGTGGTCAGTGGCGGGGGCGATGGTCGGTAGTGGTCGTGGCGGCGGGTGGCAGCCGGCGATTGTTGGCGGTGGGTGGAGGCGTGGTTGGGAGTGGGTATAAAGAGAGATTCACAGCAAAAAGAGAAAAAGAGGGGCTGAGAATGAAAAGAGGCCGAAGTGAGTGAGATTTAGAGCGAAGTGAGAGATATATTGATGTTGAGAGATTTTTCCTTCTAAAAGAGAAGTAACTTTTTTTATTTTTACTTTTGAAAGTAGGTCGAAAATAATTTCTGAAGTAAAAAATTACTTAAGAAGCAGAAAAATGAAGTTGTGTAACCAAACGAATTTCTGCTTCAGAAGTTGTGTTAGCAAAGGATTTCAGCTCTAGTAGAACTTCTTAAGTAGAAATTCTGCTTCATAAATGTTATCAAGCGCGCCCTAAATTTTCGGTTGGAAAATAAGGACCAGTTTTGTCATAAAAAATAACATTCGGGGACTAAAATCAAATATAACCAAACATGCTTGAGGGATCGAAACTGAATTAAGTAATTGGACGACGGCCTGTTTTGCAATTTCTCCAAAATCTTTTCACTGAGGAAGAACGGCCGAAGAAATGCTTTTCGTGGCCGTCTAACCCTCCCACGCAAGTTTTGCGGGTGTGAGGAGCGCAAATCTCCCGGCTTTTCTTCCCAGATTCGAAGGAAGCCATCGCCAGAATGGGAGTCGGTAAGGCAATGCGTAATCCTTGGGCGGTCGCCATCGCATCAATCCTTCTCGCTGTGCTCGCATCACGTTTTCTGAAGAAGAAGAAGAAGAAAACGATCGGAAGCATCGAACCCGACGAACCCATTTCGGTGGAATCCGATTCGTCGACCTCAGGGAACGATTACGAAGTGTTCTTGAGCTTCAGGGGCAGGGACACCCGCACCGGCTTCACCGACCACCTCTACAACAGCCTCGTCGACGCCGGGGTCTCCGTGTTCAGGGACGACGACGAGCTCCGCATCGGCGAGAAGATCGGCCCGGATCTTCTCCAAGCTATCAAGAGCAGTAAGATCTCGATCCCGATTCTCTCTCCGGACTATGCTTCCAGCAAATGGTGTCTTCGCGAGCTTGCCCGGATGATCGAGTGCAAGAGAAGTGAAGGGCACATAGTCTTGCCCATATTCTACAAAGTCGAGCCCGGGCATGTGCGACACCAGACCGGGAGTTTCGGGAAGGCCTTTCATTCAATTGAAAACCGTTATGAGGCAGAGGTGGTCCAACAGTGGGAGAGAGCTCTCCAAGAAGTAGGAAGCTTAAAGGGATGGGAATCAGAGAAAATTGCAAACGGGTACTTCTCTTTTCATTCATGATCTTGCTTAGCTAGATCAAAAGAAAATTTTATGCCATGATCACTTTTACAGCGGAAAGAAAGGATGGATTTTCATCAATTGGCTGGTTTTTGCTTCCTGTTTATACGTGGATGTGCTTCTGTGGAGATATTGACGAGCGTTTTCTTATATTGAACTTTGCTGTTATTTCACAGACATGAAGCTGAGTTGGTAAAGATAATTGTCAGGAAGGTTTTGGGCGAGTTAAAGGAAGTTTTTCAGTTGGATGTCACCGAGAACTTGGTCGGCATTAGTAATCATGTAGAGGAGATTATGAGAATGTTAAGTACTGATGACACTGATACTCGATTTGTTGGAATCCATGGAATAGGCGGTGTTGGTAAGACGACTCTGGCCAAGGTCATCTACAATAAACTCTCCAGTCAGTTCGATCACTGTAGCTTCTTGGCAGATGTACGAGAAACGTCAAAAGAGAGGGGTGCCCACCATTTGCAGAACCAACTAATCTCCGATATTCTAAAAGGAAAACACAATGACGTCTCCAATGTCGATGAAGGACTTAGAATCATCAAAACTAGATTTAGACATAAGTCGTCATTCTTCTCGATGATGTGGATGATGTTTATCAGTTGAACTGTTTGGCTGGAAAACGTGACTGGTTTGGTTCCGGAAGTAAGATCATCATTACGGCAAGAAAAGTGAGTGTTCTTGATGAGGCTCGGGTGGACAACTGGTATGAACTCAATGGATTGGATCCTGACAACTCTTTGGTTCGTTTTAGTAGACATGCATTCAGAAGGGACTTCCCTTTGCCTGAATTTCGGGATCTCTCGCGTGATATCGTGTCCACTACAGGAGGGCTTCCTTTAACACTCGAGGTTATAGGTTCGTTCTTGTGCGGAAAACGCCTAGTGGTATGGAAAGATACGTTGAAGAAGTTAAGGAAAATACCAGCTAAGGAAGTGCAAGAGAAGTTAAGGGTAAGTTATGAAGCATTGGATTATGAGCAAAAACAGATATTTTTGGATATTGCTTGTTTTTTTGCTGGAACTGATGGAAGGATTACATCCTATATGTGGGATGACTGTGAATTTTTCCCAGGGATGGGAATTGAAGCATTGAGTTTGATGTCCCTGATAAAAGTTGGAAATGACCATAGGCTGTTAATGCATGACCAACTGAGAGATCTAGGTAGGGAAATTGTCCGGCAGGAAAACTATGAGGAGCCCTGGAAACGTAGTAGATTATGGATTCACGAGGAAGCCTTACATGTTCTAGAGAAGAATAAGGTGAGATTTTTCTTTGATTTTCTTTTGCCTTCTAAGTCGATGTTTCTTATTTACCATAATGAGGACAAAGAAGTTAGTATATTGAATTACTCTTGCCCTAGTTGATAGAAGGCCTGTGTTTGGACATTGTGGTACTCATTGCATAATGCAAGTTGGTAATTCATGGGAGTAGTATCCATAGAGGGCGCTCTTCTGTGATAATCAGAGGTTCTCAGATAACTTATGGAGTCTTTATTCATTAAAAAGAAACGCCCGCACCTAAGGTCTTTTTTTAGGGAACTTAATTGTAGTAGTGTTAAGCATTTTATGGGTTAGCTTTCTGGTGAGTTTTGTACGATAAATTTGTTGAAAGATACTATTAGATGAGATTAGCAGCAACCATGTTTTAAACGGACTTAGTTTAAAGCGACAGAGGAATTATATCAAAACAACATGCTTAGTTAGTTGTCATGATGCTATATTTCTGATCCTTGGCATTCTTTCTTTCAGGGATCTAAAAAGATAAAAGCCCTCTGTCTTAACAAAAGTGGCTTAGGCAGGGTGTACAGCAATAAACCATTTGAAAAGCTACTGAACTTAAGGTTCCTTGAGATGAATAATTTCATCCTTTCTGGAGATTTTGAGGATCTTCTTTCTGAATTACGATGGCTCTGTTGGAAAAATTGTCCACCAAATTTTGTGGCAACCAATTTTCACGTGGAGAAATTAGTCATACTTGACTTATCAAGGAGCAAAGTCACAGAGCATTGGGAAGGATGGAATCAAATCAATGTAAGATGAGAAAGTTTATTTTATTTTCTTAATAGACGATCACTTACTCTAAGTGGCTCATGTCTCTATGTTTTACTTCTTACAGGTGGCAAGCAATCTGAAAGTTCTCAACACTACTAATTGCCAGGACTTGAAAACATCTCCTGATCTCACAGCTTTTCAAAATCTAGAGATTTTAATTTTTGAAAAGTGTGAATATCTAACAAAAGTGCACCCTTCTATCGGAAACATCAATGCCCTAATTTCCCTTGATGTGAGAGACTGTTTCAGACTCAAGGAACAACCGATAGAAGTGAGTCAGCTACAAGAATTAGAGGAGCTTTTGTTAGATAGAACTCGGATGGAAGAAATTCCCATGTCTGAAGGTTCAATGAAGAAGCTCAGGACTCTTAGTGCCAAGTATTGTGAATCATTGGCTCGAATACCCAGCTCCTTAAGCCATCTAGCATCTCTGTCAACCCTTGATTTTACGGGATGCAAAAAGCTTGCTGAACTTCCAGACTCCATAGGTTGCCTTCAGAAACTGCAGCGCTTATCATTAAAGGAATGTAGCTCATTGAGAGGAATCCCCAACTCAATTGGCACGTTGGAATCATTAATTGAGCTGGACATATCATACACAAGATTTACAGAGTTACCTGAATCCATTGGAGACTTGTGTAATTTAGAAGTTCTGCAAATGGCGCGGTCAAATATAAAAAGGTTACCCAGTGCTATTGGGATGTTAAGGAAACTCACCGCATTAGATGCCACAAATTGCAACATCCTGGGAGAAGTTTGTAGTGATATTGGGGAATTGTCCTCATTGAAGGCCCTCCGATTGTTCAAGACAGGCATTTATGGCTTGCCAGAAAGCATTTGTAAGCTTTCTTGTCTCCAAGACCTTGATTTACGAGGGTGCAACAAGCTTCAATTTCTGCCAAACCTTCCCTCTGGCTTGAGAACTCTAGGTCTCACTTGTCAGAGTCCTACATTGCCTGTCCTTTCCAACTTAATAAATCTAAAGGAACTCAGTGTCATGGAATGCAGTTCACTTGAATGCCTCCTAGAGCTTCCGTCTGAACTGTTGAAGCTTTCCGTTACAGGATGCCAAATCTTGAGAAAATTGCCAGATTTGTCAAACTTGAAGCATCTAACAGAATTGAGGCTAAAGGCTTGCTCTGAGTTGCGAGAAGTTAAATGTCTGGAAGGATTAGAATCTCTAACAATATTGGATTTACTGGGGTGCCCAAAGTTATCTAGGCTAGATGGGGTCGAATGTTTGGTATCTCTGAGGTACTCGAGCATAGGACCATCGGAAGCATTAGAGAGGTTGATGGATCGTTCAGAACGGAGTAATATAAAGGTGCTTCCAAGTTGCAAGAATCAAGTTGAAATTCAAGTTCTTAATAGCTTCATATGCTTGGAAGTTTTGAATCTCACTGATTGCATGTCAATGGAAAGACTGGACCTTTCAACTTTGAAGCTTTTAAGGAAAGCAAATGTTAGGAAATGCAAGAATCTTGTTGAAATTAGAGGCCTGGACAGCTTGGAATTCTTAGAAAGGTTGGATATCTCCGAGTGCACGTCTATTAAGAGACTGGATCTTGCAAAATTGAAGTATCTGAGATACTTTTGGGCTTCCAAATGCCAGAACTTAGCTGAAGTCCGAGGCCTTGATGCCTTGGAGTACTTGGAATGGTTGGACATCTCTGGGTGCAAATCCATTGAAACGTTACCTGACCTTTCATGCTTCAAGACCCTGAATTTTCTGAACATCAACCACTGCGAGAAATTACGTGATATTCAGACCCTGGAGAAATTCTCATCCTGCCAATGGCTATATATTGATGGATGCAAGTCCTTAGTGAAACTGCCAAACCTTTCAAAATTTGAAGGTTTGATAGAGTTGATAGTGAAAGATTGTCATGAACTTCTAGAGATTTCAGAGCTCAAAGAATTGAGATCTTTAGAATACATGGATATGTCAAGATGCAAGTCCATCGAGCATCTACCAGATTTGTCATTGTGCAAGAACTTGAAATGTCTGGTCATAAGAGACTGCGAGAAACTTACCGAGCTTACGGGGCTTGGAGACTTGGCCTCTCTCTGGCAAGTGGATATTTCTGGATGCAAGTCGCTGAAAACAATACCGAAATTACCTGGAACACACATCATACAGAATTATGAAGAACCTATGCACTATCCCTTGTATGACCAGATCATGTTCAGCCGATAATGCTGCATATAGTTCTACTGCCACGTCGAGGTTGAGAAAGTAAAAAGAAGGTGATCTCCCATACCCTGTTGACATCTATTTCCTGTCTTTTAATAAGTATAATCCATTTTAAGAAGGAAAATTTCATTAATGGCTTTTCTATTATCTTTTCTTTGCACTATATAGTTCAAGCAATGGTTAGTTTGTTGAGTTGATGCCCCCGCAATTGTTCATTTCTAGAGTGGAACTGCAGCCCCCAGTTGTAAAGCTTCTCTAAGTATGTTGATATCATCATGGGTCAACGACTCCTGTTCTTTATCTTCAATACAAGATTTGATCAGTGATGCGCATGTACAGAGACTTTGCAGGTTAACTTGCATGGATACCTAATATGCTGTGTTTCTATCACTAACACTGAACATATGACTAGAGTGTAACTTTTTCTGATCAATGATAATGTCATATTTATTGATTTATATCTGCTGTTACTTGCCTTATCGTTATGGAAATTAACTCATCACAGCATGCCATTTCTTGAATCGCCAGCAGGATTCATGCAGTTTATAGGGATCCTATCTATTATTTTTGTTGGGATCGACAAAATTTTGCGGCTTTCTGTGGAAGAATTTTAGCAGACATTGCCAAATTTTGCAACCTTGTAACACTTCTCTAGTTCAGAGCTCGGAAATTCCTTAAGTTTATAGGAGAGACTAGTGTTCATACCCGTGTATGCATTGATTCATAGGTATTTTGAGCACGTATTTCAACATCCATGAATGTTGTGCAAAATCAAACAACAGTAAATTATGAACAGAACAACTAACATACTATGTTGCATGTATTTATACATAATAATTTCCAATGAAAAAACTGAAAAGTAAAGATCAAAATTAAGAAATTAAATGATTGTACGAAAATAATGGCAGAGTAAAAAACAGACAATTAATGGGAAAAGTGCCAAAAAAGTCATAAACCTATTGTATTAGTACTAATTTAGTCCTAAATCTTTCGATTGGACAAATTTAGTCCTAAATATTTTTGCATTGGTATCAATTCAGTTTATTCGGCCAATTTTGGCCCGAAACCGTTGACGTGGATGCCGGCGATGCCACGTAGGATTGCCGGTGTTGACGTGGACATTTTTTAATATTACGTTTCTTTAAAAAAATTATTTTTTCCCTCTTTTGAAATTTGCCTTTGGCCGGCGAGGGTCGCCGGATCCCTCGTTGGCGACCCTCGCTGGCCCCTTGCCCAAGGGCTGGCCAACCCCTCGCTTAGGGGTTGGCCAACCCCCGCCCAGCCCTGGGCGAGGAGTAGTTGGCCCTCGGCGAATGCGAACGAGGGTTGGCTAGCCCCCATCGGCCACTGGCCAGGGCCGGCCCCTGGGGGAGGGGGTCGGCGAGGTTTCGGCGACCCTCGCCGGCCAAAGGAAAATTTCAGAAAAAAAGAAAAAAAAACATTTAATTTTTTTTTTTTAAAAATAATATTAAAAAATGTTCAGGTCAGCTAGTCATGGCCACGGGCCGGGGACCGCCGGTTCCGGTTCCGGTTCCAATTTAGGAGTAACTGGAATCGAGCCCTTAAGTAGTTGTTCTGGTTTCGGTTTTGAACCGTCGGTTACGAGCCGGTTTCGGGCCATGTTCCTATTCAAAATCGAAAATGGAACCTCCGGTTTCGGTTACGGTTTTTGAGTTTAAAATTAAATTGTAATGAATTTGTAATAAAATGGTAATCAAATTATCAAATAATGAATTATGAAATAAAAGCAAATAATGAATTATGAAATTATGAAATAATGAATTATCAAATACAAATTGTAATCAAATTTGGGGGGAAAAAAGGGAGGGGGAGGGGGTTTGAACTTAATGAATTATCATTCAGCGCCTACTTATCTTCTTGGGGATAGAAGAATCAAAGCCCATGTAGTTCTCTTACCTTTGATAACCTCATACTTACCTCATCCTCAATCATCGCTACCCGTTCCGGTACCGGTGGCGGTGGTATTTCCTTCATAAAAAAATTCGGTTTCATTATTGTGATCTATCTCTTATTGTCTATATTGAATATTTATCCAATCATCAACACAAGCTTGAGCCTCCATCGAATCGGGAGCTAATCTTGAACGTCGTTTGTCCAAAATATTGCCTCCAGCGCTAAATGCTTGTTCTACCGCAACTGTCTAACAAGGGGTTGCTAAAATTTATTTTGCAATTAGAGCAAGAATTGGGTATTGGGTGGAATGCCTCTTCCACCAATCCAATATTGTGAAATCTGTGTTGTCTTAAGATTCATCAAACTCAAAATAAACGGTTAGATAGCTCTCTATTTCAGAATTACTCCATATTGCTCCATTTTGCTTTTTTTGCCTATGCAACATAAGTTGGTACCCTCTATTAATTTTACATATGTTCCCACTTTGTATGTCGCTAGATTGAGAAAATCCACTATCACCTATGTACTACAAAATTCGTTATATAATTATATTATTGTGTTTTTAACCCTTATTTGTATAGTTCTAATATTTACCTCATCAATTAAATATAAACATTCATAATACGTATTCAAATAATAATCTAAATCATCTAATTTACAACGTGGATAAAAAACACAAGCAACTAAATAAATAATAGGAATTTCCCTATAATAATGTAGCCATTTTGTTCACATTGTTCTAATAGTATCACTTAATTTATCATCATTTTCATTTTCTTCAAAAACTCCAACAATATTAATACATTCTATTAAAAATAAATGCGTAGTAGGATAATAAACATCGGACAAAGTATAAGTTGCATCATTAAATTTTTTTAAAATATCTAATTTTTTTTTTTTTTGCAAATATCCCATTCTTGTGGGTATAAATTAATTTGAGTTATATTATTTGAAATAAATGCACATAATAAGTTTTTATATGCAAAAGATTCATTAAGTAATTCGTAAATAGAATTCCAACGATTTGGAACATCTATTGGAAATATTTTTGGTTTTTTTTCATTTGCTCTACAAAATTTTAACCATTCTTTCATTTTTTGGGAATGTTTCCATAAAAATTGAATTGCTATTTTTATTGGGTCGAGAAAAATATCAAGAGTTTTTAAACCATCTTGTACACATAAATTTAAAACATGACAAGCACATCTAACGTGAAAAAATTATCCATAAAAAACGGGTTTACAAATCTTTTCTAGTTCAACAATTGAAGCGGTATTTGCCGCGGCATTATCAAAATCAGTTGAAAATTTTTTATTAAGCAAATAATATTCTTCTAAAATTTGCCTATTTAATTTTTCATCTTCAATACAAGATTGATCAGTGATGCGCATGTACAGTGACTTTGCAGGTTAACTTGCTTGGATACCTAATATGCTGTGTTTCTATCACTAACACAGTGAACATATGACTAGAGTAGAACTTTTTCTGATGAAGCTCATCACGACATGCCATTTCTTGAATCGCCAGCAGGATTCATGCAGTTTATAGGGGCCATATCTATTATTTGTTGGGATTGACTAAATATTGCAGCTTTCTGTGGAAGAATTTTAATAGACATTGCCAAATTTTACAACCTTGGGACACTTCTCCAGTTTAGAGCTCGGAAATTCCTCAAGTTTACAGAAGAGGTATTTTGAGCATGAATATCAACATCCATGAATCTTGTGCAAAATCAAACAACAGTAAATTGCGAACAGAACAGCTGACATACTATTTTGCATATATTTATACAGAATAATCTTCAATGAAAAATCGAAAAGTAAAGATGAAAATTAAGAAATTAGTCATACTTGACTTATCATGGATTGGGCTCTTGAGGAGTGGCGAAGGTTAGAACAGGAGAGGATCCCGAGAGTAAATCTTGAAAGAACTTAGCAGTTTCTTCCTCATCCTCTTCCACAGGGTGGCAAAGATAATTAGTTATAACCTTGTTCATAACATTTAAAATAAGGTGGGAAAATGACATTATCATACGGTTGGTCAAAGGAATAGCAGGACTTGGATGATGTGGTGGACAAGAATCATGTTGGTCACGTGGAATTGATCTTAAGTAGGAGATCATGAAACATCATGAGTGGTTGGTACACGAGGCACATTGACCTAATTGCCCAAGAATGAAGAAGCATTAAACTCTTCTTAATAAAGAATAATTAAGTTGCAAAGGTAAGAATGAATTTGACCTTAACTTACCAAAGTGAGCTGTATATTGCTGTGAGTGTCAAATTCAGTGACAAATCCTTCAATCGTTTCTTCGGGTTTTTGTTCTTCAATAGGAGTCAAAGTTTCTGAACCCTGGTCAACTGGAGCATCTTGAGGTATGTCCTCAACCCGGATTTAAGCAGCTTGACTTTCTTCTTCTTTTGATTCAGTTGTTTCTATTTGAGCTGTCTTGTCCAATGAGAGTTTCTTCTACCGGTGAATCAATTGAAATTGGAGTTTGAACAGATGGGGGGGTCCTAGTGATGTCCAAAGGGATTTGATCAACTTCTCGAGCTATTGGAAGGTCACCTACTGATGTTTCCTTTGGAACCTGTTCACCTTGAGGAGTTAATTCTTCAGTTGTATCTCAAATTTCAGATGTTTCAGCAGCAGGTGCTTCATATTGTTATTATTCGTACTGCTTTTCCAGGAGAAGCCTGTAGGACAGACTAAGCACGAAATTGATAGCGAAGCTAGGTTTTAGAATAAAATTTTGGAAATGAAGAGGTTCGTCTTACGTTGTTTTTAATGTCAACTGATGCTTTAGCTTTCTTTTGAGCTGCCTTCTCTTGGGCCATCATTTTCCTGTGTTAATACGAAAGTTGAGAAGAAAGAGTTAAGACAATCTAAACCAGTAAGGAGAGTGTGATTGTTTTTACTGAAATTATCATCTTTCAAACTCTTTGATCTTTTTTGTTTAGATCTGTAATCATTTTTCTCAGTGAGATCTTTTCATAGGTAGTCAACCCAACTTCTTCAATGTTATTTTCCTCCCACTTGCTTTTCGCTTACACTTGTTCGTTCTTTTCTTTTTCTCCTCCTCCGTTCCTTTCTCCTCCGGGAAAGTTGCATTAGTTCAGAGATTACATACTGCTTGTTGATATTTCAATACCACCTGGAGATTGTTGGGGTTGATGCAGACTTCTCCTGACTTCCTGAAGATTCGCTAGTGATTCTCCCAGGGCCAGTCTCTCAAGTTCTTTCTCTTTTTTGAGGAGGGACTCAAATAGTAATATAGAAGTTATTGGAAGTCAAAGAACTGAAATATTATAGTCTCAACCAGGTGAAACATTATTTGGGAGTTTTCTCTTAGCCTGAGGAGTTTTCAAACCACCTCTTGAAGGAGCTTTTGAAGGGATAGAACCCTTGCTTTTCATCTTGGAGGGTGCAGTAGTTATGGCATGGGAAGAAGCGTTAACATGAGAGAAAACTTGATCTATAAGACTTGTCAAACGGGTGGGTCGGGTGGAGTTAAAAATGGTCCGACCTAAATTGACCAATTTTCAGGAAATACAAATACCTGACCCCGTATTGCAAAGACACTTCTATATTTAACCAAAATTGATCCAATTTCATGCAATACAAATTTAGTGATCGATATCCGATTCATTCCATACGCGACCCGACCCAACAACTGGCCGATGTCCCGATTCGCGAGATGTGCTTTTCGATGAAGCATCGGCATGGTGGTCGCTGCATGCAACATTATTTCCTGATTCCAAAGAAATTGAGGAGAAGCTCTAAGAGAAAATTGGAGAGGAAGCTCAACGTGAGAAATTCCTAAATCAACCAAAAAAATAAATGGCAATACACGGCTCGATTGGTGGCTCAAAGGATTCTCTCAACAGTATGTACCGGAGCATTCGAGATTTTCGACGGTGTGTGTTCTGCTAGCTCTTGCTACCCATAAGTCGTGGAAGCTTTGGCAGATGGATGCGCAGAATGTCTTCCTATAGGGAGAGCTAGATTGCGAGATCTACGTAGATCAACCTAGAGGATTTGAAAAAAATCAAAATCACGGCCTCGTGTGTCAGTTGAGGAATGCAATGTATGGATTGAAGCAAAGCATCTCGTGCATGAAATGGCAAGATTGCCAATTTCTGGCTTAGAAAGGCTATTCACTAGCACCTGCAGATTCAAATTTGTTCGTGAAAGCATGAGAAGTAAATTAGCTACCGTGCCAGTGTACATGGATGATCTCATCATCACCACCGGAGACAATGAAAGAGGATTTTACATGAGAGAGAACCTATCGGTTCGATCTCAGATGAAGGAGCTTGGTAAGCTCAAATATTTTCTCGGACTTGAAGTAGATAGAGGATAAAATTCTGTGTTGATTGCCGGTCGTTAATAACACCTTGAAGGTTAATGTGAAACTTCTAGTGGAAGAAGGGAATGAAGATGCGACCGTGCACCACCAACTAGTCGGCAGTCTGATTTACCTTCTATGCAATCGGCATAGTGAGTTGGTTTAATCGGAAACCAAGAAAGCTTCACTGTGATGTAGTGCGATACATATTCGGGAACGCTAAATGCACCATTGATCTTGGCATATTGTAATAAAACAGGTGGAAGTTGTGAAATAATTTGCTATTGGGATGCCGATTATGCTGGCGGCTACGATACACATAGATCACCGACGGGCTATATGTTTAGACTTGGTTCAGGAGCCATCTCTTGGGCTGACGGCGCGGTCGTCCGAGTGCCGAGCATCAATTGTGGTAGCTCTAGAAAGACATAATCAGTGCAATTGTTAAAGGATCTGCACCAGAAAATTGATGAATGCCCCCGGTGAGACTGCACAGTGACAATCAAATTTGGAGGCCATGGGAATGCGTACATATCTCATAATAGAGTCCTATCAGGTCGAGCAGCGGCGAAAGCGGATTGAATCCACACCGAAGGGGAAATGGTGATTTCGGTGGGCTTTTTTTCGAAAAGGGGTCCAAAAAAAAAAATTTACCGATTTGGGGCTGGTTTTGAAAAATTTACAAATTTGGGGTCGGTTCGGGGGCTGGAACACCGAACGGAGCCCGTTCGGCAGTCTTGTTGCCGAACTGGGCCCAATTCGGCAGCCCAACTGCCGAATTGGGCTCATTTCGGCCCCACTTTTATTTTTTTTTACTTGTTTTTCAATTATTTTATATTTATAACATTTAGTAAAATATAATTTTTATCTTTAAAGCTTATTTTTATAACATAATTAGTTGAAATTTTTATTAAGATATATAATTAATAAATAATTTAGTAAAAGAACGTGGTCTTCTGTTTCGACAAATAATTAATAAATAATTAATAATAATTAAAATATGAAGATGAATTATCTTTAAAGCTCATGGATTTTTTTTTAATATAAGAAAAAACCCGAAAATAAAGCGGAAATTCCACACCATGAAGCGACGCATCCTCCCGGCCAAGACACGTTTACTTTGCCAGCTTCCTTCCATGCCTAAAAGCTCTCACTTGGACGCAACCCTTCTCGTGTTCTTTTGAACCCGCAACCTCACCGACCTAATCCATACCGTATGTCTTATGGCTTCTTCACTACTTGATTTCATATACAGATGTTAAGTGAAGAAGATATGAGCCGAAGAACGAAGCGGAGGATGTCAGTCTTTTCGGGTCGGTCTTCCGCTGCCTCCACGTCGTGCCTCGAGACCACGTCGAGGTTCGTCTCGCGCTGCTTGTCGTCGTCCACCAGGATCCACATCATGGCCCTGGACGCATCGTCAACGTCAACTCCCTCTTCACCGTCGCCCTCTTCCTCGGCCTCACTGCCTCCCCCGCCGATTCGAGAGCCGCCCGCCAGCTCTTCGGGGACCGCGCCTCCTGCAGGGAGGCCCCGCCGTGGCGGAGGGCCTCGTCGCCTTCCACGTGTACTCCTTCAGCTCCTTCCTCTTCTCGAGCCTCGTCGCTCTGGCTCTCAAGCAGGCCATCAAGATCAGCAGTGCCACCGAAGAGCAGGAAGGCGGGGAGGATTACAGCGACGGAGAGGGGGCGCATGGCGGGGTGGCGATGGGGCATGTGAACACGGCTGTCTTTAGGGCGGGGACGGCGGCTTCGGCGCTGGGGTCGGTGGCCGGGTCGGGGTTCTTGATGATGGCGCTGGTGAACCTAGTGCAGATGAAGTTGGGGACTTTGGGCTGTGGTGAGAGTGGGCACAGTGTGGCTGCAGTCGTGCCGCTGGTGGTCTTGGTCCCTCTGAGTTTGGTCGTTTACTTGTGTCTTGCGATTTATGCGTTTACACGGTAGACGTGGAAAGCAAAAAAAAAAAAACAGAGAGAGAGAGAGAACCGTGTTATTTCACCAACTTTGTTTGCAAGTGATATTCTTTGAAAGATTTTTATTAGGTCCATTGATTTATGCTTGAATATTTTTAAATTTACACTTGAATGTTTGCTATATAGAGTGCAGTAACAAAACTACACATATCACCCATGCAACATCGAAAATTTAAGAATAATTCTAGAGAGGGGTTTAGCCTAGTATTAAATCCAATTTGGAATGCATAATTAAAACTTGTCCCAATCATTCTCTTTTAGTATGATTAAGAATAATTCTAGAGAGGGGTTTAGCCTAGTAACAAAGATATATTTCGACCAAAAAAAAGAAGAAGAAGACAAATATGGGTGTATGGACTCGAGAATAGTTAATCGTCATTGTTCAATGATGCATAATCAACTGTGTTATTGTATTAATGAGAGAAAATAACAAAAATCTTCAAAGGAAATACCTAATAGGAAAAATTACGAAAAATTACTAATAATCTTTAAGAATTGCAAATTTGCATCTTGAAAACTCATTAGAACTAACTAATGTTTCTTTTTGCTGAACAAAACTAGTGACGTTGAATGAGAGTGGTTTTTTCTGGATATGTCATCTTCATATTTTAATTATTATTAATTATTTATTAATTATTTGTTGAAATAGAAGACCACGTTCTTTTACTAAATTATTTATTAATTATATATCTTAATAAAATTTTCAACTAATTATGTTATAAAAATAAGCTTTAAAGATAAAAATTATATTTTACTAAATGTTATAAATATAAAATAATTGAAAAACAAGTAAAAAAATAAAAGTGGGGCCGAAATGAGCCCAATTCGGCAGTTGGGCTGCCGAATTGGGCCCAGTTCGGCAGTTGGACTGCCGAACAGCCCGTTCGGCAGTTGGGCTGCCGAACTGGGCCCAGTTCGGCACCAAGACTGCCGAACGGGCTCCGTTCGGTATTCCCCCTCCCGAACCGACCCCAAATTCGTAAGTTTTTCAAAACCAGCCCCAAATCGGTAATTTTTTTTTTGGACCCCTTTTCGAAAAAAACCCGATTTCGGTCCTTACCATGAGGGCCACAGTGGCTATGAGCAGTAGCTAGTATCAGTTTTAGGGCGTGCATGACAATTATTTTATTTTTGGAATCAATTTTTGGTTAGAAATAGATTTTTCTATTTCTAGTTTCTGGATGAGTTTTTGAGCAAAAAAGCGCGTTTGATAACGACATAAAATTTTTGTTCATAGAACAGAAGTTCATTTGATAACGGTTGAAAATTTTTACTTCTGGAATATTATCAACACAAAATATTCTACAAAAAATTTCTTCTTGATTTTTAATTTTTATTTCTTTAAAAAATAATAAGAAAATATTATTCACTATTTAAAAATAAAAAAATATTATTTATTTTTTACTCTAGCGGCGGCGATGGTTGCGGTGGCCGACGGAGGTTGGTGGTGGTTGGCGGCGGCCGGTGGAGGGTGGTGGTGGGCGGTAGAGGTTGGCGGTGGGCGGCAACGGCTGCCTGCGGTGCGGCGAGGGGCGACGGCGGCTGTGGTCGCGGCGGTAGGCGGTGGAGGGTAGTGGTTGGTGACGGGGGGCGGTGGCAAGTGGTGGCTGGCGGTGGCTGGCTGTGATATGTGGGCCACAAAATTAAATAAGTGAGCCCATTTTCCTTTAACTTGTCCCAAGCCCAGCCCCAACCTTTTGCTTCCTTTTTTTCTCCTTCTTCAGCAGAAGACCACGATCGTAAAAAAACAGAGGAAGAAGGAGGCTCGTCCGAGAGAGAGAGGAGAGAGAAAGAGGGAGAAAATTTTGCGCCTCTTTGTTCTGAACGCCACAATGAGCTAAATCAACGTCGTCTTGCTACGTCGGGTAAGAATCGAAGCCCTAATTCATCTAAATTGAGGAAATTTTCAGATTTAGGGCAGAATTAGAAATTTGGTAGATTCTGAGTTTTTCGGGTTGATTGAGGAGTCGATTGGATGCGTTTATACTTAAGGATGAAACTTTAGGGTGTCGTGGAGCCGTGAGATTCGACGGATCTTGATTTGATGCTAGGGTTTGCCTGGAACAAGTTTTTCAAATCTGGTGCGCTACGGTATTGTACGAACAGTATACTTCGGGGCCTTATATCTTCATTTTTAGGTTGTATTTTGGGGTTGGACATGTTAGGAATTTTGTAGTACGCCGAGTAATCTTCTTTTGGACTATAAGACGGCTTGAAACGGAGCTCGATGGAGACAGTTATGGCCTTAACAAGTTCGGCGCGCAAGCTTTCCATAGCAGACAGCAATGGGTATCCGCTATGGGCGAGCTTTCGTTGGCGCGTAGTCGTCGTCCTATCGTTAAATAGGTGTAAATTAGTTGAGTCATGCGTTAGAGTGGCATTTTACTCGTTTTTGATATGTTTTCCGTACATTTGATAGGAATTCGGACGCGTCGACTCGAGTAACCGTCGTAGTTTGCTTTTGGCTTCATCAAGTGAGTGATACTATTCCTTCTTTGTGTTTGTAAACTCATATTCTGAGAATGATAATACTAAATATGTTATGACATAAGAAAATAGCATTTTTGTTGCATAAAACAGGATCGAGCATTTACTGCTGTTTTGTCTATTTGAATCGGATTGTGACCGTTTTTATGATATTGTTTCCGAGTTGGCCTGTGATATGAGGAAGATGTTGTTGTTAATTATGTGGTGCTCCAGATAGCTGTAAACCCAGTTGAGGGGTTTGTGGGTATACCCATACTAGTTTAGGATATCCTTGTGGGCCGAGCTACCGGTATTATAGGTGGAGACCTTGCTAAGGGGGGAATTTTGGTCGCCTTTTGTCACGGGTGTTATACGTGACCATGGTTAGAATCTTGAGCATGAGATTGGTCAATGGATGGACCACTGATATGCGTTTTGTTGAGATTGGTCAATGATAGACCATTGACATATGTTTTGACGAGATTATGAGATTGGTCAATGGATGGACCATTGACATGTGTTTTTGATGAGATTGATCAATGGGTTAGACCATTGATATGTGCTTTGATGTTGTGATTTGAAATGGATACTTTTGCTATGAATCTATTATGTTGACGTAATATATAATTCATTTTGGTTGTGAAGGTTTGATATGTTCCGAGTTTGGTGTAAATGAGTTGTGTTTTGTGTATTAAATGTGCATAGTGATTGTTCGATTCGCTTAGAAGAAATGTATTACTCACTAAGTCGTGTTAGTTCACTCCTCCTATTTTCCTTGTCTTTTAGATTCAGCGAGTCGCAAGTAGGATGTGAGCGATCGTTAGCAAATGACATTTTTGTTAGTGGGAGCATTTGGGTATGAGTTGTGAGTTGGATATGACTATGATGAGCCATTTGAGTTGTTGTTAGAGGTGTAAATCCTCATGGTAGAGATTTGTGTATGTCTTTTGATGGATATGTAAATATATCTTTTGATGGTTTAGTAGCAAGCTCTGATTTTATAACCAAAGGACCTCTTTATATATATGGATGTACATATTTGATATCAGGTTGAACGTTGGTTATGTTGAGACTGCGTCCTTTTGAGAAAGGACGGCCGTGTCATGGCCTATGTTATAGTGGTTTTGGGGTGTGACACCGGCGGTGTCACGGCGGTGGGCGGTGGTCGGTAGTGGTTGTTGCGGCGGTCGGTGGCTGGCGACGGCCGGCGGTGGGCGGGGACGGCCGACGGAGGTCGGCGGGGACGGCCGGCGGTTGGTGGTGATGGGCGGCGACCGACAAAGGAAGGGCAACAGAGAGAGTGCGACGGGGACTTGAGAAAAAACGAAAGGCTTTGGTAGGTTATTTCTCATTTCTGTTTCTAGGGCGCGCATGATAACGGTTCTGTGTCTCTATTTTTCTATTTTTCTTGTTCCGGGGAACATGGTTAGAATAGAAATCCGTTTAGTAACAAAATTTTATTTTTCTATTCCCAGGACAAATTTTTAACCTAGAAATAGATTTGGAAGAGAAATCATAAGTAGAAAAAGTTACAAAAAATAGAAATAAGTTTGGGCCATCCAAAATTTAGGGCGTCGCTCATTAGGGCTTCTTCTTCTTCAAAAGTGCGACGCAGAAGCATTTTTCTCTCTAGCCTTTCTCAGTCAATTCGACCCAACACTGAGCTCGATGATTTGATTCGCCGATGGCACTTGCAAAGCCTCTCAAGTCCGGATCGGAAGCTTCGCCGGCGTCTCGAGCACGCAGATCGTGCTCTCGCAAAGGAAGACGGAGGAGCTCCGTGAATGAGGGATTCGGAAAGGGAATCGCGAGACGTTGCGGTGAGGCGGAGGAATTGAGGAGCAAAGGAGAAGAATCTCCAATACCCAAGTTTGTCTTCGCAAAATTGTAAATTTTTTTAATGTTAATTCACTGATTCGCCTTCGATTTTCGTGCGATGCTTTTTAGGTCTTGTTCTGAGTCGAATACGATGAAAGGGAATTTTTTTGTTTCCTTCGGTTTTCTTGGCTGTAGGTGTTTGTCTGTGCAGAGTTGAATTTGAGGTGACGATTGACGAGTCGTTTGTGCTGGCATTGATATGTGCTTCTATCCTGTTGTGGCGTGAACTGATAGGACGTTCACTCTGTATATTGATATTGCCTCTTGGGTTTGTTTTCTCTGCTTGGAGTTTGGGAACTTTCTGGTGTTCCATGGATACATAATTGGTTTGAATCTGATACCTGCCTGATTCCTCACTTAGCAAAAGCTAATTTGTAGCCTGACTCTCACAAAGGGCTGAAGGTAATCATAATTGTGTGAAGGGAAGTAGGAATTAGTACAGGACTTGCGAATTTGTTATTATTAATTTTTGTGATGTCCTGACTGGCATAAGGCACTTGGGCACTATATTCAGGCAAATATTGAAAGATTTTCTTTAATCTAATCTTTGAAGTTCACAATTCTCCAGCATATATTTTTTCTTTTCTTTTTCATTGTGACTTAAGGATGATTTGGTAAAAGACATCAGTGTCTGATGGAAACAAAACAGAGAGAAATATATTTTGCTGCTGACTAAAAGTTTCAGCTTTTCGTCGACTCTGCCTGTGTTGGATATGTTGTATCTGTGATCTGTCCCTAGAAACAAGTTTATGCTTGTACATGGTAGACAATTGGGTACCTTGTGTGAAGTTTAGGCCACATTGACACTGCTTGTACATGAGTCAGTCGTGCAGTTCGTGCCGTTCGTCATGTTTTTCGTCTTACGATGTGCGTGCATGTATTAATCTATGAGCTCCTGAGTTGGATATTTGCGTTAAAAATATATCTATTTTTTTTTTTTTGGCCACAAAAAATATACCTACTTAGAGCATATTGTTTCGCATGTTTCTCTTGTAATTTGCTGGTGCTAATATAAATTAGCTTTTGATATAGTTTGGTGATACTATATGTATTTCACTCTATTGCTTATGTATTTCACTCTATTGCTTATGTATTTCAGACACTGTGGTTTTTTTTCTCTTTATGATGCAACTATGATGACGCCGTCGCTATTGTTGATTGTTATTGGATTCCTTACTTATCTGTTATGTTCATGTTCTTTTGCGTGATGGCATAGGTAATATGGAGGGGGGGGGGGGGGGTGAAAGTAGCGTTTATAATGGTCAAGTAGCATACCACCAATGGATTATCATGGGTAATATAGGAGGGCATGGCAGGGCCCGGCGATACGACAATATCGGAGTAATTTTCTTTGTGATTGTATTATTTTCAACTCGAATTCATTGCGATTGTAAACCGTTTCTTTCATTTAGTTGTATTTGTATTTAAGGAGAACATAACGTGGAAATAAAATTTTGGAACTAGAAATTTTGTTTTGTACTGTTATCAAACGAATTTCTGTTTCAAGAAATAGACATTCTATGCTGTTATCAAACGAAATTCTATTCCAGGAATAAAACTTTTGTGTCGTTATCAAACACGTATCTCGGCTCAGAAACTCGTCTAGGGAATAGAAATAGAATAATCTATTTCTAGCTAGAAATAAGGCCAGAGAAGAGAACTGTTGTCATGCGCGCCCTTAGCTTCTCATTTCTTTTTCAACTATGTTGTTGGAACAATTTTTTTTTTTCTAGAAACGGAAAAATAGAATTGCATTACTAAACGAATTTCTGTTCCAAACCGGTTCCAGAAACAGGTTTGGAACATAAGCAGAGAAATAAAATGGTTATCATGCGCGCATAGACCTGGATAAATGTCGTCCTCTTATCATGTTGCATTTGGGATATGGAAAAATGCTGAATAATACAGACGTGGGACTGATAAATGTTTACTTATCACCATAGCCTTCAGCATTTGGATTGTTCAGGATACCTTGAGCATAACTTTCATGACGGCCATTCCTCATGAAACCGACTGTTAGCCGCGAGGATCTTCAGAAGTCGAAGGACCTTTACCATAATCTTTATAGCGGCCTTCCGTCATGTAATTGACGAGTTCTGAGTGGCGAGGATGAGAACCTTCCTCAACTTTCTTGTTCAAGATCTCCCGATACTCCCTCCACCACTGCATGTAGCTGCTTTTCTCCAAGAATATGTCGGAAGAAACCTTCTCCCTCTTGATCAAATCCATGACATAATCCTTAAAGTCGAATGGCTTTTTCCCTTCTGAATCATCCGATGATCCCTCTCTGTCTCTGTCCAGCGTCCTGCACGACCGGATCGCCTCCTCCACGCGTGCCCAAAAGCATGAATCCTCCGTCACATTTACCACTTTTGATCTAGAAGGACCACCCTGAGTCTCCTTTCCCCCTTTCCTGGTTTTCTCGGACTTTTCCGGTGTCTCCTTTCCCTTTTTCCTGGCTTTCTTGGACTCTTGGTGATCTTCCAGCCATTTCTCCAGCCGCTCATAATGTTTGGATCTTCCGCGAGTCAAATAATCCTTCCGGCCCCTTCTGTAGTACTCTGCTATGTCTAGCGGTTCAACTATCCTCCGGTAATTTGTCCCACCAAAAAGCCACCGGTTCCGCAGTGGCGCATCCGGCAGTTGAGGCTTCTGCTCCGCATCTTCGACCACCTTCTCCCAATAGACCGTCAGGTATGTCTTGTACTTATCAACTCCATTGTCACGCCGTTCCCGCGCATTCTTGAAGCTGTCGTAGTAACCGGGACCCTGGCCGTTGCCTCTGCATTTATTAATGTACCACTCCAAAAAAGTCATGAACACTTTCATTTCCTCCAATTCTGCAGGATCAAGTTCCTCTCTCTGTTGCTTGGCGACGATTTTCTCGTGCGCTGCTATGTCTTTAATCAGAGCAGAGATGCCCTCATTCTGCTGCTGTCATGATAATGAAAGTTCTAACAGTTAAAGTCCATGAGGGGAAAATCATTCGTAATCGTAATAGAGGGGCTTTGATCTTCAGCAATTCTGCCAATCGTAGTTGAACTCTTGGTTGGATGGATTGTAGGAATGAGAAATAATAGTGACTCTTTCTTTGGTAGCAAAAAACTTGTTGTAAGAATCATCATCTTAATATATCTAACATAGCATTTACAAAGTGATTCAAGGGAAATGACATTCCGACAACTAGAAACAACTTCTTCCACAACTTTTTGTCATTCTATATTGGGATTGGAGATAATTTGCCGTTAAATTTCATCCACAATCTCTATGAGGATCTTTAAAAATTATAAAAACAAAAAGTACCCTCTAACAAATTGAGTAAATAATCAAATAAAACCAAAATTACCTTTTCTCTTTCTTCCATGGGAAAAAAAACCTATCTCCACTTGGCATTTTCCTTTTCATTCAGTGTTTGTTTTCTTGTTTGAGTTTAGTTTAGTTTTGTGATTTTATGCACTCGTTCAGCAATAACCTATTAACCTTTACCATATTTGTCATCTCCAGACATTTACCTTTTACCGAGACAAAAATTGGAAAAACATACAAAAAGAATATATCTTTATTTTTTTAAATATAGCTTAGTTTGAAATAAATTTGCAATTGAATTGAGGAAATACATTTCTTTTTAATCAAATTAGGAAAAAAACTGAAATATAATAAGAGATCAAATTAAGTAAATTACTTGAAATTTGTGTTGAAGCTTACTTTTTTCCTGTTATCCCTAGAGGTACACCTTACTTCATAACATGGACAACTTTTGCTTAATATTTTTAACTTACGTTTAGATATTACAGTCAAATTAATTGTGGTGAAAATAAACAGTATGTACATGAGTAAAGTGAAACGGAAAATCAAAATACTCAGTTTGTAACATTATTAATTTACTTAAATCAGGATAACTACCAAAGGGAAATTCAAATCAGTAACGTAGTAATTTTTAGTTTATTATAGTTATATATGTAATTATTTATCTACGGTGCAAAATTAGAATGGAATCATAGTTTATCCGCATAAAACACCCCAATTAGAACAATGGCTCAAACTGAACAAAACATAGTCAAAATGAGCTACCTGAAGTTGCCAGAGGCCAACTGCTGTAACTTGACCAGTAATCCCAGCTTTATACGAGTCTGCTTCATACCCGAGAAAGCTAGAAACATTCCTTCGCAAAAGCATTTTCTCAAGGCATTCAATCACGTTCTCGTAATCGATAGTTCGGGACTCTTGGTTTTCAGCAACAGCTTCCGGGTTCTCGTATTTGAGCAACTCAATTACGGACTCAGGGGCTTGGAAACATGCCCCACCTGATTCAGAGCACAAAAGGAATGTTCCAAAAGGCTTGTATGGATTTTGGCCAGCGGGGTTCGGACCAAGGTATAATCTTGGGACACAGTCAGCCTTGTGAACCACATGCAAGAAGCTAGAATTCCATGTCGGGTGCCGCGATACGGCTTGTTGAAAGGCAGCGTCCCCGAGGAGAGGCGAACCATAGGTGATGCAAAGGAGTTTGAATTTGGTTGGATCGAGCGTGTTTAGAAGCGACAACGTGAAAAGGGATGCAATGGATCCATTCAGACCGCGCCCTATGATAATATAGGGGATAGGTTTCTCCTTTTTGTTCTTTTTGGCCGAAGGAATAGAGGCGTCGGGCTCGGAAGATGTTTTAACCTGCATTCAATTCAAGCAGAATGAGCATAAATGCAAAGTCTGTGGGAGCAAGTGAAGTTTTGCATGCTTGGATATATCCAGTGAAATTAATCTTCAAGGGGCAAATGAGAATAACCAAAATGTGGACCTCAATGTGAAGTAGCACCTCGTTCCATTGAGAGCTTTAGTTATATACTGACCTAAAATTGATCTAAAGTATTGATTCCAACGCTAATCTGTTTAACCTCGTTGAATCTATCGCTTGGGCATGAACGAGCACCGTTATGCACCTTATAACGTAATCGACATAGATTTTCTCATTTTTATACGAGGTGTGTATTTGGAAAGAGCAATGTGTACAAACTCAGGCTTTATCCCCCAACATAATATTATGTAATTCTCTCATTCTACGTCATGCTAAAATATATATTGCTATGCATCACGGCTAACAAATTTAAAGTGTACTTCACCCAAAATTTTATGATATTACCCGATTCCCGATTCATAGAACGAAGACACTGATTTACGCTAAAAAAATGGAGAAGTCATACTTCTCTAGCAAAACAGTGCCATGGCTTCTCATCTGATAAGGTTCATGAAGGGAACAAGTCAGAAAATCATGAGGGCGCAACTATTAGGATGCGTACTTCAGTGGAAAATATCTGTAAGCGATGATTCCTAGATCTGAGCATTACTTTGAGACCTCACAGCAACTAATAGCTAGCTACAATGGATAACTCGAGAAAATTGGATAAAAGGGCTACCTCTTCTTGTAGTTGAGGGAACTTGCCACGAAGAGAGTTAAACCGAGAAAGAGCAGCTTCATTTATCGAAAAAGATGGAAGAGTATCCGAGCGTAGGAACTGAAAGTCGGGGATCTCCGATATAGGAACCAAACGGCTTTCTTCTTGAAGACAAGTTGTAGTGACCGGCGAGCCGACAAAGGCAATGATATTGTAGTCCGGATGGTCCTCGATGATGTCCACGGGATCATCCCCTTGATGTTTAGATATCGCATTCCATGAATCTATAAGGATACTGGAAGACATCGTCAAGTTTGCCAAATGCAATCCATTGCTGAATCTGCAACTCAGGAAACCAACAGACTGATATGATCAGGAAGATGTTCTAGCGGTAAAAAGTCAATGTAAGAATGCACGCACTTTCTTCGCAGATCTTGGATTAGGTAGTTCTGTTACAGAAACAGAGGTAAAGGCAAAGAAAAACTTTACGCATGCTCAGGATCTTACGCCGGTTCCATTCTGGGACCGCCGACGGATTCGCACAAACACGGCAACTTAATGTCTGAACCGCGTCCTCTTCAGATTTATAGAGCTCCGAAGAAGAAATCAGCGACAATTTGCTCAGCAAGTATCTTATTCCACAAGAAAGTCAAACTTCATTTTCATCCTCGATATGGGGTTTCCCCAGTGTTCGAGTTGGTCTGTTTGAGATAAATTAAATTTGATAGGAGACTTCCAGGAAAGCCCATGTATTGGCGTTCAATGTCCTAGAACCGATTTTTAAACTCCACTAGTCATTGTGGTCATAAAAGAAAACCCCAAAAGTCATTCATGTGCTAAAATAAGAAATTCTGAAGGTCATTCTTTTCTTCGTTATCAACAGGCCCTAGCCAACAGAGATTGGATTATTTGGTTGGAGAGGAAAGAGATTGCGGTATGTACTAGAGCAGTAAGAAAATATTTGTGTAGACATACAAAAATGACCAATTTTTTTTTATCGACAAGACACCAACATGAATGGATGTAGAGTTCGGTGCTAAGTGCAATTCAATCATCAGTAAGTTACCAAAAGCGTAAATACTTATCAATGAAGACCATGATTATCGGTGACCATGATATACAAACAAAGTGTTAGATTTTGAATGAAGATGCCAATTGAAAATAAGACACTGATTGAGGGATGAGTACCTTGTGGATAAGGTCGACGTGCAATCATGGGGCCTACAGTTATGGAGATGCAGTTCTGAGCATTAATTGAACATTAACTGCTCATAATTGGTTTTATTTTGCAGTTGGCTATGTAAAGACGTGCTGAATTGTTGTAAAGTAGACTAGCATAAACACTAACTTATGCATTTTCTTATTTTCAATTTATCAGTTTATCGTTTTCTAGTACTTGTGTTTCCTCTTCCTCTAGATTTAGTTTTTTTTTTTATTACTTCTTACGTAATTTAGGGCCTGTTTGACAACGATTCTGATTTAAAAAAGTAATTCTGATTAGAATTGATTTTTTTTATTCTGTTCTTTAGATGAGTTTTAGAGAATCAGAACGCGTTTGGTAACTGCATAAAATTTTTGTTCCCGGAACAAAAACGCGTTTTAGTAACTGCATAAAATTTTTGTTCCCGAGAATAATTTCTCTTCCCAATTTTTGTCATTTAAGTCAAATAATTACGTAGTTACTTTGTGAAATTTCATTCTACATTTATTATTAATCGAAGATTAATTCATATTAATTCTGTTATATAACATATTGCATATTGAAATGTAAAAATAAATATCAAGAATTATCAAGAACCATATACCAATACCATGGAATCGTAAGAACAAGCACAACCACATCCATAGCCAGTGACATATATATCATGCGATGAGGCAAAGAGATGTATGAATTAGGTAAAAGGAATGGATGGCGGCGGTGGAGCGGCGGATGAGCGAGACTTCGTTCTTTTTTAGGTCGAGGGAAAAGTGTGAGAGAATTGAGGCTAGTCGAGGGAAAGTCGAGGGAAAAGTGAGAGAACAGGCTCTTCGTTCTTTTTTGTGATTTTCAAAAGCGATTCTTTTTTCCAGGATCAATTTTTTTTTATTCTTGTTTTTGCTCCAAAACTGTTCTCGAGAATAGAATATCAGAATCATTTATGTTACCAAACATGTTTTTTATTCTTTTTTGTTCCGGGTAACAAAATTAGAAAATCAGAATCATTGCCAAACAGGCCCTTAGTTCTCGTCCATATCTGCACTAAATCTGATTTAATAAAAGTCAAAGATCAACCTTTGGTGAAAGGTATTTCGCTAACTCCTAGAGAAATAGTCTGACTTGTCAAAAAATTAACCCTGCTAACTCCAAAATTGACACGGTTGATTGGGATGTTGGGAATTTGCAGTTCAGAAATTTGAGGTCACTAATTTGAATCCCACCAACTTCTTGCAATAGCAAACTGCTCTGGATCAGGGCCACTTGCATCAAATAAAGGTATGGATTTGATTAGTTCATAAGATTTGTTGAATGTTTCACTGTCCTCTAGGTAGCCTGGTCTTCACACCTGTACCATTTAATTATAGATAAAAAAAATCTGTCATGCTCATGGAAAAGTTCTATTTGGTAAACACAAACACTTATATGCACCATCATCTATCAATTGCTTTTGAATACTACCTGTATACAGAACAAAAGCTTCACACAAGAGGAAACCCCAACGTTGCTACCGATAAGCTTTTCTCTACTAATAGTGCTTTTATGGTCGTGATTGATAATTGGAAGATTTCTTGTATTTTTTCTTTCCATTTTGATTATTTTAAGTGTTCTTCTACTTTTCCTTTTTCTAATATTTTGTTTAGTTTAACTAATCCGAATTGCCCTCAAAAAAGAAAAAAGAGAAAAAAAGCAAAACTAATTGCTTCTAGTGGGGTTCACATATTGGGAAGGAAAGACGAGAAATCACACTCATGCTCTGCTGCAATCTGGAATGCATACGTCAAATAGAAATATCAACTCAAATATGCTCAAACAACATGATATCACATCCTAACAAAGACTTTCCTGGCCGTAAAAATAGGAAAAAGGAATCCATCCTATTCTTATTTTGTATATAAAGGATCAGTGTCTGCTTGTACTTTGCCTTATCTTGAAATCTCGGACCTCAAACCTACCTTTTTCAGACAATCAATGAAACTGCCATAACAAATCATACAGATATAGATGTCATTCTCGTTAGAATTCGACGCACAATCACAACGAAATAGAGTGTAAAAGCGAGAAAGAGAAATCGAGACACAAGATTTAGCCTAGTTTACCCTTAAACTAGGGCTACATTTAGCAGAAGATTCTACTATAATTAGTTCATCGCACGTCTCTATTACATCACTCAATTATTAGTGAAAGGATAATATATAGCGGTAGCTATTCAAGGGCCCAAGCCCAAACTACTAGTAAAATATGAGATCAAACTATAAAAGCTCTCTAACGTTCAAGGGGCGCTGCCCTCTTGAAACCCTCGCCTGGGTAGGTCCCCCAGATCCCTGTCCACTCACCGGGAAGTGGGAACCTCGTGATTTCTTGTCAATAGGGTATGAACCACACCCCAACAACTTTATGTAATTTATATAGATATAATATCAAAAGAAAAAATGTTATTGTGCCACTGAATAGGCATTCATTTTGGACAATGTGGAAATTGCCCAACTTTTTTATGTGAAGTTGCACATGCAATAAACCTTTTATTCATCCAATCGGATGGTTCACCCTCTTCTTCATTAATCAAATATGCGAACAATCTCAGCAACTTGCAAACAGATTTTTTTAGAAATTTACCACTCAAAACATATACTTAGCAGTGAAGATAGCAAGTTACCAGTGAAACTAATGATTTAGCAACGGAGATCTAGTTTTATGATAGTCGGCAGAGTAAGAAATGCATTAGTTATAAGTATAACGCTTAGTATCTATTTATGTAGAGTCCGACTGTTGCTGAGAAGTTTTTGAAGTATATCATTCAAAACAAAAGTAGTGAGTTACGAGTGAAATTAATCACTCACCGGCATAGGTTTGCTTTGGTAGTAAGTTACTAGGAGAGTAAGGAATTTACCAACTTCAAATTGAATGTAAGTTACTGTTATGTAGAAATTCACCACTTAAAACAAAACTCAGTATAGTGACATTAGAAACTTATAGTTAAAGTTAGTAACTTACCAAGCACAGGTCCGCTTACAACTTAGTTACCAATAAAGTAAGGAATTTGTCACTATAAATAAGATGGAAGCTATAACTTAATTGAAATAAGTAACTTACCAACGTAGGTCCGCTTTTATCGCAGTAGATACCAACAATTTGCGAATTTATGAATATCTAGTTCAATAGTAAGTTTTCAAGTTGCTTTATAAATGAGCCTCTTGAAGTAGAGATTGCAAAAAGTCATCTCTGCATGGTCATCTTCTTGGGCAACCCCAACATGGTATTTTATTTTTTCGATATTAACATAGAGACTCGGTTCAAGAACTATCGAAGGAGTAAAAATGAAACTCGATCTAGTGTTTAGGCATTATTTTGTAGTGTTGGTTGCGCCGATTCTTTAATCATATTTTTTTTATTCGTGTACGAGTTATGGATATCACATGCATGCAAACTTAATCAAAATTAAACTTCATCATGTGGTAATCTATGATATGAGTATTTTTGTGCATGGAGAGGGAGCCTCTAGGGAGTTGACATGTGACCCTCTCCTTTTTTGACAACTAACTCACGTTGCTTTTCATTTTTCTCCTTCTTCCTTTAATTTCTAGACATTGCGAAATTTTGCTTTCCTTGCTATCTTTCAAAGATTGCAAACTGGCTCAAGAAAACTTATAAACAAGCGGAACGTGAGGTCCCATAATTAAACTGTTTATTAGTATAATAGTTATCTAATTTAAAATTGAGTTAATGTCTCAAACTGTTACATCTGTGCCACATTTATTCCATAGTAATTGTTGTGTCGAAAAAATTCCAAACCGGTACACATTCATGTCACAAAAAATCACAAACAATTACACCCGTGCCACTTTTACCTCAAACTAATTTTCGGGTCATAAAAATATCCAAAGTTGATACACACGTGATAAATTCTCTCAGTAACTTCCTTTCAGTATACCCATTAGATTATTGATGGGGAAACACACGTGCAAATAGCTCGAATGATAGACGCGTGACGTGGATTGAGAATTAGGGAAAATTTGAATTTGCTCCTTCTCTCTCCAAAATCACCAAAATCTTAAGCTGAAACTGGGGCAAAATTAGGAGTTTTAGCATACTTCTAAAACGTGAGGGACCTCCTAGGGAAAAATAGCAGATTTCCCGATCTTAGTTCATTTTCTTTTGATCTAACTTCCTCAAAACGACCTTATTTAGTAGATCCACATACGTTGAGTTTTCATGTCGGATCTATGTTTCCACGTGAGTTTCCACGTCAAATGACGACCATTCAAGTTGTTTTCCATGTGTGTTTCCATGTCAACAATTCATAGGGATATTGAACGGGAGCTAACAAAAAGTAGATTTGTTACTGGCGTTCCAGTTTGTGATTTTTTAAAACGCGAAAATTAGCTTATGATAAATGTGGTACATGTGTACCAATTTAAGATTTTTTGTAACAAAAAAAAATTAGTTTGGAGGAAATATGATATATGTGTAAGTAATTCTAAAGACTTAATATCCCGATTATACGTTGTCAACAAAATCACGTATAATCCGAACCGAATGCGGAAACGTAATGAATCTTTACTTACCTCCAGCCATTGATGAAGTCGATTGACGACGGGTGCTTCTAGCCAATTGCCCTCTCCAAGCGATGGTGTGTGTTCTCTGTGGAAACGTACGTTCTGAATGTACGTTAGAATGAAAACTAACGATAAGAGGGTTTGGCTTAGATGACCATTTTATATTCTTCCCTTCGCACCCCTTCGGATAACGTCGTCCATCAATAGGTATATGGCATCACGGTCAGTCAGTCCCTGGGAACTGCAATCTGTGCAGGCACTACAGCTTGACACTGGGTTTGGCGTTCAGGGAAAACACATCAGAAGGAAAAAAAAGAAATGAGGTGGCAATCCGTGTCTATATTTCTGCACATTCACCGCTTAGGTGGCACGACACGCCGGATGTGAACACGTGACCAGGCGATCAATTACACGGAAGGACCAATTTTGAACAGCTTAAGACTAAAATTAAACAAAAAGAAGAAGTTCAGAAACCAAGAAAGACCGGAAAAATCACGTAAGCATCTCCCGGGTTAACAACCATCTTGAGCTAGGTCTTCCTACACACTGCACAATCCTGGGATTTATACCAATATATTCAAGATCTCACAATTTGTGCATTATAAAATTGATTACAGAGAGATCTCTTTTTCCCTAAATTGTGCTGAATTTTCCTTGAAAAAGAGCACCTTCTGCGTGTAAGTGGTAAGCCTAAAACTAAAAGAGCAAGAAAAGCAAAAGCAAGCTGGAAATCTCTCCCTCCAGTCCCCATCAGGGCATTGAACTTTTGCATAAAATAATAATAATAATAATAATAATAATAATAATAATAATAATAATAATAATAATAATAATAAATGACTATACAAAGAAGCATAAAAAGGGAAATCAATAAGGAATGCTTTTGCATAAAGTTGGTTCAATCGATCAGAACTCAAGGACCTAATGCGATATATTCTAATATAGAATATCGTGCAATGTTCGTGAGTATTTGTGAGTCTTTTCTAAAGCATTTCGTTTGGGGTTTAATATAGATGGGGAATGACTAACTCCGATCCAAAATAAAAATAAAAAAATAGAATGAATGGCTCGAGAGAGGTCTTGGTCTTTTTATATTAGTTCTTCACCTGATCGACTCCCATCACCATCTCACCTAACCGAAAACGACAACTTGAGCAAAGACTGGCAATGCACTTGCTGATGTCTAATTTTTAAATATGTCGCTGTTGCATCAAACGACGGACTTCTTCTTATTGGCTCAAAGATTATTAAGAGCTTTTGTTTATTCAGATTAAACAATGGTGAATCTACTATTTTGGGTCCGCGTTCTCAAGCTCACTTAATATAAAACCCGCGTCACTCGGTTCATCTTATATCTTATAGAAGTTTCCCCGGCAAACGGAGGATAAGTGCACCACAAGTCCTAAAATCAAACATTACTCGTGTATAGATCTAAATAGACACAATGGATTAGGGGTGTGCAACCAAACCGGGTTTACCCGAAAATCGGATCGGAATACCCAAAAAATAGGTCCGGGAACCGCTTCCTGTTCAAACTGGTCTGGGAACAGGTTTTAATTTTTGGGAACCGGTTGGAACTGGTCCGGTTCCCCGTTCCAAGTAAAGACCCACCAAGAAAATGGATCGGTTTTGGAATCAGTTTTTAGCTACCGTTAAAAAAAGAAAAAACCTAATTCCACTCACCTCACTTCCTCTGTTTTTGGTGGATTGTAATTTCTATTACCCATATTAGGAACTGTTGCTTTTGACGGATAGTGAATTTTATTATTCATCTTTTACTTTGAATCTTTTCATTGCTGCTCATATTATTTTGCTAGAAAAAATGAAATAAAAAAAAAGAAACAAAAGAAAAACAGGTTCTCGGGTAGACCTTGAAATCGGACTGAAAAATGGGGTAGGTTCCAAAACAGGTTCAAAGACAAAAAGGGTAGGTTTTAGGTTCCAAAAACTAGGAACCAGTTATAATAGGGTAGGTTTCAGGTCTAGGTTTGGAACCTACTCACCCGGATCATGCTCACCCCTACAATGGATCTTTGTTATTAGATAAATTTAAAGTGGTGCTCTAAAACACTTTCAATGAGTAGGTGACATGTGTCACTCTTCATGAGTGATATCTATCTAAACTTTCTTTTGAAAAATTTTCCTTTTACTTTTCCACCTAAATTGGCCGAAAAATAATTAATGTATACTATTAGTGTCAAGTGAGCACTTATCCTGAGAGTTAAATACATCATCATATAATCACACATGGGTAGAATACATAATATGCAGTTGTATACACTTCACATGATAGTGGCCATGAGAATATATTTCAACCTTCGTGAATTCATCGCCTTTGGGTGTATGAACCACTGTAATCAATCACTTATCAACCATATGCTGTTACTGTGATCCTCCATGAACCAATGCACAATCTCCTCCTTTGGGAGTATGACCATGTATAAGAGCAGGAGTAATCCTACCATAACATGAGATCGATATCTCTCAAATCTAATCAGTTGGGCTACTTTGGCGGTCACAACCTAATTGAATCTTTGAAACTCTCTCATACCAAGGATATAAACATTATGCCTCACATTGACTATAGACACGAAATTAGACCTGAAGACAAGAGCAATTAGTCGCTAAAATCACGTGCGATGCTAATTATATTGTTCCATTCACCGATACATGTTAAAATTTATACGTTTTACTAATAAATTACACTCTGCACAATCTGTATGTGGTCATAAACATGTGAGCTTGCATATGTATTTCCAAAACCATATAAAAATACAGGGAAAAATGCAAAAAAAACCTAAAAAATACACGCATTTACGGTTTCGCAAGCATTTTCACATCCTTAAAAGCACCAAACATGTAAAATAAATATACCACCTTATAGAGAACGAAGATACGAGCACACTATTGGGAAAAAACACCTAATTGATTTTGAAGTTGATAAAACAATCCATATTCTCTAATATCTGAGTTAATGCAATGAAATACTTGTTTTATAGATTGTCCTAATATGGTTACACAGGACTAAATCTGGCAGGAAAGGCTCGGACGATGTTTGAGGGGTTCAGACGCTATTTGAAGAGCTCAGATGTTGAGCGGGGAGCTGAGACGTTGTTACGAAGCTCAAGCTCTGATGGAGTATTTCATGTGCAATGACCAGAATATTTTGAGATATCTTTGAGATGATTTAATTGACATATTACATCATCACAACGGCTAGCAAATCAAGCTGAATTCGTTGTTGGAGATTATCAATCATGAAGATCAATCAAGGACGTGGATTAAGGGAGACGAGAATGACTCACCTAATAAAGAACTCTAGCTATGGAAACTTGAGATCATAATTGTATGGGTGATTTGATCTAAACGGGAGATTCTTTCCTTTGTTAGACTTCAATGGCTATGAGATCCTTTTTATACAATCTCGTCCAAACGGGAAGTTTGGAGAGTGATCCTCTGGAGATCTTGCAACGGGCAATTGGAGATGGAGGAGCATAAAAGGAGAACTCAAGGTTGAAGAGCGCACACACGAATAAACAAATTCTTAAATTCCAAGGTCAAGAGAGCTTCACATCTTTCATATACTTTTGATCCAACACTGTAATACTTAGAGGAGTGCATTCAAGTGAGTGAGAGTTAGGCGGGAAGTCTTTCGACTCAAGAGTTGTCACTACATTGTAACCTCTGAGCTATTCACTAGTGGAATCCAGTCGATTGGCTGCCAGGGTGAAGAAGTGGACGTAAGCTTGAACAAAGCCGAACCACTATAAACTCTCTGTACAAATTCTCTATCCCTTAAACTCTTTGTTATTTATACTGTGATAGTTGAATTGTGCACACTGCTGCATTTGAGGACACCTCAGATCTTGTTAGCGTTCATCATCTGAACTAAACTCTGAGCTTATCTGTTTATATTCTACATTGATTGTCATATTTTTTTGAAATCACCTATTCACCCCCTCTAGGTGATAACGCTAGCCTTGTCAATCCGGTACCAAGAACACCCCAATCGGAGCTTCCACAAGCCCTTACACGCCTCTAGAGTACGCGGTGCATGAAATGCACGTGCCCTGCACTTCAACCAGCCCAATAGACGGTCTAACCGGTTTGACCACTAGACCGGTCCAACTGGTTCAACTGGGTCCACCGATTCGACCAGACTGGTCAATGAGTTGTGTTTGGTCAGGTTGGGTCAAGTTAGCTGTCAATCGAGTTCGGTCGGGTCACAGGTTATCGATGTCGCGATGATGTCAGCCCTATCATGCGCGGGGCGACGCTGCGCGTGCTCGCACGTGTCCGCACATGGGGGCGCATGCGGAGTTCCCCGGCGGCGATACACCCATGGTTTTTCTCATCTCAACGAGCAAAATCCGAATGTATGGTTAAAATCAATTTTTACCGGACAAATTTTTTCGAAAATAGGCCAAATCCGTGATTTCGAGTTCTAGCTTATGGAGTCTCTAATATCACATATAAGCAGAGAAAAACCTTAGAACGGCAACCCATGATCACCAAAGCTAGAATATTGAAACACGATAACAGAAAAAAAGGAATTTACGTATTTGATTTGGAATCCATCGTTCTTGACGCGAAATAGCAATGATCTAAGGTTCAAGCGTTTATATTGTATTACCCTATGAATTACTAGCTTAATGAGACTACCCTTCACGAATAGGGTTCTGTCCTTCGGTGATCACCAAAGCTAGAATATTGCACACTGGTGAACATCATCATTCTATTGCTGTTGCTCTGTCCTTCGGTGATACCTGATGCAAGATTGCTAGGCATAATCTATCGTTAACTCAAAAGTAAAATACTTCAAAATATTGAGCACATGGCTATGATACCAATTGTTGTATCCTAGAATATCATCTAGAGGGGGGGGGGGGGGGGGCGGGGGGGGGGGGGGGGGGGTGAAATAGGTTATTTTAACAAATCTTGAAAAAATAATGGAGAAATATAAATTTGAAGATGGGTATTATCAAAATCAGGTAAGAACATAATTTGAATATAATAAGTAGAATGATGATGTTCACCAGTGAGCAATATTATGACAAAATAAAGAGCAATAGTTAAGGGCAACAGAAAATTGCACACAGAGTTTATAGTGGTTCGGTTTTGTTCAAGCATACGTCCACTCTCCACGTTGACAGCCTATCGGCTGGGTTCCACTAATTAATTATTGAAAAGTTACAAAATTGAATGATAATACTCAAGTATGATATGTCTCATTATCTAACACGATCACTAATGTAATCCGTCTCAAGGATTACAATTGAAGCTCACAGAAGATAACTAGGGGTGAGCGGTTTTAGGTTCTGTACAGGTTCCACCTCGAACCTACCCGTCAGAATAGGTTCCTCGTTTTTTGGAACTTGGAACCTACTCTGCATACCCTGGAACCTACCTTGTCACAGGTTTCAGGGTCGGTTCCAGGTTCCACCTAGGTTCTATATGTATTTTTAATTAAGCGATTGTAATGAATCATCACATTTAATGACCATCATTTACTGCTACAATCCACTAGTTACAACTCATATTTAAACACACGAAAAGCATGAGATATTAATGAAGTAAAAGTCTCAATAATAAAGCGATTTCAGATTACACACTTATCATCGGATACCATGGAATATCGCAGGATTGCGCAAAAGCATATACAAAAAAAAAAACATAAAAACTTGTTACAAGTTCCACGTTCTAGGTTCCAATTCTAGGTTCCACCTACTTAGAACCTGGTACCTACCTATTAGAACATGTTCTTTAATTTTTGGAACATGGAACCTACCGTGCATACCATAGATCCTGGAACCGATCGGTTCCCACCGGTCCGGTTCTTCAAGTTTCAGGTTCTACCCTGGAACCATGCTCACCCCTAAAGATAAGTACGTTGATTTGAGCTCTCTTTTAACTTTGGAATTTTTGATCCTCAGTTTCACTCCTATTGAGCACCTTAGTCTCCTTTTTATACTCCTCCACTTCTGGACTAACCGTTAGACAACCTTCAGAGGATTACTCTCCAATCAACCCAATTGACAAGTTTGCTTAAGGAAGATTGAGTAGCTGTTGGACAAGATCAATATCTGCGTAGATTTGGTCACCCATACAAACAAATCTTGGTTTCCATAATGGGATACTGATATGATCTAATGGCTGAGGTGAAAGAGTCTCATATGCATCGGATGCATATAAGACTTGCTCCTTCTTGATGCACAAACTCCCGATTAAGAACGCGCAGAGGAAGACTAACAGAAGTGAAAAGGAAAGGCCCACTTGGTGCAGTGAATGGAAGGATCATTCCCTGGATAATGCCGAGAAGGCAACGACTTTGCTAAGTCCAGGTCAACTAATGTTAGTACATTGCAATAACATCTCAATAAAGAAATGGCGCCTCCTGAGAGCCAATAGGAATAATGGGCTGGGTTAAGGCCAGTGGCCACTAGGGAGTATATTACTTCGAGGTTGAGGACTGAGGGGTGAGGACCACAAGAAGGCAATGGCTGTAGATTTAGTTTTAGTCAATTAACAAGCACGTCCATGACACAACTCAAAATGTGAAGGCATCTCTTGATTTCCAATACCAACACCATTTTTATGTATTCTCAGTCAAGCTCTATCTCGCACTTCATCTTCATGCCTTGCCTCCTGCTTTCCCTAATAGTCGAGTGATCATTTCGTGCTCAAATCTATCCATAATAGTCGAGTAATCATCCTGGTTGACAGGAAACCACTGTACCTTCCCCCCAGCCCTTGAAAGATCGAAATGAGACTTTCCTGGCATTATTTCACAAACCTTCTTTTCTTTGTGGCTGGCTACTTCTTTGGTAAGACGAAGAATGCAAGGGCCATCCCTGGAGCCTCTACTTCCTCGGCCTCGACAGAGAGCAGTGATTCTGGGCCATCTGCTTCCAACGGCATTGGGCAGGAGATGTCCGATGAACAGCACGAGGATCCGGGAGCCTCTAGTTCCTTGATCTTACCAGAACGAAGTGATTGTTGGCCATGTGATTCTGCCGATGTTATGAAGGAGGAGTTCAACGTCGTCATCAATCAACAGCAACAGGTGAATTTCGAGAGGATTGCGCGCTCGCTCTCTCTCTCTCTCTCTCTCTCTCTCTCTCTGTATGCCTTGCCTCCTGCTTTCCCCTTCTTCCTCTTTACCAGCGATGCTATAAATCTGGCGCAGAGATAGTCCGGTAATCATTTCCTGCTCATACCTATGTGTAGTAGTCGAGTAATCTTTCTGGTGACAAGGAAACCACTGTGCTTTCCCCCACCTTTCAAGAGCAAAATGACACCTTTCTTGCTTTATTTCACACCCGTTCTTATCTTTGTGGCTGGGTACTTCATTCATAAAAAGAAGAATGGGAGCACCATCCCTTGCGGACAACACGTAGATACTGGAGCCTCTGGATCCTCAACCTCTCCGGAACGAAGTGAATCTGGGCCATCTGCTTCGCCCGCCTCTGTGATTGGAAACAATTACTACGTATTCTTAAGCTTCAGAGGCCCAGATACTCGCAATGGCCTCGTCGATCACCTCTACCACAAACTCCGAGACGTGGGCCTGCCGTTCCATCCAAATTTCGTGTTCAGAGATGATAACGACCTCCCTTTCGGCGAGGAGATTGCTGCAAATCTTATCAGCGCAATCAAGCACTCCAAGATTTCAATCCCAATCATCTCGGAAAAGTATGCTACTAGCGAATGGTGCCTCCGCGAGCTCATTCAGATAATGGAGTGCGTGGAAAGAGGAGAACAAAAAGTCTTGCCGGTGCTTTACAAGGTGAAACCCTATGAGGTGCGAGAACTAGAGGGGGCCTTTGGAGAGGCCTTCAAATCCCGTATGCATCGATTTAAGGAGGACGTCAAGCAACAAGGGCCGGAAGCGCTCAGAAAAGCAGTTGCTTCTAGAATATTCGAATCAGAGAAATTTGCTGAGGGGTACTTCTTTTACCTTCTTTTAATATATCCTTGTCGGAAGAAGAACTTTTTCTATTTATCATCCTTAATCCTTGTTTTGTGGAGCCATTAATAAGTTCTCATCTATTGTGTTGTTTGACAGGCGAGAAGCGGAATTAGTAAATGAACTCGTAGAAAGAATAACGCGCCAGCTGCAACATGATTTTCCACCACCTCTTGCCGCGGACTTGGTTGGATTCGATGATCATGTGGCTAAGGTTACGATATTGGTGGATACCGCTTCTTCCGAAATTCAAACTATTGTGATTTATGGGATTGGCGGCATTGGTAAGACAACTCTAGCGACTTTCATCTATAAAAAGCTTTTTAACAATTTCGAGTGCCGCAGCTTTCTCAAGGATACTAGAGAAACAATTAAAAGCAAGGGTATGGAGCATGTTCAATCTCTACTAATCTCAGATATAACAAAAAGTCCTGCTGGCACAGTGCGTGATTCCGAGAGAGGGATTAACATAATCCGAATTAGTTGTGAAAGAAAGCAGGCACTTATTCTTCTTGACGACGTGGATTGTCAAGATCACCTCGATAAATTGATTGGAGGTTGTAATTTCAGGTCAGGAAGTAAGATCATTATTACCTGTCGAGATAAGGCTCTCTTGAAGTCTGAATATCAAATGTATGAAGTCCAACCAATGAATCGCAAAGACTCTTTGCTTCTGTTTAATAGATATGCATTTGATGGGAAACAACCTCCAAGAGAACTTGCGGCTCTCTCTAGTGATATTGTTGACACCACAGGAGGGCTTCCCTTAGCTCTCGTGATTGTAGGTTCTCTTCTCAAAGAAAAACAAAAAAGCATATGGATGGAGACGCTGGAGAAATTGAGGAAGGTGCCCAATAAGGATGTGCAAAAAATATTGAGGATAAGTTACGATTCATTAGGATACGAGGAACAACAAATGTTTCTAGACACATCATGCTTTTTCATTGGAATTGACAAAAGAATTGCCACCTACCTGTGGGATGATCTCAAATATTTCCCAAGTATCGGATTGAAAGCCTTGATTAACCGATCATCAATAAATGTTGATGATAATAATGAGTTGAGAATGCATGATCAATTAAGAGATCTAGGCAGAGCTATTGCCCGTCCAGCAGATAAGAAGCCTTGGGATTGTAGCAGACTATGGGACGAGGAAGCCATGAAAGTTCAACAAAGCAAGGTAACGATCATGTCTACTTTTGGCCTCCCCCATGTTCTCTAATGGTAGTTCTTTTGCTCTAGATCTTTAACCATTCTCAACATGTTGTTAGCGTTTGGTTGGTAAAAGCTACATCCAATTTTGGCCTTTAGTTCTGAAAGGTCTGCACTCCTGAGTATTCCCCAGGTCATCTCTTGATGCATAATTAAGAGGCTCAGAAAAGGGGTATTAAAAATTGTATGTTATTAGCTCTATATATTGCTCTGCTGTCTTAACATCATTTTCTAGCAGTTTTGGTACTGCTTCTTACTATATTGCAAGTTGAAGATCCTAGCTTCGCCTAGGTTTGAAAATTCACTTATTCAATTATCATTAAAGTAAGATAATATCGTAAAATACGAAAAAATGCATAAAAGTTTTCTATAATTCTTATTACAAGCCAAGGGACACCATATATAGTTATGGAGGGCATACTTGGTAGTCAATGCTACATGTGTTACAGAATTTAATCTCAAAACTCATAAGAAACGTAGACTATGTTCATCTGGAATTTACATGAGATAAACCAAAATTTGTGGCATACAAGTGAAAATTGACATATTACATGATTGTGTAGTTATAAAAAGATCACATATACTCTGTAAGTGTAGAGAAAATGCACAGGCCACAATAACATGCATACGGATGCTAACAAAAGGCGGTTGGTTGGTATGCTATTCCTGGTTTAATGACACTTTACTCATGTCAAGATCTGGGAATGCCCTGTGCTGATATTTACTATCCTCAATCTTTTTTGTAGGAGGAAAATAGAAATATTGAGGCACTACGTCTGGACAAAAATGGCTCAAGCAAGTTCATGGAGCGAGAGAGCTTTAAAAGAATGCCTTACCTGAAGTTCCTTCGTCTGAGTGAAGTGGATTTTGTTGAAAGTATTGCGGATTCACTTTCTGAATTAAGATGGCTAGAGTGGAAGATGTGTTCTGACTCTACCAAGGCGACCGATGTTCATTTGGAGAACTTACTCATACTTGATTTATCAGGTGGCTATGTCAGTCATGAATGGAGAGGATGGAGTTCGATCAAGGTAAAGATGAGAAACGCTTTCTCTTTCGTCACATTTCGATGATAAATCATTCTATATTCCAAAGGCTAATCTTGGAACATGTTTCTTTCTTATAGATGAAGAGGTTGAAAGTTCTCAATCTTTCGAGGTGCTCAAATTTAAAGTGCACCCCTAATCTCTCTGGATTTAAAAGTTTAGAGATGCTAATCCTGGAAAGTTGTGAGAATTTGGAGGAAATCGACTCGCTTGGAGATGTCAAGTGCCTCATTTCCTTGAACTTGAGGTGCTGTGGGAGTCTCAAGGTGTTACCGGTACAACTGCGTGAACTAAAAGAATTGGAGGAACTGGTCGTAGACGAGACTGATATACTAGAAATCCCTCCATGGATAGGATCTCTGGAGAAGCTGAAGACGCTTAGTGCCGTGGGTTGTCATCTCCTGACTCAAGTTCCCAGCTCAATAAGCCGTCTGGTAAGTTTGTCAACCCTGAACTTGAACACCTGTAAAAAATTGCAAGAACTTCCGGACTCCTTCCAGGACCTTGGGAAGTTGCAGCGCTTGTCGTTAGAGCGCTGCTACATGTTGAGAGAGATCCCTTCTTCAACTGGGAAGTTGGGAGAGTTGGTTGAGCTGGACTTGTCGTCCACAAGGATTAAGGAACTACCCGAATCCATTGGGGAATTGAACAAACTGAAGATCCTGAGGATTTCTCATAGCGAGATAGAAAAGCTACCCAGCGCTGTTGGAAAATTGGAAAGCCTACAGGAGTTAGATGCCGCAGGCTGCCATAAACTGAAAGGACAAATTCCTCTTGACAAAGGTGGATTGTCTTCTCTAAGGACCCTTCGTTTGGGTAGAGCAAATATTCCTGGCCTGCCGGAAAACTTCCATGAGCTTTCTAATCTCGACCACCTTGATTTGCTTTACTGTAGTGAGCTCGAGTCACCACCAGAATTTCCTTCCCGCTTATCATCCCTGCAGCTCACCTGTCGGAGCAGAGAGCTGCCGTCGCTCTCTCACCTAAAGCATCTAAAGGAGCTCACCCTTCACTCTTGCATGTCTCTTCGAAACTTCCCAGAGCTACCCTCCTGCATACGGAAGCTTCGCGTTTGGAAGTGTCCCAAATTGGAAACTCTGCCAAAGCTATCCGATTTGGAATTTTTGTCGGAATTAGAGCTCTTGCAATGCTACGGGCTGCAGAAATTGGATGGTCTGGAAGCTTTAAAATCCCTAAGAAAGTTGGACTTATCCACAAGCACAGAGTTGTCCAACCTCAACGATTTTGAAGATTTAGAGTCATTGAGATACTCGGAGACGCAAAGCCATGATGAAAAGGCGGATAACCTCCATGTGATAGAAGGCCTTGAAAAATTGGCATCCCTGGAAATGTTGAATATCTCTGGGCGCAAGTACATTCAACAACAACTGGAACATCCAAATCTGGGGCATATGAAGCGATTGATTGTTAAAAATTGAGAGACCTCAGATAAAATCGACTTCCATAATAATATTGAACCCCTGGAACGCTTTGATACGGTTGGGTGCAAGTCACATATCACCAGGCTCTTTAACACGTGAGAGGACACGATTCCAGAGGACCGAGGAGCAAAAAGCTGACTACGGTTCGCAGGCTAAAGTTAGAATTTGATAGTACTGGATACAATGCAATGTGAGCGATACCAAAAAAAGATTGAGTTGAGGACACTGCGCGCTGCATGAAAGAAATGTGAAGAAGACTCAAATTATGGCAGCATAACAAAGATCTGATTCTGGAGATTGCCAACGACTCCTTCTAAATGTAGATGTAGCAGGTAAACTGCCGCTTTTCTGTTGAGATTACCTGCTTTCATTAATATTTTTAGTTTGCATGGGGATTTTCTTTGACGTGTTATGATTTTCCGCCTTAATTCCAGGAACCTGGGGAAGTTGTTGGAGCAAGTAACTGTAATGCTTTAGTGTAGAGAATTAAAAAGATCAGGATGACCCCCAAAATATATTAGATGTCTACAGTCAAACACTAAGAGATTCTTCATCCTCAACATGGTATCAATCTGCGCTTGTGCAAGTAAAGTAATACTTTTCTCCTACTTCTATTAAAGTTGGTTTTTTTTCTGCTATGTGGGTGTCCCATTTATGCAGAAGGATGAAGAAAAGAAATTCACTATCTGATGGATTCTGGAAACTGCTAGTGCATAAGTGATTATTGATTGCATTTTAGTGATATATGGCCTTGATCATGCTGAAAGTACTATTATATTATCAGCGGTAGAAATCATGTAGTCCACTCTTTCCTTGTTTTACTTCATGCCTTCGTTAATCATCTTGCAAATTCTTACCTTTATATCATTTGCAATTTCTTCCTTCAGTTCGGTCATTGTTTGGTGATGACAATGATCTAGGCCTCAGAGGCTTTAAACAAACAGAGGATGTTCACTGTATTGGTGGATAACAGTGTCAGATCCAAACCAGAAGTATGGACAACGTCCTTAAATCAACTGCATTGCTTTCATGTCTTTTGGATAAAATGACAAGTAATCAATGCGGAGCTAGAAAGGTGATTTGCTTCAGTCCTTGAATGTTTGAGAGTTGATCTAGATCTCTAAATGCCTTATTTTCTTGAACTACTACTCGAATCAGAATGTTTTGTTGCAGCTGCCCCAGAACAGAATTTGAAAATCAATCCTCCAATAAGTGTGTTAGGGTGTGGTTCATACTCCCAACGATAGGAAAGCACGTAGATCATGTTCATGAATAGCTGCTACTATATATACTCTTTTTTCTCTTATAATTGAGAGGTGTAATGAGAGGTGCGAGGTGCTAATTATAGTGGAATCCTTTGCTAGATGTGGCCCTAGTAAAATCTCTTGTCTCGATTTTTCTTTCTCGCTTTTACGTTTTGCTTTGTTGCGATTGTGCGCCAAATCCTAACAATAAGCAGTTGTGGTTTCAGCCAGAAATGTACACCTTTTTTGGCTAGGCCGATGGTGGGTACAAAAAAATATTCAGAGCTCGGGTATCATCCAGCTGTTTATGGCACTGAATGAAGTGGGAGGAGCTGCGCATATGATTTTTACTTCTAGGGAGAGCTTAATTGATACAGCATCAGAAGCGAGGACTTCCAACTACAACTGCAATCTTCACATAGGAATAGCTCATTGGCAATATTGGGAGTGCAAATTGACTTGGATGATACTAGTCATGTTCTCTTATTATCATTTGCACAATAGTTTGATGTTCGTCTTTGAATCCTGATGAGAGAAATCACGTTCTTTAATTATCATTTACACAAAGAGAATACCAGAATGATCGAGAACACAAATGCCCCATGTAGAATTACGAAGAATACTTGCGAGCACGACAGAGATCAGATTCTGCAGATCATCCTTGTTTCCTGATAAACGTAAATATAGCAGGAAAAGTATCATATTCAGTTGAGATTACCTACTTCACATTAGCAATTTCAGTTTCGCATGGGGTTTTTCGTGTCAGTGTCGTATTGCTTTCTGTCTTATTTCAAGGAATATCGAGGAAATTGGTCAACTAAGTGAATGCAATGCTTCACCATCATCTGGCTTTTGATCCTGGATGGAATGAAAATAGATAAGAATGCCTCCGAACTACATTGCATGTCATTACACATAATCAGTCACATAGTAAGCCTCTTCATCCTTGACATGTTATGAATATGTTCTTATGCAAACAGAGTATTACTGGGAGAAGAACACCAAATTGTCTGTAGCGCTCACTTTAGTGTCAAAAGTTTCTGTATGATCACTTAAATGACAAATTTTTGAAAAACGATCACTTAAGTACCAACTCCGATCTGCTTGGCCAGAAATCTGACGTGGACATTTTTTATTAATACTTGAAGCCGATGTGGCTCGCCGGAGGTCCAGTTAGTATCTAAGGCATAAAACGACATTGTTTTGTGCATTTTCCCAGGCTTTTTTTATTTTTATTTTATTTTTCCTTTATTATTTTTTCTCTATTCTTCCTTTGGCCACCGACCGCCCATATACCCCAAATTGGTAAACCTATGATAAGTTTATCCCAAACTAATTTTTTGACCACTAAAAATCACAAACTGGTACACTTGTGACAAATTTACCCTCCGTTAGTTTTTGTTAAATTTTACAGTCAAATTGCTGAGTTGGATGACACGTGGCAATTGACGGGTGTACCAGTTTGGGGTTTTTACCCTCTATTTATCACAGGTGTAGCAATTTGTGATTTTTCGTGGCATTAACCCAATTAAACGAAAACTAACGGAGGGTAAATTTGTCACAGGTGTACCAAGTTCGGGGTTTTTGGTGGTCAAAAAATAATTTTGTAGTAAATTTGTCACATGTGTACTAGTTTGGGATTTTGGTGGTTAAAAAAATAGTTTAGGTTAAATTTGTCAAATGTGTACCAGTTTGGGATTTTTTGTGATAAAAAAAAATTGTTTTGGGTAAATTTGTCACAGAAGTATCGGTTTGGGTTTTGAATAAATTTGTCACAGATGTACCAAGTTGGAGTTTTTTTGTAGTATTATTAATCCTAATAAAACTGACTTGTGTGCAATATATTAACAAAGATAACAAAATTACTGTATCAGTTCTTTATTCACGTCTATCGTTCTTCGTTACCCTTATTTGTTTAGTTCGTCATATCAATTCCTTCGTGTCTGAATCGCCACAGAACCCAATTCATTATTTAAAAAAAAAAAAAAAAAAACGAAGACGAAACTTTTGGCGTTGCAGACCATTCCCGGGAAACACCTACTACAACTTTCTTATACTACCCCAGCCATGCTTCCGCACCCAATAAGAATCGCATCTAAATTGGTCAGGACACCTTCAGCATAACTTTCATGTCATGAAACCAGTTGTTAGCCGTGAGGATCTCCAGAAGTCGTAGGAACCGGATGTGATGTATCAGATGGATTCTCATTTGAATTGGTTGGGGACTTTTCATCATATTTTGTATAGCGGCCTGCCTTCATGTAAACGGCGAGTTCTGAGTGGTGAGAATCAGAACCTCCCTCAACATCCTTCAGGATTTCCTTGTACTCCCTCCACCACTGCATATAGCTGCTTTTCTCCAAGAATATGTCGGGAGAAACCTTGCGATTCCTGATCATATACATAACGTCCTTCTCAAATCGTTTTAAGGTTGCTTCTTCTCCTGCCCTGTCTCTGTCCAGCTGCCTGCATGACCGGATCGCCTCCTCCACCCGTGCCCAAAAGCACGAATCTTCCATCACCTTGTCCACTTTTGATTGAGAAGGACCAGCCGATGCCGGGGGATTTCTTTCCTGATGTTTTTTCAGCCATTGCTCTAGCAGCTTGTAGTGATTGGATCTTCCTCGATTTTCGTAATCCTTCCGTCCCCTTCTGTAATACTCTGCTATGTCTAGCGGTTCGACTATCTTCCGGTAATTATGCCCGGCATATAGCAAACGGCTCCGCAGTGGCGCACCCCATTTTGGAGGCTTCTTCTCCGCTTCTTCGACCACCTTCTCCCAATAGTCCGTCAGGTATGTCTTGTACTTATCAGCTCCATTGTCACGCCGTTCCCGTGCATTCTTGAAGCTGTCATAGTAACCGGGACCCTGGCCTTTGGCTCTGCATTTTGCCATGTACCACTCCATTAAAGCTAGGTACACTTTCATTTCGTTCAATTCCTTGTCAGGATCAAATTCTTCCCTCAATCGCTTTATGACGTTTAGTTCCTGCTCTACTGTTTTTCCTGTCGGAGCAGAGATGCACTCGTTCTGCTGCTGTCATGACAATGAAAGTTCTACCAGTTAAAAATCCACAAGGGGAAAAACATTCATAACGGAGGGGCTTTGATGGTCAGCAATTTTTTTCTTGAGTAAGGATGGATAGAAGTACGAGTTGTTTACAGAAAATATCTGTGCTTATAAAGGTGGTTAATATGATATTCACAGTTGCAGTTCATAGTTACTTCATTAATTCACTATAACATTACCTATAAAATTTAGTGTAGCAAGGGCTCAAACCGAACATATACATGGTCAAGATGAGCTACCTGACTTTGCCAGAGGCCGACCGCTGTGACTTGAGCAGCAATCCCAGCTTTGAACGAGTCTGCTTCATGCCCGAGAAAGTTAGAACCATTTCTGGGAAATGGCATTCTCTCAAAGCATTTAATGACGTTTTTATAATCGAAAGTTTGGGACTCTTGATTTCCATGGCACTCGAATTTGAGCAACTCGATCACGGATTCAGGGGCATGGAAACATGCACAACCTGATTCAGAGTACAAAAGGAATGTACCGAAAGGCTTGTATGGACTTTGACCTGTGGTGGGATGAACGAGGAATAATCTACGCTCATCCTTGTGAACCACATGCAAGAAGCGAGAATTCCATGTCGGATGGCGCGATACGGCTTGGTGGATGGCATTGTCCCCGAGGAAGGGCGAACCGAAAGTGACGCAAAGGAGGTGTTTGTATTTGGTTGGATCGAGTGTGTCTAGAAGCGACAATGTAAAAAGGGAGGCAATGGATCCATCCAGACAACATCCCGTGATGACAACGGGGATATGATCCTTTTCTGCAACCTGCATTGAAGCAGAATGAGCATCAATGCCAAGACTGTGGGAGCAAATGAAATTTTCAATACTTTTATGTTACCCACGAGAGTCATTCCGCCAAAATAATCTGCAAGGGGCAAATGAGGACAACCAAAACGGTGGACCTTAATGTGAAGTTGTTTCATGTTCCATTGAGAGCTGCAATTATATACTGGCCTATATCAATTGATCCTTTTTAGTTGTTTCTCACACTAATCAGTTTAACCCCTGTCGTAACTATCAATAGGCACGCTTCTCTAGCAAAATGATCCTGTCACTTCTCATCTGATAAGGTTCATGATGGAAACAAGTTGAAAAATGTAACCCGGAAACTGTTAGCACGCGCACTTCAGTGGCAATTCTCAAAGAGATGATTCCTAGATCTGAGAAATACTTTGATACCTCACTAATAGCTAGCTATAATGGATAACCTGAGAGAACTGATAAAGGGGCTACCGATTTCTGTAGTGCTGGGAACTTTTCTTGAAGAGAGTTAAACCGAGAAAAAGCAGCTTCATCTTCCGAGAGAGATGGTGGAGTATCGGAGCCTAGGAGCTGAAAGTCGGTGATCTCCGATATATGAACCGAACCGCTTTTTTCTTGAAGATAATCTGTGACCGGTAAGCTGACAAAAGCAATGATTTTGTAGTCTGGATGGCGTTTAATGATGGTTCCAGGGTTATCTCCTTGATGTTCAGATATCGCATTCCATGAATCTATAAGAATATTGGATGATGCAGCCAAGTTTGCCAAGTATGATCCATTGCTGAATCTGCAACTCAGGGAAACAACAGACCGATATAATCAATAAGATGTTTCAGCAATAAAAGGTCAACGCAAATTACATGCACTTCCATAGAAGATCTTGGATTTAGGCACTTCTGATACAGAAACTACGCAAAGGAAAAGAAGTTCTATACACATGCTCGGGATCGGACGCCGGATCCATTCTCGGAAGGTTGTTGGATTTGCACAAACACAGCAACTTAACGATGAACTGCGTCCTTACAGAACTCCGAGAAGGAAGCAAATTTTATTCCACCAAATAGAAGAACTCCACTTCAATTCTCGAGATGGGGTTTCCCCAGTAGCCAAGTTGCTCTGTTTGAGTTTGACAGGAGACTTCCAGGAGCGACCGTGCGTCCGCATTCAATGTTCTAAAACGGATTTTAAAACTCTCACCAGTCATTGAGGCCGTGTAAGAAAACTCATTCATTTGACGAACGGATGCGTGGATTGAAAGCCATAAAACTTATCACAAAAGCACAATTTAGTCCTAAAATTTATAAAAAGTGCAATCAGATCTTAAAACTTGTCAAATTGATGTAATCAATTCTTCGTCAAACTTGGCTAATGAAAAATGCTAATGTGGTTTTTTTTTTCTATTATTTTCTCTATCCTACGAGGTGATGACATGGAAAAAATAAAGTTGTTTCGGTCAAAATATGATTTTTAATGTGAATTTTGTTTAAATTAAAATAAAAATAAGTTAATTTTTCTTTAAAAAAAAGAAAGAAGGTGAGAACTAGCGGCGAGGTTTGCCCTCGCCACTGCCACCCCACCATCACCAAGAAGGACCGACTAGAGTATGGGGTGGCCGGCGACCCTCCCACAGATCAGGCGAGGGTCCCCAGCCCTTGCCTACGTTTGGTCGAGGGCCGCCCCTGGCAGTTGACCCCCATCCTCCGTGCCCAAGTACAAATAAACCATCTCAAATAAATTGTGTATTAACAATTCAATTTGGACAAAAACGTCGACGTTTTAGCCATGGCATCGCCACGTATGAGAGAGAAAATATCTAAAAAGGTCACGTCAATATTTTTCATTAGCCATATTGGACAGAGTTAACAAAATAACTCGATTGCACCAATTTTACAAGTTTTAGGATTTGATTACACTTTTATAAGTTTTAAATATATGTTAAAATATGCCTCGAGTTAACGAATCCGATCCGAATTGCATTACTCCATATGCAAGACATTTGTGGGTTTCCTTTATTCACGTAAGAGTTGTCTTGAAGCGCGGATTATCCAAAGCTTGGCAATGGGTTTAGAGATTCAACAATATAAGTGTGTTGAAGTCCATTAAATCTTTTGGTAAGATTTGTTAATTCTTTCATGAGATTAAGAGATTATTTCGTGATGAATTGTGAGGCTAAACACTGTGTGATGTAATTGAGGACTGGGAGACACCGAGAGTATTTAAGTGACTCGAGTGTTGTTGTAAACTCCTTTGTATCTCTTGATCTATAGTGAAATTCATTACTGCTCTGGTCGTGGATGTAGGTCACTCCGACCGAACCACATAAATCTGTTGTTCAATTTATTTTCTTATTCTGTCTATTTATTGTTCTATCGCTTGCTTCTGCAACAGTTTCAATTGCACTTTCGTGACAAGTTTTAAGACTTGCAATACATATAGTCAATTACTTGCAATACATATAGTTAGTCACTGCTATTACTCTCGTATCTGTCTCTTTGGCCTTGCTTTTAGACATAATATCCAATGTCGTGGCCCAAAAAGACAACAATATAAACGTTAAACGAGGACCACAGGATGGCAACGACTGAGGAATTGTTTTTAGACAATTGACTATCAAATCTTTTAAGTCAAGAGGAGACATGGAAGTCCTCTCTCATATTCATTCCCTGCTCAACCTTTTATTTTTGGCAAAAATACCAACTCAACTGTATATTCTCTCTTTTTTGTTTATCCTACTTTTTGCCCCCTAACATAAAAGATAAAAAATAAAAAAAATTTACTGGCTCACGTCTCCAAATCGCCTCCATTTTTCCGCAATGCATTTTTCTGATATCCAATTTGTTAAAATATGACGCGTTTTATCACATTAGACAATGGTGAACCTACTATTTTGTCTCCGCGTTCTTATGCCCACTTGATGCAAAACCCACATCGCTTAGCTTCATCTTTTATGTTACAGAACTTCCATAATTAATATAAGAGATACGCACCCCAGAAATTCTTAAATTAAAAAAAGTCTCATGTGTAGATCTAAAATAGATACAATGATGAATATGTCTTATTAGATAAATGTGAAGTGGTACTTCAAAACACTCTCAATAGGTGGCTGGCCTGTAACGAGCGATATTTATCTTTAACTTTCTTTTGAAAATTTTCCTATTTAATTAATTCTTGGGAAAATTTCAAATTAAAGGTTTGAAGTGCACTCATTTTCTCAATAAGGGCTTGAAGTGGATCTTGTTTCAAATAAGGGCATCAAGTGGCCATGTCAGTCTAAAACAATGGCCTAAAGTCCACTCATTTTCTTAAATAAGGGCTTGAAGTGGACTTTATTTCAAATAAGGGCCTGAAGTGGCCATGTCATTTTCAAATAAAGGCTTGACATTGCCGGTCCGCTAAATATTATGGCTGATTAAGGGTATTTGTGTCCAAAGATATGATTAAATTGAAATTATTTTCTTTTTTTCTTTTCATTATCTATTATGTTTTTGCTGCAACCGGCCACTAGGTGAGGGCTTGCAAGCCCTCATCGGTAACTGGCGAGGGTCGCGGCCCCCACCTAGGTGTGGCTGTCCCTCGCCTGTGGCCGGCAGGGCGACCTTTGCCCAGTGCTCTCCAAGCATCGTCGGTGGACGCTGGGTGTCCTACATGGCACGGCTGACGCTGACGTAAACTATTTTAATAATTATTATTTTTTAAAAATTTCTAAGTTTTTTTTATCTTATTTATTTTCTTTTATTTTCTGCCAAGTCGGCAAGGGTCGCTGGACAACCCTCGCTGATCACAAGCGAGAGTCAGTGGCAGGCGAAGGCTTCGTGACCCTTGTCGGCAACTCGACGACGATAGCACCTAACTTGATTGACCCGAAAAGATTGAAACGGCAAAAATCGATATTCATTTTTCTCTGTTTTGTTTTTCCTCAAAATGCTCTACCGTTATGACTGGATCGCGTTTTGTCCAGTCTATAGAAATCAACCAGTATATATGGCCATTGTAATCGATCGCCTTTTGTCCTATTCCTTTTACATGATTTAAGGAGACGATAGAATCATTCATGCGAGGGCTTGATAGATGTAGCACCCGCAGAGGAAGAATACAAGAAGTCAAAAGGAAAGCCCCACTTGGAGCAGTGAATGGATCGATCGTTCACCGGGCAATGCCATCAATGCAACGACTTTGCTAAGTCCAGGTCAACTAACCATTTCATTTTTCTAATCACATCAATTATATTAATTAATTGTAATTTCTCCGCAATAGAAAAAGATGAATGATGGGCCGGTTCGGTTCTCCAGTTCTCGATTCTACCATAGAACCATGCTCACCCCAAACGTCGAGGCCATTGCAGGGTCTCTCCCCTGGACATCCACTGTACAGGAGCCCATAATACTTGTCATATCTTAGCAGTGGAGGCACTATGTCATAGAGTCAGTATCTAATCAAACTTTCTTTGGCCTCATCAGATGTTGTTTCTTAACCATATGAAATCGAAGCTATTATAATTTTTCTCATGCTCAATAGTAATTGGCCGACTACAAAAAAGGCCCCAAATCAATCGACAATCCTTCGTCACATTATGCACAGAAAAAGCGATTTTCTCTAGAGAAGAGCAAGCATTACTACATACCTGAGCATATTACATGATTATGTAGTTAGAAAAGAGACCACATTTGTTTTTCTATAACTGTATAGAAAATGCATTGGCCACTATAACGTGCAGACGTACACTAGCAAAAGGCGGTTAGGTGGTATTCTATGCCTTGTTTAATGACAGTTTACTTATGTAATCAAAAGCTAATCTTGGGAACATGTTTCTTTCGTATAGACGGAGAGGTTGAAAATTCTCAATCTTTCGTGCTACTTGTTAATAGTTTTCCCCCATAAGATCCTAATCCTCCTCAATCGGCCACAAATACCGAACATTACCTATCATTAGCAACTCTTTCACAAGGGCAAAAATCTTTCTCAAGTGGTCGTAACTTGGGGTGTACCTATTATTAGCTACTTTCGGAAAGATGTTATTAGCCACTTTCGGAAAGGCCAATAATTTTCATTTAAGTGCTCGTGACTTAAGAGTCCTATGTTTGCTAACTTTTCTTCTGAGATTGTAAATTCCCTCAAATGCTCGTACCTTTGGGGGATACTTATGGTCAGTAAGTTTACCAATGAAATCATAGTTTTCCTTAGGTGCTCGTATTAGCGAGGGATCCACCTACTGCTAGTCACCTATTGCTAGTAGATATTTAAGCTGCTAGTTGAAGGCGTGGTTTAATATTTAATTACTCTAACACTGTCCTTCACGCTTAGTCTGGTTTTATTGCCTAGTACTAAGCGCGGACATATTTAATTGGGGAGGCAAGTGGGGCTTGAAAAGATTTGAACTCAGAACCTCCTGCTCTAATACCATGTTAGATTTTGTGAGACCACTGCCAACTGTTCTAAAAGGCTTGGTTTAACATTTAAATATTCTATCTGGTCTTTTTTTTTTTTACTAGTACTAAGCGTGGACATATTTAATAGGGGAGACAAATTGGGCTTGGAAAGATTTGAACTCATGACCTCCAGCTCTGATATCATGTGAGATTTGGTGGGACTACTGCCAACTGTTCCAAAAGCTTAAGCTATTAGATAGAGGGAGACCACATGAATATAAAGAGCATATAAGACTCGTTTTTAGGCGATGTGGGACAACAACTTTAACTATTAGATAGGTTGGATATTCTAACATGGTATCAGAGCCAGTGTTGTCCGCGTATGTGGGCCCACCTCCATTAGTCAAATTCCACGTGCCGCTCGTAATCCGGCTTGCACGTGAGATAGGGTGTTAAAGTTGTTGTCCCACATCGCCTGAGAACGAGTCTTATATGCTCTTTATATTCATGTGGTCTCCCTCCATCTAATAGCTTAAGCTTTTGGAATAGTTGGCAGTGATCATACAAAATTTCACAGCTAGAAGTCAAGATTAGGGGTGTGCAACTGGACTCGAGTTTACCCGGAACCCGGATCGAACCACCCGAAAAACAGGGCTGAGAATCGGTTCCTGTTCAAACTAGTCCGGGAATCGGTTCCAATTTTTGAGAACCGGTTGAAACCGGTCCGGTTCCCAGTTCTAGGTGAAGACCCACCTGGACTGATTTTAGAACCTGTTTTTAGTTATTGTTTAAAAAAAGAAACCCTAAGTCTCACTTGCCAGCCTTGCCTCACCTCCTTTGTTCGTGTTTCCCATCTCATCGTGCTCTCTCTATCTCTATCTCTCTCATTGTTGCCACGATCAGCTCGCCTCTCGTTGTCGCCATCATAGTGAGTTGTATTATTCATCTTTTACTTTGGATCATTTCATCAATACTCATATTATTTTGATGGAAAAAATGAAATCAGAAAAAGAAACAAAAGGAAAACAGGTTCTCGGATAGACTTTGGAACCGGATCGAAAAACAGGATCGGTTCCAAAACAAGTTCCAGGACTAACAGGGTAGGTATTCGGTTCCAAAAACTGAAAACTGGTTATAACAGAGTCGGTTTCAGGGTCTAGGTCTGGACCCTAGTCACCCGGCCATGCTCACCCCTAGTCAAGATGATTAACCAACTCTTTCTTTTTCTTCTTAGTTTGAAGCCCGCAAAACTTTGAAAGAATCTTAGCTTCATTTTCTTGCGAAAGCATCCCAAATAGTTCCCTACAATTAGCCTTACTGTTTCCTACATAGTAGCCTCAATAAGTAGACGTTGATTTCTCTTAATTGTTTTCACATTTGATACAAAAAAGAAGAAGAGGTTCAAGGCTCTAGAGACTTGGAAAGAAGAGTGGTAGGGACGAATGAGGAAAGTGACAAAAGGACGACACAATGAGTCACATATAGTTCTTTGCAGCTCGCTTAAGCACTGTGAATTCTCAATGATAGAAATAGATCTGCGTCCACGATTCATGAGATAAAAAGATCGATTTTTCATCTGCGAGACAACAATGATAGGAAAACGTCACCAAATGACACGGTGCAAGTGTAATTACATGTTGCAGTGCATTGTGACTTTATTTTTTTTACGAAATTACGATTTATCATCGTTCAGCAAAGCAGTATGTCCCAATAGGCCGGGCCTTTTGGTGGGGTAACTATGAATGAAGTGGCTTTGGTCATTCCTCATTCAAATCTAATTGAGATACGACATTACTTGTGCCTTGTAAGGTCATTCCTTCCAATTCACACCTCATCTTATATCCTTCCCTTTTTCTTTTTTATTTCCTTTTTTTTTTTTTTTGCAATTCTCTACTTGTCGCAGTTCTTTCACACCCAAACACAACCCTTTATATTTCTTTAGTTAAATCCACAATCACCTCTCTCTCTCTCTCTCTCTCTCTCTCTCTCTCTCTCTCTCTCTCTCTCTTCGGCCACGCACGAAAGGAATAGTAGATTCTTTCGGTAGGAAAAAAAGGAAAACTAACGAAAATAAAAAAAAAATGGAAGGAGGAAAAGGGGGATAATGGAAAAGAGCGCATCCAAAAGCAGATGTACAATTCATTTTGTAAATATGCTTTCTACTATGCTTTAAAAAAAGTGTTTTCGCCTTTTATAATTACATACCTCTCAATATGAGAAAGGGAGAGCTTTGTTGGAGGGAGGGAGGGAGAGAGAGGACGGGGTTGAAGCAGAGCTAGAGATTGCTAACTAGTAATGGTTTTTAACGATTTTAAACATGAAAATCAAGACGTAAAAGATAAATTCATGAACAATTAAGTAGTTAATGATGATCTAATTAGTATATTTTGAATCTACTACCTCTCTAAAATATATCCTGCAAAAGATACAAGGTATAGGTAGTAGCACAACCCCTCTGTACTTACCAATTCTGAACTTTTGGAGCCCAGAAATTGGTCTTCCACCTCTAATGCCCATCTTGAAACTTACTGACCATGTCAATTTCATAGCAAATTTCGCTGATTCTCTGGAACCCCGTTTTTATTCACAAAATCGAATACTTTTATGGCAGCACAAATGCAACAAAATAACATCTCATGATATGAGTAATCCATCACAAATTAGACAATTGATGCTCACCACAGTAAGAATCTATCTTTTAATAGAGGGTGTATATCATTTGGCAAAGGAGTTTAGATTATATAGGATATGTAACTTATTTATCCCTTAAAGACGTGCACGGTACATGTTAGTGGAAAAAGGTTAGAGGTGTTAATGAGCGTAACAAAAAAAAAAAGTACAGGTCAGGCAGAAGGGGGGTGCAACTTTTTGAAGTTCGAGATCTCACATGCACCAACTTCAATGTTACGAAGAGTAAAATGAAACTTTTCGTAAAATGTAAGAGTGAGATTTCTCCTTCTTCTTCTAAATGCGTGGAAACCAAAAGAACGTTTGGAGAGAAAAGAGATTGCGATCGACTTTGGTGTCAATATTTCTGTACGGCGCTCACTTTGATGCCACAATATATATATATAAGTGCCAAATCGAAGAAAAAACAATCACTTTAGTGCAGTCGGCGAGAAATTCCGACCAAAATATATACGTGCCATTTTTATTTGAAACGTTTTAGTGTAACGTCATTTATAAGTCCATGTGGACTCCACGTGGCAATTTTTTTTAAAAAAAATCAGTTAACGTGAACTCCACGTGAAATTTTTTTTTTTAAAAAAATAAGTCTACGTGGCAATTTTTATTAAAACATTCAGTTAAAAAAGAAAGTAAAAAAGTAAAAAAAATGGCAGCGGCAAGGGCTTGCACAGCCTCGTTGCAGCCGCCCCACCGTCGCCGGCAATGGTCGGCAATGGGTTGGGGCTGGTCGACGGGGGTCGCCGAGCCTCGGCCAGTGGCTAGTGATGCCCGCCAACCGCTGGCGAGGGTCGCGGCCCTCGCCTAGATAAGGCAAGGGTCGCCGGCCCTTGCCCAGGCTTGGCTGCGGGCCGCCATCGGCGAGGATCCTGCGGCAGTTCTTGCTCCGGCAACCCTCTTGCTCTCGTGGGTGTCGATCGATTTGGGTGGCGAAAAGGGAAGGGCTTGGGGCAGGATCGTTATCACCGACAAGAAAAGGAATATTGTGTGGGTGGGTATCGAAATCTTGATTGGATTGAGTAGTGGAAAGGGTAAAAGCATCAAAAGCAGGGGCAAGTAAAAGAAGGGGAAGATGAACCCGGAGACTGAGGACGATGAGACACAGAGCGACATCACAGTAATTGATTCTTATTCTTCAGTTTGGGTTTTGTTCTGTGTGCGAGATTTGAGAGAGAGAGAGAGGGGGGGCCTACTGGCCCTTGCCAGCGGTTGGCGGGATCGCCGGCCACTGGCCGGGGCACGGCGACCCCCGCCGACCAGCCACCACAGCCCTCTCCACCGCCAGCTCTTTTTTTATATTTAGTTATTTAGCTTAATTTCTAATTTATTATTTTTTCAGTACAAATAAGTGAGTAAATTTTGATGTTTTTGCAGATGAAAGTGATGGAGATTGCATTATCATTTTGCAGATACAAATGCTGAAGTCCCAATGCTTTTTAGCTTTTTTTAATTGTTTTTTAATTTTAAAATTTTTTAATCTATTTTTTAGTTTTTAGCTTATTTTTAATTGTTTAATATTAGGTGGAATTTTTTTTTATTAATTTTTTGCTTTTTTTATTGCTGGCTGAGATCCTCCGGCAAGCCACGTAAGATTTCCGGCGACGCTCACTGGAGTCGGCACTCAAATAAACGTTTTTCGAAAAAATTGGCACTAACATGATCCAAAAAAAAAATGTTGGTACCATAATGAGTACCGTACATAAATATTGACACTCGAGGTGTCCTTATGCCACCACAAAGATTAAATCTCACAAATTTTGAAAGACAAAATCCTTCACTTTAGGAAACTTAGCTTCACGGACGACTTCAAGAGCTATATTCTTCCAAATAGTTCCCTACTGTTAAAACTTCACGCGGGCATTTCTGCGAACATACTGATTGTGTCGGTGCTTTAAGCTTTCCCCTTTTTCTTTTGGACCAGTACGTTTCACATTGACACTAAAGAAAGAAGAGTCGTTCCTGATGGCCTTGGAGACTCGGAAAGAAGAGGGGTAGGGCCGGATGAGAACAATAATTGATGAATGCTTTCTAACAATGTGATAGGTGGTCGTCGTCTTTCTCGTATCCTCGATTCAATTGGGAAGTTGGAATGGTCCACGGAATTGAACTTGCTCTGTACATGCATTATGATTAGGTGTCTTATTTCAAAAAATCGCAAAACCAATAGTGCTAACGTCGTTATTGGGATCAACCTTTCACTAGCCCACCCGAAGGTTCGATCTTTCAATATGAACAGCTAACAGTTATATGATTCATCTAATTTCATTGGTTTGCAAATCATAACGTTGTACGTTAAAGAGCGCCTACGGGAGAGCTGGTCACCATGGAAATGAATGCTGGGAGAACTTACTATGTCATGGGCGTAATATCTGGTAATTCGCTTTATCTTGATTTCATGACATTGTCTCATTCTATAATGAGCATTAAGGATAAGACTTTGAGTCTCAGATTAGTTAATTGTTTTAGCTGATGGAAAGAAACTCAATCATAAGACCGAGCTAACCTTGGAACATGTTTCTTTCGTATAGATAAAGAGGTTGAAAATTCTCAATCTTTTTGTGCTACTTGTTAGTAGTTTTTCGGCACAAGATCCTAATCCTCCTCAATCGGCCACATATACTCAACATTACCTATCATTAGCAACTCTTTCATAAGGGCAACTTGGGGGTGTACCTGTTATTAGCTACTTTCGGAAAGGATGATAATTTTCATTAAGTGCTCATGACTTAAGAGTCCTATCTTTGCCAATTTTCCTCGTGAGATCGTAATTTCCCTCAAATGCTCATACCTTTGGTGGATACTTATGGTCAGTCATTTACCAATGACATAATAGCTTTCCTCATGTGCTCTATTAGCGAGGGATCAACCTATTCCTAGTAGATAACTTTCGCATTTATATGAGAATGAGATGGTAATTCTCTGCCAGTGCTCGTGACTTGGAGGGTTCCATTGTTAGAAACTTTTTGTTAATGGAAATTTTTCTTCATGACTTCTCTGTGAAGGGTTGTAATTTTCCTAGAATATTCCTAGCTGGACTACTTGGGCAAGTAGCTAGGAGTCAAGATGATTAACCAACTCTTTCTTTTTCTTCTCAGATTGAAGCCCGCCAACATTGAAAGAACCTTAGCTTCAGGTATGACTACGATAGCTCCTCCTCTTCATTTTCTTGCGAAAGCATCCCAAATATTTCCCTACAATTAGCCATACTATTTGCTACATAGTAGCCTCGGTAACTATACATTGATTCCTGATGATTCGTTCTCGTCCAAGACACGAAATCCGGTATCTCTCGTGAATTTCTCGATCCAACGATGCGCACGCTGCACGGAAATTGAATTAGAGTGAATAAAGGCAACGCGGACAAAGCTTCAGGTGGATCCGATTGATGTGGGTGCTTTAAGCATTTTTTCCTTCACATTGACGCTAAAAAGACGAGGTTCATGATGGCCTTGGAGACTCGGAAAGAAGAGTGGTAGGGCCGGATGAGAAAAATAATTGATTGAATGCTTTCTAGTAGTGTGATGGTGGTTGTCGTCTCTCTTGTATCCTCGATTCAATTGGGAAGTTTGAATGGTCGACGGAATTGACCTTGCTATGTATAGGCATTACGATTAGGTGTCTTATTTAAAATCGCGAAACCAATTGTGCTAACGTCATTTGGGCCGAAAAACAAAGAAAAGTAAGTAAAAACTTGAGTGTCCCATAGTTAAATTTAATATCTTTTCCCATCTATTAAAGTTCAGAAGTTACTTAAAGGCAAATTGTTGATGTGCTTGCACACGAGAGAGAGCGAGAGAGCATAATTTCTATGAATTAATCTTAATAAAATGAAATATGTTTCATATATAGATCTGAATGATCAATCTATCTTATTAGATAAATGTAAAAGTGATTCTCCAAAACACTTTCAATGGGTGGCTGACATATAAGACTCTCATGACATCTATTCTAACTTTCTTTTGAGAAAATTTATTCTCAAATCTATTTCGTGATCCGGTGCCAACTTGACGTGGCATTTTCACCTCGATAAAATATCTACATTTGCAAAGTAATGGGAATGATAGGTACGAACCGACGTGGCATTTTCATGTTGATAATAGATCCAGACCAATAAAAATTATTGAAGTTCTCCAAAATGAAACCGTTTTAAGATATAAAAATTAAGGATGACAAATAGTGGTTTTTGGATAAAGGGCTAATAGGGGCAGATTTGAGATTAGAGTAAAAATTGGTGATTTTCCTCTTAGACAAAAAAAAGAAAAGAAAAAAGTCGGGGGTTGATTTGCTAAGCCTGTTCAATTGTAAGAGTTCATTGTAGTTACTTACCAATAAACAAATGGTGACTCCACTCTCGACCAATGGAAATAATGGGCCGGTTGTGAAGGCCAGTTGGGAGCATACGTCGAGGATGAGGCGTGTGGACCACGACAAGGCAACGACTGAGGAGTTCTTTTTGGTCAATTTGAAGGCATTTCCAGATTCCAAGTGTGAACATATCTAAATATATGAAACGACAAACATACTTTCAGAGATTAAAAATATAGATAATGGTCGAGTGATCATGCCTTGCCTCCTGCTTTCCCTTCTTCGTCTTTACCAGCCACGCTATAAAAGTGGCGCAGAGATAGTCCAGTATTCATTTCCTGTTCAAACCTATCCATAATAGTCGAGTCTCAGAGAGAGATAGAGAGAGACCGCGTGCACTGCAATGGATGAACGACAATCCAAGCGAGCTTCGAGTTCGTCCACCTCTGTGATTGGAAACAATTACTATGTATTCTTGAGCTTTAGAGGCCCCGATACTCGCAATGGCTTCGTCGATCACCTCTACTATAGACTCCGAGATGTGGGCCTGCCGTTCCATCCAAACTTCGTGCTCAGAGATGATAACGACCTCCCCTTCGGCGAGGACATTGGCAAAAATCTTATCAATGCGATCAAGCACTCTAAGGTTTCAATCCCAATCATCTCGGAAAAGTATGCTGCCAGCGAATGGTGCCTCCGCGAGCTCATTCAGATAATGAAGTGCGAGCTCATTCAACCCTACGTCCACTCTCCACGTTGACAGCCTACCGGCTGGGTTCCACTAATTAATTAGTGAAAAGTTACAAAATTGAATGACAATACTCAAGTATGATATGTCTCATTATCTAACACGATCACTAATGTAATCCCTCTCAAGGATTACAATTGAAACTCACAGAAGATAACTAGGGGTAAGCGGTTCTAGGTTCCGTACAGGTTCCACCTGGAACCTACTCGTCGGAACAGGTTCCTCGTTTTTTGGAACTTGGAACCTACCCTGCATACCCTGGAACCTACCTTGTCACAGGTTCCAGGGTCAGTTCCAGGTTCCACCTAGGTTCCATATGTATTTTCAATTAAGCGATTGCAATGAATCATCACATTTAACGACCCATCATTTACTGCTACAATCCACTGGCCACAACTCATATTCAGACACACGAAAAACATGAGTTATTAACGAAGTAAAAGTCTCAACAATAAAGCGATTTCAGATTACACACTTATCATCGGATACCATGGAATATCGCAGGATGACGCAAAAACATATATATAAAAAAAAAACATAAAAACTTGTTACAGGTTCCACGTTCTAGGTTCCAATTCTAGGTTCCACCTACTTGGAACCTGGTACCTACCCATTAGAACAGGTTCTTTAATTTTCGGAACATGGAACCTACCGTGCCCACCATGGAACTTGGAACCAATCGGTTCCCACCAGTCCGGTTCTCCAACTTCCAGGTTCTACCCTAAAGCCATGCTCACCCCTAAAGATAAGTACGTTGGTTTGAGCTCTCTTTTAACTTTGGAATTTTCGATCCTCAATTTCACTCCGATTTAGCACCTTAGTCTCCTTTTTATACTCCTCCACTTCTAGACTAACCATTAGACAACCTTTAGAGGATTACTCTCCAATCAACCCAATTGACAAGTTTGCTTAAGGAAGATTGAGTAGCTGTTGGACAAGATCAATATCTGCGTAGATTTGGTCACCCATACAAACAAATCTTGGTTTCCATAATGGGATACTGATATGATCTAATGGCTGAGGTGAAAGAGTCTCATATGCATCGGATGCATATAAGACTTGCTCCTTCTTGATGCACAAACTCCCGATTAAGAACGCGCAGAGGAAGACTAACAGAAGTGAAAAGGAAAGGCCCACTTGGTGCAGTGAATGGAAGGATCATTCCCTGGATAATGCCGAGAAGGCAACGACTTTGCTAAGTCCAGGTCAACTAATGTTAGTACATTGCAATAACATCTCAATAAAGAAATGGCGCCTCCTGAGAGCCAATAGGAATAATGGGCTGGGTTAAGGCCAGTGGCCACTAGGGAGTATATTACTTCGAGGTTGAGGACTGAGGGGTGAGGACCACAAGAAGGCAATGGCTGTAGATTTAGTTTTAGTCAATTAACAAGCACGTCCATGACACAACTCAAAATGTGAAGGCATCTCTTGATTTCCAATACCAACACCATTTTTATGTATTCTCAGTCAAGCTCTATCTCGCACTTCATCTTCATGCCTTGCCTCCTGCTTTCCCTAATAGTCGAGTGATCATTTCGTGCTCAAATCTATCCATAATAGTCGAGTAATCATCCTGGTTGACAGGAAACCACTGTACCTTCCCCCCAGCCCTTGAAAGATCGAAATGAGACTTTCCTGGCATTATTTCACAAACCTTCTTTTCTTTGTGGCTGGCTACTTCTTTGGTAAGACGAAGAATGCAAGGGCCATCCCTGGAGCCTCTACTTCCTCGGCCTCGACAGAGAGCAGTGATTCTGGGCCATCTGCTTCCAACGGCATTGGGCAGGAGATGTCCGATGAACAGCACGAGGATCCGGGAGCCTCTAGTTCCTTGATCTTACCAGAACGAAGTGATTGTTGGCCATGTGATTCTGCCGATGTTATGAAGGAGGAGTTCAACGTCGTCATCAATCAACAGCAACAGGTGAATTTCGAGAGGATTGCGCGCTCGCTCTCTCTCTCTCTCTCTCTCTCTCTCTCTCTGTATGCCTTGCCTCCTGCTTTCCCCTTCTTCCTCTTTACCAGCGATGCTATAAATCTGGCGCAGAGATAGTCCGGTAATCATTTCCTGCTCATACCTATGTGTAGTAGTCGAGTAATCTTTCTGGTGACAAGGAAACCACTGTGCTTTCCCCCACCTTTCAAGAGCAAAATGACACCTTTCTTGCTTTATTTCACACCCGTTCTTATCTTTGTGGCTGGGTACTTCATTCATAAAAAGAAGAATGGGAGCACCATCCCTTGCGGACAACACGTAGATACTGGAGCCTCTGGATCCTCAACCTCTCCGGAACGAAGTGAATCTGGGCCATCTGCTTCGCCCGCCTCTGTGATTGGAAACAATTACTACGTATTCTTAAGCTTCAGAGGCCCAGATACTCGCAATGGCCTCGTCGATCACCTCTACCACAAACTCCGAGACGTGGGCCTGCCGTTCCATCCAAATTTCGTGTTCAGAGATGATAACGACCTCCCTTTCGGCGAGGAGATTGCTGCAAATCTTATCAGCGCAATCAAGCACTCCAAGATTTCAATCCCAATCATCTCGGAAAAGTATGCTACTAGCGAATGGTGCCTCCGCGAGCTCATTCAGATAATGGAGTGCGTGGAAAGAGGAGAACAAAAAGTCTTGCCGGTGCTTTACAAGGTGAAACCCTATGAGGTGCGAGAACTAGAGGGGGCCTTTGGAGAGGCCTTCAAATCCCGTATGCATCGATTTAAGGAGGACGTCAAGCAACAAGGGCCGGAAGCGCTCAGAAAAGCAGTTGCTTCTAGAATATTCGAATCAGAGAAATTTGCTGAGGGGTACTTCTTTTACCTTCTTTTAATATATCCTTGTCGGAAGAAGAACTTTTTCTATTTATCATCGTTAATCCTTGTATTGTGGAGCCATTAATAAGTTCTCATCTATTGTGTTGTTTGACAGGCGAGAAGCGGAATTAGTAAATGAACTCGTAGAAAGAATAACGCGCCAGCTGCAACATGATTTTCCACCACCTCTTGCCGCGGACTTGGTCGGATTCGATGATCATGTGGCTAAGGTTACGATATTGGTGGATACTGCTTCTTCCGAAATTCAAACTATTGTGATTTATGGGATTGGCGGCATTGGTAAGACAACTCTGGCGACTTTCATCTATAAAAAGCTTTTTAACAATTTCGAGTGCCGCAGCTTTCTCAAGGATACTAGAGAAACAATTAAAAGCAAGGGTATGGAGCATGTTCAATCTCTACTAATCTCAGATATAACAAAAAGTCCTGCTGGCATAGTGCGTGATTCCGAGAGAGGGATTAACATGATCCGAATTAGTTGTGAAAGAAAGCAGGCACTTATTCTTCTTGACGACGTGGATTGTCAAGACCACCTCGATAAATTGATTGGAGGTTGTAATTTCGGGTCAGGAAGTAAGATCATTATTACATGTCGAGATAAGGCTCTCTTGAAGTCTGAATATCAAATGTATGAAGTCCAACCAATGAATCGCAAAGACTCTTTGCTTCTGTTTAATAGATATGCATTTGATGGGAAACAACCTCCAAGGGAACTTGCGGCTCTCTCTAGTGATATTGTTGACACCACAGGAGGGCTTCCCTTAGCTCTCGTGATTGTAGGTTCTCTTCTCAAAGAAAAACAAAAAAGCATATGGATGGAGACGCTGGAGAAATTGAGGAAGGTGCCCAATAAGGATGTGCAAAAAATGTTGAGGATAAGTTACGATTCATTAGGATACGAGGAACAACAAATGTTTCTAGACACAGCATGCTTTTTCATTGGAATTGACAAAAGAATTGCCACCTACCTGTGGGATGATCTCAAATATTTCCCAAGTATCGGATTGAAAGCCTTGATTAACCGATCATCAATAAATGTTGATGATAATAATGAGTTGAGAATGCATGATCAATTAAGAGATTTAGGCAGAGCTATTGCCCGTCCAGCAGATAAGAAGCCTTGGGATTGTAGTAGACTATGGGACGAGGAAGCCATGAAAGTTCAACGAAGCAAGGTAACGATCATGTCTACTTTTGGCCTCCCCCATGTTGTCTAATGGTAGTTCTTTTGCTCCAGATCTTTAACCATTCTCAACATGTTGTTAGCGTTTGGTTGGTAAAAGCTATATCCAATTTTGGCCTTTAGTTCTGAAAGGTCTGCACTCCTGAGTATTCCCCAGGTCATCTCTTGATGCATAATTAAGTGGCACAGAAAAGGGGTATTAAAAATTGTAGGTTATTAGCTCTATATATTGCTCTGCTGTCTTAACATCATTTTCTAGCAGTTTTGGTACTGCTTCTTACTATATTGCAAGTTGAAGATCCTAGCTTCGCCTAGGTTTGAAAATTCACTTATTCAATTATCATTAAAGTAAGATAATATCGTAAAATACGAAAAAATGCATAAAAGTTTTCTATAATTCTTATTACAAGCCAAGGGACACCATATATAGTTATGGAGGGCATACTTGGTAGTCAATGCTACATGTGTTACAGAATTTAATCTCAAGACTCATAAGAAACGTAGACTATGTTCATCTGGAATTTACATGAGATCAACCAAAATTTGTGGCATACAAGTGAAAATTGACATATTACATGATTGTGTAGTTATAAAAAGATCACATATACTCTGTAAGTGTAGAGAAAATGCACAGGCCACAATAACATGCATACGGATGCTAACAAAAGGCGGTTGGTTGGTATGCTATTCCTGGTTTAATGACACTTTACTCATGTCAAGATCTGGGAATGCCCTGTGCTGATATTTACTATCCTCAATCTTTTTTGTAGGAGGAAAATAGAAATATTGAGGCACTACGTCTGGACAAAAATGGCTCAAGCAAGTTCATGGAGCGAGAGAGCTTTAAAAGAATGCCTTACCTGAAGTTCCTTCGTCTGAGTGAAGTGGATTTTGTTGAAAGTATTGCGGATTCACTTTCTGAATTAAGATGGCTAGAGTGGAAGATGTGTTCTGACTCTACCAAGGCGACCGATGTTCATTTGGAGAACTTACTCATACTTGATTTATCAGGTGGCTATGTCAGTCATGAATGGAGAGGATGGAGTTCGATCAAGGTAAAGATGAGAAACGCTTTCTCTTTCGTCACATTTCGAGGATAAATCATTCTATATTCCAAAGGCTAATCTTGGAACATGTTTCTTTCTTATAGATGAAGAGGTTGAAAGTTCTCAATCTTTCGAGGTGCTCAAATTTAAAGTGCACCCCTAATCTCTCTGGATTTAAAAGTTTAGAGATGCTAATCCTGGAAAGTTGTGAGAATTTGGAGGAAATCGACTCCCTTGGAGATGTCAAGTGCCTCATTTCCTTGAACTTGAGGTGCTGTGGGAGTCTCAAGGTGTTACCGGTACAACTGCGTGAACTAAAAGAATTGGAGGAACTGGTCGTAGACGAGACTGATATACTAGAAATCCCTCCATGGATAGGATCTCTGGAGAAGCTGAAGACGCTTAGTGCCGTGGGTTGTCATCTCCTGACTCAAGTTCCCAGCTCAATAAGCCGTCTGGTAAGTTTGTCAACCCTGAACTTGAACACCTGTAAAAAATTGCAAGAACTTCCGGACTCCTTCCAGGACCTTGGGAAGTTGCAGCGCTTGTCGTTAGAGCGCTGCTACATGTTGAGAGAGATCCCTTCTTCAACTGGGAAGTTGGGAGAGTTGGTTGAGCTGGACTTGTCGTCCACAAGGATTAAGGAACTACCCGAATCCATTGGGGAATTGAACAAATTGAAGATCCTGAGGATTTCTCATAGCGAGATAGAAAAGCTACCCAGCGCTGTTGGAAAATTGGAAAGCCTACAGGAGTTAGATGCCGCAGGCTGCCATAAACTGAAAGGACAAATTCCTATTGACAAAGGTGGATTGTCTTCTCTAAGGACCCTTCGTTTGGGTAGAGCAAAAATTCCTGGCCTGCCGGAAAACTTCCATGAGCTTTCTAATCTCGACCACCTTGACTTGCTTTACTGTAGTGAGCTCGAGTCACCACCAGAATTTCCTTCCCGCTTATCATCCCTGCAGCTCACCTGTCGGAGCAGAGAGCTGCCATCGCTCTCTCACCTAAAGCATCTAAAGGAGCTCACCCTTCACTCTTGCATGTCTCTTCAAAACATCCCAGAGCTACCCTCCTGCATACGGAAGCTTCGCGTTTGGAAGTGTCCCAAATTGGAAACTCTGCCAAAGCTATCCGATTTGGAATTTTTGTCGGAATTAGAGCTCTTGCAATGCTACGGGCTGCAGAAATTGGATGGTCTGGAAGCTTTAAAATCCCTAAGAAAGTTGGACTTATCCACAAGCACAGAGTTGTCCAACCTCAACGATTTTGAAGATTTAGAGTCGTTGAGATACTCGGAGACGCAAAGCCATGATGAAAAGGCGGATAACCTCCATGTGATAGAAGGCCTTGAAAAATTGGCATCCCTGGAAATGTTGAATATCTCCGGGCGCAAGTACATTCAACAACAACTGGAACATCCAAATCTGGGGCATATGAAGCGATTGATTGTTAAAAATTGAGAGACCTCAGATAAAATCGACTTCCATAATAATATTGAACCCCTGGAACGCTTTGATACGGTTGGGTGCAAGTCACATATCACCAGGCTCTTTAACACGTGAGAGGACACGATTCCAGAAGGACCGAGTAGCAAAAAGCTGACTACGGTTCGCAGGCTAAAGTTAGAATTTGATAGTACTGGATACAATGCAATGTGAGCGATACCAAAAAAAGATTGAGTTGAGGACACTGCGCGCTGCATGAAAGAAATGTGAAGAAGACTCAATCTGCGCTTGTGCAAGTACAGTAATACTTTTCTCCTACTTCTATTAAAGTTGGTTTAGTGATATATTGATTGCATTTTAGTGATATATGGCCTTGATCATGCTGAAAGTACTATTATCAGCGGTAGAAATCATGTAGTCCACTCTTTCCTTGTTTTACTTCATGCCTTTGTTAATCATCTTGCAAATTCTTACCTTTATATCATTTGCAATTTCTTCCTTCAGTTCGGTCATTGTTTGGTGATGACAATGATCTACGCCTCAGAGGCTTTAAACAAACAGAGGATGTTCACTGTATTGGTGGATAACAGTGTCAGATCCAAACAAGAAGTATGGACAACGTCCTTAAATCAACTGCATTGCTTTCATGTCTTTTGGATAAAATGACAAGTAATCAATGCGGAGCTAGAAAGGTGATTTGCTTCGGTCCTTGAATGTTTGAGAGTTGATCTAGATCTCTAAATGCCTTATTTTCTTGGACTACTACTCGAATCAGAATGTTTTGTTGCAGCTGCCCCGGAACAGAATTTGAAATTCAATCCTCCAATAAGTGTTGGGGTGTGGTTCATACTCCCAACGACAGGAAAGCACGTGGATCATGTTCATGAATAGCTGCTACTATATATACTCTTTTTTCTCTTATAATCGAGAGGTGTAACGAGAAGTGCGAAGTGCTAATTATAGTGGAATCCTTTGCTAGATGTGGCCCTAGTAAAATCTCGTGTCTCTATTTTTCTTTCTCGCTTTTACGTTTTATTTGTTGCGATTGTGCGCCAAATCCTAACAATAAGCAGTTGTGGTTTCAGCCAGAAATGTACACCTTTTTTGGCTAGGCTGATGGTGGGTACAAAAAAATATTCAGAGCTCGGGTATCATCCAGCTGTTTATGGCACTGAATGAAGTGGGAGGAGTTGCGCATATGATTTTTACTTCTAGGGAGAGCTTAATTGATACTGCATCAGAAGCGAGGACTTCCAACTACAACTGTAATCTTCACATAGGAATAGCTCATTGGCAATATTGGGAGTGCAAATTGACTTGGAAGATACTAGTCATCTTCTCTTATTATCATTTGCACAATAGTTTGATGTGTGTCTTTGAATCCTGATGAGAGAAATCACGTTCTTTAATTATCATTTACACAAACCAGAATGATCGAGAACACATATGCCCCATGTAGAATTATGAAGAATACTTGCGAGCACGACAGAGATCAGATTCTGCATATCATCCTTGTTTCCTGATAAACGTAAATGTAGCAGGAAAAGTATCATATTCAGTTGAGATTACCTACTTCACATTAGCAATTTCAGTTTCGCATGGGGTTTTTCGTGTCAATGTCGTATTGCTTTCTGTCTTATTTCAAGGAATATCGAGGAAATTGGTCAACTAAGTGAATGCAGTGCTTCAGCATCATCTGGCTTTTGATCCTGGATGGAATGAAAATAGATAAGAATGCCTCCGAACTACATTGCATGTCATTATACATAATCAGTCACCTAGTAAGCCTCTTCATCCTTGACATGTTATGAATATGTTCTTATGCAAACAGAGTATTACTGGGAGAAGAACACCAAATTGTCTATGGTGCTCACTTTAGTGTCAAAAGTTTCTTTATGATCACTTAAATGACAAATTTTTGAAAAACGATCACTTAAGTACCAACTCCGATCTGCTTGGCTAGAAATCTGACATGGACATTTTTTATTAATACTTGAAGCCGATGTGGCTCGCCGGAGGTCCAGTTAGTATCTAAGGCATAAAACGACATTGTTTTGTGCATTTCCCCAGCTTTTTTTATTTTTATTTTATTTTTCCTTTATTATTTTTTCTCTCTTCTTCCTTTGGCCACCGACCGCCCATATACCCCAAATTGGTAAACCTATGATAAGTTTATCCCAAACTAATTTTTTAACCACCAAAAATCACAAACTGGTACACTTGTGACAAATTTACCCTCCGTTAATTTTTGTTAAATTTTACAGTCAAATTGCCGAGTTGGATGACACGTGGTAATTGACGGGTGTATCAGTTTGGGGTTTTTACCCTCTATTTATCACAGGTGTATCAATTTGAGATTTTTCGTGGCATTAACCCAATTAAACGAAAACTAACGGAGGGTAAATTTGTCACAGGTGTACCAGTTCGAGGTTTTTGGTGGTCAAAAAATTAGTTTGTAGTAAATTTGTCACATGTGTACTAGTTTAGGATTTTGGTGGTTAAAAAAATAGTTTAGGTTAAATTTGTCAAATGTGTACTAGTTTGGGATTTTTTGTGATAAAAAAATAGTTTTTGGTAAATTTTTCATAGAAGTATCGGTTTGGGTTTTGAATAAATTTGTCACAGATGTACCAATTTGAAGTTTTTTTTTGTAGTATTAATCCTATTAAAACTGACTTGTGTGCAATATATTAACAAAGATAACAAAATTACTGAATCAGTTCTTTATTCACGTCTATCGTTCTTCGTTACCCGTATTTGTTTAGTTTGTCATATCAATTCCTTCGTGTCCGAATCACCACAGAACCCAATTCATTATTAAAAAAAAAAAAAAAAAAAACGAAGACGAAACCTTTGGCGTTGCAGACCATTTCCGGGAAACACCTACTACAACTTTCTTATACTACCCCAGCCATGCTTCCGCACCCCATAAGAATCGCATCTAAATTGGTCAGGACACCTTCAGCATAACTTTCATGTCATGAAACCAGTTGTCAGCCGTGAGGATCTCCAGAAGTCGTAGGAACCGGATGTGATGTCTCAGATGGATTCTCAATTGAATCGGTTGGGGGCTTTTCATCATATTTTGTATAGCGGCCTGCCTTCATGTAAACGGCGAGTTCTGAGTGGTGAGAATCAGAACCTCCCTTAACATCCTTCAAGATTTCCTTGTACTCCCTCCACCACTGCATATAGCTGCTTTTCTCCAAGAATATGTCGGGAGAAACCTTGCGATTCCCGATCATATCCATAACGTCCTTCTCAAATCGTTTTAAGCTTGCTTCTTCTCCTGCTCTGTCTCTGTCCAGCCGCCTGCATGACCGGGTCGCCTCCTCCATCCGTGCCCAAAAGCATGAATCTTCCATCACCTTCTCCACTTTTGATTGAGAAGGACCAGCCGATGCCGGGGGATTTCATTCCTGATGTTTTTTCAGCCATTGCTCTAGCAGCTTGTAGTGATTGGATCTTCCTCGATTTTCGTAATCCTTCCGGCCCCTTCTGTAATACTCTGCTATGTCTAGCGGTTCGACTATCTTCCGGTAATTGTTCCTGGCAAATAGAAAACGGTTCCGCAGTGGCGCACCCCATTTTGGAGGCTTCTTCTCCGCTTCTTCGACCACCTTCTCCCAATAGTCCGTCAGGTATGTCTTGTACTTATCAGCTCCATTGTCACGCTGTTCCCGTGCATTCTTGAAGCTGTCATAGTAACCGGGACCCTGGCCTTTGGCTCTGCATTTTGCCATGTACCACTCCATTAAAGCTAGGTACACTTTCATTTCGTTCAATTCCTTGTCAGGATCAAATTCTTCCCTGTGTCTTATGACGTTTTGTTCGTGCTCTACTATTTTTCCTGTCAGAGCAGAGATGCACTCGTTCTGCTGCTGTCATGACTATGAAAGTTCTACCAGTTAAAAATCCACAGGGGGAAAACCATTCGTAACGGAGGGGCTTTGATGTTCAGCAATTTTTTTCTTGAGTAAGGATGCATAGATGTACGAGCTGTTTACAGAAAATATCTGTGCTTATAAAGGTGGTTAATATGATATTTAAACAGTTGCAGTTCATAGTTACTTCATTAATTCACTATAACATTACCTACAAGAGTTAGTTTAGCAAGGGCTCAAACCGAACATATACATAGTCAAGATGAGCTACCTGACTTTGCCAGAGGCCGACTGCTGTGAATTGAACAGCAATCCCAGCTTTGAACGAGTCTGCTTCATGCCCGAGAAAGTTAGAACCATTTCTGGGAAATGGCATTCTCTCAAAGCATTTAATGACGTTTTTATAATTGAAAGTTTCGGACTCTTGATTTCCATGGCTCTCGTATTCGAGCAACTCGATCACGGATTCAGGGGCATGGAAACATGCACAACGTGATTCAGAGTACAAAAGGAATGTACCGAAAGGCTTGTATGGACTTTGGCCTGTGGTGGGATGAAGGAGGAATAATCTGCGCTCATCCTTGTGAACCACATGCAAGAAGCGAGAATTCCATGTCGGATGGCGCGATACGGCTTGGTGGATGGCGTTGTCCCTGAGGAGGGGTGAACCGAAAGTGACGCAAAGGAGGTGTTTGTGTTTGGACGGATCGACCGTGTCTAGAAGCGACAATGTAAAAAGGGAGGCAATGGATCCATCCAGACAACATCCTGTGATGACAACGGGGATATGATCCTCTTCTCTGTTCTGTTTGGCCGAGGAATTGGAGGTCATTCGCTTGAAAGAATCTGCAACCTGCATTGAAGCAGAATGAGCAAAATGAGCATCAATGTGAAGTTGTTTCTTGTTCCAAATAGAGCTGCAGTTATGTACTGGCCTATAATTTGATCCTTTTTAGTTGTTTCTCATGCTAATCCGTTTTAACCCTCTTGTATCTATCAATTGGCTTGCTTCTCTAACAAAACAATGCTGTCACTTCTCATCTGATAAGGTTCAAAACAAGTCGAAGAATGTCACGGGGCAACTATTAGCACGCGTGCTTCAGTGGCAATTCTAGAAGATATGATTCCTAGATCTGTGAAATACTTTGAGACCTCACTAATAGGTAGCTATAATAGATAACTTGAGCAAACTGATAAAGGGGCTACCAATTTCTGTAGTTCAGGGAACTTTTCTCGAACAGAGTTAAACCGAGAAAAAGCAGCTTCATTTTCCGAAAAAGATGGAGGAGTATTGAAGTGTCGGAACTGAAAGTCAGTGATGTCACGCCCCGTACCCATCAGCGCGCCAACATCCCTTCTCGGTCGATAAGTTGTGACGTCCCAGGACTCGTCACCGACCCATAAATTTTATCTTTCAATTAAACGCATGCGGAAACAATACACTTCCCCAAACAAACATAACAACATGGATAGTTAGAAGGAGAAATAGCCAATATCAACAGCCAAGCTCATTTTATTTAATTACTGCTAACCCTAGGAAGATTACAACAAACAAGCCTATCACAAGGCCGCTTCCTAGCAGACCACGCATACAACATAGGGGTGGGGTTAACACTACTCCAAGCAACTCAAAAGGAGGTTGAATCGTACGTCCACCTCAGAGTACTCACCGTCGTTAGGGTCCTGAAAATGGTTAACAACAACAAATGAGATAAAATCTCAGCGAGTCTACAACCTAAGCCTCGATTAGGAGGTCAACTCAACTCGGACGCACCTAAAGCATGCAACATCATACGATATTCACAAGCATATCATCATACAATTATAGGCAACTGAACCTTGCCTCGGCACACAGCCGATACGTCTTAAACCATGATATGCAAAATGTACTCAACACAAACTGAACACCCGTCAGCTTCTCACCAGTCAGTACACTCAGACGTCTTTCAATCATTACGGCCTCTCAGGCATTCATTCGATCAATTACGGCCGATCGAGGGCACGCCCGTTCCTGTACGGGGGTCTTCTGGCTTAACCAGGTATTACTTATTCGATCAATTACGGCCGATCGAGGGCACGCCCGTCTTTCTACGGGGGTCTTCCGGCTTATCCGGGCAGTTATCCTTTCGATCAATTACGGCCGATCGAGGGCACGCCCGTCTCTCTACGGGGGTCTTCCGGCTTATCCGGGCAACTCTCATACTAATGCAACTCTCATGCTCAATATGCAATAACTGAATCACATGCACCATTCATTTATCGAAAATAGCCATTCAATTTAATTAGCTATGCAATTCAATTAATACAGCAATTCTCAATGTCGGCATAATAAATTCGAGCATAAACTAACACGAATTAATATTAGGACTACCCGAAAATATTAATAAAGCATTAATATTTAATTTCTAAAAATCAAATTATTTAATAAGAAATTATTAAATATATAATAAACCGATAGCTTATCGCTTAAATAGCGATAGCTTATCACATATTAGTGATAGCTTATCACCTATATAATGATAGCTTATCACTTTAAACCACGATAGCTTATCGTCCAAACCTCGATAGCTTATCGTCCAAACCTGGATAGCTTATCGTTCAAACCACGATAGCTTATCGTCCAAACCTCGATAGCCTATCGTTCAAACCTCGATAGCTTATCGCCCAAACCACGATAGCTTATCGCAAAAGCCATGATAGCCTATCGCATACACAAGATAGCTTATCGCAAAATCATGATAGCTTATCAACTAAACATGATAGCTTATCAACTAATCCTTACTTAATTAGCACTAAACACAATTAATCTAATCTAAACACATCCTAATCAAGTTTAGCCTACTAATTGAGGGATTAGGGCGAAAACTCACCCGTTAGCGAAACCGAAGACACGGGCGCGTCGGCGGCGGCGAGGGCTACGCGTGGCTTGTCTTAAAAACAACACGAGACGACTTCCAACGGCTGGACAGCAGCTACACAGAACCGGTAGGGGCTGTTTTGGGCTCGACGGGCTCCGTTCGGCGGCGGAAAAAGCTCAAACGAGCGACGTACGGTCACGGGAGGTCACGGTGGCGCTTGGTGACGATTCTAACCCATAAAACAACCTCTAAAGAGCTAAAATGGTGATGGTTGAGGGCTGGCCAAGAGGAAAAACGTGAGAGAGGGAGGGAGAGAGTTCACGTGAGAAAGAGAGAGAGAAGAGAGAAAGAGAGAGATCCAAATGAGATATTTGCTTCTTGATATTTTAGTAAAAGCAAGAGCACATCTTATCTCCTCTTCTTCATGATTACAAAGCCTCAAAAGTCTTCTTCCATGATGGCTTTTTGTCTCACATCCATAAATGCAAGAAGGGTAAAATGGTAATTTCTCACCAAGGGCATTTTGGTAATTTCTCAAAGTATAGTATAAAGTATTATACGCGTATATGAGCTAGTATTTGTACGGGTCCATATACATCTAACTTGGGCTTGATGAATAGAAATGGGCTTTAGTAAAGCTTAATGGGCTTAAAGGTTTAAGATGGGCTTACTTGGGCCCATTTGGATTGGTCGTGGGCCCACTTGGCCAAACACTAATGGGCTTGAGGCCCAAAGGGCCTTCGCCCGGCCAGACGTCCTCGCGGGCTTCGAATCTCGATTCGATAATCCTTTTCCGAGAGTCTCGAGCAAACCGATAAATAGGTCGCTCTATAAGGCGATGTCCAATATTTTAGTCTTAAGATCCTCAAAGATTCGATACCCAAATTCGGATTCTAATTCATGATCAAGATCAATCGATTGCAACTTTAGAATATCTCAAACTAATGGGCGGCTTTTAGGAGTTACGCGTATTCGACCCGTGGTTGATTCGACATCAATCCACATCTAAGCTTTCTCGAACCATGGACGACCTCGGTTGTCATGTAATTGCGAGGGATCAATCACTAGTTCCAATGTACGCGATCATTAGAAATTAATTTAGAATCATTCGCAATCCATACAATGGTCAAGCGGAATCACCCGCGATCCAATTGCATACTATTGACAAAACATTCTATAACTGTTCCTTGATCGGTCCATACTGGCTCACAATCGTCCCTCGTCAATCCTTATGGTCGAATTATCAATCCGTGGTTGAGTTCTCAGGTCGTGCGTACTTAATTCCTTAATAGCCTTTCCCCTTCGGTTAGCCTCTCGTGAGTGATCAATTCAGAGCGAGAATTACTAACAGCGCATCGATTAAAATCAACATTTCATTACATCCAGAATAGGGTCGAATTTGAGGATGTCACAAGTGATCTCCGATATATGAACCGAACCGCTTTTTTCTTGAAGATAACCTGTGACCGGTAAGCTGACAAAAGCAATGATATTGTAGTCTGGATGGCGTTTAATGATGGTTCCAGGGTTATCTCCTTGATGTTCAGATATCGCTTTCCATGAATCTATAAGAATATTGGATGATACAGCCAAGTTTGCCAAGTATGATCCATTGCTGAATCTGCAACTCAGGGAAACAACAGACCGATATAATCAATAAGATGTTTCAGCATTAAAAACAACGCAAATTACATGCACTTTCTCAGAAGATCTTGGATTTAGGCACTTCTGATACAGAAACTACGCAAAGGAAAAGAAGTTCTATACACATGCTCGGGATCGGACGCCGGATCCATTCTCGGAAGGTTGTTGGATTTGCACAAACACAGCAACTTAACGATGAACTGCGTCCTTACAGAACTCCGAGAAGGAAGCAAATTTTATTCCACCAAATAGAAGAACTCCGCTTTAATTCTCGAGATGGGGTTTCCCCAGTAGCCAAGTTGCTCTGTTTGAGTTTGACAGGAGACTTCCAGGACAGACCGTGCGTTCGCATTCAATGTTCTAAAACGGATTCTAAAACTCCACCAGTCATTGAGGCCGTGTAAGAAAGCTCCAAAACTCATTCATTTGACAAAGGGACAAGTACAGGGAAAATCCTAAAACTTATCACGAAAGTACAATTTAATCCTAAAACTTACCCAAAAAAAAGGCAATCAGATTCTAAAATTTGTCAAATTAGTGTAATTGAATCCTTTTATTAATTCCGTCCAACTTGCCTAATGGTGGTCAAAATCTGATTTTTAATGTGAATTTTGTTTAAATTAAATTAAAAGTTAATTTTTCTTTAAAAAAAAGAAAAGAAAGGAAGAAGGTGGGAACTAGCGGCGGAGGGCTGCCCTCGCCGCTGCCACCCCACCATCGCCAGGAAGGACCGACTAGAGTATGGGGTGGCCGGCGACCCTCCCACAAATCAGGTGAGGGTCCCCGGCCCTTGCCTAGGTTTGGCTGAGGGCCTCCACGAGCAGCTGACCCCTGTCCTTTGTGCCTAAGTACAAATAAGCCATCTCAAATAAATTTTGTATATTAACAATTCAATTTGGACCAAAACGACGACGTTTTAGCCATGACATCGCCACGTATGAGAGAGAAAATATCTAAAAAAGTCATGTCAATATTTTTGTAAGCCAAATTGGACAAAGTTAACAAAATGACTCGATTGCGCCAATCTAACAAGTTTTAGGATTTGATTACACTTTTGTGAGTTTTAAGTATCTGTTAAAATATGTCTCGAGTTTGAGCCTAGTGAACGAATCCAACCCGAATTGAATTACTCCAAAGGCGAGCTATTTGTGGGTTTGCTTTATCGAGAGCTTGTCTTGCAGTGCCGTTTATCGAGAGCTTGGCAATGGGTTTAGTGATTTTGTTCGTGCAATACATCAACAATATTTGTTGAAGTCCATTAAATCTTGTGGTAAGATTTATTAATTCTTTCGTGAGATTGAGAGATTATTTCGTGAAGAATTATGGGGCTACACATTGTGTGATGTAATTGAGGGCTAGGAAACACTAAAAGTGTTTAAGTGACTATAGTGTGGTTGTAATCTTCATTGTATCACTTGATCTATCGTGGAATTCGGTGCTCCTCTCGCCGTGGACATAAGTGACTACGATCGAATAACGTAAATCTGTTGTTCGATTTATTATCTTATTCTATCTATGTTATTGTTCGATTGCCTGCTTTCGCAACAGTTTCAATTGCACTTTCGTGATAATTTTTAAGAATTGCAATACATATAGTCAATTGACTTGCAATACATATAGTCACTGCTATTACTCTCGTTTCTGTCTTTTTGTCCTTGCTTTTAGACATAATATCCAATGTCGTGGCCCAAAAGACAACAATATAAACGTTAAACGAGGACCACAGTATGGCAACGACCGAGGAACTGTTTTTAGACAATTGACTATCAAATCTTTAAGTCAAGAGGAGACGCCAAAATGGAAGTCCCCTCTCTCTCTCTCTCTCTCTCTCTCTCTCTCTCTCTCTCTCTCTCTCTCATATTCATTCCCAGCTCAACCTTTCATTTTGGCCAAAATACCAACTCAACTGTATATTCTCGTTTGTTTTTTTCTTATCCTACTTTTTGCCCCATAACATAAAAGTTGCTCACTTCTCCAAATCGCCTCCATTTTTCCGCAATGCATTTGCTGATATCCAATTTGTTAAAATATGACGCGTTTCTTTCACAGTAAACAATGGTGAACCTACTATTTTGTCTCCGCCGTCTCATGCCCACTTGGTGCAAAGCCCAGGTCGCTTAACTTCATCTTTTATGTTATAGAACTTCCATAATTAATTTAAGGGATATGCGCGCCAGAAATTTTTAAATTAAAAAAGTCTCATGTGTAGATCTAGAATAGATACAATGATGAATATGTCTTATTATATAAATGCGAAGTAGTACTTCAAAACACTCTCAATAGGTGACTGGCCTGTAACGAGCAATATTTATCTTTAACTTTCTTTTGGAAATTTTCCTATTTAATTAATTCTTGGGAAAGTTTCATATAAAGCCTCAAGTGCCCATGTCAGTCTAAAAAAGGGCATAACGTGCATTCATTCTCTTAAATAATGACCCGAAGTGGACTTTAATTCAAATAAAGGCATGAAGTGGCCATGTCATTTTCAAATAAGGGCTTAACCTCACCGGTCGGCTAAATATTCTAGCTGATTAAGAGTATTTTTGTCCAAAGATATGATTAAATTGAAATTATTTTCTTTTTTTCGTTTCATTATCTATTATGTTTTTGCTGCGATCGGCCACTGGGCGAGGGCCCGCAAGCTCCCGTCGATAGCTGGCGAGGGTCACGGCCCCACCCATGTGTGGCTGTCCCTCGCCTGTGGTCGTCAGAGCGACCTTTGCCCAGCGCTCTCTAGGCATCGTTAGAGCGACCTTTGCATGTGGGCGAGGAAGATCCACGATGAACTGCGTCCTTACAGAACTCCGAGAAGGAAGCAAATTTTATTCCACCAAATAGAAGAACTCCACTTTAATTCTCGAGATGGGGTTTCCCCAATAGCCAAGTTGCTCTGTTTGAGTTTGACAGGAGACTTCCAGGACCGACCGTGCGTTCGCATTCATTGTTCTAAAACGGATTCTAAAACTCCGCCAGTCATTGAGGCTGCGTAAGAAAGCTCCAAAACTCATTCATTTGCCAAAGGGATATGTGCAATGAAAGTCATAAAACTTATCACGAAAGTATAATTTAGTCCTAAAAGTTACAAAAAAAAGGCAATCAGATTCTAAAACTTGTCAAATTAGTGTAATCGAATCCTTTTATTAATTCCGTCCAACTTGCCTAATGGTGGTCAAAATCTGATTTTTAATGTGAATTTCGTTTAAATTAAATTAACAGTTAATTTTTCTTTAAAAAAAGAGAGGAAGAAGGTGGGAACCAGCGACAGAGGGCTGCAATGAGGGCTGCCCTCGCCGCTGCCACCCCACCATCGCTAAGAAGGACCGGCTAGAGTATTGGGTGGTCGGAGACGCCCTCCCACAGATCAGGTGAGAGTCCTCGGCCCTTGCCTAGGTTTGGCTGAGGGCCGCCACTGGCAGCTGACCCCCGTCCTCCGTGCCTAGGTACAAATAAGCCATCTCAAAATAAATTTTGTATAGTAACAATTCAATTTGGACCAAAACGACGACGTTTTAGCTACGACATCGCCACGCAGGAGAGAGAAAATATCTAAAAAAGTCACGTCAACATTTTTGTGAGCCAATTGGACAGAGTTAACAAAATAACTCGATTGCGCCAATCTAACAAGTTTTAGGATTGATTACACTTTTGTGAGTTTTAAGTATCTGTTAAAATATATCTTGAGTTTGAGTCCGGTGAACGAATCCGACCCGAATTGAATTACTCCATACGCGAGATATTTGTGGGTTTCCTTTGTTCATGTAAGAGTTGTCTTGCATGCCGTTTATCGAGAGCTTGGCAATGGGTCTAGTGATTTTGTTTGTGCAATACATCAACATGTTGAAGTCCATTAAATCTTGTGGTAAGATTTGTTAATTCCTTCGTGAGATTGAGAGATTATTTTGTGAAGAATTATGGGGCTACACACTGCGTGATGTAATTGGGGGCCGAGAAACACTGAGAGTGTTTAAGTGACTCCAGTGTGGTTGTAATCTCCATTGTATCGCTTGATCTATCGTGAAATTCGGTGCTCCTCTCGCCGTGGACGTAGGTCACTACGACCGAGCCATATAAATCTGTTGTTCGATTTATTTTCTTATTCTATCTATATTATTGTTCGATCGCTTGCTTCTGCAACAGTTTCAATTGCAACAAGTTTTAAGACTTGCAATACATGTAGTCATTGCTATTACTCTCCTTTCTGTCTTTTTGTCCTTGCTTTTAGACAATATTCAATGTCGTGGCCCAAAAAGACAACAATATAAACGTTAAACGAGGACCCCAGGATGGCAACGACTGAGGAATTGTTTTTAGACAATTGACTATCAAATCTTTAAGTCAAGAGGAGACACCAAAATGGATGTCTTCTCTCTCTCCCTCTCTCTCCCTCTTTCAGCTCAACCTTTTATTTTTGGCCAAAATACCAACTCAACTGTATATTCTCTTTTTTTCTTATCCTACTTTTTGCCCCCTAACATAAACGATAAAATATAAAAAAGATTACTCACTCACTTCTCCAAATCGCCTCCATGTTTCCGCAATGCATTTGCTTGTATCCAATTTGTGAAAACATGACGCGTTTTATCACATTAAACAATGGTGAACCTACTATTTTGTCTCCGCGTTCTCAGGCCCAGTTAATGCAAAACCCACATCGCTTAACTTCATCTTGTATGTTACAGAACTTCCATAATTAATATAAGGGACATGCGCGCCAGAAATTCTTAAATTTAAAAAAAGTCTCATGTGTAGATCTAACATAGATACAATGATGAATATGTCTTATTAGATAAATGTGAAGTGGTACTTCAAAACACTCTCAATGAGTGGCTGGCCTATAATGAGCGATATTTATCTTTAACTTTCTTTCGAAAATTTTCCTATTTAGTTAATTCTTGGAAAAATTTCAAATAAAAATCTGAAGTGTGCTCATTTTCTTAATAAGGGCCTGAAGTGGATCTTGTTTCAAATAAGGGTCTCAAGTGGCCATGTCAGTCTAAAAAAAGGGCTTAAAGTGTTCTCATTTTCTTAAATAATGACATAAAGTGGACTTTGTTTCAAATAAGGGCCTGAAGTGGCATTGGCATTTTCAAATAAAGGCTTGACCTCGCCGACTGGCTAAATATTCTGGCTGATTAAGGGTATTTTTGTCTAAAGATATGATTAAATTGAAATTATTTCTTTTTTTCATTTCATTATCTATTATGTTTTTGCTGCAACACGACACTGGGCAAGGGCCTGCAAGCCCTCGTCGATAGCTAGCGAGGGTCGCGGCCCCCGCCCAATTGTGGCTGTCCCTCGCCTGTGGCCGACAGGGCGACCTTTGCCCAGCGCTCTTCAAGCATCGTCGGTGGATGCTGGATATTCTACGTGGCATGGCTGGCGTTAACATGAATTATTTTTATAATTTTTTTAAAAAATTTCTAAGTTATTTTTATATCTTGTTTATTTTCTTTCTTTTCCTTTTTTCTGCCAAGTCGGCAAGGGTCCCTGGACAACCCTCGCCGATCACAAGCGAGGGTTGATGGCGGATGAAGGCTTCGCGACCCTCATCGGCAACTCAACAAGGATAGCACCTAACTTGATTGACCCGAAAAGATTGAAACGGCGAAAATCGATATTCTTTCTTCTCTGTTTTTTTTTTCCCTCAAAATGCTCTACCGTCATGACTGGATTGCCTTTTGTCCAGACTATAGAAATCAACCAGTATATATGGCCATTGTAATGGATCGCCTTTTGTCCTATTCCTTTTACATGATTTAAGGAGACGATAGAATCATTCATGCGAGGGTTTGATAGATGTAGCACCCGCAGAGGAAGAATACAAGAAGTGAAAAGGCAAGCCCCGCTTGGAGCAGTGAATGGATCGATCGTTCACCGTGTAATGCCTTCAATGCAACGACTTTGCTAAGTCCAGGTCAACTAACCATTTCATTTTTCTAATCACATCAATTATATTAATTAATTGTAATTTCTCAGCAATAGAAAATGAGGAATGATGGGCCAGTTCTCACTGGTTGGTTCGGTTCTCCGTTCTCAGTTCTACCATGGAACCATGCTCACCCCTACGTCGAACGATCCTCCAATGCGTCCGAGCTAACTAAACTGCTGGTGTGTGAATGATAACGGGAAAATTGCTATTTTTAGTCTTAAACAATTACACGAATTCCAATTAAATTATATACCGTTTAATTAGTCGGGTGTAGTCCTAGACCTTTGAGTGAAAATGCAATCAAATACTCCCGTCCTAATCTCGCCTAAATTGCTGACGTGATAGTCCAGTCATTATCGGCCATCCAACATATCAGGGCCCGCAATATGGCGTAGACAATGTTTGTCCGAACGATGTCGATTTGCACAATTTTCTTAATTTTCTAATGTTCCTCTTTTCCTTGTGTTCTTCACAATAGACAAATTGTGACTCCCGAGAGTCAATAGGAATATTGGGCGACGGCCGAGGAGTTGTTTTTAAAGTCAATTTGAAGGCATCTTCATATTCCAATTGTGAACACAGGAAATATACGAAAGTTGAGAGATGAAAAACCACAAATTGATACACACAAATTTATCCAAACTAATTTTTTTTTTATCACAAAAAGTCCAAACTGGTACAGCTATAATAAATTTATCCCAAACTAATTTTTCAATCGCCAAAAACGTTACATATGTGACAAACTTACTCTTTGTTAGTTTTCGTTAAATTTGATTAATACCACGAAAAATCCTAAATTGATACACCTGTGACAAATAGAGGGTAAAAAATCTAAACTGATGCGCCTGTTAACTGTTACGTGTCATCCAACTTAGTAATTTGATTGTAAAATTTTACGAAAACTATAAATTTGTCGAAAGTATATGAGTTTGAGATTTTTTTGTGGCCAAAAGATTAATTTTAGATAAATTTGTTACAAGGTCGAATTTTTTATGATAAAAAAATTAATTTAAGGTAAATTTGATATACATGTGCTAATTTGGATTTTTCGCGGTATTAAAGTTAAAATATACACGATGGTCGAGTGATCCCTCCTGCGTTCCCTTCTTCCTCTTTACCAGCGACGCTATAAATGGGGCACAGAGATAGTCCAGCAATCATTTCCTGCTCAAACCCATCAGTAGTAGTCGAGTCTGAGAGAGAGAGAGAGAGAGAGCGTGCACTGCAATGGAAGATCAACCCAAGCAATCGAGTTCGTCCATCCCTGGAGCCACAGAAAGAAGTGCTTCCGACGGCATTGGGCAGGAGACGTCGGTTCAACAGCAACAGGTGAATTTCAAGCTCTCTCTCTCTCTCTCTCTCTCTCTCTCTCTCTCTCTCTCTGTTTCCTAGTGTAATTCATTGTTTGTGCGTGCTCACGAGAGAGAAAGAGAGAGAACTCTGGCCCTTTCGCCACCTCTGTTACTATATTAAGCTCGCTTGGGGAGACTAATTATACATAATAGTTGAGTAATCTTCCTGGTTGACAAGGTACTTTCCCCCCGCCATGAAAGTGCAAAAATAAAGGCCCCCGTTGATTCCTTGGACCCTGCAATGGAAGATCCACAACCCAAGCAAGCTAAATTCACTGAAGCTTCGGGTCCGTCCATCCCTGGAGCCACTAGTTCCTCGACCTCAACAGAAAGATGTGATTCCGGGCCACAGGTGAATTTCAAGCTGTGTGTGTGTGTGTGTGTGTGTGTGTGTTTCCTTGTGTAATTCGTTGTCTGTTCGTGTTCGCGAGAGAGAAAGAGAGAGAGTCCAGTAATCATTTCCTGCTCAAACCTATCTGCAGTAGTCGAGCAATCTTTCTGGTGACAAGTAAACCACTGTGCTTTCCCTCACCTTGAAAGAACAAAATGACACCTTTCTGGCATTATTTGACACCCGTTCTTATCTTTGTGGCTGGGTACTTCATTGGTAAAAAGAAGAATGGGAGGACCATCCCTGGCGGACAACCCGTGGATGCTGGAGCCTCTGCTTCGTCCACCCCTGTGATAGGAAACAATTACTACGTGTTCTTGAGCTTCAGAGGCCCTGATACTCGCAAAGGCTTCACCGATCACCTCTACCATAGACTCCGAGATGTGGGCCTGAGGTTCCATCCTAACTTCGTGTTTAGAGATGATAACGACCTCCCCTTCGGCGAGGACATTGGTAAAAGTCTTATCAATGCAATCGAGCGCTCTAAGGTTTCAATCCCAGTCATCTCAGAAACATATGCTGCTAGTGAATGGTGCCTTCGCGAGATCATTGAGATAATGGATTGCGTGGAAAGAGGAGAACAAAAAGTCTACCCTGTGCTTTACAAGGTGAAATTCGAGGATGTGAAAAACATGCAAGGGAAATTTGGAGATGCCTTCCGATGCCACAAGCATAGTTTTGACAAAGAGGTCAAGCGAAAAGGGCGGGAAGCGCTCAAAAAAGCACTTGAACGTAAACCATACGAGTCAGAGAAATTTGCTAGTGGGTACGTCGTTTGCCTTCTATTAACAGATCCTTGTCGGAAGAAGAATTTTTCTATTTAATCATCCTTAATCCTTGTTTTGTGGAGCCATTAGGAAGTTCTCATGTGTTGTGTTGTTTGACAGGTATGAAGGGAAATTAGTAGAAGAACTCGTAGCAACAATAATGCACGATCAGCTACATGATTTTCCACCGTCTCTTCCGGAGGACTTGGTTGGAATTGATGATCATGTGGCTAGGGTTATAAATTTGGCGGATACTGCTTCTCCTGAAACTCGAATTATTGTGATTTATGGGATTGGCGGCATCGGTAAGACAACTCTGGCTACATTCATCTATAAAAGGCTTTTTGACAAATTTCAGTGCCACAGCAGGATCAATGATATTAGAGAAACAATAAAGGGCTTTTTTCGAAAAGGGGTCCAAAAAAATTTTTTTTTACCGATTTAGGGCTGATTTTGAAAAATTTACGAATTTGGGGTCGGTTCGGGAGGGGGTATACCGAACGGAGCCCGTTCGGCAGTCTTGGTGCCGAACTGGGCCCAGTTCGGCAGCCCAACTTCCGAACGGGCTGTTCGGCAGCTGGGCTGCCGAACATGGCCCAATTCGGCAGCCCAACTGCCGAATTGGGCTCATTTCGGCCCCACTCTTATTTTTTTTTACTTGTTTTTCAATTATTTTATATTTATAACATTTAGTAAAATATAATTTTTATCTTTAAAGCTTATTTTTATAACATAATTAGTTGAAAATTTTGTTAAGATATATAATTAATAAATAATTTAGTAAAAGAACGTGGTCTTCTATTTCAACAGATGCCATTAGCCCTTGAATTAGATTAGAGCAAGTGTTCTTGATTTATACTGTGTGTATAGTAATTTTTTTTGTTGGTCAGTCGACAGTGTATATAGTAGATTTTGGATTCCAACGTGTGACTTTTGTCTGTCTGTAATGTGGGTGGGGAGGCAGCATGTTGCCTATAGTTTTTGCCATGTCTTTTTAGCTGCGTTCGCTCACTATGCCTGAACAAGCCAAAGCATAAGAAAGCAGTCGAAACTTGGGGAAGGGTGTCTTTGCCTTCAAATAATGAGGTGAAATACTCGATGATCTCGAAGAAGCCCAGTAGCAATGTGTTTCTCGACGCTTTAAAAATACACGCAGTCACCCAAATTATTTCGATGCAAAATCATATGGCAGCATAAACATAGTACATGCAAAGCAAAACCAGGGAAAATATTTTGTTAATTATTATTTGTTGAAATAGAAGACCACGTTCTTTTACTAAATTATTTATTAATTATATATCTTAATAAAATTTTCAACTAATTATGTTATAAAAATAAGCTTTAAAGATAAAAAGTATATTTTACTAAATGTTATAAATATAAAATAATTGAAAAACAAGTAAAAAAAAATAAGAGTGGGGCCGAAATGAGCCCAATTCGGCAGTTGGGCTGCTGAATTGGGCCATGTTCGGCAGCCCAGCTGCCGAACAGCCCGTTCGGCAGTGGGGCTGCCGAATTGGGCCCAGTTCGGCAGCCCAACTGCCGAATTGGGCCCTGTTCGGCACCAAGACTGCCGAACGGGCTCCGTTCGGTATTCCCCCTCCCGAACCGACCCCAAATTCGTAAATTTTTCAAAACCAGCCCCAAATCGGTAATTTTTTTTTTTTTTGGACCCCTTTTCGAAAAAAGCCCAACAATAAATAGCAATGGTATGAACCATGTCCAATCTCTACTAATCTCAGATATTACAAAAAGTCCTGCTCGCACAGTGCGTGATTCTGGGATTGAAATGATCAGACGTAGTTGTGAAAAAAAGAAGGTACTTATTCTTCTTGACGATGTGGATAGTCAAGACCATCTTGATAATTTGATTGGAGGTTGTGATTTTGAGTCGGGGAGTCGGATCATTATTACATGTCGAGATAGGGCCCTCTTGAAGCCTGAATATAAAGAGTATGAACTCAAAGAAATGAATATGCAAGACGCTTTGCTTCTGTTTAGGAAATATGCATTCGAAGGGAAACAACCTCCAACAAAACTCGCGACTCTTTCTAGTGATATTGTTGTCGCCACAGGAAAGATTCCCTTAGCTCTCATGATTATAGGTTCATTTCTCAAAAGAAAAGATAAAAGCATATGGACAGAGATGCTGGAGAAATTGAAGAAGGTGCCTCATATGGATGTACAACAAAAGTTGAGGATAAGTTATGATTCACTAGGGTATGAGGAACAACAAATGTTTCTAGACATAGCATGCTTTTTCATTGGAATTGACAAAAGAATTGTCACCTACCTGTGGGAGGATCTTCAATATTGCCTAAGTTCTGGATTGGAAAGAATGATTGAACTTTCGTTAATGAAAGTTGATGATAACAATGTGTTCAGAATGCATGATCACTTAAGAGATCTAGGTAGAGCTATCGCCCGTCCAGTAGATAAGAAGCCTTGGGATTGTAGCAGACTATGGAACAAGGAAGCCATAACAGCTCAACGAAGCAAGGTAACAATCATGTCTTCTCCCATGTTCTCTATTGGTAGTCCCTCATATTATCATTCTTATTGTTGTTTTACTCTAGATCTTTGACCACTGTCAACATGTTGTTAGCATTTTGTTTGTAAAAGCTACATCCAATTTTGGCTTTTAGTTCCACAGGTCATATCTTGATGCATAACTAAGAGGCTCAGAAAAGGGGTATTAAAAATTGTGTACTATTAGCCGTATCTATATTGCTCATTTGCTGTCTTAACATCATTTTCTAGCAGTTTTGATACTGCTTCTTACTGTATTGCAAGTTGAAGATCCTAGCGTCGCCCAGGTTTGGAAATTTATCTTACTTAAAAGACAAAATACTAAAAAATGCATAAAAGATTTCTATAATTTTAGGTGGTATGCTATTCCTTGTTCAATGACAATTCATGCCAAGATCGGGGAATGCCCTATGCTGATATTTTTGTAGGAGGAAAATAGAAATATTGAGGCATTGCGTCTGGACAAAAATGGTTCACGCAAGTTCCTGAAGCAAGGGAACTTTAAAAGAATGCCTTACCTGAAGTTCCTTCGTCTGAGCGATGTGGATTTTGTTGGGGATTTTGAGGATTCACTTTCTGAATTAAGGTGGCTAGAGTGGGAGATGCGTCCCGACTCTTTCGAGGTGACGAATGTTGATTTGGAGAACTTACTCATACTCAATATATCGGGTGGTAATATTCGTGATGATTGGGGAGGCTGGAGTTTGATCAAGGTAAAGATGAGGAGCGCTTACTCTTTTGTTGCATTTCGATGATACATCGTTCTATTTCTAACGGCTAATCTTTGGAACATGTTCCTTTCTTGTAGATGGAGAGGTTGAAAGTTCTCAATCTTTCGTGGTGCTCAGATCTAATGAGCACCCCCGATCTCTCTGCATTTAAAAATTTGGAGATGCTAATCCTGGAGAATTGTGAGAACTTGGAGAGATTCGACCCTTCCATTGGTGATGTCAAGCGCCTCGTTTCCTTGAACTTGAGGTGCTGTGGGAGTCTCAAGGTGTTACCGGCACAACTGGGTGAACTAAAAGAATTGGAGGAACTTGTCGTAGATGAGACTGATATACAAGAAATCCCTGAATGTATAGGATCTCTGGAGAAGCTGAAGATGCTTAGTGCTGTGGGTTGTTGTCTACTGACTCGAGTTCCCAGTTCAATAAGCAGTCTGGCAAGTTTGTCGACCCTGAACCTGAACACCTGTAAAAAATTGCAAGAACTTCCGGACTCCTTCCAGGCCCTTGGGAAACTGCAGCGCTTGTCGTTAGAGCGCTGCTACATGTTGAGAGAGATCCCTTCTTCAATTGGGGAGTTGGGAGAGTTGGTTGAGCTGGACTTGTCGTCTACAAGGATTAAGGAATTACCCGAATCCATTGGAGAATTGAACAACTTGAAAATTCTGAGGATTTCTCATAGCGAGATAGAAAAGCTACCCAGCGCTGTTGGAAAATTGAAAAGCCTCCAAGAGTTAGATGCTTCTGGCTGCCATAAACTGAAAGGAGAAATTCTTCTTGATAAAGGTGGATTGTCTTCTCTAAGCACTCTTCGTTTAGGTAGTGCAAAAATTTCTCGCTTGCTAGAAATCTCTGATGAGCTTCCTACTCTCGGACTTCACGAGCTTTCTAATCTCCAACACCTGGATTTACTCTACTGTAGTGAGCTTCAGTCACTGCCAAAACCTCCTCCCAGCTTATCATCCCTGCAGCTCACCTGTCTGAGCGCCACGCTTCCGTTGCTCTCTCACCTGAGTCGTCTAAAGGAGCTCAACCTTCACTCTTGCATGTCTCTTCAAAGCATCCCAGAGCTTCCCTCCTGCATATTGAAGCTCCGTGTTTGTAAATGTCCCAAATTGGAAAGATTGTCGATTCTTCCCGGGTGGAAATCCTTGTTGGAGTTAGAGCTCTTGCAATGCTATGGGCTGACAGAATTGGATGGTCTGGAAGCTTTAGAATCCCTAAGAAAGTTCGACGTCTCCATAAGCACAGAGTTGTCCAACCTCAACGACTTTGAAGATTTAGAGTCGTTGAGATACTTGGACCGGCAAAGCTATGATGATGAAAAGGCGGATAATCTCCATGTGATAGGAGGCCTTGAAAAATTGGGATCCCTGGAAGTGTTGAATATCTCTGAGCGCAAACACATTGAACGACTGAACCTTTCAAAGTCGGAGCATCTGAGGCAATTGATTGTTAATAATTGCCAAAGGTTAATTGAAATTCGCTGCCATGATAAGATAGGATCCCTGGAACGCTTTGAGAGGGATGGGTGCCAGCCAGAAATCACCACTCTTCAGCACGTGACAGGTCATCGGATAGTACTGGGTGCTTAATTCCAGAGGGAAAGAGCAGCAAAAAAATGACTAATGTTCACATGCTAAAGTTAGGTTTTACATTTGATAGTACTGGAATACAATTCGAGGGGAGCAACACCGAAAACATTGAGTTGAGGATTTTCTTTGATGTGTTATGATTGGGGTTATGATGAGAATAGAAAAGATCAGGATGACTCCAAAAGTATATTAGATGTCTTCAGTCAAATAGTAAGAGATTCTTCATCCTCGACAACTGAGCTTGCATAAGTAATACTTTTCTCCTACTTCAATCAAAGTTGGTTTTCTTTTACTATGTGGTTGTCCCATTTATGCAGAAGCATGAAGAAAAGAAATTCACTGTCCGATGGATTCTGGAAACTGCTTGTGCATAAGTGATTATTGATTCCATTTTAGTGATTCATTATTTTTTCTTGGAAATAGGCAGTGAAGGTACCATAAACGTGTATTGCATTTTCTCAAAGCCAGTACATTAATGTCAACATGAAGATTGCTCTCTCTGAAGGTAGATATAAGGCCTTGATAATGCTGAAAGTATAATTATCAACGGTGGAAATCATGTAGTGTTTCCTTGTTTTACTTGCCTCTATTAATCATCTTGCAAATTCTGACCTCTATACCATTCGCAATTTCTTCCTTCAGTTCGGTCATTGTTTGGTGATGACATTGTCTATGCCTCAGAGGCTTTAAACAAACAGACGATGTTCAATGTATTGGTGGATAACAGTGTCAGATCCAAACCAGAAGTATGGAGAACGTCCGTACATCAACTGCGTTGCTTTCATGACTTTCTGATAAAAATGACAAGTAATCAAGGGGGAGCTAGAAATGTGGTTAGCTTCAGTCCTTGAATGTTTAAGAGTTGATCTAGATCTCTAAATGCCAATCTTTTCTTGAACTACTACTCAAGTCAGAATGTTTTGTTGCAGCTGCCCCTGAACAGAATTGGAAATCCACTCCTGCAATAAGCAGTTGTGGTTTCAGCCAGAAATGTGCACCTTTTTTGGCTAGGCTGATGGCGGGGACAAAAAATCTTCAAAGCTCAGGTATCACCCAGCTGTTTATGGCACTGAAATGAAAGTAGGAGGAGCTGTGCATATGATTTTTACTTCGGTGGAGAGATTAATTGATACTGCATCAGAAGCGAGGACTTCCAACTACAACTGTACTCTTCACATAGGAATAGCTCATTGGCAATATTGGGAGTGCAAATTGACTTGGAAGATACCAGTCATGTTCTCTTATTATCATCTGCACAAAAGTTTGACGTGTCTTTGAATCCTGATGAGAGAAATCACGTTCTTTTATTATCATTAACACAAAGAGAATACCAGAATGATTGAGAAAACATATGCCCCACGTAGAATGATGAATAATGTTTGCAAGCACGACGGAGATCAGATTCTGGAGATCATCCTTGTTTCCTAGTAAATGCAGATATAGCAGATAAAGTATCATATTCAGTTGAAAGTACCTACTTCACATTAGTACTTTCAGTTTGGCATGGTGTTTTTTGGGTCGATGCTTATTGTTTTCCGTCTTATTTCAAGGAATCTCAGGGAAATTGGTCGACTAAGTGAATGCAATGCTTCATCATCATCTGGCTTGTGATCCTGGTGGGAATGAAAATAGATAAGAATGCCTTCGAAGTACATTGCATTCATTATACGTCATCAGTCACAGAGTAAGACTTCATTTTCGACATGATATGGATATGTTCTTTTGCAAACAGATCATTACCTTTTTCTAAGTTCTATTAAGGTTGGTTTACTACAGCACATGATGTTTATTATGTGTTTCTTTCATTCATTCATGCATACTAAAAAGAACTTCATTATTTGTTAGGAAAAGTTCAACTCAAAAGCTTAAGCTATTAGTTAGCGGGAGACTGCATGTATATAACCCCTATTGAAACCCTTTGTGGAATGACACTTCTAACAATTGATTGATCATGGCAATACTCATGTCTATGTGGTTTTGATTACATTAAGTGGATTAATACGCCACTGATTGCACCATCATAAGATTTTTACTTTTCTCAAATCCAGGACACTGATGTTGATATGATGAATTTCCACGGATCTATGCTCAACTTTGTTTGTCAAATGATATGCTAATACATAGATTGCTCAATCTGAGAGGTGGATTCATTTACTTGATACTGTCAAAAGTAACATCTTGTATAGTGGAAACTCCGGTAGGAATCATGTTGCGCTCTTCTTGTTTTTCATCATGCCATCATGCCTATATCCATCTCACATGTCCGTACCATCAGTCCGTGTCTTTACTTATCAAATTTGTATCCTTCTGGTCATTCTTCATTTGGTGATGACAATTTCTCATGCCCTTGATGCTTTAAATGACCAGGAGCGTCATTGTAATTTTGGCAATGGTGTGAGCTCTGAACCAAATATCTGGGATATGGATGCAACAGGGATGTGCTTAAGCCAATTGCATCGAAATGAAAACAGGTACTTTAATTCACTCCTGGAATGTTTGAGAACTGATCTGGATCCATGAATGTCATCTTTTCTTGAACTATTGCTTAATCAATCAGATCACAATACTCTGTTACAGATGCCACCACACCGGAACAGAATTGGAGGTTCGACCCACTAAACACGAGAGGACCGCGGAAACGACCAACTAGGGTCCCAGCTAGAAATGTCTATTATATCTGGTGTAACGATAGTAACTTTATCTTGAAGGATGCTAATTTTCCTCAAAACTTTGGTTTACGTATAAAATTTTCATAAATATCATGAATTTGGCTCGTAAATTGTACTTCGTGTTATTTATAAACATGCGTATAAAGATTGCAATTGATCACGTGTAACTAAGACTAAGATACCTGTTAATAATTTTCAGTTTAAATATTAAGGGGAAATTACGTAAGAAAGTCAAAAAGAAAATGAAAGAGGGAGTAGAAAGTGGGAGAAGGTGAAGGGGAAAGTGGCATTGGAAGCTACTCTTCCTTAAGTCAGTGGTAGACTGCATGTATGTAACCCCTGTTGAAACCCTTCCTTCAGCCAATGTGGAATAACCCTTCTAACAATTGACTGATCATGGCAACTACTCATGTCAATGTGGTTTTGATTGCTTTTATAGTAGCTTATGTCCACTTATTCTGCCATGGATTAATACGCCACTGGAGGCACCATCATAAGATTTTTACTTTTCTCAAATCCAGGGCACCGATGTTGAGATGATGAATTCCATGGATCTATGTTCAACTTTGTTTGTCAATTGAGGTGCTAATACATTGATTGCTCAATCTGAGGGTCAGATTCATGGACTTGATCCAGTCAAAAGTAACATCCTGTACGGTGGAAACTCCGTTAGGAATCATGCGGCGATCGTGATCTTTCTTGTTTTTCGTCGTGCCTATATCCATCTCACATGTTCGTCCCATCAGTGAGTGCCTTTACAATATCGAATTTGCATCCTTCTGTTCGTTCTTCATTTGGCGATGACAATTTCTCATGCCCCTGATACTTTACATGACCAGGAGCTTCACTGTAATTTTGGCAATGGTGTGAGATCCGAACCAAATATCTGGGATATGAATGCAACAGGGATGTTCTTTAAGACGATTGCATTGCGTCGGGCTTTGTGAACGGGAACTGTCCGTCATAAGAATGAAAACAGGTACTTTTAATTCACTCCTGGAATGTTTGATCTGGATCCATGAATATACATCTTTTCTTGAACTATTGCTTAATCAGATCGGAATACTTTGTTACAGGTGCCACCGCTGCGGAATGGAATTGGAAGCTAAACCTACTAAATTCGAGAAGACCGCGGAAATGACCAACTACGGTCCTGGAGCTGCTAACCGCTTCAAGGTTGAAACACTCTCGATGGAGTAGCTGAGAATTTCTAGAAATGGCTTTAACTCATCACAATGAAGCTTTATAATTGTAACAATGAACGCGTCCTGCTTCAAAATCTGTAAAAAAAATCGCTATAATAGTTGATAGTATGCTTTTTCTGCTCTCTCTACATCAGCCACAAAGTTCGAGGCCCACGAACTAGAAGAGATAGCTATATTAGATATAATAGTCACTTCGTTCGTTGTAGGTTAATTATATCGAGGTTATACTTCAACAATCAATCAAACCAATACTGTATTTTCTCTATATCAATTTGAGATGCTATTTCGCGAGAGAGAAGAGAGATATTAAATTGAAGAATTTAAGGCGAGGTTTGCGTTAGGAAGAGAGATGTCAAAAAGGAAATGATCCTGCTAGTGTTGAGTGCTAACCCGGGTACAAATGTGAACAACATAAGTAACGAAGATTCGAAATCCTAGGGAAGATACCTTGTTTCTTTTGGTGTTTATTTAATGGCCACTGAATGGCATCTTTGAAGTTAGCCCAGAAGTAAACATTAAACAAAGACTTCAATCGGTCATACGTAAATTTAGTACCCACTCTTTCGGATAAAAGAAAAAATTGATAGATGTCAGTGTGATGAAACTTGTTACTTTAGCTGGATAAAACATCAATGGACGTCAATTTGATGCAACTTTAGCTGGATAAAAAGTTGATTGAGGTCAGTTGATGTCGCTGGGCATGTCCTTTTCTTGCCAACTCTGCAATGTGTCTCCATCATTGTGATTAAAGTATGATAATAACCAAGTTTAAAACTTGAAGTTGCTTTAATTTTGAATATAGTGCGTGAAACCCACCTAATTTTGTCTGTCTAAATCAACTGGGAAAATTCATTTCCTTCTTTTCCGAGTACATTAAAAATACGAACGCGCAAGATTTCGTGTGTAAATGATATACATAACAGATCAAAGGCAGATATAAAAGACTCATTTCAGTTTTACCCCTTGAAATCAATAATGCCAATAAGGCGACGACTCAGCACTTTTGCTAAGTCCAGGTCAATTAACGAGTTTATTTTTTTCTAATTACATCAATTATAGGTTTATTGTAAATTATTCTCATTAAACAAATGGTGACTCCGTAGAGCCAATAGGAATAATGGGGGGCGGTTGTTAAGGCCAGTAGGGAGCAGCGAAGGTGAGTAGTGAGGACGAGGACCACAAGAAGGCAACGGCTGAGGAATTAAATTAACCCGATTCGACCAATGCAATGGCCAAATTAAAGAAAATTAAAGTTGAACGACCAAATTGAACTTTCCTCAAGAGTATAAGGACCAATTTTGAAATGGCCCCTTTTGACACTATATGCATGCTTTATTTTTAACGAAGTCTTGGAAACACTTTTATTTCACTCGTTTTTTTTTTAAAGCAACATTTCATTCACTTCCTCGAAATACAAGAGAGAAACATGGCAATTCATCCGCAAACCAAGACAGTTTCCAGACAATTTCAAAACAAAATAAGCTCCAGATAACAACAGAAATAATCAGAATAAGGTTATATGAGTCACAAGCTCAATGAGCGTATATATGACTTCTTCACACCAAAATCGACGGCCATATCACCAAATAAGTGTTCAGTAATGAGCACACACCGAGATCTCCATCTGTTGGTACGACTTTGCCTTTCGGCGATGCGCACCTAAGTTTGCGTCCCTGACACTATCGCCAAGTAGAGTAAAGAAGCTTAACGAGCACAAATCTGACACCTATGGGAGCGAAATCTTTACGAAACTCCTTCAATCTCCTTCAAAATTGGACTTGTTTGCCAACAGAACCTGAGGAAAGTGAAACCTCGAAAACATATATGCAAAAAATTTCAAATTTAGACTAGATCGGGATAGAAATCTTTCCAAAATGGGGATAGAAGCGACCAGATCTAAACTAAATCGGAAGAGAAAAGTTTCCAAATGGGAGGAAACAAGAAAAGGAAATAGAGAACCAAAATAGCCTAAGAAAAAAGAAGTGGGAGGGAGAGATCTAGCTCAAACCCTCTCCTCCACGAAAGTTGTGTAAAGATAAGAGGGTAACGAGAGAATAGGAGAGAACTTTAGTCCCGTACTTGATGTAGAACAAAGGTAACTTGTCCTGTGCCAACCCTAGCCTTCTCTCCACTTCAAATGCCATATTCACCTAACTCAACAGATTACTAAGTTATATCTAAGCAGGCATAAAAGTGACTTTCATTCTTCGTCACTTGATTATATCGAGATCATACTTCTATGGTCAATCAAAGCGCGATATTTTATTTTTCATAAATCGATTTAAAATACGATTTTGCAAGATAAAAGAGCGATTTTAAGATGAAATTTGCGAGAGGAAGAGAGATGTCAAAAAGAAAATGACCCTGCCGAGTGCTATTCAGGGTTTCCAGGATACAAATGTGATAGATCGAATCGGTCAACAAAAACACAAATAACGATTCGAATCCCTTGGAAGATGCCGTTCTTGGATTTTGGTAATTAGTTAATGGCCACCGAATGAACCTTGGAAGTTAGTCCAAAAGAAAACATTAAACAAAGACTTCAATTGGTCTTGGTCATCCGTAACTTCAGTGCCTACTCTTTAGGATAAAGAATTGATGAACGTCAATTTGATGTAACTTTAGCTGGATAAAATATTGATGGACATCCATTTGATATTGCTAGGAAGTCCTTTTCGTGCCAACTCTGCAATTTGTCTTCATCGTTGTCATTAAAGTATGATTAGTTCAAAATTCCAACTTGTGTTAATTTTGTATATACCGCGTCAAAAAGTCACCTAATTTTGCCTTTGTCTAAACCAATGGGAGAATTCATTTCCTTCTTTTCCGAGGACTAAAAAATACGAGCACCCAATATTTCGTGTGTGAATGACATACATAAAAGGTTGAAGGCAGACATAAAACACTCGCTTCAATTTTATTCCTTGAAAGACATAACTTTGGATAATTATCATTTAAATAAACCACATGTACGATTTCTTGGCCGAGGAAACAATGAGATGGTGATTTTCCTCAAATAAATAATGTTTACCAATGAAATCATGGTTTTCCTCATTGTGCTCGTATTAGCAAGGAATCTATTTATCGCTAGTAGATAACGTTTGTATATGAGACGTACTTCTCTGTGAGTGCTCGTGACATCGAGGCTTCCATCGTTAGTAACTTTTACGAATGATAATTTTTCTCAAGTGCTTGCAATTTTGAAGGTACTTATTCTTAACGAAAGATTGGAGTTTTCCTAAAATGTTCCTAACTGGACTACCTGAGCAAGTAGCTTATAGAATGCATCCAACAGTCCACAGCTTCCTCTCTTAATCGAACGGCTAACATGCTCGCCCAAGCCCGTTCTATTTTCGTCGCCTAGGGACTTTGGAAGTAGGGGTGTCAAAACCGAACTAGAAAACCTAACAAAGCTGCTAAATGAACAAAACTGAAAATTTCGTGCATTTCGGTTCGGTTTTTAGATAATTAAAAAATACCCATTCTTTTTTTTTTTTTTCAGTTCGAGTCGGTTCGGTTAACCAAACCGCACTGAAAATCTCCAAAATAACCTTTTTTATTTTTTTATTTTTCCTTGTTCTTTCTTTTGTTTTCTTTTTTCCTTTTTCCGGCAAATGGCCGGCAAGGCCACTGGCAACCCCCGCCGGCCCCTTGGCGAGGGCTTCGCGGCCATCGCCCGGTGGTCGTCGGCACTGGCCCTCAACCAGTGGCCGGTGGCTCCCCTGGCTTTTAACCAAAAAAAAAAAAAAGAAAGAAAAAGGAAAAATAAGAACCGAAAATCGAACCGAGCTGGATTTTTGCTTTGTGCTGACACTTGAAAAGGCGATGAAATGGCATGTCGCAGGGTTGCTGGTGTTCGTCTCAACCTCACGGAGCTCCGAGGAGTGGTTTGGAAGCTCGACTTTGCGCGAAACGGTGTGACGAAGGCTTGGAAGCCTCGGCGGAGCTCGGCGGCTATGGTGACGAACCAGCCTCGAAGACCGCCTTCTCTCTCTTTCTTCTCACTCTGAATCTGTTGTGTGTCCGTTGTAACTAAAATGAGCCTCCCCTTGCGTCAAAAACAGAATCCAAGCTGTTATACCCAAATGCCAAAAATTTGACGCGCGTTCGGGAGGTCTGTTTTCACTCGATCCCGCACGTGCTCCGATGTCGACCACGTGCCATTAGGCACGCCGGCAACGAGGCGAGTCTGGGAACTCCGATTGGTCCTCCGGCGCTCGCGAATGGACTTGAAAGTGGCCTCTGCATCTTCATCCCTGTCACGCCCCGACTTTCAGGCCCGCGACATCCCTACCAAAACGCCACGAGGTCACGAATGATAACGTCCCAGGCTCGTTATCGACCTAAACATAAAACGCATGCGGAACGTGCCTTCTCCTAAACAGCAAGATCAACGGGATAGTAAAGCAAGATAACACGGCAGACAATTCAGCAAAATACAATTCTGTTCACAAATCAAAAGCAGAGAAGTTTTAACCCTACTGAGCTTCAGTAAACACATACAACCCCATACTTCGGGGCAGCTCACTAGGACCTCAAAAGATTACACGGTCGGGTAAGGTTAAGATCTCATCTGCTCCCAAAAATCTCACAACACCCTCAACTAAGCATCCACGGGCTCCGTCACTTCGGACCTGAAAATGGTTCCCATAACGGGGTGAGAATAAATCTCAGTGAATCAAGCCTAATCTCGATTAGGACAGTGATTCGCCCCAAACAACAAGCATATAAAACAACCAAACAACCACAGTATAATAACTAGTCAAATGCAGGCTTATCAGCCATCAATCACGCATGATGCAATACTCGACTCAACAGCCACGTTTGACAACCACAGACAATGCATCACATCCACAGATATGCACAGGACACCACACAAGTCTATTTATTAATGATGATCCCACGCATTAAGCGTCAAGTGACGAGGATCCACGCGATTAGCATGATCGACTCTCACAAACAATGCGATCCCGCACTCTTCCAGCAGGACCGGGCTACGTTCCTTTTCCCTTCGGCAACGGCTACTACGAGAGGTGTCTCCAGTGCCTCCAGCACGGCACCCACAAGTAGGCATCCCTGAACGGGGCGTCGGTCCCTCACAAGCTGCGACCGGCATCCGATAATCCCTTAAAACCGTACACACCATACGGGGCATGAATTATCGTGCTTCTAGCAAGTCGTACAATTCCATAAAAATGGTGTGGTGCGTACCTTGGGTACAAGACGAACTTGCCAGGAAAAACCCATCATCATTCCGTTATATGACCATACGATTCACACCCGACAATCAAACCATTTTATTCTCTTTGATTTAGGCCGGATGCTCACACAACGTGCTCAAAGACTCGGCCCACGGTCAATTTCATGATAAAATATGTCTTTAATATCGCACTCGGTCATATGCAAATGCAGGCTACTCACTATGCACTGCAATCATAAATGACAATCAACTCACAACAGATCAGTCAATCAGTCAACCAGACATTTCAACGAGACGATCGGCTGAATAAAGGCCATTAATTAAACACGAGTAAATTACTCCAATTAGGCCGCATAAAGGTTCAATTTCGTGCAATGATCTTATATTAGCCAAATTAATTTAATAAATATCAATTGCCCGCTCGTCTCTATTTTGTCGCTCACTCGCGAATAAAATCTATCAATCAATCAACCAGACTACCAATCAATTTTATCAACTAAAATTAATCATAGAGAATCTAAATTTATCGACTAATTTAATCGATCGCGGCCATTTAACCTAAACCCAATTTCTAACTATACCGGCCCCGATCGTGCTACCTAAACACCCTATCAGACTAATTAAAAACCACTAGACGTAATTAATGCCCTAATCAAGGTTTAGGGTCAACTCACTAAGTGAGTTAGCTCGGGCGGTCTCAACGGCGGCGCGGCGATGGCGACGGCGACGGCGGCGGTTTCCGGCGAAGCTTTCGATTCGCAGCTTCAAGGGCCAAGGCAAGGCCGGGGAAGGACCAAGGGTTCATCAGGGGGCTGAGGGGGTCTGTCGGGACCGGCTGAGGGCGGCGGAGGGCGGCCGGAGGCGGCGGAACGGCGCGGCAACAGAACCGGCCGAAACAGGGGCAGTCGCGCGGCAGAACAGGGGAGGCGATCCGAGGTCTAATCCGAGCTCCACAGGCCGCGATTGCTTCCGACAAGCTTCAGGGGTCAAGAGGGGAGTCCAAGGAGGTCGTCGGTGGCGGTGGTGGGCGGCGAAATCGCCGGATTTGGCTGGGCTTTCGGCAAACCCGAACCGGATCCAAAAACAAGGCACCGGCGGCTCCGGTGGCTTTCCGGCGGTGCAGCTGGGTCCGAGGGATGCGCAAGGGGCTGGTGGACGCTGATGAAGTGGCGGGAGGTGGCGGTGGCGCCTTAGGCGGCCGAGGGACGGCCCGACAGCCTCGGGTGCAGGGGAGCCCGAAACAGAACAGGGGAGTCGCCGGGCTTCCTGAGGCCTTTCCGGCGGCTGGCGACGGCGCTGGAGGGGTCGGTGGTGGCAGCAGGAGGTGGCTGGACGACTGGGTGGTGGTGGTGGCGCACAAAATCGGAGGAGGAAGGAGGATTGTGGCTGGAGGGGGATTCGGCCGAAGGTGGTCTCTGCTGGGGGGGGTCCTGCGCGCACGTGAGGAAGAGAGAGAGAGAGAGACGTGAGCAGATAAGAGAGCAGATGGAGAGGGATGGGCAGCCAATTAGGAGAGGGTTAGGTCAAATAAAATTTAATGGGTTTTGACTTAAGCACATAATTAGTTTCAAGAAGGTTCAAAGGTATTTTGGGTATCCTGATTTTCGACGGAGGGTAATTTAGTCTAGTCTCGGGTCAATTCGGGTGAGGGTGAGGTTCAGTCGCGAAAAGATCAATTTCTTGCGCGCGACGACTGAACGATCGAAATTGAAATCGATTCGATCATCGGTTCGGAAATTCCCAATTATCGTCACTTAATTCCTCAAAAATCCAATATTTCATAATAAACTAAAATTCGTTCTCGCGAATTTTATTGAATTCCGAATTCTACAGACGCGAATTTCCAGGGTGTGACAATCCCCTTCCTACGCACGAGAGAGAACCAGATTCAAAATTGGTTCTGCCAAGCCCGGGTCAACCTGGGTTGACTGGGTCGGATCTGTCCGAGCCGGTTGACCCGAGTGACCAAAATTCGTCCAATTGGATTTGAAAAATTCAAAATTTCATAAAATTGATGCCAAAATTGGATTTCTCAGCATGAATATCATCTCGAAATGACAATTTTTGGGTAAAATTGGTTTAATTTTGTGCAAAACCCCCAAATTTTAATTTTGGCCCGAAAGTGAAATTTGATTAATCCGAACTCTAAATGACCAAATCGGGCCAAATCAACCCTACCAATGGATTTAGAAAGGTGACAAAACTATGGGTAAAGGTTCATTTGTGGATGGGTTCGTGTTTAGAATTCCCAATTTGACTTTAATTGAAACCCGGGGACTAAATTGAAAAGATTTTAGGTCTTTTTTTTTTTTTTTCAAATTTGCTCAATCTGAAATATTATTGGACCAAAATTCAATTGAAGGTATGAGGATCAAATGTCGTAGCTAATCCGAAAGTGAGAAAAGGTCTAGAAAAGGTTAAATTTGATATTTTTGGAAAACTAGGGACCTAAATGCAAAAAATATGGACAAGTAGGTTCTCGATTGAATTTTTAAATTTTAAAGTGACCAAAATGCAATTGGAATTAAGACAAGATTATTGACTATTTTTTCATATTTTTCTGATCATAAATGCTATTTTTCATATTTTTGGGTTATTTTCTAATTAAAAGAAATTCTAAAATTTCAAAAAAAATTAGAAAAATATTTTTTGTTCAAAATTGGTTCCTTAGGCTTGGCTAAGGCTTCCAAAAGTTGATTTTCAAATTTTATGAATTTTTATTGTATTTTTAATGATTTTTCTAAAGAAAAGACTGATTAAAAATCAAGCGTCAACACCAACCAACATGGGAGCCGCCAAGCCAAAAGAGTCTCTTGCGGATCGCGTTGGGATTCAAGAGCCATGTCACCGTCAAGTCAAGATCCCAAAGACAAAGCGGCCCCGAACGCGGAAGAATCATCAAAGATCGAAGAAATCAACTATTCAAAAGATCAACCCCGAGCCAAGAGCACCGAAGATGGCGCTCGAATGGGTGGGGGAGAATGTCACAGATCAAATAAGAGTGCCACGTCATCAATCCAAGGGGAGTTCATCGAAGCCATTGGATCTTCAAGGGACTCAATCTCTATCATCGGATTTGGGTGATAAGGATGGAGGATCTCAACCGTCGGATGAGGCTAATCTCCACCGTGGGATTAATTTGACGAGGATCACCATCCTCCATTGTTAGATCAAGTGAATCTCCACCACCGAATCGACTAGACGAGGATTGATATCTTCTACCGTTAGATCATGTAGTAGATCAACGGTTGTAATAAAAAGCCCTCTAGTATAAATAGAGGAGTCCTCTCCCTCCTTTGTATCCATCCACTTCATTTGAGTAATACAAGCATTCTTTCTCATAGCTTTTCTCTCTAAACACTTTTTTTCCTCTCTCTCTCTACAATTCGGGTGATTCAAGTAAGCGATCTTTGGGAAAGGCTTAGCTTAGGCACTCCAATGATCCAAAGAAACTTAAGTCGCCACGCGGTTCGATCCTCAAAAGTTGGCACGTGACACATGGCACATAGCGCATACAGTGTGGCTCGTATAGTAGAATAGGATAGGATAGAACCAGACAAAAAAAAAAAAACAAAGTGGGTTTGATGTCCGGCATTCTGTTTTGGAGGAAATGGAGAAGTTTTCCATGTGGGCAAATTGTAAATATCTCACCGCACATCTCTCGGGCATATTTATATATGAATTTTACTCCGAAATTTAACAATATTTCGTGTTTTATTAAAAACAATATGATTGTATCACGAAATTTACGGAAGCCCAAAAATTTAAAACTGGAAATCACCCTTTTAATCCTTTCTTGTCTGGATCGAACTTTGACCTCTCTATCTTGCGTCCCATCCCCACCAATCCATGACCATTAACATGAGCGTAGACCCAAAACATCATTGATAAAATTGGCTGAGATATTATCTGCTTTGACCCGTCCTATATCAAACCTCAAGTACATGTGGACACTTTTCCAGGAGGTCACCTATCCTAGGAGTGCTCCCACCTAAACACACCTAACTAAGCATTGCTCTCAAAAGGTGCTTTCACGAGTTAATTCCAGTTTTCACATATATTTCAGAATCGCTCTCCTCCTGTTTGGTGCACAGATCGGTTCATTCATGTCCCCGTCGACATCCTAGAAACCTGCTAGGAGCCATTCCTTGTTCAGGCTCTCTAATGCTGGCGATCACTCCCTGCCCTTATCGGATCGGGTCGTTACACAAGTTACTTGAAAGTATTATATGTACTCGTCCTATATCACATGCCATATATTATTGATAAGCAAATCCATGAATATTTTATTTTCTTGTTTTGAACTTCATCACTTAATTTCAATGAAAACCAATTAACTCACTTCTTCACATACATTTTAATGTTTAGTTGGTCATGGTCATACGTAACTTTAAATACATTTTAATCTCAGGGAAGAAACTGTTTTTAAAATTCCAAATAAGAGTTTGAAGTGCTCTAATTTTCTCAAATAAGGGTCCGAAGTGGACCTTATTTCAAAGAAGGGCCTGAATTGCCCTCATTATTTCAAAGAAGGGCCTGATCGAAGGGCATTTTGGTCCTTTAATTTTTTTCTTTTTTTTCTTTTTCTGTTTTCCTTTTCTTTTCTTTTTTCTTTTTCAATTTCCTCTCCCCTCCCTGGCCATCGCCGGCCTCAAGCTTGGGCCGCCCTGGCTGGCGTCGGGCTACCCTCGCCCGGGCCGGTGTCGGGAGAGGGTGACCCTCGCTGGCGACGGGCAGTGGTGACCCTCGCTCTCCCGGATCTAGCTCGGCTCAACGCCTCCCCCGTGGCTGCCGCCCGCGCCTACGACACCGCCGTCTTCTACCTCCGCAGCCCCTGCCGGCCTCGACTTCCCCGACCTCATCAAGCGAACTCCCTCATTGGTCGCATCTTTTATATGATCACCATTTTTTAGGATTCCCGCCTGTGAAAATGCTGAATGATAAATAGGGGAAAGAAATCGAGTTCGACCCAGTTGGAATTGGCGACGAAGAAAATGTAGGAGAAGAGCTTCTTCTTTGTCTACTGAGGGCTTGGGACTTTGGAAAATCCTAAGTTTGAGAGTACAGCGGGCGGAGGGGCCACGGAAGCATGGAGCCAATGAGGTCAGGGAAGTTGAGGTGGGCAGTGGGGCCGCGGAGGTAGAAGACAGCATTGTCATGGGCACGGGCGGCGGCCACGGGGGTGGCGTAGAGCCGAGCCAGATCGCCTCGCCCGACGCCGACGAGGGTTGCCCTTGCCAGACACCGGCCCAAGCAAGGATCGCCCGATGTCGGTAGGGGCGGCCCGAGCCTGAGGCCGGCAATGGCTGTGGGAGAGGAGAGGAAATTGAAAAAGAAAAAAGATAAGAAAAGGAAAACAGAAAAAAAAAGGGACAAAAAAAAAAAAGTAAATGACAAAAATGCCATTCGTTTAGGCCATTCTTTGGAACAAGATTCATTTCGGGCTCTTATTCGAAAAAATAAAGGCCCGGGTTCTTATTTGAAATTTTCCCTTTATTTAATGGCCACCGAACGGCATGTTGGAAGTCAGTCCAAAACAAAACATTAAACAAAGACTTCAATTGATCATGGTCATACGTAACTTTTGCACCTACTCTTTGGGATAAAAAATTGATGGACGTCAATTTGATGTAACTTAATATTGGTGGACTTCAATTTAATGTCGCTAGGAAGTCCTTTTCGTGCCAACTCAGCAATTTGTCTTCATCGTTGTGATCAAAGTATGATTAGTTCAAGATTCCAACTTGTGGTTAATTTTGTATATACCGCGTCAAACCCACCTAATTTTGTCTTTGTATAAACTAACTGCAAATCATTTCCTTCGTTTCCGAGTATATTGAAATACGAGCGCACAAGATTTCGTGTGTGAATGACTTACATAAAAGATTGAGAAGACATACATAAAAGATTCATTTCAATTTTACCCCTTGAAAGATATAACTTTGTATAATTATCAATTAATTCATGCCAAAAGAGAGAAGAATGGATCTATCAGTGTCGATTGCATGTGAAAAGCATTATGAGAAGTCCCGGAGTATTTCGAACTAGCATGATTTTGACACCCAGGGCACGATCAACATACATTCAAATTCACTACTCTCGTGCTTCATCAAGTCATGTCCTTGTAGTAAATCGTGCCGGAAATTAAAACTCGTAAACACCCTAGAAGCGTTAGCTTCTCTATAATTCTTGCCAAAGTCGTCCCCTCATGAAACGAACAAGTTGTGACTGCGAGTCGTGAGAATGTCCCATCATTTGCTTCTCCAAGATCTCCTCGTACTGCCTCCACCATTGCATATAGCTGCTCTTCTCCAGAAAGATGTCCCGCGAAACTTCGCGATTATTGATCGAGCGCATGACATAGTCCTCGAAGTTGATTAAATTCACTCTTCCGGAACTGCTTAATGGTCCTCCACTGGCCAGCAATCTGCACGACCGGATGGCCTCCTCCACGTGTGCCCAAAAGCACGAATCCTCTGTTACATTGGGTAGCTTCGAATTCGGAGAACGAACCAGTGCGGAGGGGCGCTGATAGTGATGATCTTTCAGCCATTGTTCTAGCAGCTCGTAGTGTTCAGGTCTTCCTCGATTCAAGTAATCATTTCTGCCACTTTTGTAATATTCTGCTATGTCCAGCGGTTCGACTATCCTCCGGTAGTTTGTCCCTGCAAAGAGGTAACGCATCCGTAGTGGCGCACCACTTATTCGAGTATTCTTGTCTGCTTCTTCGACAACAGTCTCCCAATAATCCGTGAGGATTGCCTGGTACTTTTCAACTCCATTGTTTAGCCCTTCTCTTGCATTTTTGAATCTATCATAGTAACCCAGGCCCTTGCCTTTGCAAATCTTCATGTACCACTCCAAGAGTGTCGTGTACTCTCTCATTTTGCCGAACTCCTCCATAGGATCAAACGCCTCTCTTTTTCGTCTTATGACGCCTCGTTCATGATTTACTATGTCCTCTATCAGAGCATCATTGCCCTCATTCTTCTGTCATTGACTCAGCGCAATGAGAGTCCAGTCAATCAAATGCAAAATTGAGAAACATTCATAACACTTGATAATAGCATACAACTTCAGCAAGTTTTCCTTTTACCTGCTGAGATTCTGAATTAGTCGATCACCGTTTTAATAAGGTAAAACCATGGTCAACATGGCAAAATCGGGATATCATTATGGTTCCAAGAAACACAACAATCTGCTAAAAAGCGAACTTCCCCTTTGATGGAATGTAACCATTAGAAGAAGGTCAAGTTACTATACCTGAATTGGCTCGAGGTCAACCGCTGTGACTTGAATTGTAACCCCAGCTTTATATGAATCTGCTTCTTGGCCATTCAACCCAGAACAGTTACCGTAAATAATTCTTTGCTCCAGACATTCAATGGCATTCTTATAGTCGACGCTTTGGGGCTCTTGGTTTCTAACAATAACTTCCGACGTGAGCAGCTCCATGACGGACTCCGGGGCTTCAAAACAGGCACCGCCCGATTCAAAACACAAAAGGAATGTACCGAAAGGCTTGTATGGACTTTGGTCAGTGGTGGGAGGGCGAAGGAATGTTCTGGGGAAAGAATCATCCTTATGAACTACATGCAGGAAGTGGGAATTGTATGGACTTTGCAACACGGTTTGTTGGAAGGCACTGTCCCCGAGGAGCGGGGAACCAAAGGTGATACAAAGAGAAAGTGGGTACCAGGACCACCATGTGTTTAGAAGCCGTAATGTGAAAAGGGAGGCGATGGATCCACCCCAACAGTGCCCTGTAATGACATAGGGGACACGGTCCTTAGACTTGGCAGCAGTTCGGACCTGCATTAAAGCAGAATAAGCATCAATTCATATTCTCAACTTATAAGTGCCAAATACAGTCATCCAGATAAGATCAACATGCACAGTTAATAAAAGGAATGAATCTCCGCTCAATCATATGATTCGGTTCAATGAAAGATCAATAGATTTACAGGATGAGAATACCGAATGTATTGATCCATTCCTCAATTTCACAGCCATGCTAAAAAAAATGAGAACAAGGCATTTCCTTAGCAGAACAGTGCCTTACTTGACGTCGGTTGCATTCGGGGTCACGGCGCTGTTTTTCTTCACGTGGATGGTGAACTACCTAAGGAGGACGAGGGAGCGACCTCCAGTTTCTGACGGACAACAAGAGGATGATGGAACCCCTACTTCCTCGACCTTACCACAACCAAGTGATTCTGGTCCATCTGCTCCCGTTAACAATGAGAAGGACAAGTCCGATATCCTCGTCAATCAACAGCAACAGGTGAGTATAATTGCAATAATACTCACTCCGCATGGTCATCTTCTTGGGCATCCCGAGTATAGTCATTTTATTCTTTCACATTAGTAGTAGAGACTCGGGTCAAGACTTATTGAAAGGGTTAAAAATAATAGTAGATCTAGTGTTTGGGCCTTCTTTCTCAGTGTTGGTTGCGCTGATTCTTCTCTCTGTGCTCGCATAATTTTGTCAAGAACAAGGGAACGACCACACTCCGAAAAGCAGACGATACCGAGGCGTTTAGTTCGTACGCCACTTCAACAGGAAGTAACAACTATGACGTGTTCTTGAGCTTCAGAGGGTTGGATACTCGCAAGAGCTTCGTGGATCACCTCTACCGCGGCCTCGACAATGCTGGAATCTTCTTGTTCAAAGATGACAACGAGCTTTGCGAAGGTGAGAACATCGGCGCCAACCTTGTCCAGGCCATTAAGAACAGTAAGATCTCGATCCCGGTTCTCTCTCAAAACTATGCTTCGAGCAAATGGTGCCTTCAAGAGCTCGTTCAAATGGTAGAGTGCATGAAGAGCGGGCACGTTATCTTGCCCATATTTTACCATGTTGAACCGGCTGATGTGCAATACCAAAAAGGGATCTTTGGAGGGACTTTCTCGGATTTAAGTGGGAAGTATGTTGAAGAAGCTGTTGCGAAATGGACACAAGTGCTCAAGGAAGTGGCTACCCTAAAGGGGTGGGACTCGAAAACAACCGCTAACGGGTATTTAATTTTCTATCGAAACCTTGTTTACTTTCTTTCAACAACATCTTGCTTGTAGAGGAGGCTATACACTCGTGTGTTTCTTAGCTTGTGCGTGCATTTTCTACTCTTTATATGCTGTTAGTGGTGTGATAATCAGATATCCCAAGATATGATTGTTCTTCTAATGCATTTTCGCCCGAATGCTTTATTAACAGCCGCGAAGGAGAATTGGTGAAACTGGTAGTCACTAAAGTTTGCGATGAGTTAAAGAAGGCCTTTCCGCTGGTTGTCACCAAAGAACCTGTCGGAATTGATAGTGCTGTAGAGGAAGTTTTGAGATTGCTGGATAATAACCCCAATGCTACCAGAATCATCGGTATTCATGGAATGGGAGGCATCGGTAAGACAACTTTAGCCAAGGCCGTCTACAATAAGCTCTCCGACCAATTTTGGCATCGTAGTTTCATTGCAGATATTCGAGAATCCTCACAACGCAACGGCATTTTAAGTTTGCAAAATCAATTAATATGTGATATACTGAAGACAAAGGATCAAGTGTCTACTAAGGATGAAGCAATTAATACCATAAAATCAAGATGTACAGGTAAGAAAGTACTTATTCTTCTAGATGATGTGGATCAGAAAAATCAGCTAGAGCATTTGGTTGGGGAGCATGACTGGTTTGAGAGGGGAAGTAGGATAATTATCACCACCAGAATAAAATCTGTACTCAATGCTGATGATCAAGTGAACTGCAATTACGAACACAAGGAAATTGATGAAGATCACTCATTGATCTTGTTTACTAGACATGCTTTTCGAAGTGACTCTCCTCCGCTTGACTTTGCGACTCTCTCTCATGATATCATATCCACCACCGGAGGGCTTCCCTTAGCTCTCGAAGTAATAGGTTCATTTTTGCGGAGGAAAGAACCACAATTATGGCGAGGCACATTAGAGAAGTTAAAGAAAGTGCCGCATGACGATGTGCAAAAGACGCTTAGGATAAGTTATGATGAATTGAGCCATGAAGAAAAGCATATATTTTTGGATATTGCTTGTTTCTTCATTGGAACTGATGTAAGAATTGCATCCTACATGTGGGAAGCATGCGATTTATCTCCGAGTTGGGGGATTGAAAAATTGTGTTTTATGTCGCTAATAAAAAAAGGGGATAATCATGAGTTGAAAATGCATGACCAACTGAGAGACCTTGGTAGGAGAATTGCTCATGAAGAAGCTTACGCATCGCCTATGAATCGGATCATGTTGTGGGACTATAGGAAAGCCTTGGAAGTACTTCAGAGAAATAAGGTAATTTTTATCTCTATCGTTGTTCTGCTCTCTTTTTACATGAATTCTCTCAACTGAAATGAATTTTGGACCTCACAGCCGAGATTATTCCCCTTATATTATTTCCTTGATGTGATTAGGAAGTAATGTTCCTAGCATCTATTTATGGTAGACATTGTCTATCGAGTTAAAAAAAGAAAACTTTTGGATTTAAACAATAAACTCCATGCTGGTGAAAAGTGACATATTACATGATACTGTAATTAGAAAAAGAGGGCATATACTTACGATACTTACGATACTCAAATCTTTAGTCGCAGGAAACTGAAAGAATTGAGGCTCTACGTCTGGACGAAGATGGTTCAAGCAAGTTCATGGAGCAAGCGAGATTCAAAAGAATGCCTTACCTGAAGTTCCTTCACGGGAGTGCAGTGGTTTTTGATGGAGATTTTGAGGATTCGCTTTCTGAACTGAGATGGCTAAAGTGGGAGAGATGTCCCGACTCGTTCGAGGCGACCAATGTCCATTCGGAGAAATTACTCATACTTGATTTGTCAGGTGGTTATATACGTGAAAATTGGGGAGGATGGAGTTCTATCAAGTTGGAGTGGTTGAAAGTTCTCAATCTTTCCGGGTGCTCACAATTGAAGACCCTCCCTAATCTCTCTGCGTTTAAAAGTTTAGAGATGCTAATCCTGAACACCTGTAAAAGATTAAAAAAGCTTCCGAAGTCCTTGGAGGCCCTTAGGGAATTGCGGCACTTGTCCTTAGAGCGCTGCTACGTTTTGAAGCAGATCCCTTCTTCAATTGGGGAGTTGGGGGAGTTGGTTGAGCTGGACTTGTCATCTACAAGCATTAAGGCATTGCCCGAATCCATCGAGAAATTGAAGAAACTGGAAATTTTGAGGATTTCTCATAACGAGATAGAAAAGTTACCGAGCGGTATTGGAAAATTGGAAAGCCTCCAGGAGTTAGATGCCACAGCCTGCCCTAAACTGAGAGAACAATTTTTTGTTGAAAAAGGTGGATTGTCTTCTCTAAGGACACTTCGTCTAGATAAGGCAAGCATTTCTGGCTTGCCGGAAAACTTCCAGCAGCTTTCTAGTCTCCAACACCTTGATTTGCTTTACTGTACTGAACTTCAATCACTGCCAGAACCTCCTTCCTGCTTATCGTCCCTGCAGCTCACCTGTCGGAGTCCCACGCTTCCATCGCTCTCTCGCCTAAGGTATCTGAGGACGCTCACCCTTCACCTTTGCACGTCTCTTGAAAGCATCCCGGAGCTTCCCTCATGCATACAGAAGCTTCGCGTTCGGAAATGTCCTAAGTTGAAAACCTTGCCAAATCTTTCCAACTTGAAATCATTGTCCGAATTAGAGCTCTCGCAATGCTATGAGCTGATGGAACTCAACGGTCTGGAAGGTTTAGAATCCCTGAGAAAGTTGGACGTATCCACAAACGCAGATTCATCCAACCGCGACGACTTGGAAGATTTAGACTCGGTCAAGTACTCAGACCTGCAAATACATGATGGAGAGGCGGATAATCTCCTTGAGATACGAGGCCTTGGCCAATTGAAATCCCTGGAAGTGTTGAATATCTCTGCACGCAAGCACATTCAGGTGCTGGACCTTTCAGAGTCGGAGCATCTGAAGCGATTGATTGTTAGTAAGTGCGAAAGCTTAGTCGAAATTCGCTGCCATGATAAGATAATAGAATCCCTGGAACACTTTGATAGGGATGGGTGCAGGTCGCTCAAGAGAGTACCAGACTTTTTAGCACATGACAAGTCATGATTCTAGAGGGGAAAAATAACAGCAAGAAGCTGACTGAGGTTCCCGGGCTATAGTCAGATTTAACCTCTGATGGTACCGGATACAATTAGATGCGAGCGACACCGGAAAGTTTGAGTTGAGAATACTGGGCTGCATGACAGAATTATGAAGAAGATTCAAATATTTGGCAGCACGAAAAAGATCTAATTCTGGAGATGGCTCAAGTCTCCTACCAAACGTAAACATAGCAGGTAAACTGCCGTTTCTCTGTTGAGATTACCCGCTTTCATTAATATTTGCAGTTTGCATGGGGCTTTTCTTTGACGTGATGTTATTTTCCATCTAAGTGCCAGGAACTGGGGGAAGTTGTTCAAGCAAGTAAATGTAATGCTTCAGTGTTATCTGGCTTGTGGTCATGACGAGATTAAAAAAGATCAGGATGACCCCAAAAGTATACTAGATGTCTTTAGTCAAATAGTACTAGATTCTTCATCCTCGACATGGTATCAACCTGCGCTTGTGTAAGTGAAGTAATGCTTTCCTCCTACTACTATTAAAGCTGGTTTTCTGTTGCTATGTGGTTGTCCCATTTATGCAGAAGGATGAAGAAAAGACTTTTCATTTTTGACATGATATGAATATGTTCTTATGCAAACAGAGAGTATTTTTACCTTTTCCCAAGTTCTATTAACGTTGGTTTCCTAGAGCACGGGATGTTTATTATGTGTTTCTTTCGTTCATTCATGTATACTAAACAAAACTTCATTACTACTTGTTAGGGAAAGTTTTACCCAAAAGCTTAAGCTAATTAGTTAGCGGTTAGACTGCATGCATATTGAATTTGTGGAATAACACTTCTAACAATTGATTGATCACGGTAACTACTCATGTCTGTGTGGTTTTGATTGCATTTTTAGAAGCTTATGTCCACTTATTCTATCATAGATTAATACGCCACTGGTTGCACCATCATAAGATTTTTACATTTCTCAAATCCAGGACACAGATGGTGAGATGATGAATTTCCATGGATCTATATTCAACTATGTTCATCGATTGAGATGCTAATACATAGATTGCTCAATCTCAGGGTGGATTCATTTACTTGGTACTGTCAAAAGTAACATCCAGTATGGTGGAAACTCCGGTAGGAATCATGTTGCGCTCTTCTATTTTTCATCATGTCTATATCCATCTCACATGTTCGTACCATCAGTCAGTGTCTTTACATATCGAATTTGCACCCTTCTGTTCGTTCTCCATTTGGTGATGACAATTTCTCACGCCCCTGATGCTTTGAATGACCAGGAGCTTCAGTGTAATTTTGGCAATGGTGGGAGATCAGAACCAAATATCTGGGATATGGATGCAACAGGAACGTTCTTTAAGCCGATTGCATTGCGTCGGGCTTTATGAACGGGAACTGTCCGTCGTAGGAATGAAAACAGGTACTTTAATTCACTCCTGGAATGTTTGAGAACTGATCTGGATCCATGAATGTCCATCTTTTGTTGAACTATTGCTTAATTAGATCTCAATACTTTGTTACAGATGCCACTGCACCGGAAGAGAATTGGAGGTTCTACCCGCTAAACACGAGAGGACCGCGGAAATGACCAACCAGGGTCCCAACTAGAAATGTCTATTATATCGCGCGTAACGATATTAACTTTTTCTTGAAGGATGTTAACTTTCCTCAGAATTTTTTTCATGTTACTTATAAAATTTTCATAAATATCATCATTTTGGCTCGTAAATTGTACTTCATGTTATTTATAAACACGCGTATAAAAATTGCAATTGATCTCATGTGTAACTAAGACTAAGAATTTTGACCAAAGAAAAAAACAGACTAATCAACCTATTCATTTTCATGATTTTCGCTCTCTGTTTTCCAAAGTTAGAAACTCAATAGATGCAGGGGAAGGCAGAGATTTGCAGAGCACACCACTTGCGCTTGGAGCTAACCGCTTCAGGATCGAAAGCTCTCGTTGGAGTAGCTGAGACTGTCTAGAAATTGCTTCAACTCAACGAAAATGAAGCCTTGTAATTGTAACAACCAACGCGTCCTGCTTCAAAGTCTGTAAATGCTTTGCTGTGGAATTAGATGGTCGTCTATATATATACTCATTTTTAAGAACGTTGACTTTGTGCCCCCCAAATTAGGCGACAACTCTCTTTGCTGTAGTAGTGCTCCGAAATACTTTCAATAGGTGGCTGACATATGGCACTCTCCATAAGTGACATCTATCTTAACTCTCTTTTGAAAAGTTTTAATTTCTCCACTTTAGTAGAACAAAAGTTTTTGCCTTCGTAGTTGAAGGGGGCATATTTGAATCCATGAAATTATCAATCCCGAAACATAATCGCCTAAACGGCAAGTGAAGCTCGATCAACGTGCACCCAAACAACAATAATATAGGTTTTTTTGAAGAAGCTGGAGATGCTCGATGCCTATGGTTGCCACTCATTGCTTGGACTTCCCGACTCGATTGAAAATCTGGTAAATTTGTCGACCCTTGACTTGAGAGGTTGCTCCAAATTGTATAGTCTTCCACAGAGCATTGGATTTCTTGTGAAACTGCAGCGCCTGTCATGCAATAATATGAGTTTACCAAGGGGTGCTTACACTTGTTTACACCCCTTTGATGGTTTTCTCCGTCATATCCCCGATTCAATCAGGAATTTGAAATGGTTGACGGAATTGAACTCCATGTACGGACATTAAGGAATTACCTGCATCCATTGGGTATTTGAAAAACTTGAAAATTTTGAACATTGCTGAATGTGAGAAATTGAGTAATTTGCCCACTACTATTGGCGAGTTGGACAAACTTGAAGAATTAGATGCCTCATGATGCAAGAGTCTGGGAGGGAAATTTCCTGTAGATGGGTTGGTATCATTGAAGATTCTTTTATTATGTCATATGGGCGTTTCTGGCTTTCCCTACATAATTTATAAGCTTTCTCTTCTTGAAAAACTCGATTTACAGGGCTGCCAGATGCTTCAATCGATGCCGCAATTCATTAGTAAGCTGTCTTTTTGGCAACAGCTTCATTTTACTTACTGTCACAATCTTAAGTTGTTGCCAGAGCTTCCTGCCTGTTTAAAAGTTCTGGAACTCACCTGTCAACATTGCACATGGCCACAATTTTCTCACCTAATTCATCTAAAAGAGCTCACTGTTGTGGATTGCCGTTTCTTGGAATGCATGCCAGAGCTTCCCTCAGGGATATTGAAGCTTTATTTCAGCGGGTGCCATAAGTTGAAACAATTGCCAGGTTTGTCAAGTTTGGAATCCTTGTCAGAATTAGATCTCCATTGCTGCTGTGAGCCGACAGAAATCAAGGGTTTGAAAGCATTAAAATCCTTAGCAAAACTAACTGTATCTGGATGCAAGAAGTTGTCCAACCTTGACGACCTTGAACATGTAGAGTCTTTGAGATACTTGGATTTGAGTATTGTCTATTGGTCAGATGCTGCACTAGTGAATGATGATCTAGTTCAAGTTCGAGGCCTTGACAGATTGAAAAACTTGGAAGGGCTGAATATAGGTTCCTGTCAGTCCCTTATAAGACCGGACGTGTCGCAATTAACCCATCTGAAGCATTTAAACGCAGGAGGCTGCCAAAATCTAGTTGAAATTAAAGGCCTGGAGAGATTGAAAAACTTGGAAGAATTGGATATCCGGGGATGCACATCCATTGAAACATTACCAGACCTCTCGTGCTTCAATAACCTGAAACATTTGAAGATTCTAGAGTGTTCGAAGCTTCATGATGTGCAAGGTCGGGAGAAAAATGCATATTTGGAAATATTAGAAAGTCAAACTCAAAACCTTGAGCCAATAGGTGGAAGGAGGCCACGTGAATATAAAGATCATATGGGTCAAAATTTCAACTCCCCCTCTCGCATGCAAGCGGGATTAGAAGCGGTATTTCAACATCCATTTTACGTGCAAGCCAGACTCTCTACACCTTTTTCACATAGAAGCCAGACCCAAGAGGGATTAGGGAGCGGCATTTCACATACAAGCCGGACCTTTTTCATATGCAAGAGGCATTAGGAGAGGAGCGGCACGTGGAAGAGGGATTATGAGCGAAATTCCACGTAGAGGGTGGACGCACATAATCTAAATGGATAGCACTGACTCTGATATCATGTTAAAAAGTCCAACCAAAAAATCTAAACCGATAGGTGGAGAAAGACCAAATGAAGATAAAGAGCATGTGGAACCCATTTTCAAGCGATGTCGAACAATATTCAAATTATGAGGGATTCAAAACTGCAAGGCCTCAGCAAGTTGTCCACATCTGTAAAAAATGATGGGGGGACAATTTCGCATGAACTTGTGGAGTTGACAGAGCTACAGGAACCAAGGCATCCGAACTCTAAACAATCATTCAGCGATGCAACTCATCAGAGTTTCATATGTTCATTGCACTACTGCAGCAGAGAAACAATTGGTTCATGAAAATAATGGTCCGACGACTCGAGCTTTGTGGCCACAATGTCGTGGAGAGATTCATGTTTCCTTTCAAAGGTAAATAAAGCAGGTTGCACTATACATTGTCGAGATGTATTGCCATTTTCATCGCTATTGCTAATTGTGCCTTCGTCTTTAAGTAGTTCAAGGAACTGGATGTGGAAGATGACACGATGCTTCACGGTGTATCATTCATAGGAGGAGTTAAGATTGGTCGGACTGCATCATCAAAACATGATACTTGACTTGCATTCGAATGGGATTCTCTTCATCTGATGACCAGCTTGAGCAAATGGAGTGTGGTTAGCATGATATCAATCCTACTAGAAATTTGTCAACATTCCATTAAACTAGCAAGTTACCGACCTCTTTTAGATTCTACAAGTGCTGTTAGTAAACTATCCAAACTGTAAAAATTTTTTTACCAAAGTTTTAATATATCAGTAAATTACTGGTTTTTTTTTTTTTTGTGGAATGTTGTAAGTGTGGTTAGCAAAATACCAACTCTAGAATTATTTTACCAAGAATTAGTTAGTAACAAACTTATCTCGAATTTTACAACTGTAGCACTATAAAATATTTACTATATATCAATATATGGAAGTTAAAAATTTCTTTCATTATGAAGTTAATTATCGTTAGCTAAAAATTATTTATAGATAATGTATTAACAAGTAGATATTAGCAACATACAAAAGGAGGAGGTTTAATATTTAATCACCAAATAAAAAGATGGACTATTAATTAGAAATAGGTACAAAATGAAGGATTGCAAAGACACGAGAAACATGTTTAATTTTCATTCTTATTCAAAGTTCTTAGTTTTACGAACCAAACATATTTTCAGGAGAATTTAATCAAACGAACGGGGAAGTTGATCAAGGAGAGTATGACATGATGCTTCAGAGAAATCATTCACACGATAATGCCAACAGTGATCAGAATGCCTTCTAAGTAGATCAGATGTCACGAGCCATCAAGTAAGATTGTTCATCCTGCATAAGCTATCAATGGCTAATAGAGCAAATCTTAGTTATAAGTTTCTCGAAATACTGCTTTTGAAGATTTTTTGCTTCCTCCCTTGAAGTCTCTTTGGTTTTGTTCATCCGCTTATGCAGATATTCCTATCCGAAGTTCTTTTCTTTCATTTGTACTTTTCATTTTATTTTGGATAAAAAAATAATTAATATCCAGAATCTTACATTTACCGATGAAAAGAGGGAGCTGTCGATAAACAATTTCTTTCTTCTTTCCCTTTGGGGAAAAGTCTAAAAAAAAAAGAGTCCTAAATCTATTGCATTTGTGCCAATTCAGTTCTAAACCTTTTAATGATGCCAATTTTGTCCTAAACCTTTCGACCTAGAGCCAATTCAGTCATTCTGGCTAATTTTGGCCTGATATTGCTGATGTGGACGTCGGCCGGTCTACATGGCACGATCGACGCTAACGGGGATAAATTTTAATAACATTTTGATTTTTTTAATTTTTAATTTCTTTTTCTTTTTTTCCTTTCTTTTTGTTTCTGTCTTTTTTTTTTCTTTTTTTCTTTTTTTGTCCTCTTTCCCTGGCCGGTGAGGCCGCCCTCCCCTGATCTGACGAGGCCAGGCGTTGCCAGGGCGAGGGCCGGCGTCGCCAGATTTGGCCAGGCCGATGGAAACGCGTGGCTGATGTTGTAAATGAAGAGGTTTCGGTCAGAGCAAGCAACGCGACATCCGCAAATCAAAGAGCACCCATCATTGCTCAAATTTCTGACATGCCTTATCAGTCACCAGCTCGTGCCTTTTCCAAATTGGGATGCGGGGCTAATTGCGTGCACAAATTTCCTTTCTGATGTTTATGTTCTGGTTTTCTTATCTTGAACCGAGCCATAAGCAAGCTGAGTTTTTTCGCACTTGTTGTCCGCCGCTTGGATCTAGTTGCGATTGAATCATCACGAAAGCTGCTGTTGGTTGCTTGAGTTGGTTGCCCGGGCAAGGGCAGCCTCGCCGGGCATTGCCTGGTCCACGGCGGCGTTGCCCAGCATCGCCAAGGCCAGGGCAAGGCCAACCCTCGCCCGGCCAACGCCTGGCGAGGGCGGCCTCGCCGGCGTTCGCCTTCACCCCTGTGAGGCCAGCGTCCACGTCAGCAATATCCGGCTAAAATTAGTTGGAAGGACTGAATTGGCTCTAGGTCAAAAGGTTTAGAACTAAATTGGCACCATTTAAAGTGGAAATAGCGCCGCCCATTCAAATGTTTACTTGAAGGCTAAAATTAGTCGGAATGACTGAATTGGCTCTTTGATATATGCATGGCTTATTACTGTCAAGTTCCAAATCTTCCATGTCAAAGTTTTACTTGAAGGCTAGTTGCTTCATCTGTAATTATTCTCTGTTTGGTTTCTTTGCCATAATGAGCACAAGTTTCGTTGAGTTCAACATTTACATAAACAATATTTCTACTATTCAGGTTCCTGATGAAATTCTAATCGATAGATGTGTTGGTAGACGGCCAGACCCAGTGATAGGGAAGATTTACCATATTAAAAATTTTCCTCCAGAGACAGAGGAGATTAAAGCAAGACTTGTCATCCGTCCTGATGACACCGAGGAAAAGGTAAGAATCACTTCATTGTCATTGCTTCTCTGGCTGTAATTTCATGGTTTGCATATTGTCGGTTAACTAATTGCCTATGTCTTGCAATTTGAGATATCTTCTCTCCTTCGCATTACCTAAAATTGGCATCCGTTAAAATGTGGATAAGATACGACCGTGCATGGTAAAAAAAAGGGGACCTTAAATACTTATAGAAAGAAGAGGAGATGCATTCAATCACTCTTTCAAACTGTTGTCTTTTCATACTCAATATCTTGCACAGGCGTAAAACCGTCGGGGAAAGTTGGAAGATTATGCAACTCTGACATTGTTCAAGCTCATAATGTTATGTCCGCTAGTAATTGTAGTTGTATGCTAAAGCAAGAGAAATTTGAGGCCCTTGAGCTCATTTATTGCCTAGAAACGTTTATGCCCCTAGTCATCGCATTTTCTAGGAAATTTTCAGAATTACTGTATAGCCCCTTTGATTAATTCAAGAGATGATGGTGCTTGGACAAGGGAAAGGAGAAGGATTGAGGGAGTGGGAGATTTTCTTATAGAGCTTGAGGTGATAGCTTATTTGGGGACAATATTAAGGCTTGTTGTTTGCTCTCTAATAAGTACAAGAAACTATCTTATAAGTACAAGAAACTATGTTATAATTCTTCTCCTAATCTACAAAAGATTTTAACTGCAGTCTCAGCATCATTTTAGTTTTCTCTTAAGTACTAAGCATTAACATCTGTTGGTGACTAGGAGTCTATGACACATATGCCTGCTTATGCTTCCTGAACACCGTCACTTTCTGAGTAGTGCATAGGCCTGATTAGCAACTTTTGGTCATCTAAAATCGTTTCCTTTGTATGATTTTCTCTTTTGATTTTTGTATTAGGTGAAGTCACGCCTGGAAATATACAAGAAAAATGCTCAGGCTACATTATCGACTTACTTGAGCGTAATGAATAAGGTCCTCACTTGCTGTCAACTGACTCTTTCTTCCACTTCTCATTAAGAATTGTATGTAATCACCTGTCATGGATTGCATTTTGGACAGTGCAGATTGATGGGAATCGTTCCAAAGATGTGGTTTTCAGTGAAGTAGACTCACTGCTCACAAGGGTGCAAAAAGATAAAGCAAAACCAACAAAACTAGGTATGAGCAATATCATTCAAAGTGCAGTTGGGATCACTCTACTTTGATACTTCAATCATGATTTTCTTTTTCTTTTCCTTGAAGCGGGAGGCCACCAATTTTTAGAAAGAAATGAAGGATCTCTACTCATTGACTGAAAGGATGTGTTGATGTAGAATTAGCAACTAAGTAGCAAAGCTTAGGGAAGCATAGCCAACTTTAAATGATTCATAGGATGAGTTACTTCACTGGGAATCTTCTAGAAGCACAAGATAAAGGATTAGTTTTGCTTAACTGAAGGAAGTACAGTGAAGACGGGTAAGAAATGTATTGTAGGACAATTATCATCTTTGCAGAGAAAAGCGACCCAAGTCCTTTTGTGAGGGATTAGAGAAGGGTTGATGTTGCAATTCATAAATGTCTAGTTTCTTAATCCCAATGTCTTGTAAGCCTGTGACGTTTCTTTCAGGGGACCCTGTATCTGGGATCTCACTGCCATCAAATCAGGCAACTAAAAAGGAGGTCCTTGATCATACTTTATTTTTGTCCTTGTCTCATTGCTTGAAAGCTGCCTCGTGGATCTGAAGAGTTCTGATAAATACATGTGCTATATTCTTGCCTTATTTTGCTTTAGCATTCTACAGGGCAAATGGCGGGGAATACCTACTCGGTTGAATAACATTCCTCACTCTAGAAAAATCAGGACATATTTCTATGATGATGTGCTTCAAGCTACCCAGGGAGCCATATATGATGGAAAAACAAGACTAAAGGTAGGATAATCGTCGTTGATGCTGTTTTCATTGGCCTGAATTACTTGAAGAAAGAAACTAACGAGAGATTTAGATATCCTAAGTCCTTATATTTTCTATATGTTGATTTGTTTTTATAGTTCCACACTCATGGCTTTTGATACTTAAATCCAAGCTGATCCTCCTTTTACTGATTCAAAAAAAAAAAAAAATTCCAAAGCTGGAAATTTAAGGGGAACCTTCTACTCAAACGGATTTACCCTGTTTCATCTTACTACAGTTATCCTCATCAACATATGCATGTTACTCCCAAAGCCAAACTCATGCTGCTCTTCTTGTGAACATTTCAGGTAGAAATCAATATCCCAGAGCTAAACCCAGAAATGGTAAGATGATTGTATGAGAACATTTGGTCCTTTGTCAAACAGATAATAGGAATTTCAACCATATTTTAGTGATGCAATCTGGACAGGATGTTTACAGAATAGGTACGCCGATGGAACTTGTCAGGTTATTGCTCTTTCATTTGCTGACGATGGAAAACGTGTGAAGGTATCTCTGGCTTTTTTCCTGTGCCTCTGCTACGTTAAGATTAGGTGTCCGTTACCGGTTTATATTCACAATTGTTAGAAAATCATCTCATGCAGGTTTGTGTTCAAGGGTCCATGGGAGAAGGTGCTCTTGCTGGAATGCCACTGCAGCTTGCTGGTACTCGCAAGATATTGGAGTTCATGGATTGGGGAGATCACGGTGCATTAGGAACCTTTGTCAAGATTGGATCTATAGGTATATGGTTGGGGAAATTGAGTTATTTTAAATGACATACGCCCGTTAAAAGATTAGGCAATCATCCTATGGATAAATGGATAAAACCATTGACCACTTCTCTCATTCGTCATTGGCAGACAAAATGGTTATTTTGATAATACTTGCAGAAGAATCTAAAGAACCTAAATATACTCGGTGTGGGACTTCCAAGTTTTTTTCTGATATCCAACCCCATGCAAGAATTTGCCACAGGAGATTAGTGCATACTTTCAACTTTGGCCTTCTGTTTTCTCTTCCTTTTTTTTTAGCTCTTGGGGGCTTGAAATTTTTTAAAATTTATGATAGTGGGAGGGCTCACGTATCAATCTCATATGCTCTGATGGCCTTTGCATTTGATGCATTAGAAGTTAAATTGCTATTCCACCTTTGATCCATAGCACTATTCCTAGCATTAGCTTATATCGCTTTTTAGAACACTTGATTGGGCAATTATTTCACATGCCTTAGGTGCCAAAGAGGTTGACGAGCAAGATGACATTTTTATCTTACTGGCTCCTCAAATTGCTGTGGGTAACTGTATCATTGATGTAAGGAGCTTGATAACAAGTGTTTTGTGAGTCCTTTTGCACGTTATTTCCCTTTTATAACTTGTCGCTATTGTATGGTTAAGCTCCGCTTGATTTTGAGATTGCAGGATCTCAGGGGCATGACTGAATCTGCCGGTATGCGTCCGGTCATCCTCATCAATCCTAGGCTTAAGGTTTGTCCTGAAATTTTCGGTTAAGTTGAACACTTTCATTGTTTGGGTTATGACTATAATTGCACTTTAGGGAATTATTAGCTGACGAGTGGTAGATAAATACTGATGTTTCCATCCCATAATTTCCTACAAGTGAGACTGCAACCGTATATAGAAGCTGTTCAATATTTGCTCAGTAGAAAAACAGGCTAATCAAACTCATCTCTCAATCATGTTAGCTATTCTTAAAAAATGACCCCAAAAAACTGTGCAATTTCTTCGAACTAATGCTTGCATATTCTTACCATTCTTATCCGTCGCATAGCATTTTGTCTGCAGAGCAGCGTCCAGTGTTTTAGCAGAGTCTGGAACTAATGTTTTGACACTATCTAATTAACATGGCTCTTTTTCTCCAGGATTTACCAGGTTCCAGTGGTATTATGCAAGTAAGTACAATGTTAATATGTGGAAACGAAATGGATAATGATTTGAAGTGATTCTTTCTATCCTTGAAACTTGTTTTGAAGACTATGGGAAGGGATAAGAGACTGGAGTATACTGCATCGTTTGAGAATTGCTATTTCTTTGGGCTTCTCTATTATGCAGGAACTCAATACCCAATTATGGGTGCTCTCAGGTAAAAGATTTGCCTGACCTGTGACACAAACCTGATAATCTAGAGCCATGTTTAGGTGTACTAAAGGGCTGTGGAGAACTGCTGTTTGAGCACAACCATTTACCATAAAACTAGAATCAATCAAGGTTTGGCCTTGGGGGTGGCCCATCCGTACCACCAGAGGTCTTGCCTTTACTGCTTCTTCATCCCCTTGCCTAGCCAAAGCAAAAGGACAACGCAGAAGAATTGTTAATGTTGGAAAATGAGGGTGTATGGGAATACCGTGGTCGGCCCATGTAGAGCACCACAACCCTTTACCACGTTGGATAACTGCCAAAGGCAGTTATTGGTTTCAAACGTGATAAAGTCACGTTTGAAACAGACGTTATCCCTCCCTTAATTTGTCAGTTTTCTCTTACGTTCAATACACACAGAACACGGAGTAGAGAAACGACAGAAAAAACAACGACGAACTCTCCCTATCGTCAAACGGGTGACTGGACGAACGATCTCTCGATGGACTGCAATGGTAACATCTAATCTGTGAAAATACGAGGTATGTCCGTTCTGTGATATACTTATCCGATCAGTGACTCAAGTAAGTATCTGGGCCTGTTAATTCCGTGTAATTCCACTGCGTATGTATTGGGATTGGTTCCCTTCATTGGTATCAGAGCCATCAATTCTTGTTTCCTGATCAAGTGATGTTTTGTAATCGTGTTAACGCATAAAACTCGTTTTTCGTCGCCACTGTTCATTGCGAGTCGATTCTGTTCTTCTCAACCAAAATGTTTTTTGAACACATTAGAGGAACGGGCTCGGTGAGACGAAAATTTGGAGTGGTCAACCGTCGCGAACCGACGCCGGAAAACGCCGCACGCGCGCCACGCGCCGTGACGGGGCGGGGTCCCTCGGGGCTGCGGCGAAACGTCGCCTTTTTCGTGAAATTTGGCTTAGTGAAAATGGGTTTCAAGTATACCAAAAGACTCGTCTTAATCATACGAGCAATTTGAGTGGTCGACGGCCGTCAGATACCGCTGGATAACACCGCACGCGCCGCAGAGAACCGCTGCGCGTGGGCATCACCCGCCCGCGTGCGACGCACGTGCGGCACCTCGCCAGCAGCGTGGCTGACATCACGCTGACGTCAGCGGGTCGGGTACTGACCCGGCCCACGACCCGACCCGGTACCGTTCGTTGACTGGTCTATCGTTGACCGTTGACTTTGATCGTTGACCGTTGACCTTCATTGTTGACCGTTGACTGGTCAACTGTTGACCGCTGACCTGCAAAATTACGTTTTTGCCCCCGAACTTTTTGAAAATTGTAATTTGGTCCTCAAACTTTCAGGAAATTGCATTTTGGTCCCTGATTTTTTAGAAAATTGCAATTTGGTCCCTGAAATTTTTTGAAATTTCAATTTAGTCCTCAAAATTGTTGAAAATTTCGATTTGGTCCTCGATTTAAAAAAAAAAATTGCATTGGGCCTCCGTTGACCAAACGCGCCGGAGCTTTGACCGACGTGTGGAGGCGCGTCCAACGTCCGTTTTGGGCATGCAAGATACCGTTGTGTTCGTCTCGAAATTATCTTCAATTTGATATATTATTTGGATAGGTTTAATGTATTTAAAATTTTGAAAATACGTATGAAAACCCTGATACACGTATTTTGGGGCGTTTTTCGAGTATTTTTTTTTCTTCTATATTTTTGTAAATATAGATGATGGCTTACGTGTACATAATCGCATGCAAATTGTGTAGAGCATGATTGCTAATAGCATGTATAAATTTTAGAGTACTTGCTTTTATATCTTGTATTATGAAATTAGAGTATGATTTGATACGGGTATTATTTGTGTATTAGTTCAAATCATGACATGCCATGTTATGATTACAAGATATAGGGATCATTGTATGATTTATGATCTTCATTCGAGTGGGGAGTTCTATAAAGTTTTAGTAACTTTATTGAACTCAATTTTACATAAATGATTATGTTAATGATAATTTCAAGCGAGGATTCTTAGACGATGATTGGGAACATAGTGAACTTTCGAATCTGAGACCTTATGTGAAATTATTCATTAATGTAATTAGTTAGTGTAAAATAGATGCATAAATGTTAAGCATTAATAGTTTGTGAATACATGTCTATAGAACTTCGTGTTCAGATACAATAGCCATAGCTTTCTTAGAATATCGTAGCTGAGCTTAACAAAGGAGAGAATTTGAACGGCGGAAATTATGAAAACTGGAATATGAAAATCCAGTATGTGCTAGAAGAGCAAAAAGCACTAGAAGCTCTTAACCTAGTTATAGAAGAATCTGAAGATGGAAATACTGCACATCATAGAAAGTATAAAGAGGCATTTGCTGCATGGAAAAAGATGAACTCTATTGCTCGCATTATGTTGCTGAGTAGCATGGAAAATCGTTTTATGCATGAGTTCAGGCATTTATGAAAATGCCAAAGTCAAGTGGGAAGCATTAAAAACTAAGTTTGGTTAGACATTAGTCACCAAGTTGAGATAGATCACTATAAGGTTTGACACTTATATGATGCCACATGGGCAGAATATAAAACAACATTTTGATAAGTATGTCAAACATGATAAGTGAATTGTAAGATGCAGGCCACATTTTGACTAAGGAGCAGTAAATACAAGCAGTAATCCATTCTTTGCCTCATAGCTATGTGCATATCAAAAATCCACTTAATCCACAATGAAAAGTAAAGACTTTTGAGGATGCTTCGCGCCGTCTTGAACCAGAGGTGGATCGCCTTCTGGCGGCTAAACCAATAACTGATATTTGTTATGTTGGTTCTAGTTCACATGGAGCTTCGAACTCCAAGCGTAAGCGTCAAGGTGGGTTCAAGAAGTGGAAGGGCAATGGAACGAATTCTTCAAGAAAGAAACTGAAGTTTAACCGACATGGTAAAGGAAAGTGTCCTTTCAAGAATGACATTTCGTAAGTGAAGTGTTTTAATTGTGGCAAAAAGGGTCACTTTGCTCGCAATTGTGGTGAATCAAAGAAGTTAGAAACCCTTTGTACACTTTAGAGTGTTACTTATGTCTCCAATTCAGTTTTTGTAACTGAACCTCATCCTTTTGTGGACTGTAGACTCACGGGCCACAGACCATGTAGTAAAGGACATAGATGCCTTCGTGGAATTTTGACAAAATTTCACATGGAGCATAGTAGATATATGTGAGAAACAATTCCTGAGTGGAAGTCAAAGGAATTGGCACTTGCCAATTGAATATGCGTGGTGGTCACACCCTGTTCCTACATAATGTGTTATATGCTCCAAAAACTCGACGGAATTAAGTTTCCGTGTTAGTTTTGGTTAAACTTGATTTCAGTTTGAATTTTCATAACGATAGTGATAACTTGTCGTTGGGAACAAGTAAATATGGTTCTGGATGGTTTCATTATGTTGATTGTTGAGTACAATAATGTGAATATTAGTTATTCCCTATTTACATCTTCTGTAATGATGTGAATTATGGCATGCTAAGCTGGGTCATATGGGCCACTAGCGAATGTTTAGATAAGCTAAAGAGGGCTTATTGGGTAATATTGGAAAAGTCGATTTGCCTATTTGTGAGCATTGCCTGGCGGAAAAACAACGAGAAAACCATTTGGAAAAGAAGCAAGAGCTGAGTTTCCTTTGCAGTTGATCCATTCGGACATATGTGGTTCAATGAATATGAGAGTAAGGCATGGGGCTGTTTATCACATTTATTGATGATTACACTCGATTCGGACGTGTTATTTTTTTGTTTTCTCATAAATCTGAGGCATGAGTTGCTTTGAAATTTTTTTGAGGTTTTAGAAAATCAATTTTAAAAAAAAAATTAAGATCCGATTGAGGTCTAGAAAATCTATCTGATTAGTTCAGATGTTTATGTGATGAAAATGGAATAGAGAAAACAGTTGACTATTCCATTGATTCCTCTATAGAATGGAGTTGTAGAGAGAAGAAATACGTCTCAATGAAAATGATTAAGTCTATGATGGCATGGGCTAATTTGCCTATCACCTTTTGGGGGTGAAGATTTGTTGAATGCTGTCTAGATATTTAATCGTATGCCTTCTAAATCAGTTACCTTCACTCCATATGAGTTGTGGACAGGTCGAAAATAAGATTTGAGTTTTCTCAGATCTTGAGGATGTGCTACTTATACACACGAGTCTTCCCACAAGTATGGGAAAATGGGCCCTAGAGGCAAAAACGAGTATCTTCATGAGATACTGAGAGCACTCGAAAGGGTATGTGTTTATAGGTGAGTAAGAAAGCAGATAGTGTAACTGAATTCGAATCACGAGATGTCACATTCTTAGTGAATGAATTTTAGAAAAAGGGCGAAATAGGTGAAGACTATTCTCTGTTTAAAATCTTGGATAGTGATAATGATTTTATTGAGGCATATCATCCAAGTGGGAGCAATGTGAGAAGTGGGGAATTTGTTTCGAATCAGTCTCAATTGCAACCACTTGATGTGAAGATGTAGTCGTTATCTAATCCGAGTGAGAGCATAATGGAGATTGACGTACTAAGTGTATAATCTCAAATTTGGCGAACAAGTCGCAAAATCGTTCTCCGTCGACTTGTCGACGTTTAGACATTGAAGGTAAAGCTTTCATGGTCGCTCCACAAAAAGAGAATGAGCCGAGGAATGTAAATGAGGCTCCGACTTGCCCCGATAAGAAAAATTGGATACAAGCAATGGAAAAAGAGATGGAGTCAATGAGATCAAATCAATTTTGAGAACTGGTTGATCTTCCGAACGGATGCAAAGCCATTGGGAACAAGTGGGTTCTCAAAATAAAGCGTAAAGCTGATGGCTCGATTGAGAGATATAAGGCTCACCTTGTGGTGAAAGGGTATATTCAACAAGAAGGAATTGATTATGAAGAGTTTTTTCTCCTGTAGTGAGATTTATTTCAATTCGTCTTATTCTGGCAATAGTGGCTAATATGGATCTTGAATTACATCAAATGGATGTAAAGACTGCAATTCTCAATGGAGAATTAAAAGAAGAAAATTATATGAAACAAACCGCTGGGTTTATTACAGAAGACCAAGAACAAAAGGAATGTCAACTTTTAAGATCGATATATGGCCTTAAGCAGTCTTCGAGACAATGGTATATACGTTCTTCATAATGTCATAGTGGCATATGTTTTTGTAATGATTGATGAAGATCATTGTATATATATCAAAAGATCCAAAGATCAATTTGTGATCTTATCATTATATATTGATGATATACTAATTGTCGAAAGATATATGGAGTTTGTTGATACAGTCAATAATTGGTTATGTTCCAATTTTGAGATAAAAGATATGGGTAAATCTGCATATATTCTTGGAGTTAAGATTTCAAGATATTGTTCAAAGAGATTATGATCTCTTTCACAAGAGACTTATATTGATAAAGTTCTTGAATGATTTCGTATGCAAGACTGTAAACCCAAAGATACTCCTATTGCGAGAAGTGAAGGATTGAGCCGTAGAATGTGTCTTGAGACTCCACAAGAAAAGGAATGAATGGAAGGTGTTCCATATGCTAGTGCTGTTGGAAATTTAATGTATGCTATGGTGTGTATAAGACCTGATATTTGTTATGTAGTTGGAATGGTGAGTAGATACCAATCCAATCCAGGTCAAGCACTTTGGACTGCCGTCAATAAAATCCTGAGGTATCTGAATGGTACTGCTAATTATTCGTTGAGTAATCAAGGTAGAGATCTGCGCCTTGAAGGCTATACTGATGTTGACTGAGGAGGAGGTTTAGATGAGAGAAATTCTACCTCTAGATTTGCATTCTTACTTAACAATGGCGCCATATCATGGAGTAGTAAGAAGCAAACATGTATAGCCTTATCCACAATCAAAGCCGAATTTGTGGCATTATCAGCAGTAGTACGAGAGGGTATTTGTCTTAAGAGATGTTTGGATCAATGAGGTGTTGCTAAGGATACTGTAGGTTCAATTATTAGTTAATTGTGATAGCCAAGCAGTAAGAGCTTACACTAAGGATCCACTACAAGACAAAACATATAGACACGAAGTATGATTTTGTGAAAGACATGGTTGTACGAAAAGATGTGAACGTACAATACATATCTACGCATAGAATGATAGCAGATCTTATAACGAAGCCAATTCCTAGAGATGTTTTTCCTTAGTCATGTGTTGACAAAGGGATTAATTCCATATATTGAAATCTCTAGGATTGCGTAGAAGTTGAAGTACTAGATATTTATTTTTCCCAAAGTTCACAGTTAATGGTATGTTCCATTATTATTAATGCCTAAGTTTGTTCGATATTTATGCATATTAATGTTTAGTGCATTATGTTGAGAAGGTATGTCGGACAGATAAGAGATTAGCCCGCTCACACGGGTAATCACATTTATTTACTATGTGATAAATAGAGATGAGACAATTTTAAGCTCATTATCTAGGTGATAATTGAGAGCTCGAGCTTAAAGTATAGATGTCGCCTTAACAAAGTGTTAAGATGATGACATATTATTTATTATGTCCGAAAGTGAAATAGCCCACATATTTCGCTTTATCTGTCTTAATGCCAGATGTGAGTTCTGATGGATTCTTTCAAAAGAGTAGATTTGTGAACTCAAGTTAGACATTAAGTATGTCTGAACTATCATCTGTACGATATTAAATGACAAGACATAAGCTCCATGGGAAAGGAGAGAATACCGTAATACGTATTTCATACTACGTATGCATGAGACGACCAATAAGAGTTGGCGAAAGTTTTGATCTTAACTTTCAAGCCATGTGAGACTCTTGAGGATAGAAATTCCTCAAATTTGTCCCCTCACGACTCTTACTTATTCTCAAGATTTCTATTCAGCGTTTGCTATCTTAGAGTGTTGCCAATGGTCATGAGATTGATTCGATCTAATGGGACATTTCTAGAAAAGCGAGCTGAACTGAAGTTGAGAGGTTTAAGGGAAGAGGAAGATCAATTTGTTTTGATGTCACATTCTATCTTTGTATTCACAGGTCGACCAATTATGATTATTTGAGTTTAATCATGATTGTGAATACAATGCATATGAAATGCTTAAAGAGATCAAGAGAGATATGATGTAAATGTGACTGATTGATCTAGGGTACTGCATACTAGATCTACTCTGAGTTAATATGCCCATTTTGAGCTGTTATGTACTCCTAACAGATGTATGGCAACGAGCTCTCGTAGTATGCTGGTCGCACGGATTATTTGTTGATATGAACTTTGCAGAAAAGAGAGAAAGTTATGTTTAATCCTTCGTGGACAAGTGGGAGTTGTTGACCCTTCGTGGGCAAATGAAAGTTATGTTTAATCCTTCGTGGACAAGTGGGAGTTGTTGACCCTTCGTGGGCAAATGAGAGTTATGGATAGCCCTTCATGGGCGAGTGGGAGATGTTGGAAAATGAGGGTGTATGGGAATACCGTGGTCGGCCCATGTAGAGCACCACAACCCTTTACCACGTTGGATAACTGCCAAAGGCAGTTATTGGTTTCAAACGTGATAAAGTCACGTTTGAAATAGACGTTATCCCTCCCTTAATTTGTCAGTTTTCTCTTACGTTCAATACACACAGAACACGGAGTAGAGAAACGACAGAAAAAACAACGACGAACTCTCCCTATCGTCAAACGGGTGACTGGACGAACGATCTCTCGATGGACTGCAATGGTAACATCTAATCTGTGAAAATACGAGGTATGTCCGTTCTGTGATATACTTCTCCGATCAGTGACTCAAGTAAGTATCTGGGCCTGTTAATTCCGTGTAATTCCGCTGCGTATGTATTGGGATTGGTTCCCTTCAGTTAACTTAGCTTTCTCAGAATGAAAGTTGTGTGTGGAAGTATGCATTTCTTCTGAATGTGCGAAAAAATGATTCTCGATTGTGTGCGAAACATTATCTTGTCAATTAAAGGGTGTAAATGTCAAGACACCAGTAATTTCCGAAAATTGTTTCTCTGTTTTTCAGGGAGATTATTGGCTAACCTGAACGGTCTATTTGTTTGCTTGATAACTGAGCCTAATGTGTAGTAGTTGGACATCCGAATCATGCATTCTTGTTTCGCTGAGGCGAGAATCAGAAGAACTATATTTCATATTAATTGATATGTGTCGGAGGCTGATGCCTATGCTTTTGCTTCATAGTTCACTTTATCAATATCTCTCAACTTCAAAGAGCTTCAACTCTCTGTCAATCAAAGGAGTTGTCACGCCCCGAACCCCAGGCGCGCGAACATCCCTTCCAAACGTCAGGTCAAAGGATGATATCCCAGGCACATCATTGACCCATTTACTTTTTATCTTTCAATTATACGCATGCGGAAGCGATATAAACCCCAGACAAGTAATCAAACGGGGATAAACAGCAGGACATACATAAAACATACACACCCATTTTATTTATCTTCATTTAGCTCAACAGGGAAACGTACAGATCTACAAACCCATCTCTAGGGCCGTTTCCTATACCTCACAAAAAGATACTAGGCAGGGCTAAGGATCTATTACCACCACTACCAACTATCATACACGATAAACTTCCAAAAGCTCCTCCGCAGCTCAACTCGCACCCCGGGCTACCGGCACGCCATTACGAGAACCTGAAAGGCGATCAGCCACAGTGAATGAGATATACATCTCAATGAGTCAACGCCTAAGTCCGATTAAGACGTTGATTCACTCAAACAACCTAACTTACAATACCAAGCAGCAACACGGCCCAACGGCCAATAAACAACCACATACAACTCACATTGCCTTCAGCCACACAATAAATATCTCATGGCATTCAATGAACAACAGGTCAAAGTATACAACCAGAACACACGTTAGTCACTCAGGCATTCAAGCACTCAGGCACTATGCAACATGCGTGTTCCAGTTATTACTGCAAGAGTCACCCCACTCTCGCTACAGTACAGCCTCACTGCTAATACTCTTCCTGTTGTACCGGGCGTCGTCCCACAACGTTCACGGCGACGGCAACTAATAGCCCCTCAAGACCCCTAAGGCAAGCATATTAGGATTTCAATATGGACTTCGGCCCATCACTAGCTGCGACCGGCTTTTGAAACAATTGTAGTATTCCGAACTCTCGCCGATACGAATTGCCAGGCTTTCGATAAGTCGTGGGATTTCGAACTCCCGTCGGCACGAACTTATTAGGCTTCCGATAGGTCGTGGAATTCCGAACTCCCGCCGGCACGAACTTATCAGGCCACGGATCGGAGTTACCCCGGATACCGTCTACGTCCCCAGTTACTTTAGGGTGACGTTTATCCATCGTGTGACCACACAACAACACAAGCAACCAGGCCAATTCATATCTTCGCATTTAGCCAATGCAAACTCAATCATGCACAAAACTCGGCTCATGGCCATTTTCGTACTCAAAACCACAATTGGTCACACGGACGTTTAAAAATTTATTTAAACATGGCATTTAAAATAAGTGGGATCATTCAGCAAAAATGCGCAATCCACACTCAAGCCATCAAACAGTCAATCAATCAGTAATCATACATTCACTATTCATCCACCGATAAATATCCGAATCTGGACTATTTATCTCTACAGCAGTTATAAATCCAATCTAATTAATTACCACAAAGCAGGCAATTACCCATGGTAACTATTCCACCTAATCACGGTAATTCCAACTAACCACAGTAACTAAATAGTCTAACCATGGTAACTAATTAAACTAACTATGGTAACTAATTAAACTACAGTAACTATTCAATTACTACGGTAACTAACTAATCTATTTACCGTTACTTAATTAAACTAAACCTAAGTGCAATTAACAGCCTAATCAGAGATTAGGGTTAACTCACTCGACAACTGGCGGCAACCGGCGGTGAGCGGCGGCGGCGGCGGTTTCCGGCGAGCGGCGGCGGTCCGGCGGAAAATTCCGGCGAACGGTCCTATGGACTCCTCTCGACGCTCCGGACTCAAATACGACGACGGCGGAGCTTGAATCGAAGCAAAACACGCCTTTTCCCCAACGACCAGCCTCTGTTCAGTTCAACCCACCAAAATCCAGCAACTTCATGGATGATCCGTCCTCATATCTACGTAGCCCAATGTCTTACGGTCGCGTAGGCGAAAACGGAGCTCGATTCGCCCTCCGGACGAGCTCCAACGAGCGATTCCAAGTTGGGCGCGCGCTGAAAAACAGGAAAACGGGGCTCTCGGGTTTGGGCTCGCGGACGGCGATTCGGGCGGCGGTTGGCTCGGCTCACGGTGGGGGATGGTGGTTTAGTGAGGTGGTGAACAACGAGCGGCGGCGACAACCCAAGGTAGCGTACGACGATCGGCGGTCCGGCGGTGAAGACTTGGAAGCTTGAAGATGAAGATGGTGAAGAAGATGAATAAGATGGTGATGAAGATGATGAAGTGAACGTGAAGGGGGAGGGGCAGTCGTGAGGTTCCAAGAGGGAAGAGAGAGAGAGAGAGAAAGTGTCTTGAGGGCATTTTGGTAATTTCCAAGGTCAAAGGGCAATTTGGTAATTTTCAAGGGTCAAAAAGCAAGATTTGACTAGCCATAAATGTGGTGGGTCCCACGGTCATTCGGTATTAATGGTTTCTGGCGTATATGAATAATATTTGAGGGTATTTCGGTAATCTAACAATTCAGGACTGGTTCAGGATATTTGGTTCAGGGTTGGCACGGGCGCAAAGGAATTCGACGAGGATTATCTACGGCGCGACTAAACTAATCGAACTACAATTATCTACGCTTTAGTCGACGATCAACGTCCTCCAGATTGAACGATTCCGCGTCCGATAAATGTCACTCAATTCCAAGAATCTCAATATTATTCATTTAATAGACCTTGAAATTTCGGGACGTCACAGGAGTAGCTGCAGTTTTCAATGAAGTTGAAAACAGATTGGTCGGGCTGCTCGAGCTCACGGCAGTGCGAGAAAAGACCTGAATGTAAAGAGGATAACACCAATGCATGTGCAACTGGCCATCCAAGAGGATAAGGAGCTTGACACTCTTATCAAGGAACCATTGTGACGTCCTGAAATTTCAAGGCTTATTAAATGAATGATATTGGACTGTTGGAAATTTAGTGACATTTATCAGAAGCGGAATCATTCAATCTAGAGGACTTTGATTGACGACTGAAGCGTAGATAATTGTAGTTCGATTAGTTTAGTCACGCCGTAGATAATTCTCCTCGAATTCCTTTGCGCCCTCACCCGACCTTGAACCAAATATCCTAAACCAGTCCTGATTTATCGAATTACCGTTTTACCCTAAAATATTATTCATATGAGCTAGAAGCAATTAATACTGATTTGACCGTGGGCCCCACCTCATAAATGCAAGTCAAAATTACTATTCACCATTTTTGACTTTTTGACTTTGGCTAATTACCTTTCTACCCTCAAGACCACTTTCTCTCTCTTCTCTCTTCTCTCTTCTCTCTTCTCCATTGTTTTTTTTGCCGTGGACCACTCCCTCTTCTCTTCCCCTTCATTTGGCCACCACCACCATCTTCATCTCCTTTTTCCTCCATAGCTATCGCCTGAGCTCCGCCGACCGCCACCGCACCGTTCGTCGTACGCCACTGTGGGTTGTCGCCGCCGCTCGTTGTTCACCACCTCACCAAACCACCATCCCCCACCGTGAGCCGAGCCAACGGTCGCCCGAATCGCCGTCCGCGAGCCCAAACCCGAGAGCCCCTTTTTCCGTTTTTCAGCGCGCGCCCGACTTGGAATCGCTCGTTTGAGCTCGTCCGGAGGGCGAATCGAGCTCCGTTTTCGCCTACGCGACCATAAGATCAAGGAATACGAGGTTTTGAGGGCTATTTTCCCAAAGGGTTTCTGATTTTTCGTGGGTTTGGTCAGAATAGAGTCTGGTCGTGGAGAACCAGCGCATTTCGCTTCATTTCGAGCTTGCTTTGTGGGTAATTGCCTGCTTTGTGGTAATTAATTAGATTGGATTTATAACTGCTGTGGAGATAAATAGTCCAGATTCGGATATTTATCGGTGGATGAATAGTGAATGTATGATCACTAATTGATTGACTATTTGATGGCTTGAGTGTGGATTGCGCATTTTTGCTGAATGATCCCACTTGTTTTAAATGCAATATTTAAATAAATTTTTAAACGTCTGTGTGACCAATTATGGCTTTGAGTACGAAAATGGCTGAGGGCCGAGTTGAACATGAAAATGGTCGTGAGCCGAGTTTTGAGCATGACTAAGTTTGCATTGGCTAAATGCGGAGATAAGAATTGGCCTGGTTGCCTGTGTTGTTGTGTGGTCACATGATGGATAAACGTCACCCTAAGGTAACTGGGGACGTAGACGGTACCCGGGGTAACTCGGATCCGTGGCCTGATAAGTTCGTGCCGGCGGAAGTTCGGAATTCCACGACCTATCGGAAGCCTGATAAGTTTGTGCCGGCGGGAGTTCAGAATCCCATGACTTATCGGAAGCTTGGCAGTTCGTATCGGCGGGAGTTCGGAATACTACGATTGTTTCAGAAGCCGGTCGCAGCTAGTGATAGGCCGAAGTCCATATTGGAATCCTAATATGCTTGCCTTATGGGTCTTGAGGGGCTATTAGTTGCCGTCGCCGTGAACGTTGTGGGACGACGCCTGGTACAACCGGAAGAGTACTAGCAGTGAGGCTGTATTGTGGCGAGAGTAGGGCGACTCGTGCAGTAATAACTGGAACACGCATGTTGCATAGTGCCTGAGTGCTTGAATGCCTGAGTGACTGACGTGTGTTCTAGTTGTATACTTTGACCTATTGTGTTTGAATGCCATGAGATATTTATTGTGTGGCTGAAGGCAAGGTGAGTTGTATGTGATTGTTTATTGGTCGTTGGGCCGTGTTGCTGCTTGGTATTGTAAGTTAGGCTGTTTGAGTGAATCAATGTCATAATCGGACTTAGGCGTTGACTCATTGAGATGTATATCTCATTCGCTGTGGCTGATCGCCTTTTAGGCTCTCGTAATGGTGTGCCGATAGCCCGGGGTGCGAGTTGAGCTGCGGAGGAGCTTTTGGAAATTTATCGTGTATGATAGTTGGTAGTGGTGGTAGTAGACCCTTAACCCTGCCTGGTATCTTTTTGTGAGGCATAGGAAGCAGTCTTGGGGATGGGTTTGTAGATCTGTACGTTTCCCTGTTGGGCTAAATGAAGATAAATAAAATGATGGTGTTCTTGTTGTATCTCCTACTTTTCTATCCCTGCTGTATTATTGTCTGGGGTTTTATATCGCTTCCGCATGTGCTTAATTGAAAGATAAAAAGAAATGGGTCGATGACATGCCTGGGATGTCATCCTTTGACCTGACGAATGGAAGGGTTACCGCATGCCTGAGGGTCGGGGCGTGACAACCATTATGGGAGGCGGCGGCGTCATCCTCAGATCCATGAGTCCCTAATCAACAAAACCACCAAGAAGAAAAAGGAAGGTCGAAGAAAAAGAAGAAACAAATAAAAAAATCCAAATGGGCCTCACATTTGACTCTTTGCGGGTATAGCATTCTAAAGGAGGAAAAAGCGAGGGGTAATATGGTTAGTACACTGTGAAAGGGAGTGTCTAAACTAAATTAGGAGTGGAAAAAGCACGACCCTAGATAAATGGTATTTTGTTAATTTTAGAGGATAATTATGAAAAAGAAGGAAAGTGATGATTTCAACTTTTGATTAATGTAGTTACTAATAAACTACGTGCCGCTGTAAATAACTTATAGGAAGAATCTATCAAAGGTCATGGCCGATTTAATGGTTAATACCACGACAAAATCCAAACTGATACACATGTGACAAATCTATTCAAAACTAATTTTTGACCATCAAAAATCCCAAACTGGTACACCTGTGATAAATTCCTATCAGATGATAAATGTATCACGTGTGTTAGCTTGGGCTTTTTGGTAACCCAAAAATTATTTTTAAGGTAAATTTATCACAGGTGTAGCAGTTTGGGGTTTTTGATGACCCAAAATTTAGTTCGGGATAGATTTATCACATGTGTATTAGTTTCGGGTTTTTCGTGGTATCAATTTTTTTTTTAATGAAACAAAAAGAGATTGCTTGGGTTTCATAAAGGAATAAATACACAAAGAGTTGCATAGAAATTCAGGTTAAAAAAAAATTCTATTCATTTATTTTTCACAAAATAAACAAAGTCCATGTGTCAATGAATTTTACTACACGCCAACAAATTAGTTGAATAAAAGTCATTTTGATTATATGTTCAAACTAAATCTTGCTAAAACACTACAAACGACCTCCCTTTTTCGGTATGTTTTACTGCTATAATTAACTTCATTTTCAGAAAATATATCTGTTAAGCATGTTACTCTTATTAATATAACCTTATGCATCAAATTATATTTCGGACCAGTACCATTTTCATATATGGTTATATCATTGTATGCAGTTGTCTAGCATTTGTCTGAATAACATCAGAAGGACCCCTTCCTCATACAAAACTACGAAACGACGGACATTTCCTGATAAGAACACAGGTCATATATCACAATACATCCACGAATACTATGTTATGATCGAAGTCTGCATGCCTAGAAATGTCGAGGACATCACTATCGATGTCTTTTTTAGGAATTTACCTAGAGAAAAGGAAAGGGACAAGGTAAAGGAAGAGGGAGAGGACAAGGAAGAGGAAACTAAGGAAAAAGGAAGAGGGAGAGATTTCGGGTCCTCCTGTCGAACTAGGACCCGCATTTGAGGAATCGGGTGGGTTCACCTCTGAATGGCGGCCCTCTTCATCCATCCTTCCTGTCGAACTAGGACCCGCATTTGAGGAATCGGTTATCCTTAGGGAACCTTCAGTATAATTCTTGTAGGGCTCATCCCTCATGAAAGCAGCAAGCCGTGACCTACAGTCGGGAGAATCACCCAAGATCTTGTCATACTGCCTCCACCATTCCATATAGCTGCTTTGTTTCAAAAATATGTCAGGCGAAACCTCGTACTTCTTGATCAAATCCATGACATAATCCTGAAACTCGTTTAGATTCTTTCGTTCGGAACTGCTTGATGATCCTCCTCTAGCCAGCGCTCTGCACGACCCGATGGCCTCCTCCACGCGTGCCCAAAAGCGCGAATCCTCCGTCACACTCGACTTGATGTTTTTCGATCCCGAATTCGAAGGACCAGCCTGTCTTGGGGGATTTTTTTTCCAGTAATCTTCTATCCATTCTTCCAGCAGCTTGTAGTGTTTGGGTCTTCCTCGTTCTAAGTATTTCTTCTGGCCATTGCTGTAATACTCTGCTATTTCTAGTGGTTCGACTATCCTCCGGTAATTTAGACCAGCGAAAAGCCAACGGTTCCGCAGCGGCGCCCCTGGCATTTGAGACTTCTTTTTCGCATCTTCAACCACCTTCTCCCAATAGCCCATCAGGCGTGTCTTGTACTTATCAGCTCCATTGTCACGCTGTTCCTGTGCATTCTTGAAGCTGTCATAGTAACCAGGACCCTGGCCATCGGCTCTGCATCTGCTCATGTACCACTCCATATAAGCCAGGTACACTTTCATTTCCTCCAATTTCTTGACAGGGTCAACTTCCTCTCTCTGTCGCTTTATGACCTCCTGTTCGTGCTTTACTATGTTTTCTATCAGAGCAGAGAAGCCCTCGTCCTGCTGCTGTCATGACAATGAAAATTCTACCAGTTAAAAGTCCATAAGGGAAAAATCATTCGTAACAGAGGGGCTCTGATGTTCAGTGATTTTCTTGAGTAAGGGCGAATCCGTGTTACAAGAAAAAAGCCGGTATTAAAATCTTGCGTCTATTCATGACTCATTCGGCTTCCAATCATGGTTGAATTTTGTGAGTTGAAATTATCAGAACCTTTGCGAGACTTTGTGTCCTGGGAATGCAAGCGCTTAAAGGGTGAGGGTGAAATACAGTGTTCATCCATAGTACGTTATTCCAAAAGTTAGCGTGAAATTGACCAAAGAAGGGAAAACAAGACATGAAAAAAGATATATATCATCGTTCTTCGTCTTATACAGAGTGATCGAGATCACAGCCAAAGTACAAGTCTAAATCACTATTGTTTTCCTAATAATTCCCTTTCCTGGAGCTTTAAAAAAAGAAAAAAATTGGCTTCTGGACTAGTTTCAGGTATTTGAGTGATGCAAGTTAATGTAGTCCCTCAATTGAGAAAATTACCAAAAAGTCCTAAGCCTATTGTAATTGTGCCAATTTAGTCCTAAACCTTTTTGTTTGCCAATTCAGTTTTAAACATTTTGCATTTATGCCAATTCAGTCATTCGGACCAATTTTGGACGGAAATCGCTGACATGGCGTAGACGGCGCTGACGTGGCTAATTTTTAATAATATTCTGATATTTTTACGATTTTTTCTTTTCTTTTTACTTATTTTTTTCTTTCTCTTTCTTTTTTTTTCTTTCTCTTCTTCCTCAAGCTGGCTACCAAGCCCAGCGACTGGCCAGAGGCAAGGGCCAACGAAGCTCGCCCCCATTGGCCACCGGCGGGAGCGAGCCTTGCCATGGCCGAGCAAAGCTCGCCCCCACCGGTGGCCGACAGGGGGGAGCTTCGCCGGCCCCCTGCTTTAAACTGGCTGCCGAGCCCAACAATCGGCTAGGGGCAAGGGTCGATGAAGCTCCCCCCCCCACTAGCCACAGGCGGGGGCGAGCCTCACCATGGTCGGGCGAAGCTCGCCCTTGCCGATGGCCGGTGGGGGTGAGCTTCGCTAGCCCTTGCCTCTAGCCAGTCGCCGGGCTTAGTGGCCGACTTGAGGAGGAGGAGGAAGAAGACGAAAAGAAAAAAAAAAGAGATTAAAATACAAAAAATTTAAAAAATATGAAAATATTATTGAAAATTGGCCATGTTAGGCCGGCCACGCCACGTCAGCGATTTCAGGCCAAAATTGGTCGAAATGACTGAATTGGCCAAAAAAAGGCTTAGGACTGAATTAGCACAATTACAATAGATTTAAGACTTTTTTGTTAATTTCCCTCCCCCAATTTGGAGGCAAAATTACCAAAAAAGTTCTAAAAGTATTGCAGTTGTGCCAATTCTGTCATAAACCATTTGCATTTGTGTCAATTCAGTCCTTCCGATCAACTTTGGCCAGCCGAGGTTGACGTTGCAATTTTTAATAATATAATAATATTTTTTCAATTTTTCAATTTATTTTTGTTTTCTTACTTTTTTTTTTCCTTCTCCTTCTTCCTTTAATGGCCTTGCCCAGGCCTTGACGTCGCTAGGTGAGGCCAAGCTCACCCAACAATAGTGAGGTCGGGCATCGTCGGCTCTATCCTCTGGCCGATTGGCAACCGGCTGGAGGAAGAAGGAGAAGAGAAAAAAGAATGTATAAATTTTTTTGAAAAAAATTAAAATATTATTAAAAATTGCCACATCAGCGCCAGCTAGACAAAGTTGGGCAGAAGGACTGAACTGACACAAATGCAAAATGTTTAGGATTGAATTGACAAATAAAATAGGTTTAGGACTGAATTGTCACAAGATATATTAGTTCTGGAAATATCATTACCCTAATTTGATTTATAATAGTACAATAGTTAGGATAAAATCGTAAATAAGTTTACCGACTCAAATGTAATTTTTAATAAGGATATGTCAAACGATGATAATTGCAGACATGGTTATATTTTATAGCCTATTAGCATTGTTATCTTTCGCAATTCCTACAGAAATGAGAAATGGTATGTGTGCTTATAAATGAAGTTAATATAATACACACAATTACAGGTCATGGTTAATTAGTTGTAAGCAGTAGCTTAACAATTAATATAATAATCAATCAAACCGAGCAAAGCATAGTCAAGATGAGCTACCTGACGTTGCCAGAGGCCAACTGCTATGACTTGAGCAGTAATCCCAGCTTTATATGAGTCTGCTTCATACTCGACAAAGCGAAAACCGTTCCTGTGAAAAATTCTTTTCTCAAGACATTTAACAACGTTCTCATAATCGAAAGTTTGGGACTCTTGATTTCGAGCTACAGTCGGGCTCTCGTATGTGAGCAACTCGATTACGGAGTCGGGGGCCTGGAAACATGCACAACCCGATTCAGAGCACCAAAGGTATGTACCGAAAGGTTTGTATGAATCAAGGAACGATCTTGGGACGCGATCATCCTGGTGAACCACATGCAAGAAGCAGGAATTCCATGCCGGCTGGCACGACAAGGCTAGCTGGAAGTAGTCGTCCCCAAGGAGGGGCGAACCGAAAGTGATGCAAAGAATGAGTTTGTATTTGGTCGAATCGAGCGTGTTTAGAAGAGACAAAGTAAAAAGGGAGGCAACAGATCCATTCAGACGTCGTCCGGTGATGATATAGGGCTTATGATCCTCTGACTTGAAAGAAGTTTCAATCTGCATTGAAGCAGAATGAGCATCAATGCAAAGTCTGTTAGAGCAAATGAAAATGATCATATGTATCCGAGACATGAATTCCGCTCTGATGAACATGCGCCTATTCAACTAGTGAAATTAATCTTCAAGGGGCAAATGAGAATGTGAATAACCAAAGTGTGGACCTCAATGTGAAGTTGCATCTTGTTCCATTGAGAGCTGGAGTTATATGCTGTCCTGTAATCAATCCGATCTATTGAATCTCCCGTTGATCCGTTTAACCCTGTTGAATCTATTGATTGGGCATGAATTTATTGCGATTCTGACAATGCATGATTCATTGTACTTTTACCTGTCAAATCCCGTTGTTTTTACGGTCTTTTGTACCTTATAACATAATCGACAATAACAAGGGTTGACCAACTTTCTCATGTTTAACTGTGGCGGGCGTTGGAAAAGAGCAATGCGCACAAAATCATAAATGAAGTGCCAATTGGGATGTATTCGCTGCTGAGTATTTGATGAAAACTCTCATTCTTCAGCATATTAAAATATATATGTTGCTTTGCATCATAACCAACACATGTCAAGTGTCCTTCACCAACAATTTTAATAACATTACTCTGATTCAGGAATCACACGACGAAGACACTGATTTACGATCGCAACCATGCCAAAAAAGAATGGAAAAAGGCATACTTCTCTAGCAAAACATTGCCGTCACTTCTCATCGGATAAGTTTCACGAAGGAAACAAGCCGAAAGTCGTAAGGGGCTAACTATTAGCACGTGTATCTTTAAGAGATGACTCCTAGATCTGAGAAGTACTTTGAGACCTCACAGCAACTAATAGCTACCTCTTACAGATAACTCGAGAGAATGGATAAAAGGGCTACCTTTTCTTGTAATTGAGGGAACTCGGGACGAAGACGGTCATACTGAGAACAAGCAGCTTTGTTTATCTGAAAAGATGGATGAGTATCGGAGCATAGGAACTGAAAGTCACGGGGCACCGTTAAAAGAACCGAATCTCCTGTAGTGTCCGGCGAGCTGACAAAGGCAATGATATTGTAATTTGGATGGTCGATGGTTACGGGTTTGTCCCCTTGATGTCGAGATATTGCACTCCATGAATCCATAAGAATATTGGACGACACAGCCAAGTTTGCCAAATATGATCCATTGCTGAATCTGCAACTCAGGAAAACAGCAGACTGAAACAATCAAAGAAGATGTTTCTGCAGTAAAAAGTCCTTGTAAAATTGAATGCACTTTCTTCGCAGATCTTGGATTTAGGCAATTCTGTTTCAGAAGATAAGTAAAGAAAGAGAAAATCCTTACACATGCTCATGATCTTCCGCCGATTCCATTATGGAAAGGTTGTTGGATTCGCATGAACACGGCAACTTAACGTCTGAACCGCGTCCTTTCCCAGATGTATTGAACTCCGAGGAGGAAATTATCAACGGTTTTTTGCTTAGCAAACTTCTTATTCCACCAAAAAGATGAACTCCATTTTAATCCTGGAGATGGGGTTTCCCCAGTAGCCCATCTGGTCTGTTTGAGATGAATTGAGTCTGATAGGAGACTTCCGGGAACGACCATTATGGTCAAAATAAGAAATTCTAGAAGTCCTGACCATGATGAAAAAGAAATAGTTAGGCCCAAGAGAGGTCTTGGTCTTTTTACATTAGTTCTTCACCAAACTGCACATGCTAAACTGCAAGAGGTCTTGGGTTCATCTTATATCTTACAGAAGTTTCCCTAATAAATAGAGGATAAGTGCACCTAAAATCTTAAAATCAAACATGTATCACGTATAGAACAAAAATCGATATAAGGAATCTACGTTATCTTATAAATGATAAGGGATGTTCCAAAGCAGTTTCGACGAGTGACCGACATGTATCGCTCTCCATGAGTGACATCTATCTTAACTTTCTTACGAGAAAATTCCCTTTTGTTTTTCCACCTTAATTGAACTAAAAAAAAATTCCCTTTTTTTCCAAGGGGCACATAATTACTTTTAGCAATACGGAAATCTCTTCCTGTTCATGACGATCAGGACTTCTAAAACCATAGTCAATTTAATCCATTTCACTACGGGTCTATAAGTTAGGACGTAACACAATTATAGTGGCAAAAGAGCTAACTAAACTCCTGATAAATAAATAAATAAATCAGCTCATGAGGGTTGGCTCCCTTCGGCACCAAGATGGAATCGCCACCGGATAATGCCTCGAAGGTTCCCCAATCGCTACCAAAATTGGAGTGAGAAAAAAACAAGACACGAGGAATTACTTTCTAGTCAATCAACAACCATATTTTTAGCCAGCATGTGAAGGCAGCGCTAGATTCCCAATCTGAACATACGACATCCACGAATCGACAAACCGACTTCACCTTTTCCCTTCCTCGATACCAGCGACAATAAGAATCGTACTGCAAGTGCAAATTGAGTGCCGGGGTCCCCAAGAAGGCAAAGACCATTCCTAGCATGTGATTAATACTGCTCTCGGTCAACAATTAATCAAACCGTTCACATTCACATGCGTCCAAACTCATTCGGAAATCTATGCAATTTGGCTAGGAAGTCTAGTTCAACTTATTTAATTTTTTCCTCCTCGGCTGACGGGAACCCTTCTTCATGTTCTTCTTCTTGTAAAATACGCGAAAACTAACCAAAATCTTGCTAGAGAAAATAAACGAGAAACAATCAAGGACACTAAAAATTTACGTGATTCGGTCCGAGTGTCGGAATTTACATCCACGGGGAAAATCAGTAATAAATAATTCATTACAATCGGAGAATCAGAGTTTACAATGCGCTTATATACTCCAGTGTTTCCTACACTACATTAAGCCCAAACCCCAAATATTTACAAAGAAACAACTTATCTAAATATAAGCTCAAGCACAAATCGTCGGGTTCTGAGCTCCCTCTCTATGCGACCCACACGAAATGCTTCATTGTGCAGCATTCAATATTGGTCTTCGTACCGCATTCAAGGGAGAAGAGAGTTGCTTCACGGTAGGGGTGGCCACGGGCCGGTTTGGGCTCGGAACCTGCTCGTTGACCGGGCCCTCCGATTCCAAATCGGAACCGGCCCGTGCCATAGGGGCTAGTTACGGGCCCTCATTTTCTTGAACTGGCTATAGCCGGTTTAAAAAAAAAGGTGGGGAAAGAGCCGTTCGGCTCTTTCCCCAACCATTACAAGGCAACGGCCAAATTCACCCCCCTTTTTTTATTAATTTATTAAATCTATCATAACTATTATAAATATCCCTTTTCATCATCTTTCTTTTTTCATAATTTCTCTCAAATTCTCTCAAATTCTCTCAATCCGCTCAATTCTGTCAATTTTCTGAATCCGCTTTCCCCTCAATTCTCTCAAAAAATGGCAAGTGGAAGCAAAGCTAGTGAAAAAGGAAAGAGCCCGATGGGGGAATCCGATTATCCCCATGATCCTCGTGATTTTGCATATTACGGAGACGATGTTGATGATATCAACATTATTCCCAATATCGAGCACATCCCAACGCAAGAAAGTCTGCATCCTCCTACCGGTATCGTAAAAATGTCAACAACAAAAGAGCCGGAACGGGAGGATACATCCGACATATGGGAACACTTCACGAAGGAACATTTAGACGCAAACAAGTATCAAGTAAAATGTAAATATTGTGGGGCAACATACAAATTTACAGGTGGAGATGGTTATGGAACATTTAAACGGCATCTGAAGTCGAAACATCCAACGCAAGTGGGGATCGACACCAGCCAACAATAAATTTTCAGGTACGCCAATCCTAACACTCCTCTTTTATTTTGTTACAATGAAAAATTTTATAAAGAAGAATTAGCTAGATTTGCTGCCATTGAAAGTTTATCGTTTAATTTTGGTGAAAATTTTTGTTTTAATCATTTTATACAAACTGCATGTACTCCACAAGCAAAATCTGTTTCGAGAAATACGCTTAAATACCAACTTTTTGATATTTATAAAAGAGGAAAAGAAGATATGAATTTTTTTTTATGAATTTCAATGGACGTGTGCATATAGGTAGCGACATTTGGAGTGATCCTTGGCAAACTCATTCTTTTATGGGTATTACATGTCATTGGATAGATGATGATTGGAACATTCAAAAAAGAGTTATTGCATTTCGAGTTTTTGATGATAGTTATACGACAAATAATATTTATAGAATAATTATGCAAGTTTTAGCAGAATATTTTTTGGTTAATAAAATTTTTTAGTTGGTTTGATAATGCAGCGGCAAATACCGCTTCCATTCCTGAGTTAGAAAAGATTTGTAAACTAGCTTTTGGTGGATAATTTTTTCACATTAGATGTGCTTGCCATGTTTTAAATTATGTGTACAAGATGGTTTACAAACTCTTGATTTTTTCTCAGCCCAATAAAGACAATAATTCAATTTTTTTAGAGACATCCCCAAATTATGAAAGAATGGGGCAGATTTTGTAAAGCAAATAGAAGAAGACCAAAAAAAATTTCAAGAGATGTTCCAACTAGTTTGAATTCTACGTACGAGTTGCTTAATCAATCTTTTGCTTATAAAGATTTATTATGTACGTTTATTTCGAATAATGTTTCTCAAATTAATTTATTCCCACAAGATTGGGATGTTTGCAAAAAAAAAAAATTAGATTTTTTAAAAGTTTTTAATGATGCAACTTATACTTTATCCGATGTTTATTATCTTACTACGCATTTATTTTTAATAGAGTGTGTTAATATTGCTGGTGTTTTTGAAGAAAATGAACAAGATGATCAATTAGGTTTGACTTGTGACACCCTGGAAATTCGCGTCTGTAGAATTCGGAATTCAATAAAATTCTCGAGGTTGAATTTTAGTTTATATTGAAATATTGGATTTTTGAGGAATTAAGTGACAATATTTGGGAATTTCCGAACCGATGATCGAATCGATTTCAATTTCGATCGTTCAGTCGTCGCGCGCAAGAAATTGATCTTTTCGCGACTGAACCTCACCCTGACCCGAATCGACCCGAGACTAGACCAAATTACCCTCCGTCGAAAATCCGGATACCCAAAATACCCTTGAGCCTAATTATGTGCATAAGTCAAAACCCATTAATTTTTTTTTGGACCTAACCCTCTCCTAATTGGCCACCCATCCCTCTCTTATCTGCTCATCTCTCTCTCTCTCTCTCACGTGTCACTCTCTCTCTCTTCCTCACGCGCGCGCAGACCCCCCCCAGCAGAGACCACCTCCGGCCGAGCTCCCTCCAGCCACCATCCTCCTTCTTCCTTCGATTTTGTGCGCCACCACCACCACCCAGTCGACCAGCCACCTCCTGCCGCCACCACCGACCCCTCCGGCGCCGTCGCCAGCCGCCGGAAAGGCCACAGGAAGCCCGGCGACCCCCCTGCTCTGTTTCGGCCTCCCCTGCACCAGAGGCTGTCGGGCCGTCCCTCGGCCGCCCGAGGCGCCACCGCCGCCTCCCGCCACTTCATCAACGTCCACCAGCCTCTTGCGCATCCCTCGGACCCAGCTGCACCGCCGGAAAGCCACCGGAGCCACCGCGAGCCACCCCGAAGCCGCCGGTGCCCTGTTTCTGGATCCGGTTCGGTTTTGCCGAAAGCCCAGCCAAATCCGGCGATTTCGCCGCCCCCCACCGCCGCCGACGACCTCCTTGGACTCCCCCCTTGACCCCTGAAGCTTGTCGGAAGCAATCGCGGCCTGTGGAGCTCGGATTAAGCCGCGGACCGCCTCCCCTGTTCTGCCGCGCGGCTGCCCTGTTTTGGCCGGTTCGGTTGCCGCGCCGTTCCGCCGCCTCCGGCCGCCCTCCGCCGCCCTTAGCCGGTCCCGACAGACCCCCTCAGCCCCCTGGTGAACCCTTGACCCTTCCCCGGCCTTGCCTTGGCCCTTGAAGCCGCGAACCGAGTGCTTCGCCGGAATCCGCCGCCGCCGCCGCCGCCGTCGCCGTCGCCGCGCCGCCGTTGAGACCGCCCGAGCTAACTCACTTAGTGAGTTGACCCTAAACCTCGATTAGGGCATTAATTACGTCTAGTGTTATTTAATTAGTCTAATAGGGTGTTTAGGTAGAACGATCGGGGCCGGTATAGTTAGAAATTGGGTTTAGGTTAAATGGCCGCGATCGATTAAATTAGTCGATAAATTTAGATTCTCGATGATTAATTATAGTTGATAAAATTGATTGGTAGCCTGGTTGATTGATTGATAGATTTTGTTCGCGAGTGGGCGACGTTATAGAGACGAGCGGACAATTGATATTTATTAAATTAATTTGACTAATATAAGACCATTGCACGAAATTGAACCTTTATGTGGCCTAATTGGAGTAATTTACTCGTGTTTATTTAATGGCTTTTATTCAGCCGATCGTCTCGTTGAAATGTCTGGTTGACTGATTGACTGCTCTGTTGTGAGTTGATTGTCATTTATGATTGCAGTGCATAGTGAGTAGCCTGCATTTGCATATGACCGAGTGCGATATTAAAGACATATTTTATCATGAAATTGGCCGTGGGCCGAGTATTTGAGCACGTTGTGTGAGCATCCGGCCTAAATCAAAGAGAATAAAATGGTTTGATTGTCGGGTGTGACTCGTATGGTCATATAACGGAATGATGATGGGTTATTCCTGGCAAGTTCGTCTTGTACCCAAGGTACACACCACACCATTTTTATGGAATTGTACGACTTGCCAGAAACACGATAATCCATGCCCCGTATGGTGTGTACGGTTTTAAGGGATTATCGGATGCCGGTCGCAGCTTGTGAGGGACCGACGCCCCGTTCAGGGATGCCTACTTGTGGGTGCCGTGCTGGATGCACTGGAGACACCTCTCCTAGTAGCCGTTGCCGAAGGGAAAAGGAACGTAGCCCGGTCCTGCCGGAAGAGTGCGGGATCGCATTGTTTGTGAGAGTCGATCATGCTAATCGCGTGGATCCTCGTCACTTTGACGCTTAATGCGTGGGATCATCATTAATAAATGGACTTGTGTGGTGTCCTGTGCATATCTGTGGATGTGATGCATTGTCTGTGGTTGTCAGACGTGACTGTTGAGTCGAGTATTGCATCATGTGTGATTGATGGCTGATAAGCCTGCATTTGACTGGTTATTATATCGTGGTTATATGTGGTTGTTTGGTTGTTTTATATGCTTGTTGTTTGGGGCGAATCACTGTCCTAATCGAGATTAGGCTTGATTCACTGAGATTTATTCTCACCCCGTTGTGGGAACCATTTTCAGGTCCGAAGTGACGGAGCCCGTGGATGCTTAGATGAGGGTGTTGTGAGATTTTTGGGAGCAGATGAGATCTTAACCTTACCCGACCGCGTAATCTTTTGAGGTCCTAGTGAGCCGCCCCGAAGTATGGGGTTGTATGTGTTTACTGTAGCTCAGTAGGGTTAAAACTCCTCTGCTTTTGATTTGTGAACAGAATTGTATTTTGCTGAATTGTTTGTCGTGTTATCTTGCTTTACTATCCCGCTGATCTTGTTGTTTAGGAGAAAGCACGTTCCGCATGCGTTTTATGTTTAGGTCGATAACGAGCCTGGGACGTTATCATTCGTGACCTCGTGGTGATTTGGTAGGGATGTCGCGGGCCTGAAAGTCGGGGCGTGACATGACTATTATAGGAATGCGAATGAAATGGCTGCATTATTATACCGAAATTCCTCTTATTTATTTGGTTGCTTGTGTTTTCTATCCATCTACCAAATTAGATGGTTTATGTGATTATTTGAATATGTATTATGATTGTTTACATTTGATTCAAATGGTAGATGTTAGAGCTAAACAAACAGTAGTTAAAAACGCAATAGTAGAATTGTATAATGAATTTTGTAGAAAATATAATCTAGATGATAATGAATTTTTCCAACCTAGTGACGTACAAAGCGGGGACCTAGGTAGAATTAGTATAGGGTACAAAATGCTGATGAATAAGCAAAAAAGACAAAAGGGAGCAATATGAAATATTTTCGAAATAGAGACCTATTTAACCACTTTTTTTGAGTTTGGTGAATCCGAAGGTGGCACAGATTTCAAAATTCTAGAGTGGTGGAAGAGGCATTCAACCCAATTCCCAATTCTCGCTCTCATCGCATGACAGGTTTTGGCAACCCCTTGTTCAACAGTTGCGGTTGAAGAAGCATTTAGCGCTGGAAGCAACATTTTGGACGACCAACGTTCAAGATCAGCTCCGGATTCAGTGGAGGCTCAAGCTTGTGTCGATGATTGGACAAAGGCTCAACATCGACAACAAGAGATGGATCGCATCAATGAAGCTGAATTCTTCGATGATGGAGATGTCATCGCCACGGGTACCAGTACCGAAATGGGTAGTGCCGATTGACAATGAGGTAAGTATGGGGTTATCAAAGGTAAAAGAATTACATGGGTTTTGATTCTTCTATCCCCAAGAAGATGTAGGCGCTTAATGATAATTCATTAAGTTCATGCCCCTTCCCCCTCCATTTTTCCCCCCCAAATTTGATTACAATTTACAATTTGATTACAATTTGTATTTGATAATTTATTATTTCATAATTTCATAATTTATTATTTTTTTATTTCATAATTCATTATTTAAAAATTAAATTTAAAAACCGTAACCGTAACCGGAACCGACGGTTCCATTTTCGATTTTGAACCTGAACCTGGCTTTGAACCGGCCCTAAACCACCGGTTCAAAATCGGAACCGAAATCGCCCCTTAAGGTTTCGGTTCCGGTTCACCCATGGACACGAACCGGAACCAGCGGTTCATGAACCGGAACCGGCCAATTCCGAACCGTGGTCATGACTACTTCACAGTGTGGCTTTTATTCCTTGTCTTCACTGTGCGGTGAGAAGCAACAAGGAACCCACTGGCGGCTACAGTGCTCTCGTGGAAACCCATGCCCTAATTCCTTCTCTTTTATAAGGGTCAACAACTTTGCTTCTTCTTTTTTTACCTGAACCCTCCACATCAGCTAATCTAATCGTGTGCCCATTACTTTTGTCGTGCAGTGGCTTCCTTCTTTGTTTTTTTATTTCAAATCAAGTGCCCCATCCTTTAATATATCAAAGCCATCAAACTTGCATATTTATCCGATCAGATCGAGTTCCGTGAACGGCTCAAACTCAAGACATAATTCAATAATTCTCTACCTTTGCTCGACCTTTGAAGTCACGTCATAATACTCATCATTCATGCTAGCTTTCCCAACTCCCCAACGGGTGCTCACTTTTCACAGACACCAATTGAGCTTAAGCAAAACTTAAGGTTCGCCAAAGAAACGGACTTATCTAAGGATCCACTTCATAGCTTTCACAGACATCTATTGTCACCTTCAAATATCTGAGGATCCACTTCATAGCTTTCTAATGAGCTTTATCAAGACGCTTCATATAACAGCTAACAACGCTCACGACTTGTGAATATCGGGCCTAGTGCATACCATAGCATACATAATATTACACACTACACTAGAATAAAGAACATGTGATATATGGTCCTCCTTCTCCTCAGTCTGTAGTGATAATTTATCAGAAATTTTAAAAGTGCTTCGCTAAAGGCGTACTCACAGATTTCGCCGACTGCATGTTAAAACGTGCCACAATCTTCTCAATATATTTCTTTTGAGATAGACGTAAAACTCCTGCAATTCTATCACGCAAAATCTCCTTACTCAATATTTTCTTTACAGCACCTAAATCTTTCATCTCAAACTCAACACTCAACTGTCTTTTTAGTACATCAATATGAGACATATCCTTAGTTGCTACCAGTATATCATCAATATATAATAATAGGTAAATCAAAGACCCATCCTCAAATATCCTAAAGCAAACAAAACTATCCATCTGACTTTTCAAATAGTTCTGACTAGCCATGATAGCATCAAAACGATTATACCACTATATAGGATACTGTTTCAGCCCATGCAAAGATTTCTTTAACAAAGAAACATAATCTTCCTTACCCGATATAGCAAATCCCTCAGGTGCCTCATGTAAATCCGCTCCTCCAACTCGCCGTGAAGAAACTCTATTTTCACATCTAGCTGCTCAAGCTTGTGATCCTGTGCAGCAACTAAGGTAAGTATACGAATAGAAGTATGTCTTACCACAGGAGAGAACACCTCGTTGTAGTCAACGCATTCCCGATATGTATACCCCTTGCAATAAGTCTCGCCTTATACCTTGCTACCTCGACGCCGGAAATGCCCTCCTTCTGTTTGTAGATCCACTTGCTTTCGACAATCTTCTGACTGTTTGGTACTTTGATCAGCTCCCATGTATAATTTCGATGTAGTGATTCCATCTCTTTGCTCATAGCCTCTAGCCACTACGACGACCCACTACTAACCATCGCCTCAGAGTAAGACGAAGGCTCATATGTCTCCATCTTGTCACATACAGTCATTGCATAAGCAATATTAGTATAACCATAACGTACCGGTGGTTTGATTTGCCTTCTCCATCTGCCCTCTGCCATAGTGTGTTGCGGCTGTGTTGGTTGTTTAGTATCACCGACTTTAGGAACCGCGACCTCATCTACAGTCTCAACATGTGTTACCTCCGAGGTTTCCAAAATCTCCACCTGAAGCTCCACCTCACTACTAACACCATGATCTGTTTGCTCTGCTGGTATTGTCGCAGGACTCTTCCTTTGAAGCATTACAATCTCGTCGAATATCACATCTCTGCTGATTAGAAAATTGGGTGATCTGGAATCAGTGCACCACAGTCGGTAGACTTTCACCCCATGCGCAAAACCCAGAAATATGCACTTCTCTGCCCTTGACTCAAGCTTACTATCACTCGCATGAGCATATGCATGAGATCCGAATACTCGCAATCCAGAGTAATCAACAGGTTTCCCTGACTATACTTCCTCAAGAGTTCTCTACTCGATAGCAAATGATGGACATTGATTAACTAGGTAACATGCCATATTCACTGCCTCGGGCCAAAATTTCTTGCCTAGTCCAGCATGCAAAAGCATGGACTAAGCTCGCTCAAGTAAAGTTATGTTCTTCCATTATGCTACGCTATTCTGCTATGGTGTCCCAAGTACTGTGCGATGTCGTACAATCCCTTCTCTCTCGCCAAACTCGGTAAAATCTTTACCACAGAACTCAATGTTTCAGGCACTTGATTTGTTTTTTTTTGGTAAGGGTCAGGCACTTGATTTGTTTATCTAACTATTTCTCAAAAAATGCCTTAAATTTCTTGAACCGATGGAACACATCAGATTTGTGCTTCAGAAAGTATACCCATACCTTCCACGAATAGTCGTCGATAAATGACAGCATATATCAGGCACCTCCATTTGAAAGAACTGGAGATAGGCCCGAGACGTCTGAATAAATGTACTCAACTGGTTGCTTGGTCAAATGAATGGCTGTAGTAGGCGTTGCGTCCCAAAGATACAATGCTCACATAAGTCCAACTTCCCTATTTCATGACTTTTCATCAACCCCCTCTCACTCAACATCGTCATATCTGCCTCACTCATGTGCCCCAATCGCATATGCCATAACTGAATCAAGTCAGAATCTGACTCACCTGATGAAACTACAGCAGGTCTGGTCACGTTCTCTCCAAGTAGATGATAGAGAGTATTCACTTTCTTCCCTTTCATCACTATCATGGCACCTCGAGAGATCTTCAGTACTCCACCGTCAGTAGTGTACTTGAACCCGTTGTCATTGAGTGTCCCCAGACAAATAAGGTTCTTCTTGAGCTCCGGTACATGTCCCACGTCTATCAATGTGCGCTCCACCCCATCGTGCATCCGAATCCGAACTGTCCCTATCCCCACATCGTGTAGGCTACATTATTCCCCATTAGAACTCAACCACCAGCTGTCGTCTGATAAGTAGTAAACCAGTTCCTATGAGGCGTCATATGATAACAACACCCCGAATCTAGCACACATTCGCCTTCTGACAAACTAGTAGTCACACACAAGATAGCTTATGTATCACTGGTGCTATCCTCAACAATGTCCGCCACACTGCTTATGGCATTCTGCCCGTCACCTCGGTTTCTCAGCTTCGGGCAATCTCTCCTGCCCTCCTCGTGACACTAAAAACACTTCACGCATCCCTTCGACTTTCTATAGCGTGACTTCGACATGCTTTTACCTTTATTTCTACTAGACCCTCGATGTTTATCTCTACCTCGAATCACTAGTCTCTGCACTACATCCTAAGCTAGACTACCATCTCGCAACTTTCTCTACCACGCCTTAGAAAACAAGGTGGACTTTACCGCTTTCGAAGTAATCGTAGTACGCCCCTACAGCAGTGAATTAATAAAGTGCACCCATGTCTCTAGTAAATAAGCTAACAACATCATGCCCTGTTGTTCATCATTAAGAATCTTCCTAGCACTCTTTAAATCCATCTTGAGTTTATTAAACTCATCTTGGTGAGATCGAATAGACATGCCTTCAGTATATCTAAATTGAAACATCTTTTTCAACATGTACGAGCGATTGTTCAAACCCTTCATTACATAAAGTGCCTGAAGTTTAGCCCACAATGCTGCGACATCCTTCTCCTTGGCCACCTCTATTAATAGCTCATCCGATAGGTTCAACATGATTATACTCCTAGCCTTCCTCATTAGCATGTCCTTTTTAGCATCTTTCATCATTTTTTTGGGCAACATATCCTTACCTTTCAATGCATCGGCCAAACATTGAGTTGTTAATAACGCATCCATCTTAATGCTCCACAACCCAAAGTTGTTTCTTCCGTTAAACTTCTCAATTTCTACTTTTGCTCTAGACATAATTGCAATCACAGAATTCTCAGATAATAATTGAACAAGCAAAAGTCCCAAATCACAATCCAGAAAATCCTATCCCATAGCTCTGATACTAATTGTTGTAATTAATACGTTGAAACTAACCAAAATCTTGCAATTTATGTCAATGCGAGTTAGTCAGAGACAATAAATAAGGAACAATAAAGGACACCAAAGGTTTTTACGTGATTCGGTTTGAGTGTCGGAACCTATATCTACGGGGAGAGCCAGCAGTAAATAATTCACTATAATCGGAGAATTAAAGTTTATAATACGCTCACATACTCGAATATTTTTCATATCTAAATTAAGTCCAAACCTCAAATGTTTTCGAATAAATAATTTATATAAGCTCAAGCAAAAATCGTCGGGTTCTGAGCTCCCTCTCCGTGCGACCCACGCGAAATGCTCCACCGTGCAGCATTCAATATTTGTCTTCGTGCGGCGTCCAAGGGACCAAGGAACCCTGGCGGCCGCACGCTACAGTGCTCTCATGGAAACTCGCGCCTTAATTCCTTCTCTTTTATAAGGTCCACAACTTTGCTTCTTCTTCTTTTTTACCTGGACCCACAACAAGAGCTAATACAATAGTGTGCCCATTACTTTTGTCATGTAGTGTCTTCCTTCTTTGTTTTTGCCCGCAAATCAAGTGCCCCACGCCCACCCTTGAATATGTTAATGCCATCAAACTTGCATATTTTTCCAGTAGGGTCGGGTTCCGTGAATGGCTCAAATTCAAGACATAATTCAACACTTCTCCTATTAGAGAGAGATAACACATAGAGGTAGAATCGCCACCGATTGTATTTGCCAAAAAAAAAAATTGTATGCACCTGGTATATAGGAGTTCACTTAATCTCAGCCATTAATTAATATAGACGTCCCATAATCTACTGATTAAGATGGAGGCGGCTTATAGGCATGGGATGAATACGAGAAGTGCTCCTTGTTGTTGCGGAAACTCCCGGCGGTAATGTCTAGAAGGCAACGACTAACAACGCGTAGAAGATGACTAATAGATGCGAGAAGGAAAGGACCCCTTGGATCAGTGAATGGAATAATCATTCAGAAAATGGTAGGCAAGTGCTAAGTCCATGTCAATTGACCAGTTTGTTTTTCTAATGACATCAACTATATCAGTTCACTGTAATTGATTCACAATGAAGACATGGTGACGGTCAATTTTTTTGAAGGAATCTCTAGATTCCCAACTCGAAAATGTAGTGATCTGGTCCGACGAGAGCAGGGAGTAGTCGCCGGGGCCAGAGGACCTGGACAAAGAGCGGCTCTTGACAGGCTTCTAGGATGGCGAATGGGGCATGAATTAATCGAACTGTGTACCGAACATGAGATGAGTGACTTTGAGATATATACGTGAAAACTGGAATTAACTCACAGAGGCGCCTTTTGACGTAATGGGAATGCCTAGCTTTGGAATTCTAAAATTAGGCGTTCTTAGATGAAAACACTATTAAGACCGTGAGGTATTTTGAGAGATTTTATGAAAATTATTAGTCAAGCTCGACCTCGCTCTTTCTTCTTCCTACCTTGCCTCGCTCCTGCTTTCCTTTCCTCGCTAGAAATGTGGCGCAGATAAATTAAATGATGGCTATGACTATTTGGGAGGTCAATTATTTGTACCATCACTATATGTAATCGTCGTACTCTTCTTGGAGTATAAATTGCAAGCAACTCAGCTCAGCGGGGTCATCTTCTCGAGCGACCCGAATATAGGCATTTTTACAGAGAGACTCGGTTCAAGAGTTAGTGAAGGAGTAACAATGAAACGTGATCTAGCGTTTGGGCGTCCTTTTGCGGTGCTGGTTGGGTCGATGATGCTTCTCTCTGTGCTCGCGTACAATTTCCTCAAGAACAAAAAGAAGAGCACACGTCGAGCAGCAGATGATCTCGGCGAGCCTAATCGGTCTTTCACTTCAACAGAAAGTAACAACTACGACGTGTTCTTGAGCTTCTGCGGCAAGGATACTCGCAAGACATTTGTGGATCACCTCTACCTCGGCCTCCACGAAGCTGGATTCCGCGTGTTCAAAGACGACGTCGACCTTAGGGAAGGTGAGAAGATCAGCACCAGCCTTGGCCATGCCATTAAGAACAGTAAGATCTCGATCCCTATTCTCTCTCGGTACTACGGTGAGAGAATGTATTGCCTTCAAGAGCTCGTTCAAATGATGGAGCGCTTGAAGAGCGACGGGCACCTTGTCTTGCCCATATTTTACGGGGTTGAGCCGGCCCATGTGAGACAACAAACAGGAGACTTTGGGGCGACTTTCGCCAAGTTTGGTGGAAAGTATCCTGGAGATGTCGATAAATGGAGAAAGGCACTCGGAGAAGTGGGTCGCCTATTGGGGTGGGGAGCGGGGAAAGCTGCTGACCGGTATTTCATTTCCTATTCGACACCTTGTTTACTTTCTTTCCACTGGATTCTTGCTTGTAGAGGAGGGCTATACAATCGTGTGTTTCTCAGCTTGTGCGAGCTTTTTTTTTTACTCTCATATGCTCTAGTGTTGTAATAACGAGATATAACAGCATACGATTGTTCTTCTAATCCTTTTTTGCTTGAATGCTTTATTAACAGCCCTGAAGGAGAATTGGTTCGACTGGTCCTGGAAGAAGTTCGGAGCAAGTTAAAGCGCTTTCAGAGGGATCTTACCAAAAAATTTGTCGGGATTGATGATGCTGTGGAGGATATTTTGAGATTGCTGGATAGTAACCCCAGTGCTACCCAAATTGTCGGTATTCATGGAATGGTGGGCATCGGTAAGACAACTGTAGCCAACGCCGTCTACAGTCAGCTCTCCAACCAATTTGGGGATCGTAGCGTCCTTGAAGATATTCGAGATTACTTGTCGCAGCACGAGGGCAAATTATGTTTGCAGAATAGATTAATATCTGATCTACTGACACCTTCGGCTCAAGTGTCTAATACTGTGGACGCAATGAGCACCATGGCAGATAGATTTAGACTTAAGAAAGCCCTAATTATTCTAGATGGTGTGGAAGATCGAAATAACCTAGATGATTTGTTTCAGAAGGAGTGGTTTGCCACGGGAAGTAAGATAATTATTACCACAAGAGACCGTTCTGTTCTTGATTATGTTGAGGTAAACCACAAGTACAAACTCGAGAGAATTTCTGCGGAAGAATCTTTGACCATGTTTAGTAGACATGCTTTTGGGACGGACTCTCCACCTGGACTTGAGACCCTTGCTCGTGCTGTCGTATCCACTGCTGAAGGGCTTCCTTTGGCTCTCAGGGTTATAGGTTTGTTACTGCGCAAGAGAGAAGAACAATTTTGGGAAGGGTTACTAGAAAAGTTAAAGAAATACCCATATAAGGACGTGGGAGATAAGCTGAAGGTAAGTTATGAGGCATTGAGCCAACACCAAAAAGAGATATTTTTGGATATTGCTTGTTTCTTAATTGGAACAGATTCGAGAATTGCACACTACATGTGGGAATCCCGTGGCTTTAGTCCCATGGTGGCGCTTGATATATTGAGTTCTATGTCGCTGATAGAAATCGAAGATAACCATGAGTTGAAAATGCATGGCCAATTGAGAGACCTTGGCAGGAAAATTGCTGGTGAAGGAGCTCCCATGCAGCAAAGGAGGCTATGGGTATATGACAAAGCCTTGGAAGTGCTTCAGGATAATAAGGTGATTGTTACCTCTACTGTTGTTCTGCTCTCTTTTTACACACGAGTTCTCTTATTTTGGAACCAATTCTAGATCTCATAACCGAGATTATTCTCCTTGTATTATTTCCTTGCTGCGATTAGGAAGTAATATTCTTAGCATCTACTTATGGTAGACATTTCCTATCGATGGTAGCATTGATTCATTCTGGGTCGTTATTCGATGAAGCCATCTGTGTTATTTTCCCTTGAAATGACCCTATTGCACTGATGCTCTAATCGGATAACGGAAAGAAGAAAAAGGCAGTTGGGCAGTATGCTATTCCTTGTTTAAAGAAGTTTTACTCATGTCAAGTTCGGGAAATGCCTCCTGCTGATACTTACAATCCTCAATTTTTTGGCTCTAGGAAAACAAAAACATTGAGGCACTGCGCCTGGACAAAGAAGGCTCAAGCAAGTTCATGGAGCAAAAGGGCTTTAAGAGATTGCCTAACCTCAATTTCCTTCATGTGAGCGAAGTGGAGTTTGCTGGAGATTTTAAGGATTCACTTCCAGAATTAAGATGGCTCAAGTGGGAGAGATGTCCCGAGTCATTCACGGCGACCAATGTTCATTTGGAGAAATTACTCATACTTGATTTATCAGGTGGTTATATCAGTCATGAATGGAGAGGATGGAGATTAATCAAAGTAAAGATGAGAAACGCTTCCTCTCTTTTTGTTGTTGTTACATTTCGAGTATAAATCGTTCTATTTCCGACTGCTAATCTCGGAACATGTTTCTTCCTTGTAGATGGAGGGGTTGACAGTCCTCAATCTTTCGGGATGCTCAGACTTAAAGAGCACCCCTGATCTCTCTTCGTTCAAGAGGTTAGAGAGGCTAGTCCTGGAAAATTGTGAGAACTTGGAGGAAATCCACCCTTCCATTAGATATGTCGAGCGCCTCGTTTCCTTGAACTTGAGGGGCTGTGGGAGTCTCGAGGTGTTACCGGCGGAAGTGGGCGAACTGAAAGAATTGAAGGAACTTGTCGTGGATAAGACTAATATACAAGAAATCCCTCCTTGTATGGAATCTCTGGGGAAGCTGGAGATGCTTAGCGCCATGGGTTGCCGTCGACTGACTCGAGTTGGCAGCTCAATGAGCAGTCTGGTAAGTCTGTCGTCCCTGAACTTGAGCACCTGTAAGAAATTACGAGCACTTCCGGACTCCTTGGTGGCCCTTGGGGAATTGCAGTGCTTGTCATTAGCGCGCTGCTACTTGTTGGAACAGATCCCTACTTCAATTGGGAAGCTGGGAAAGCTGGTTGAGCTGGACTTGTCATCTACAGGGATTAAGGAATTACCCCCATCCATTGGGGAATTGAACAAATTGGAAACTCTGCGGGTTTCCAATAGCGAGATAGAAATGCTACCCCGCGCCATCGGACAATTGAAAAGCCTCCAAGAGTTAGATGCCTCAGGCTGCCATCAACTGAAAGGAGAAATTCTTCTTGATAAAGGTGGATTGTCTTGTTTAAGCACTCTTCGTTTAGGCGGTGCAAAAATTTCATGCTTGCTAGAAAGCTCTCGGGAGGAGGCTTCTACTCTCGAACTTCATGAGCTTTCTGCTCTCCAAAACCTTGATTTACTTTACTGTAGTGAGCTTCAGTCACTGCCAAAACCTCCTTCCCGCTTATCATCCCTGCAGCTCACTTGTCGGAGCCACGAGCTTCGACCGCTCTCTCACCTAAGTCATCTGAAGAAGCTCACCCTTCACACTTGCATGTCTCTTCAAATCATCCCAGAGCTTCCCTCCTGCATACGGAAGCTCTGCGTTTGTAAATGTCCCAAATTGAAAGGGTTGTCGGTTCTTCCCAAGTGGAATTCCTTGCTGGAGTTAGAGCTCTTGCAATGCTATGGGCTGAAGGAACTGGATGGTCTGGAAGCTTTAACATCTCTAATAAAGTTGGACGTATCCACAAGTGCAGAGTTGTCCAACCTCGAAAACTTTGAAGATTTAGAGTCGTTGAGATACTCGGACATCCAAAGCTACGATGAAAAGGCCGATCATCTCCGTGCGATAGGCGGCCTCCACGGATTGAAAACCCTCAAAGTGTTGAACATCTCTGGGCGCAAGCACATTCGACAACTAGACCTTTCACAGTCGGAGCAACTGAAGCAACTGATTGTTAATAATTGCGAGAGCTTAGATAAGATCGACTTCCATACTAGTATAAAATCCCTGGAACGCTTTGATACGGACGGGTGCAAGCCGCATATCCCAGACTCTTTAGCACGTGTCAGGACATGATTCCAGAGGGAAAGACCGGCAAAAAAGCTGACTAAGGGTTCACGGGCCAAAGTTTTTTTTTTTTTGGTCGAACACGGGCCAAAGTTAAGATGTTACATTTGATAGTACTGGACACTGTGCTGCATGAAAGAATTGTGGAGGTTCAGATTATGGGCAACATGACAAAGATCTGATTGTGGAGATTGCTAAAGTTCCCTTCTAAACGTAAATATAGCAGGTAAACTGCCGAGATTACCTGCTTTGATTAGTATTTTCAGTTTGCAAGGGGATTTCCTTTGACGTGTTAATATTTTCCGTCTTAATTGCAGGAACTGGGGGAAGTTGTTGGAGCAAGTACATGTAATGCTTCTGTGTTGTTTGGCTTGGGGTTATGATGAGAATAGAAAAGATCAGGATGACTCCAAGAGTATCTTAAATGTCTTGAGTCAAATAGTAAGAGATTCTTCATCCTTGACACGGTATTAATCTGCGCTTGTGTAAGTAATACTTTTCTCCTACTTCTATTAAATTTGGTTTTCTTTTGCTATGGGTTTATTCCAAAGGATGAAGAAAGCTCGTGCATAAGTGATTTTTTATTGCGTTTAAATGATTCGTTATTTTGCCATGGAAATAGGCAGTGAAGGTTTGTTCATCACTTGATATGCCAATATGAAGATTGCTCTCTCTGAAGGTAGATATATATGGCCTTGATCATGCTGAAAGTATAATTATCAACGGTAGAAACCCGGTAGAAATCATCTAGTCTTTCATTCGCAAATCCTTACCTTTATATCATTCGCAATTTGTTCCTTCAGTTAGGTCATTGTTTGGCGATGAAAATGTCTACACCTCAGAGGCTTCAAACAAACAGAGGATGTTCACTATATTGTGGATAACAGTGTCAGATCCAAACCAGAAGTATGGAGAACGTCCGTAAATCAACTGCGTTGCTTTCATGTCGCTTGGATAGAAAATGACAATGAGTCAATGGGGAGCTAGAAAGGTGATTTGCTTCAGTCCTTGAATGTTTGAGAGTTGATCTAGACCTCTAAATGCCATCTTTTCTTCACACAATAGCTCAAATCAAAATGTTTTCTTGCAGCTGCCCCTGAACGGAATTGGATATTCACGTCTGCAATAAGCACTTGTGGCTTCAGCCAGAAATGTGCACCATTTTCGGCTAGGCTGATGGCGGGCGGGTATCACCCAGCTGTTTGTGGCACTGAAATGAAGTAGGAGGAGCTTCCCGTCATAGACTCATACATATGCTTTACTTCACTCCTGGAATGTTTGAGAGCTGATCGGGATCCATGAATGCCCATCTTTTCTTGAACTATTGCTTAATCAGATCACAATACTTTTTTACAGATCCACCGCAGTGGAACGTAATTGGAAGTTCGACCTACTAAACACGATAGGAAAAACGAACAGTAACTTTTCTTGAAGGATGCTAAGTTTCCTCAAAACATTGTTTATGTTACCTATAAATTTCTTTTTCCTAAGTATCATGATTTTGGATCATAAGCTGCACTTAATGTTATTTATAAACAATTAAACATGCATATACAGATTGCAATTAATTTCTTGTGTAACTAAGACTAAAATACCTGTTAATACCTGTTAACTCAATAGATGCAGTGGAAGGCAGAGATTTGCAGAGCTCGCCACTTGGAGCTAACAGCTTCAAGATCGAAAACTCTCGTCGGAGTAGCTGAGACTTTCTAGAAATGGCTCTAACTCTCGAGAATGAAACTTTGTAATTGTAACAATCAACGCGTCCTGCTTCAGAGTCCGTATGAAATTGCTATAATAGTTGATAGGATGCTTTTTCTGCTCTCTCTATCAGCCACGAAGTTTGAAGCCCGCCAACTTTGAAAAACACAACCCTTGACTCTAGGAACCAAGCTTCACGTATGGCTCAAAGAGCTCCTCACCTTCATTATCTCATGAGATTATCCATTGTATATTTCTTTACTATCAGCCTTACTATCTGCTACATAGTAATCCAGGTAAGTAGATTTGATTTCTGATACCCTCCCTCAGCATCTACTACCTTCATCCTGCTTGCGATGCCGCTGCCCATCTATTTTCGAAATTCCATGACCTCCGATCCCGATAAGCCCCTTCGTGAAACTATCAGTGACTTGTTAATTGGTTCATGCCTATGCTTGCGAATCCTTGGTCGGACGTCCCGACTCAATTGGCTGTATGCTAAATTTTTCGATCCTTGACTTGAGATACTTGCTTCGATTCATATAGACTTTCAGGCTAAAAAAGTTTCCTGGAAACATTTTCCTCAATTTTTATGTTTCGGGGACAGAAAATATGTGGTCAAAGAAAATGTTTTCCGGTCAATGAAAATTCTCCTTCTAAAATCGGAGAAAATGATTTCCATTTCTGACAAAAAGGAAATCATTTTCCAATCTTTCTCGCTAGGGCTCGTGTATCTTTCTTTTCCCCTCTTTCTCAAGCATCCTCTCTTCCTCTCTCCAAAGCTGTGATCAATTGACTGATTGCAGTCTTTTGCCCCCTCTCTGGTGGAACCGAGCTCCGTCAAGGGTCCCTGCCGCCTCTTCTTTTCTCAGCGCTCGAGATCCGGTTGTCTCGGGTGGGTCGCAAAGAGAGGGAACTCACGACGGGGTTTCCCCAGTAGCCCATCTGGTCTGTTTGAGATGAATTGAGTTTGATAGGAGACTTCCGGGAACGACCATTATGGTCAAAATGAGAAATTCTAAAAGTCATGACCATGATGAAAAAGAAATAGTTAGGCCCAAGAGAGGTCTTGGTCTTTTTACATTAGTTCTTCACCAAACTGCACATGCTAAACTGCAAGAGGTCTTGGGTTCATCTTATATCTTACAGAAGTTTCCCAATCTGAACATACGACATCCACGAATCGACTAACCGACTTCACCTTGTCCCTTCCTCTTTACCAGCGACAATAAGAATCTTTTGACACATGCTCAGGATCTTTGCATACTGCAAATTGAGTGCCGGGGTCCCCAAGAAGGCAAAAACCATTCTTAGCATGTGATTAATACTGCTCTCGGTCAACAATTAATCAAACCGTTCACATTCACATGCGTCCAAACTCATTCAGAAATCTATGCAATTTGGCTAGGAAGTTTAGTTCAACTTAATTTTTTTCTCCTCGGCTGACGGGAACCCTTCTTGATGTTTTTCTTCTTGTAAAATACACGGAAACTAACCATAATCTTGCCAGAGAAAATAAACGAGGAGCAGGACACCAAAAATTTATGTGATTCGATCTGAGTGTCGAAACCTACATTCACGGGAAGAGCCAGTAATAAATAATCCACTATAATCGGAAAATCAGAGTTTACAATGAGCTTGCATGCTAGAGTGTTTCCCACACTTAAATTAAATCCAAACCCCAAATGTTTACAAATAAACATATCGTCGGGTTCTGAGCTCCCTCTCTGTGCGACCCACTCGAAATGCTTCTTCGTGCAGCATCCAAGGGAGGAGAGCTGCTTCACTGTGTGGCTTCTATTCCTTGTCTTCACTGTGCGGTGAGAAGCACCAAGGAACCCACTGGCGGCTACAGTGCTCTCATGGAAACCCACGCCCTAATTCCTTCTCTTTTATAAGGGTCAACAACTTTGCTTCTTCTTTTTTTTACCTGAACCCACCACAACAGCCAATATAATAGTGTGCCCATTACTTTTGTCGTGCAGTGGCTTCCTTCTTTGTTTTTTTACCGCAAATCAAGTGCCCTATCCTTGAATACATCAATACCATCAAACTTGCATATTCATCCAATCGGGTCGGGTTCCGTGAACAGTTCAAACTCGAGACATAATTCAATAATTCTCCACCTTTGCTCGACGTTGGTGTTGGAGTTGGCGAATACTTCGGGGACCATTGTTTCTCATACGGGGCACGCCCACGTGAGCTTAGGAAAATTGAAGTATGAACCAACGACATATGACTGCCGCGCACGGAATGTGGGGTTTCGGGAGCAGCGCCCCCGAAACAACATCGGGTTTAGGCTTGTGTTTAAGTTGGCCCGTTTATTGTGAGATCAAAGGGTTTCGGATAGGCTTAGGTTTTGGGCCCATTTTTAAGTCCTATTTATTGTACTCGTATGAGATATCATTGTAATGAGTATTTGTGGTGAAAACCTAAAATAGTAAAATCCCTTTGCATGACGTAGCCCTATTTCTGGGTGAACCTGGGTAAACTCGTGTGTCATTCTTTTTCTGTTCTACGTGATTGTTCTGATTCGGTTTAGGATAAAATCCCATCAGTTTGAAGCCAAGTCATAATACTCATCATCCATGCTAGCTCTCCCAACGCCCCAACGGGCGCTCACTTTCCACAAACGCTAATTGAGCTTAAGCAAAGCTTGAGGTTTGCCAAAGAAACGGACTTAGTAATCATATCTGTTGGGTTCTCCATTGTCGCTATCTTCATCATAACAACCTTATCATTCGTTAAGACATCTCGAATGCAATGGTACCTGATGTTGATATGCTTCGTTCGCTCATGATAAATCGGATTATATGCCAGATGTATCGTACCTTGGTTGTCATAGTGTATATCGACATTTTTCTACTCTAACCCAAAGTTTGAGAGCAAACCTCGTAGCCATATCGCTTCTTTCGCTATAAAGGTTAATGCCACATACCCCGTCTTAGTCGAAGACAAGACAACGTGATCATGTAAGGACGCATTCCAACTAAGTGCACCACCTGCAAGCGTAAACACATACCCTGCTAAAGACCTACACTCATCCAAGTCACAGGCCTGATCTGAATCCACATAACTAGTGGTGTCACTATCATTGTTGTCCCTCCGGTACACTATACTCACATCTATTGTTCCCTTCAAATATCTGAGGATCCACTTCACAGCTTTCTAATGAGCTTTATCAAGATGCTTCATATAATAGCTAACAACGCTCATAGCTTGTGAAATATCAAGCCTAGTGCATACCATAGCATACATAATACTACCCACTGCACTAGAATAAAGAACGCGGGATATATGCTCCTCCTCCTACTCAATCTATAGTGATAATTTATCAAAAAGTTTAAAAGTGCTTCGCTAAAGGCGTACTCACAGATTTCATCGACTGCATGTTAAAACGTGCCACAATCTTCTCAATATATTTCTTTTGAGATAGACGTAAAACTCTTGCAATCCTATCACGCAAAATCTCCTTACTCAATATTTTCTTTGCAGCACCTAAATCTTTCATCTCAAACTCAACACTCAACTGTCTCTTTAGCACATCAATATGAGACATATCCTTAGCTGCAACCAGCATAGCATCAATATATAATAACAGGTAAATCAAAGACCCATCCTCCAATATCCTAAAGTAAACACAACTATCCATCTGACTTTTCGAATAGTTCTGACTAGCCATGAAAGCATCAAAACGGTTATACCACTATCTAGGAGACTGTTTCAGCCCATGCAAAGATTCTTTAACAAACAAACATGATCTTCCTTACCCGATATAGCAAATCCCTCAGGTGCCTCATGTAAATCCGCTCCTCCAACTCGCAATGAAGAAACTCCGTTTTCACATCTAGCTACTCAAGCTGGAGATCCTGTGCAGCAACTAAGGTAAGTAATATACGAATAGAAGTATGTTTTACCATAGGAGAGAACACCTCGTTGTAGTCAACGCATTCCCGTTATGTATACCCCTTTGCTACAAGTCTCGCCTTATACCTTGCTACCTCGACGCCGAAAATGCCCTCATTCTGTTTGTAGACCTACTTGCTTCTAACAATCTTCTGACTCTTTGGTACTTTGATCAGCTCCCATGTATAATTTCGATGGAGTGATTCCATCTCTTCACTCATAGCCTCTAGCCACTGCGACGACTCACTATTAGCTATCGCCTCAGAATAAGACGAAGGCTCATATGTCTCCATCTCGTCACCTATAGTCAATGCATAAGCAATATTAGTATAACCATAATGTACCGGTGGTTTGATTTGCCTTCTCTATATGCCCTCTGTTATAGTATGTTGCGGCTGAGTTGGTTGTTCAGTATCACCGACTTTAGGAACCGCGACGTCATCTGCAATCTCAACATGTGTTACCTCCGAGGTCTCCGGAATCTCCACCTGAAGCTCTACCTCACTACTGACACCATGATCTATCTGCTCTGCTGGTATTGTCTCAGGACTCTTCCTTTGAAGCATTACAATCTCATTGAAGATCACGTATCTACTGATTAGGAAATCAGGTGATCTGGAATCAGTGCACCACAGTCAGTAGACTTTCACCCCATGTGCATAACCCATAAATATGCGCTTCTTTGCCCTCGACTCAAGCTTACTATCAATCACATGAGCATATGCATGAGATCCGAATACTCGCAATCCAGAGTAATCAACAGGTTTCCCTGACCATACTTCCTCAAGAGTTCTCTACTTGACAGCAGATGATGGACATCAATTAACTAGGTAACATGCCATGTTCACTGCCTCGGGCCAAATTTCTTGCCTAGTCCAGCATGCAAAAGCATGCACTGAGCTCGCTCAAGTAAAGTTATGTTCTTCTATTATGCTGCGCTATTTTGCTATGGTGTCCCAAGTACTGTGCGATGTCGTACAATCCCTTCTCTCTCGTAGAACTCGGTAAAGTCTTTACCACAGAACTCCATGTCTCGGGCACTTGATTTGTTTATCTTACTGTTTCTCGAACAATGCCTTAAATTTCTTGAACCGATGGAACACATCAGATTTGTGCTTCAGAAAGTATACCCATACCTTCCATGAATAGTTGTCGATAAATGTCAGCATATATTGAGCACCTCCCTTTGAAAGAACTGGAGATGGGCCGGAGACGTCTGAATAAATGTACTCAACCGGTTGCTTGGTCGAATGAATAGTTGTAGTAATCTTAATCCGATGTTGCTTCCCAAAGATAGAATGCTCACATAAGTCCAACTTCCCTATTTCATGATTTTTCATCAACCCCCTCTCACTCAACATCGTCATATCTGCCTCACTCATGTGCCCTAACCGCATATGCCATAACTGAGTCAAGTCAGAATATGACTCACCTGATGAAACTGTTGCAGGTCCGGTTACGTTCTCTCCAAGTAGATGATGGAGAGTATTCACTTTCTTCCCTTTCATCACTGTCATGGCACCCCGAGAGATATTCAGTACTCCACCGTCAGTAGTATACTTGCACCCGATGTCATCGAGTGTCCCCAGACAAATAAGGTTCTTCTTGAGCTCTGGTACATGTCTCACGTCTGTTAATGTGCGCTCCACCCCATCGTGCATCCGAATCTGAACTATCCCTATCCCCACATCATGTAGGCTACATTATTCCCCATTAGAACTCAACCACCATCTGTCGTATGTTAAGTAGTAAACCAGTTCCTATGAGGCGTCATATGATAACATCATCCCAAATCTAGCAAACATTCGTCTCCTGACAAACTAGTAGTCACACACAAGATAGCCTATGCATCACTGGTGCTCTCCTCGGCAACGTCCGCCACACTGCTTGTGACATTCTGCCTGTCCCCTCGGTTTCTCAACTTCGGACAATCTCTCCTGATGTGGCCCTCCTCGTGACCCTAAAAACACTTCACGCAGCCCTTGAACTTTCTACAGCGTGACTCGACTTGCTTTTACCTTTACTTCTGCTAGACCCTCGATGTTTATCTCTACCTCGAATCACTAGTCTCTGCACTACATCCTAAGCTAGACTAACATCTCACAACTTTCTCTGCCATGCCTTAGGAAACAAGGCGGACTTTACCGCTTTGGAAGTAATTGTAGTACGCCCCTACAGTAGTGAATCAGTAAAGTGCTCCCATGACTCTAACAACATCATGCAGAATCTTCCTGGCGTTCTTTAAATCCATTTTGAGTTTATTAATCTCATCTAGGTGAGATCTAATAGACGTGCCTTAAGTATATCTAAACTGAAACTTCATTTTCAACATGTACGAGCGATTGTTCAAACCCTTCATTACATAGAATGCCTGAAGTTTAGCCCACAATGCCACGGCATCCTTCTCCTCAGCCACCTCTATTAACACCTCATCCGATAGGTTCAACATGATTATACTCCAAGCATTCCTCTTTAGCAGGTCCTTTTCAGCATCTTTCATCGTTTTTTTGGGCAACATATCCTTACCTTCCAATGCATCAGCCAAACATTGAGTTGTTAATAACACCTCCATCTTAATGCTCCACAACCCAAAGTTGCTTCTCCCGTTAAAATTCTCAATTTCTACTTTTGCTCTAGACATAATTGCAATCACACAATTCTCAGATAATAATTAAACAAGCAAAAGCCCCAAATCACAATCCAGAAAATCCTATCCCATAGCTCTGATACCAATTATTGTAATTAATACATGGAAACTAACCAAAATCTTGCAATTTATGTCAATGCGAGATTGCCAGAGACAATAAATGAGGAACAATAATATGTTTCATGTCTCCTTGCTGAGGAAGTATGTGCCAAATCTTGATCATGTGCTAGATTTTACACCATTGAGGTTAAGGGAGAATCTATCGTTTGAGGAGCAGCCTATTCGCATTGTCGATAGGAAGGATCAGGTGTTGCGACGGAAGACCATCCCTTATGTGAAGTTCCAATGGAAAAACCATACTGAGAGAGAGGCTACTTGGGAACTCGAGGAGGAGGCGAGAAGCATGTATCCTCATTTGTTCGGAAGTTGAAGTAAGTTCATATATTCAAATTTTGAGGACAAAATTTCTTTTAAGGATGGCAGAATGTAAACATTGCTTTTTCTTGACCAAGTCAAATGAGCAGTTGAGGTGGGAACCAAAAAAAAATTATTGAAAAGTCAAAAGAAAAAAGGGAACAGTGGACCTTAGCTCTTTATTACCGAGAGCTCAGTTTCACCGGGGGGGGGGGGGGGGAAGCAGAAACGAAAAGAACAGAGGAAGAAGAAAGAAGAAAGAAGAAGATGAAGAAAGAAAAGAGAGGGAAAAGGAGATGGGTTCTTGCCATACGCCTTGCCAAGCCATCCCGACACCGATTAGCAACGCCCGGTAAGTAATCCTTCCATTTGTTCTTCCAATCGAAGTAGTTTTCGGGTTAAGGCTCGAAACTCAGAGATTAAGTGAAATATGAGTCGTGGATTTCGATTTTTGAGTTGTTGAGCTTCGAGATTTCGTGGAAATGGTAGACTGTGGTGTAATAGAGCTGTGGGTTTTAACGAGGGTGGTTTTGAAGTGACGGTTTGGTCGGAGCAAGAATTTAAGGGTTTTGCGTTTGGGTTTCGCTTTGCGAACAGTTTGAATAATCACTTTGGGTGTGCGATTTGTTGGCGCGTAAGAGTTGTTTTGTTAGCGTTTAAGTTTTGTTTGGTCAATTCATCGCTGAGATAGAGTTTTACTTGATTTTGACGTTATTTCTCACTTATTTGTTAGGATCGTGAGTTCGACGATTCAAGTATCGTTTGTTGTTTGGTCGTAGGCGGTCCCTGGTGAGTGGTGCTATCTTTTTCTTTGAGTTTGTAAACTCACATTTTGCTGCCTTTTAGTATTTGTGAATGATTTGAGGATGGTTTTAGGAAAAGCATTGTGAGACGATATATATGTACTATTTGCGAGGCGATTTGTGAGATGAGTTTGGGAGATTTACTAAACGCTTTATGAAAAATATTGCTGGCGGATGAGCAGTGTTTTGGTTTGTGAAACTAATTGTGATTTGGACTGGTTAAGGGCTAAGTACTACACGGTGACGCGAGTCTTGTGAGAGCCACCTGTAGAGCATTATACTGTTGATATTGTTGGTTAAGGGCTAAGTGCTGCGCGGCGATGCGAGTATCATGGGAGTTACCTCTAGAGCCTTATACTGTTGATATGTGTTAGTTAAGGACTAAGTGCTACACAGTGACGCGAGTCTCGTGAAAGCCACCTCTAGAGCCTTGAGTTGAGTATTGAGCATGGAATAGACATCTGAAATGTAATTTGACGAGATTGAGTGTTGAACTAGACCATTGATACTTGTTTTGATATTATTCTTGTAAGTTTGTTATACTCTAATTTTGGTATGAATGAGCTATGTCTTAAAGTCTTAAATGTTGTTATGGAAGTTCTATCCGCTTAAAAGAGATATACTACTCACTGAGCTGTGGTTGCTCATTGCTCTCATCTTACATGCTTTTCAGGTCTCTCGGTTAGAGGCAAGTAAGGCGAGAGCGTCGTTAGGGACTTTTGGTAGTAGGATTTTGGGTACTGTTTAAGGGAGTTGTTCATATGGTTGTTGATAGTTTGTTGGGTTGGTTGAGTTCTAGTTGTATATATTCTTTTTGATGACTGATAGAAACTCTAATGTTGTAACCAACATGTTGGGTGTCATGTATATATAGTTGGAGATATATATATTTTTGTTAACAGGTTCCTTGGTTTTTTAGGCTTCGTCCTTCGTGTGGAATGACGGCCGTGTAATCTCCTACTTTTGCTAGTTTCGGGGTGTGACATCTTTTGGTATCAGAGCTTAGGTTATGATTTGTTTGGGGGTATAGATTTTATGGGACGCTGTGAGATTGTGCGATATTTTTAGTGCGTTAATCTCATAGGTACTAAGGTAATGTTTTGTTTTGGTCCTAGGTGATCATGAGTTCTGACTCCGAGCCGCTTGCCTCTTTTTTCAAGAATAATAAGGGAAGGTGAGTTATTTCACCCGACTCTAGGGAAAGGCCTCAAAGTTCTCGAGCCAGAGCTTCAAAAAGGAGACTAGAGGATCAATATGAAAGGAGTCCCGACTCGTAGGATATAAGGAACGAACCCCATCAGGCTACCACTCAGGCTGATTTATCGGAAGCTTGTCAAGTAGTACTTGACTTTCATCGTCAAATGTAAGATTTAGGTGGAAGTTGTGCCGTTGTGATTGAAAATGATAGAGATTGCACCTTTGCCCAGTTCAGAAAGGCAAAGCCGTCTAAGTATGATGGGAAGTTGGACCCTCTCAAGGCCGATGGTTGGATTCGAGACATGGAGAGTATCTCTAGAGCAGAAAATGTTCGTGATGATAAAAAAGTTAACTTTGCCACTCGGTATCTTGAAGGCGAATCTGTATTTTGGTGGGAATGGACTAGACCAGCCCTTGGAGTTAATGAAGCAACTATTCCTTGGAAAGACTTCGCTGAGGCATACATAGCTCAATTCTTCCCAACGTCCTTCCAAGTGAAGATGAGGAACGACTTTGCCAATATTTCTCAGGGTAACTCAACGGTTATGGAGTACGCAGGCCATTTTAATCAGTTCAGTAGGTTCGATGAAGGTTTTGCGACTAGTGAAAAGCACAAGGCGAGGACACTTTCAGAGAGGGCTTCAACCTGAAATCCGTAGGATATTCATACCTTTTGTACTACCAACATACAACGATGTTTTGGATCAGGCAATAGGGGTTGAGCAAGACACATTGGAGAGCGGCACACAGGGCGTGCCTCAGCACAAGAAGTTTAAGTTTACTGATTACCAGGATAGTTGTACCAGTGATAGTGGAAAGAGAAGAGGTTTTAACCAGCCGGGAAAGTTTAGAGCCCAGAATAACTAGAGCCCTTGTAATACATGTGGAAAACTTCATGGCGGTCATTGTTATCGCAAAACAGGAGCATGCTTCTTATGTGGGAAAGTGGGACACATGCGGCGAGATTGTCCTATGCAAAAGAATTCTATAATTGATAGTAGATCCTGTTATCTATGCGGGCAACCAGGACAACTAGCACACAGTTGCTCAATGCGGAGGAATGCTCCTTCAGGTAGTAGACCCCAAGAGAACCAGCAAAGACAGAGGACATCAGGGAAAGTGTTTGCGTTGATGGAGGAGGATGCGATGGCATCTAACGCAGTTGTTGCAGGTAATATTTCTATTGCCTCACATTGTGCTTATGCGTTGTTTGATCCTAGTACTACGCATTCCTTTATATCTACTAAATTTGCGAAGAAGCTTGATATGTTGCCTGAGCCTCTTGTTTATGGGTTGCGTGTTGGTACTCTTGCCGGTGATTTCTTGGATACGGATTGTGTGTTTAAGAGTTGTGTACTTTAGATAGATAATGTTAAAATGCCTATGGATCTAGTAGAGTTAAATATTCGAGATTTTGATGTTATTATAGGAATGGATTGGTTATCCACATACCATGCTATTATTGACTATTTTTTTTAAGAAAGTTATTTTTAGACTTCCGAATTAGCCTAAATTCTATTTTTCGGGAAATCGTAATGGCACTTTTCCAAGATTGATCTCAGCTTTGCAAGCAAAGAAACTTTTGAAAAAGGGTTGTTATGGTTATTTGGCTTATGTAGAAGATACAAATAAGGTTGTAGCCAAGATGGAAAATGTTCTTGTTGTCAGAGAGTTTCTAGATGTGTTTCCTGAGGATTTACTAGGTTTGCCTCTTGATAGAGAAATTGAGTTTTGTATTGATCTTATGCCTAGTACTGCACCTATCTCTAAGGCACCGTATCGCATGGCACCACCTGAGCTAAAAGAATTGAAAATGCAGTTGCAAGAACTTTTGGATAAGGGTTTCATTAGACCTAGTGTTTTACCTTGGGGAGCTCCAGTCCTATTTTTGAAGAAGAGGGATGGTAATATGAGACTTTGCATAGACTACCGAGAACTTAACAAGGTGACGATAAAAAACAAATATCCTTTGCCCTGGATTGATGATTTATTTGATCAGCTTCAAGGAGCTCAGGTGTTCTCCAAGATCGACATTCGTTATGGGTATCATCAGTTGAAGATAAAGACAAATGATGTGCCTAAAACTGCTTTTAGAACAAGGTAGGGCCACTATGAGTTCCTTGTTATGCCTTTTGGATTAACGAATGCTCATGCTGCTTTCATGGACTTGATGAACATGGTGTTCAGGGAGTATCTAGACAAATTTATTGTGGTGTTTATCGATGGTATTTTGGTGTATTCGAGGAGTTTGGAAGAGCACAAGCAACACTTGAGGTTTGTTCTACAGACTTTACGTGAAAAGAAGTTGTTTGCCAAATTCAGTAAGTGCGATTTCTGGCTTGATCATATAGAATTCTTAGGCCATGTGATCTCAAAGGATGGCATATTGGTTGATCCAAAGAAAGTTGAAGCAGTTGTTAAGTGGAACCGCCCTACTAGTGTTACTGAAGTGAGAAGTTTTCTTAGGCTAGTTGGCTACTATAAGCGATTTGTGGAGGGATTCTTTGATATTCCACTTACTCGCCTAACTCAGAAGGGAATTAAATTTATATGGTCAGATCAATGTGAGCGCAGTTTTCAAGAGTTGAAGAGGCGGCTTGTCTCAGCTCCTATATTAACTTTACCTTCAGGAAATGGTGGCTTCACAATCTACTGTGACGCGTCTAAATAAAGTTTGGGTTGTGTTCTTATGCAAGGTGATAAAGTTGTTGCCTATGCCTCTAGATTATTGAAAACACATGAGAAGAACTACCCCACCCATGATTTGGAGTTAGCAGCAGTTGTGTTTGCCTTGAATATATGGTGGCACTACTTGTATGGTGAAAAATGTGAAGTTTTTGCCAATCACAAGAGTTTGAAGTATATCTTTACTCAGAAAGAGTTGAGCATGAGACAGAGAAGACGGTTAGAACTTCTAAAGGATTATGACATGCCTATCAATTACCATCCAGGTATAGCTAATGTGGTAGCGGATGCTTTGAGTCGTACGTTCATTGGAAATATGGCAACTTTGCTTACTTCTCAGAAACCTATTCTTGAAGATATGAGGAAGTTGGACTTGGAGGTATTGGTGCATCAACTTGGTGCTCGGTTAGCTAATCTTCAAGTGCAACCAATGTTGATTGACAGAATTAAGGCTAAACAAAATGAAGATCCTCAGTTACAGAAAATCAGAGAAGGCGTGGAAGCTGGGGGTCAAGCAGATTTCAGTATACGCGTAGATGGGTCTTTGAGGTTCCGTGGTTGGCTATGTGTTCCGAATGATTCAGAGATGAAAAAGGAGATATTGTAAGAAGCCCACAGCACTAGATTCTCAATTCATCCCGGAAGCACCAAAACGTATAGGGACTTGAGAGAAAACTTCTGGTGAGTCAACATGAAGAAGGATGTTGTAAAATTTGTCGACCAATGTCTAGTTTGCTAGCAAGTGAAAATTGAACATCAAAGACCAAGTGGACAATTGCAGCCTCTAGAGATACCTAAATGAAAGTGGGAGCATATCACTATGGACTTCATAGTTGGTCTACCAAGGACACTAAGTGGTAAGAATGCTATATGGGTGATTGTTGATCAGCTGACTAAGTCCGCGCACTTTTTTTCATATTGATTTGGCCTTCCACTACAAGACATGGCGAAGTGATATGTTAATGAGATAGTGAAGCTTCATGGAGTTTCGATAAGCATTGTTTCTGATAGGATTCCCAGATTTGTGTCTAACTTTTGGAGGAGTCTATAAGGAGCGTTGGGTACTAAACTCAACTTCAGTACAGCTTTTCACCCACAAACAGATGGACAGTCAGAGAGAACGATCCAGACGTTAAAGGATATGCTGAGATCATACACTGTTGACTTTGGCGGTTTGTGGGATGAACATCTACCTTTAGCGGAGTTCTCTTATAACAACAGTTATCATTCAAGCATTGAGATGGCACCTTTTGAAGCTTTATATGGCCGTAAATGTAAAAGTCCTATTTGCCGGGATGATGTTGGTGAGAAGAGTCTAACCGGCCTAGAGTTCATTCAGCAGTTGGAAGAGAAAGTCAGATTGGTTCGGGAACTTCTCAAAACAGCACAAAGTTGTCAGAAAAGCTACGTAGACCTCAAAAGGCGCAAGTTAGAATTCAGCGTAGGAGATCATGTATTCCTTAAAGTTTTTCCTACGAAGGGTGTTATGAGATTTGGCACACGTGACAAGTTGAGTCCAAGATACGTGGGATCATTCTTGATCTTAGAGAAGATTGGTGAAGTCACTTACAAACTGGCCTTGCCACCTATACTATCAGACATACATAATGTGTTTCATGTCTCCTTGTTGAGGAAGTATGTGTTAAATCTTAATCATGTGCTAGATTTTACACCATTGAGGTTAAGGGAGAATCTATCGTTTGAGGAGTAGCCTATTCGCATCGTCAATAGGAAGGATTAGGTGTTGCGACGGAAGACCATCCCTTATGTGAAGATCCAATGGCAAAACCACAGAGAGAGAGAGAGAGGTTACTTGGGAACTCGAGGAGGAGGCGAGAAGCAAGTATCCTCATTTGTTCGGAAGTTGATGTAAGTTCAAATATTCAAATTTCGAGGACGAAATTTCTTTTAAGGATGGTAGAATGTAAACATTTCTTTTTCTTGACCAGGTCAAATGAGCAGTTGAGGTTGGACAAAAAAAAACATTGAAAAGTCAAAAGCAAAAAGGGAACAGTGGGCCTTAGCTCTTTATTGCCGAGAGCTCAGTTTCACGGGGGAAAAAAATAGAAACGAACAGAACAGAGGAAGAAGAAAGAAGAAGAGGAAGAAAGAAAAGAGAGCGAAAAGGAGAGGGGTTCTTGCCATACACCTTGCCAAGCCGTCCCGACACCAATTAGTAATGCTCAGTAAGTTATCGCGCCATTTGTTCTTCCAATCGAAGTAGTTTTCGGGTTAGGGCTTGAAACTCAGAGATTAAGTGAAATGTGATCCATGAAGTTTGATTTTTGAGTTGTCGAGCTTTGAGATTTCATGGAAATGGTAGACTATGGTGTAATAGAGCTGTGGGTTTTAACGAGGGTGGTTTTGAAGCGACGGTTTAGTCGGAGCAAGAATTTACAGGGTTTCGCGTTTAGGTTTCACTTTGCGAACGGTTTGAATAATTGCTTTGGATGTGCGATTTGTTGGCGCATAGGAGTTTTTTCGTTAGCGTTTAAGTTTCGTTTGGTCGATTCGTCGTTGAGGTAGAGTTTTACTTGGTTTTGACGTTATTTCTCACTTATTTGTTAGGATCGCGAGTTCAACGATTCGAGTATCGTTTGTTGTTTGGTCGTAGGCGGTTCTAGGTGAGTGGTGCTATCTTTTCTTTGAGTTTGTAAACTCACATTTTACTGCCTTTTAGTATTTGTGAATGGTTTTAGGATGGTTTTAGGAAAAGCATTGTGAGACGATATATACGTACTATTTGCGAGGCGATTTGTGAGATGAGTTTGGGAGATTTGCTAAATGCTTTATGAAAAATATTGATGGCGGATGAGCTGTGCTTTAGTTTGTGAACTAATTGTGATTTGGACTGGTTAAGGGCTAAATGCTACACGACGACGCGAGTCTCGTGGGAGCCACCTCTAGAGCCTTGTACTATTGATATTGTTGGTTAAGGGGTTAAGGGCTAAGTGCTATATGGCGACGCGAGTCTCGTGGGAGCCACCTCTAGAGCCTTATACTATTGATATTGTTGGTTAAGGGCTAAGTGCTACACGATGATGCGAGTATCGTGGAAGTCACCTCTAGAGCCTTGTACTGTTGATATGTGTTAGTCAAGGACTAAGTGTTATATGGTGACGCGAGTCTCGTGGGAGCCACCTCTAGAGTCTTGTGTTGAGTATTGAGCATGGAATGGACATCTGAAATGTAATTTGACGAGATTGAGTATTGAACTAGACCATTGATACTTGTTTTGATATTATTCTTGTAAGTTTGTTCTACTCTAATTTTGGTATGAATGAGCTATGTCTTAAAGTCTTAAATGTTGTTATGGAGGTTTTATCCGCTTAGAAGAGATATACTACTCGTTGAGCTATTTCCTCTCATCTTACATGCTTGTCGGGTCCCTCGATTAGCGGCAAGTAGGGCGAGAGCATCGTCGAGGACTTTTGGTAGTAGGATTTTGGGTACAGTTTAAGAGAGTTGTACATATAGTTATTGATAGTTTGTTGGGTTGGCTGAGTTCTAGTTGTATATATTCTTTTTGATGACTGATAGAAACTCTGATGTTGTAATCAACCTGTTAGGTGTCATGTATATATATATATATATATTTGTTAACAGGTTCCTTGGATTTTTAGGGTTCGTCCTTCGTGTGGGGACGGACGTGTCATCCCCTACTTTTGCTACTTTCGGGGTGTGACAGTTGATGAAACTTCCTGGAAGAATCATCTCTCGCGAAAATGTCTTCAAACTGGGTTTTTCAATTCCAAAAGTCGTCCTTCTCCAAAAAAAAAAAAAAAAAAAATTTCCCAAAAGTCGTCCATTTCTTTCTTCTCTTATGGCCTCCCATCTCATGGTATAGAACCGCCACCAGATAATGCCAAGAAGGCGGCGACTAAGGCACACTGAGAGGAAGACTACTGGAAGTGAGAAGGAAAGCCCCAGGAAGGAAGGCAACGCCCTAAGGAATTAATTTTTAGTCAATTGACAATCATATTTTTAGTCGGAATTTGAAGGCATCTCTAGATTCCCAATGTGAACATGTGAAATATATGAAGCGACAAAACATTTTTGGTACATGAAAATGCAGCACGCTTGAAGCCCCCATCAAACTTGTTGATCAACTCTCTCAAAACAACTCCTAGAACCACCGCAACCAAATGGAGGACCAACCCCGCCATCAACCCATGGCTGCTGCGACCCAGGAGCTCAGGGACCTCTTCTCCACGAGGGGCCCATCGACTGCCCAGGTCCTCAGGGTCGTCATGCTCGTCCTACTTGTTAGGATTCGGCGCACAATCAAGTCGAAGTAAAACGTAAAGCGAGAAAGAGAAATCAAGACACCAGATTTTATTCTGGTTCACCCTTAAACTAGGGTTACGTCCAGCAGAGGATTCCACTATAATTTGCACCTCGCACCTCTCGTTACATCACTCAATTACAAGTGAAAAAGAGTATATATAGCAGTACCTATTCATGAACCCAAACCCAAACTACCAATGAAAACATATTTGCTTATTTCTGAAAATTTTGGAACATGACTTCATCAAAAGCCGAACACCTAAAGTCGTATGAAATGATACAAATTCCCTTCGTTATCTTTTGGTACATTAATCATTAAGTTACAAAAGAAAGGCGATCCCCAACTTTTTGAAATAGGTAATCCCCCACTCCCATGCGACCCCGCTTTGATGCCTCCAACCAGAACCCGAATTATCTCATGCATGCCCAAGAGAAAACTTAGCACGAATGAGTAGGGGTGTCAAAACCCAATTGGAAAATTGAACAGAACCGCTAATTGAACTGAACCGAACTGAAAATTTCGTGCATTTCGTTCGGTTCGATTTTTAGTTCAAGTAATTAAAAAATAGCCATTCTTTTTCTTTTCAGTTCGGTTATTTCGGTTCGGTTCGGTTAACCAAATCACACAGAAAATCTCTAAAATAACTATTTTTTATTTTTCCTTTTACTCATTTTTTTGGACGAAGGGCCGGCAGGGCTGCCGGCCACTAGTTGAGGGCTGGCAAGGGTCACTGCCCCTGGGGGATGAAGCCCTCGCCGGCCGTGGGCGAGGGGTCGTGGCCCCTCATTGGCCAGATCTGGCGAGGCCCTCGCCGGGCACAGCGAGGTTTTTGCCTAAGCTGTGTCTCTAAGATCCAAACTCTCAGTTCTTTCTTTTCTTCCTCTTTTGTGATCAGAAGAGAACAAGATTTCTCTCGCACTTACTGGTAAGACTTCTGTGTCCTTCTTCTACAGTCCAAAAGACTTCTGTTGGTCAAGCAAAAGCTCCAAGCAGAACACTATCATCGAGGAACAGCTTCACTGAAAGAGAGTTAGGAGATCTTTGGCGGATGATCGTGCGGGTCTGATTCAGAAAGTGAGGAGGGAGGGTGTTGACACCTAAATTTTGATTTTTTTCTTAAAATATTCATCTTGCATAAAAAAAAATAAAATTGAGAACTAGCTTCAGTTCTCGCCAAAAAATAATAATTAATTAAATTTTCATGCATAGCAAATTTTCTTACTCATGCATTGCATTTGCATTATTTGGAACGGCGGCGAGGGAATTGAGCTTAATTTATTAGGCGACTGAACTTAAATTGACAATAAAATTTTCGCCAATCGAGGGGAGTTTGTGCCAAGGTCTTGAGGCCTAATCTGAGGTTAAATCAGCCCATTTAATGTTTAATTTAAAAAAAAGCCTTTTAATTAAAAATGCCCATTAATTAAGAAAAAGGTTTTATGGATAGAATATTTTGTCTCCGGATCAAATTGCGACTATCCGAAATTGAGGGACTATTTTGCAAATGAAGAAAATAAGGCGAAACCCTAGCTCACTATTATAAATAGGTGCATTAGGGTTCACATCAAGGAGGCCACACGCACACTCCACATGTACTTCTCGGCAAAAAGAGTGAGGGAGAAATTGAGAGAAAAGGTACGAAAGAGCCAGGAGACTTGGGGATTATTGGCCACTGTGAGATCCACGCCCCATGAACCAACCATCTTCATCCATGTCATCCCCATGACATGCAGGGGACACCAAAAGGAAAAAGGACCAGCGGCAATTCTCTCTTTGCTAGTCCAGCATCCAAGAGCCACCTCACGGACGACATCGCCATCGTCGCCATGATCCAGCTGAGATTTGCGACCATCCGGTGTTGATTCCAGATCGGGAACCCAATGAGATTCATGATAACCGCCTTGCCGCTTTGTCAATTTTCTTACAGGTTTTCAAGATCGGGACCCCCGAGGATGAAACTGCAATCCGATTGATCCGCACCAACGACGAAGCCACGAGCTGTTCCGGAGAGCCTTGACGAAAATCCGTCCCCATCGTGGACTCGTTCATCCGGATAAAGAGCATCATTGAATCGGTTGCCCACTGAGACTTGAAAGGTGTTATTTTTTTTTTTTTTTTTTTTGCAGGCCACACAAGGTCCCACGCCTGCACTAATCCCATACTGATACAAAAGCAAAGGTGACTTGGACCAAGAGCCTTCTGAAGTGTTCTTGCAATCGTCCTGGGCTTGTTTGTCCCTGCACGTCGCCGAGCATCCTGTGATCCCGTTCGTCCCCCAGTTTCTTTCCGATCATTGAGCTGAGCATCATCACGAAGCCTCCCCGTAGTAGCTGCTAAGAACCGCTCGAGTCCTACCATGAACAAGAGCTGTCGTGCGTCCAAACCGTCGTGATCCGCAATTCCAATTGGTTCAAATTTGGACGTTATCCGCAATTTAGGTAACAAAGTCTATCCCGAATGTATTTTGAATATCATGTTGCCTAAATTGATTGCGTTGGATTTCATATCTTTAAAAATGTGAATCTTTGCGGATAAGGGAAGATTGTCTTTAGAATATTTAAAAAGGGACTAAATCTAAATTAGAAAAATTGCTTTTCCTAATAGGCAACGTTTTTTCTTCCTAAAATTGGACGATTCTTCCCGTCGCCATTCGGGAACGATCCTCCGGTTTGGAAAAAGCGGGAAAGATAACCAACCTGATCTATTGCCATTTAGATCCGGTTCGTTATCTTTCAAGAGCCGATTTTAGATTTAGGCATATCAATTTTTTTTTTTCGAAAATTGCAAGAATGAAGGATTTGATTTGCCATCTTTGTTTACTTGAATTATCTTGATTAATATCTTGGATTTGTTTGAATTTTAATTGAACTTAAGACTCCCAAAAATATTTAGTGAGATATAGTTTCTTAGAAATTATATCTAATTAAATCTTTAGGAAGATAAAGTTTCCTAGAAACTTCATCTTATTAAGTTCAACTTGGAAATGAAGTCAATAAAATCAAATCAAGCATATCTTCATGTGGTTGAAAATCCCAAAGAAAATACAAAAAAATCTCATGCATACATTGCATATTCATGGCATATTTTTTTCGAATATCATATCCTGCATTCCATATTTTCAAAATTCCATGTCATATCTTTGCATTATCTCTCATGTATTGCATCAAATTTTCGAGTATCATCATATCCCCATACCATATTTTTGTCAAAATATTTCATGCATGAATTCGCATGTCTCACGTTGCATTTTATATAGTTTAGGCGCATGTACATGTCATATTCCATGTTATGCTCGCATATCATATGTTATTTATGCTCATAATTTTCGTGTATCACTTATAAATTGCCTTCCATATTTTAAAAAAAAAATCATTTTGCATACATTATGCATATTTTCGCATAACATATCTTGCATTTTTGCATGTCTCATATGTTGCACGTCCGTGTCACATTTTATTTTGCCACGTCATATCTCGCATGTCATTCATCTTAGGTTAATCTAATTTGTATGATTGAATTGTTTAATTGAAAATTGCATGATATCTAGGGTAGATATAATTTGCGTATGTTATAGTTTTGCATGTCTATTTGGATTGCTTGCATGTTGTCTTGGATATTGCATTCATGAGTCACTTTGCATGTTTTAATTAAATTGAATTCAGACATATCTTGCATGCTTTGCCTTGGCATTTTCGCATTTAGTGTAATTCATGCATTTGCATTTCATTTTAAATAAATGAAAACACAAAAGAACACCTCAATCGAACATAAAAAAAAAACAAATCAATTGAGAACCAATTCAAGAAGTTGCAAACTTAGGATATCTCATGGAATTAAAGGTACCGAAAGGGCATTAGTTTTAATTAACTAGTGTAATCAAGTCCCCGAACTTAAAATCTCTGGTTCGTAGAAATAAAGTGGTTCTCCCGCTACTCTATTTAGGTTCCTAATCAACCTACCAAAAATGATTAGTGGCGACTCCAAATCTAAAATCATCTTAATGAACCCTAAGTTGCGATTTGGTAGGGCTTGGGAGAGTCCGTATTAGGTTAGTTTCTAATTAGCCTGATAATTCATTAGCCTAAAATCTGATTGATTTTTTTTAGGTCGCAACAGAAGGTGAGAGAGAACAAGAATGCAGAGACTACTACGGAGGTACTTGTGGTACGGATCTGGGGTTTTCCGTCATCTCGCCGCCTCGATCTGGAGGCCCTTCCTCAAGTCCCCCGCACGCTCCTCGGCTGTCTTCCTTGCCCCGTCGGCCCTCTGTCTGTGGCGGTTGCTCCGCGGGCTTTGAACCGAAAAAAGGAAAATAGAAAAGAAATGAAAGAAAAGGTAAAATTAAAATGATGTCATTGCCATGACATCACAGCAATGATGTCATTGTATTTAGTAATTGAAAACAGAAGAATATGCTCAGTCTTTTTTAATCCATTGACTCAACCACTGTCCAAGACAAGTCAATAATAATTCCGAGTCGCTCAATTGCCCAAAACACCCATCACCGGCATCGCTCCCTATTCCACCAATCACAGCCGCTCGATACTGAGACTCATTTGGGGACCCACGTGATCGACGATTGTAAATCATTTAGGCTAGGGTTCCATTGCCCCCCACCAAACGGTCATCCAAGGGATATTTGAGTAAACTTCAACCAACTCCATTTGGCCTATAATATATTCCCTCTCCCATCCAAACCGTCAACAGCTCCGCATAGAAGAAGTTGCACATTTACACACACACACACCACGATGGATAGCAATCTTGGCATCGAAAAGGAAGTGATAAAGAAGGCCTTTTCTGTATCCATCGAAGCTAGTGAGAAACCAGAAGAGCTGCAGATTAGCAGAAGCTCTTCGCAGGTCATCGTGGGCTTCCCTAGATCGTGGTTAACGAAGGACTGGTTCCCTGACGACAGCAAAGCCGACCCTTTCGGAAACACCAAGATCGACCTTGAGAAATTCCCTTCTCTCATGAGGATCGGCAACGGTGTGCCCGCCACGGTCAACAGCGCATTCATGGCACGATTTGAACGGATGCTGCAGAAGAGTGGTCAAACAATACGCGACGAGGTATTCTTGAATCTCGAATGATGCTCTGTTTCTGCCATTGTTTGCTTCAGTTTGCAATTTACCGCATGGGGTCATCAGCTTTTACATTGTAAAAGGTAATCCCCCGTCGCTAATCTAGTATATATATGATTATGGAAAATGCTTTCATGACAATACCGGAACGGTACAAACTCAATCATAAATCCACACACCATCATCGCGTGTTTTGCATAAAGCATTCATTGATTAGGAGATCGTGTGGTCAGAAATTACTGACAGTACTGTCAAACTACCAGGCTAACAACTTCCTATAATTATATGGGGTTTGTATAAACTTTTTTTATACACGTAGTCTCCATTAATTGGAATTTGAAGAACACTCTCTCCAAAGTCTACTAGACAATAACAATTAATTTAGATGGTTTAGTTTAAATCTCTCTCAATCTACCATTAGCAGCCGTAAAGATGTTCATCATTGACCGAGCATCATCGAAGCAAGAACTAAACAGCCAGAGATTAAACCTGAATTTGTCTTTGATATTCAGGTAGCAAAGGCAGCGGACGAGAAGAAGCAGATAATATTTACAGGCCATTCATCGGGCGGTCCGATCGCGATTTACGCGACTGTTTGGTCCCTTGAGGAGCATAGAAAATCAAAGAAAAAGGAGAGCCCCCCTGTTTTCTGTTTAACATTCGGATCCCCACTTACCACCGACCACACCTTTGGCCATGCCATCCGGCGTGAGGGTTGGTCTGACAACTTTGTCCACTTCGTTACGAAACTCGACATCATTCCCAGAATTCTACTCGCACCTGCCTCCTCTACGGGGGAGTTGCTAAAAGAAATTGTCTTTTTCTTCGACCCGGATCACAAACCCGATTCAATTGACAACTTGACTTCCTCTTTTGTGAATGTGATGAAGAAAGCATCGGGTGTTGCAAACCGTGCAGCTTGTGCCCTAACGGGAAGCAAAAATACGTTATTTGACACCATGTCTAAGTTCATCAAGCTAAGCCCTTACAGACCGTGCGGGAAGTATGTCTTTTGCACTGAGACCGGCGCGTCGGTGGTCGTGGAGAACCCGGATGCTGTTCTTCAACTGTTGTTTTACTCTTTACAGTTCAAGCCTAAAACAGAGCTTCCGAAGATAGCAGTGGCAAGCTTAAGGGCACATTGGACATATGAAGATGCATTAAATAAAAGCTTGGCTACGCCCATTGTAGTTTGTTTGCAGAACCTCCGAGAATTACCTCTCAGTTCAGATCATGCCGCACTAATTGACCTTAACCTGGTATGGTCGATATTCTATCTGGACCACGGATTTTTTTTATATGAAAAATGAACTCCAGTTCCCTGATAATCTTTTAAGTTACTAAGAAAAGATAATTGACTGTTTCACAAATATATGATTTCGTGATTACAGTGCGCATCAGCGAGGCTGTGCCTTCATGCCGCTGGAGAGTTGGAGAAGAAGAAACTGGATAACCTGGAAAAAATCGAAGCTAAGAAGGACGCCATAGAGAAGGCCCTCCTCGAATTAGAAAGGTACTGGACTGCGAGCAAGGATGACGTGGGATATTATGATGCTTTCAGATTGCACGAGAAGGAGGAAGACTACAAGGCTAACGTGGTGAGACTTGAACTGGCAGCTATTTGGGACGAGATTATTGAAATGATAAGACAAGAGGAGCTCCCAGAGAAATTTGAGGCAGAGGAAACATGGGTGAAACTCGGCACGAGGTTTCGCCAACTTGTGGAGCCAATAGACATAGCCAACTACTATCGACACACTAGGAAAGAAACGGGAGGTCCTTACATGGAGGAAGGAAGGCCAAGTCGGTACAAATATACTCAAGGATGGCGAGAACACGCTGAGCAGTTGCGGAGAGGATCATGTGGTGAATCCTGCTTCTGGGCTGAGGTGGAAGAGTTCAACCTTACGTTTGCTGATAAAAAACAATCGAACGAGCAGATGGCTTTGAAGTTGGCGAACAAACTGAAAGAATGGCACGAAAAAGGGGAGGTGAAGGAGGATGCATTCTTGAAGGAGACCGCACTTGTAAAATGGTGCCAAACTCTACCTGACAACTACCAAGCAAAGTCCTGCATCCAAGGTCTAATAGGTCTAATAGAGAGCGAAAGGAGAGCTAAAGAAGGATTTGCCTGAAAAGCCGGACCGAGCAACTTGCTGGCATCGTTCAAAGAGGATTGTTACCCTCTGCAGTTGATTTTCTCTGTTTGCAGTTGATTTTCTTTGTAAAATATGTGTTATGGATGATAGGGGTGTGCAACCGGAATGGGCTTAACCGGAAACCGGACCAGACCACCTGAAAAATAAGTCCGGAAACCGGTTCCTATTCAAATCGGTTCAGGTATAGGTTCTAATTTTTTGGAACCGGTTGGAACTGGTCCGGTTCCCGGTTCCAAGTGAAGACCCACTCGAGAACCGGTCCCGTTTTGGAACTGGTTTTTAGCTACCTTTAAAAAAAAAAAAACTAAGTTTCGCTCGCCTCACCTCCTTTGTTTTTTGTGGATTGTAAGTTCTATTGCTCAAATTAGAGATTGTTGCTTCTGGCGGATTGTGAGCTTTATTATTCATTTTTTTACTTTAAATCGTTTCATTACTACTAATATTATTTTGCTGGAAAAAATGAAATTAGAAAAAGAAACAAAAGAAAAATAGGTTCTCGGGTAGACCCTAGAGCCGGACCGAAAAAATATGATAGGTTCCAAAACAGGTTCAGGACAAAAATGGTAGGTTCCAAGTTCTAAAAACTGGGACTGGTTATAATAGGATAGGTTCCAGGTTCTAGGTCTGGAACCTACCCACCCGGACCATGCTCTCCCTTATGATTACCAGTCATGCACAAAAGGGATATGTTCACTAGAAGTCCTAAAACTTGTTACCATAGTACAATTGAGCCCTAAAACTTGCAAAAAACACAATCAAATCTTAAAACTTGGCAAATTGGTGTAATCGAGTCCTTCCGTTAAATCCATCCAATTCGGCTAACGAAAAATACTGACATGGTATTTTTTATTGCTTTCTCTCTCCTACTTGGAGCTGACGTGGCTGGAACAAGAAAGATAAGTCCAAAGACGTCGTTTTGGTCCAAATTTGATTTTTTTATTTAAATATTTGTTAAATTAAATTAAAAAACAAAGTAAATTTAAAATGTAAAAGAAAAAAGCAAAGGAGCGAGGGCCCCAGCTGGCCCTCGTCGCTGTCGCCCCCACCATCACTGAAAGTGCCGGTGATGCTGTGGCGAGGGTCGATCGAGGTCGTCGGGCCCTAGCCAGTGGCCGACGACCCTAGCCAACGGCAGACGAGGGCTAGATCTAGGGTTTTTTTCTTGGAGCTTCTACTCTAGGGTTTAGCGTCAAGTTGGCGGGGTTGCCGCCAGCGGCTGTCCTCACCTGTTGTCGGCCAGGGTTGGCGACCCTCGTCTATTTCCTATCCATGCCAAGGGCACGGATTGTTGCAGAGTCTCGGTTTCTCTCTGCCTCTCGGCTTCTTCTAAAACCCTAATTGTACGCACCCCCTTTGCTCATCTCTGCTGCAAACCTTAGTTGCACTTTTTGTTTGATTTGCTCGGTGTACAAGCACCTTCAGCTAATACGGTCTTCTTCAATGGGGATCGAGTCGAAGGGACTGGGAATCCCGTCATGGAGAGGTTGTCGGACCAGCAGACGGTCCAAATTTGATTTTTTATGTAAATATTAGTTAAATTAAATTAAAAATAAAGTAAATTTTAATTTTTTTTTTAAGGCAAAAGCAGCGAGGGCACTTGCTGGCCCTCTCTGCCTCGGTCGCCCCATCATTGCTGGAAGGGCAGGCGATGCTGGGGCAAGAGTTGGCCGGGGTCACCGGCAACCCTAGCTGACGGCAGGCGAGGGCCATTGAAAGTCGAAGCCTCAACAACCCAAGCATTGACGGAACCACCGAACTTCGAGACCAGAACATCATGGAATTCCACGCGAATGTTGGGGCATAGAAAAAAGAAAGCTTTATACCATGCTACCTTAAAATTTTGGACCAATCGAGTGACCTTAAATGAAACAAATTGTACTACACTCTGCTTAGTTTTGATGGGATGAAGAGAAGAAAACCACTTGGATATCCAGTTTGAACTCTATAGGCCAATTTCAGCAATGAGGAAGTGTGGACTTCTTGTTTTTCTGAAGCACGCTGCTTGTCATGCTCTGTCCGTTCAAGCTCTCTCTTTGGTTGTTTTAGCCTATCTAGCAGCAATTGCTCTATAGATGTCTTTAGCCTGACTACGCCCACCGCTAGAACTACTATTGCTCGACTTCTTGGATTGCTTAGGAAAGTAACCGACGCCATGACTTGGTCTGTGTAATCTCTCTCCCATCAATATCTCGCGATTTCTTAGTCCTCGATCACGCTTATAGTTAGATGAAGGCCAACTATTAAATGAAGGCGTGGTTTAATACTTAATACTTTAACACTCATTCATGATATATCCTTCCGCTACTAAACCTTCGGGATGAGATTGTATTAAAGTATGTAGCAAGTCCGAATTGCTAAATCGATAGCCTATATAATAGCATCACCTTTCCGTAGGGCACATGGCCGTCCTAATTTGCCGTGCCGTGTCCCTGTAGATGAACGGATAGATGGGGACGAAAAGCCATCTGGAGCTTACATGATGTAATCCCTAGCTTATTGTCAAGAGCGAACCAATGTTCTCAAGTCCTCCAATGCTTGGGAAACATCACCCGGAAGGAAACCTGGCAAACCAACGAGGAGTACATGCTGATGCTGCAGAAGCACACAGGGGCCGTGAGATTTCAAGCCAATAATTTGTCCATCTCGTGAGCTTCTGCATCTTCTTTGCACATTGGTATCATGGAAAATGAAAGATTCCCTTTAGGCAACTTAGTTTGCAGGTCAAGTGCCGAAGTAACAAAATTGGTGGGTGGTGAGTTTCTCTGTTCCTTTCGTGGCTTGCCTCTTATCATTGGAAAACTGCGAGTCGTGCCAGACAATGCGGCTTTGTTCTCCTTCCTGCATTCGAATATCTCAAGGGCCGAGCAACAGAAATTTAGAACCTGTGTTAGGCTTGGGACAAAAGCAACGATCGTGAGGTAGCTTGCAGCCTTGCACCTTGCAGTATCCTCTTTACTTTTCTTTCGTTCTCTCAAATTCGTCTGGAGGCTCAATGAATCATCGGCGGCAAAAGGAAGTTCGGGGTTCTTAATATTTGATTAAACACCTATTGCTCTTACCAAAAAAGTTATAAACCTATTCTAATTATGTCAATTCAGTCCTAATTTTTTTTTGTCAATTCAGTCTTAAACATTTTGCAATTGTGTCAATTCAGTCCATTTGGCCGGCCGACGCTGACGTGGCAAATTTTTAATAATATTATAGTATTTTTAAAAAATTTAATTATTTTTTAATAATATTTTTTTTTTTTATTTTTTTTGCTTCTTGCTAGCGCTAGCCCAACGAGTTTTTCCCGAGTGCTAAAACTTTAAGTGTCGCCTATTATTTCTCGTAGTGATGATGACGACGACGACACCTTTTCTAACGAAATAAGAACGGTCAAGTTGGCCAAATCATGAAAAATTAATACCAGCCAAGACTATGACTTCCGATGCCCAGTCCACACGATATCAAGAAAAGAAAGAGAAGGTCTAGAAGTTGCCTTTGCTTTCAAACTGCAAGTCTGCAACCAACCTGGAATTAGATAAGGCAGAGAGAACCCCCCCCCACCCCCCCCCCCCCCCCCCCCCCCCCCCCCCCCCCCCACTATAATCAAAGTCAAAAGTCACCGTCTTTACAGTTCTTGTTCCTATCCTATCCTACATTTGAAAGGGAAGAAGCAAAAAATCCAAGAACAGGAATTTCGAGGCTTTTGTCAAGGATTCAGAGAATGAAGAGCAAAATTCAAAGCTTTATCAAGCTTCTCGAAAATGGGTCTCGATTAAAATCCACAAAAAGAAAGAAAAGAAGGAAGAACACGCGCCAAAAGTCGGTTCAGTCGAAGGGGATAACGCCGATCTATATGAAGAGGGACAAGAACCCGTTTTGCCGTGACTCGACCCTTCTTTTTCTCCTTTGTTTAACCCGGCAAAAGTGGCCCTTCTCCATAATTATTTCCCCTGCAGAAAAGGTCAAAATCGCTCCCGCTCCATGTTCAAACAAGAAAATCGCTTCTGCTTTGCCTCCACGTAAATCTACCAGGACGATGGTTTGTTTCGATTCATCGCGGAAGAAAAATCACAGCATTCGCCACCCCCACAGAGCCCGGCGACTCGACTCGAATCAAATCACCGCCATATATCAAACTAACGAAAGAAAATATTGAATTGCTTAATTTTCTTTTCCAGCTGATTGAAAAGCCTTTGGCTTCAAATTCGTCAGAAAATATCTTGTTATTACCGTGCATGAGTTCGGACAGGGACTGCTGCGACACGTGGCGATTCTTCAGGGGGGTGGGGAGTCCGCAGTGCAATGAGCCAAACCCATCGCGCTGCTACGAACCCCAACACTTGTCCCTCAAACTGGCCACGATTCATCTTTTTGCGATGATGGGGCGACCGCGGCAGCGCGGGCCAGCAGGGAACCTCGCTGCTTTTGCCTTCTTCTTTTTTTAAAATTTAAATTTACTTTATTTTTAATTTAATTTAACTAATATTTACATAAAAAATCAAATTTGGACCAAAACGACGTCGTTTTGGACTTATCTTTCTTGTTTTAGCCAAGTTAGCGTCAAGTAGGAGAGAGAAAGTAATAAAAATGACACATCAGTAATTTCAGTTAGCCGAATTGGGCGGATTTAATGGAATGACTCGATTACACCAATTTACCAAGGTTTAGGACTTGATTGCACTTTCTGAAAGTTTTAAGATTCAATTGTACTATTGTGACAAGATTTAGGACTTTTACTGAACATATCTCTAGACCTAATAGAGAGCAAAAGGAGGATTTGCCAGAAAAGCCGGACTCAGCGACTTGCTGGCATCTTTCAAAGAGGATTGTTACCCTTTGCAGTTGATTTTCTCTTTTTGCAGTTGATTTTCTCCGTAAAATAAGTGTTATGGATGATATCAGTCATGCACAAAAGAAAAAATAACGGCTTTGTTAGCATAACAGCCTTTGGACCGGGTCACTGTGAAAGTAACAGCCATAAATTATTGAAGAAGTGGACTCCACAATAATTTCTAATTATTTGTTACTTTTTTTGTGGTCGCTGTTAAGACAGTCATTTAATCATTTCTCAAGAAAAAATATGAAGAATTTATAAAGTTGCTCCAGAGGAGAGCGAACATAACAGTCCTACATTGGTAAGCCATGAGAGACAAACTGATATAGAACCAACCAATTTTCACTCACAATATAGGCTTCTTACAAAACCGTTGTTGCACTATTACTCGAATTCCCTACTGGTCCTTGTACCATATCTCGTCATGCATTGTCATTTATTTCCCTAACTTATCTCCAACGTTAATTGAAGGACAAAATTTAATTTTTCATCAAAACGTTAACAGAGTATACTGGATCGCTAAATCGACCGGCGGGGAATATGTGTTCCAGTTTCTAACATAAGTCACACTATTGGTTCTCGTAGTTTTGTAGAAAGTCCAATTCAATCCTTATGTTTCGACTCCTAAAAACTTTCGGATGTAGATGTCACAGAAAAAAATGATCAAAGGGTAATAAGGATCAGTTTTGTCATTAAAATGAAATACAACGACGGAAATTTAATATTGCTAAAGGTACGAAACCCCAAAACTGCAACTTTTTAAAAGCTTGTCTACACCGTCGGTGATAACTTCGTATTCCTCATATATGGAAGGAAAATGGACTTTTATTTTTAAATTGGCCTCGGTTCAATTTGAGAACCGGATTGGCCGGTTCTGAGTGATTGGAATCGGTCTAGTTCCGATTCCAAATTTTTGGGATTTGGAATGATCGGTCCGATTCCCGTTTCCAATTCCGTACCAACCGAACCGATCTGCCCAGAGTAGCAGAAACCATGAAGAAAGTGAAGCCAAAGTATTGACCGATTAGTATGTTTCGTTTTTTAATTAAACCACGAAACCCATGATTCTGGGTGGTTCAAAAAAATTGAAGATAAGTATTGACCGAGCAGTATGTTTCCAATTTCTTCTTAGTATGCTTAATTTTTTTTATTCTTTTTAAAAGCATAAATTGTAAAAGAAAAAAAATAACAAAGGCAGTTTTTGCACAACTCAGGGATGGAATCGAGATTGACCGATCCGATTTTAATGTGGACAGGATCGATTCCCGGTTCCTCAAACTGGACTTCACCCTCTCTGGTTCGGTTCTCAATTTCAAAGTGAAAATCGGCCAACCTGAAACGATTACCTAATTGAAAGGTTCCTCCATGTCACTAAAATGAAAGAACAGCCGGAGAAATTCAGCACAGCCGAAGTCGCTCACAGTGAAAAGTCAGATAAGACCGGAAAATACTTTTCGTGGCCGACTAACCCTCCCTAGCAATTGCGAGTCTCTCGTTTTTCCTTCCCATATTCAAAGGAAGCCAAGCCAAGCCAAGCCAGAATTTGCAGATTGCTGTATAGCAAGATAATTTTTAATTTCATAAAGAAACCTCAAACGAGGAATCTAAATATTTTGCAACAACATTCAATAGCAGAAGTAAACTGTTCAATACAAGATAAAGAAAATCATCTTTCGTTTCTAAAAGAAGATCTGGAGTATAAAAGGATTGAACAAAACTTGTCCAATCCCAATACTCGCAAGAAAATTGAATCAATAGAGACTTTTATAAAAGAAAATATTTGTTCCATTTTTCCTAACGTGTTCTGGTCTAGGAAAAAAAATACCTAATTAACCTGCCTTATGAACCAGATTTTTCTGAAAGAAATATCCCAACTAAGGCTAGGCCAACACAAATGAACCATGAAGTCATTGATTCTGTTAAAAAGAAATTCAAGATCTTCTCGAAAAAAAACTTGATAAGAAAAAGTAAATCTCCTTGGAGTTGTTCTGCTTTTTATGTCAATAAAATGCTGAACTTGAAAGAGGAGTTCCTAGGTTAGTAATTAATTACAAACCTTTGAATGCTGCTTTAAAATGGATAAGATACCAAATTCCTAATAAGAAAGATCTTCTTAATAGGTTACATAATTCAAAAATCTTTTCTAAATTTGATATGAAATCAGGTTTTTGGCAAATCCAGATTGCCAAAAAAGATAGATACAAGATTGCATTCACTATCTCTTTTGGACAGTATGAATGGAATGTTATGCCTTTTGGCCTAAAGAATGCTCCTTCGGAATTTCAAAGAATCATGAATGACATTTTCAATATTTACTCTAATTTCATAATAACATACATTGATGATGTACTCGTATACTCTCCAAATATAGACTCTCATTTTAAACATTTAAATATCTTCTTCAAAACTGTTAAAAATAGCGGATTAGCACTATCTCCTTCCAAGGTAGTGTTGTTTCAAACCAAGATAAGATTTCTAGGACATCACATACATTTTGGAACTATTATCCCAATTGAAAGATCCATTCAATTTGCAAGCAAATTTCTAGATGAATTGAGAGACAAAACCCAATTACAAAGGTTTTTGGGTAGCCTCAACTATGTGATTGATTTCATTCCATAAATCAATATCATTTGCAAATCTTTACATCAGAGATTAAAGAAGAATCCATCCCCTTGGACTCCTTTACATACTGATACTGTCATAAAGATAAAATATTTTGTCAAAGAAATTCCCTGCTTACATTTGACCTACCCATCTGCTTTCAAAATAGTTGAAACAGATGCTTCAGAAATAGGATATGGAGGCATTTTAAAATAAAGAAAAAATGATAAAGAGCAAGTGGTTCAATTCATTTCAAAACATTGGAATGAAACACAACAAAATTACTCCACCATTAAAAAAGAAATACTTTCTATTGTACTTTCTATATCCAAATTTCAAGGTGATCTCTTGAATCAGAAATTTCTTTTGAGAATTGATTGCAAATCTGCAAAAGATGTCCTCCAAAAAGATATTTTGAATATTGCCTCTAAGCAAATTTTTGTCAGATAGCAAGCAATACTTTCTGTTTTCGATTTTGATATTGAAATCATTAATGGCAGTTTAAATTCTCTTCCAGATTTTCTCACCAGAGAATTTTTACAGGGAAAACAACCATGCCTCCCAAAAAAGACAAAGGAAAAGCCAAAGCCGACCTGATAGGAAAACTAACTCCTATCAAGAGCTGGCTTGATGCAACCCAGCAATCTCCAAAGCCACTTTCTATAACCCCCTCAAAGACTGTTAACAAATCATCAACATCCTCTCCTCCAAAAGTCACAAAAGATAACATACTTTCTATGATTCCTAAGGAAACCTTGGAGCTCCTGCTTTAGCAGGCTTTGGATAAGCAAATTTCTATACCTGAGGAGGTTCAATCACCCTCATCTTTAAATATGAAAAAAAATTCTAGCGAGGTGGTTATTTCTGCAACCCCTCCTCCAAAACCTTCCTTTTTAAAAGAAAAATCAAAATTTTTACCAAAACAGACTTTTCAAAATGTTTACACTGTTGAAAAAGGTTTCTATCATAATAACCCAAATGTTTTCGCTAGAACTATGTTTGGAGAAAATTGGTTTTATACTCCACATGATCTAGCAAAGCCCCTTGAATTCTATGAATCTATTTTAATCGAAACAAGTTCTGTAGAATTTAAGCATTTCTCAAGAACCATGAATGATGACAATGTCAATTATTCTATTGCCAAAATCAAAAGGATCGTACATCCATCTGAATGGGATTCGACACCCATAACTCTCAAAAGTTTCAAAGCGAGACTAACTCAGTCTCTTTCCTATAAAACCAATTTCACATATTTTGATTATCAGCAAGCCTGGTGGAATGCCTTTTTCCCACAAAATTTTAATTTCACCCATACTTGGCTTTTCTATTTCGATCTAGGGGTAGATATAAACCAAATTCCTTTCTGGTTTAATAGGTGGTGGGAACATTTTGGACCTATCCCTGAAATTCTCCCCCAATCAGCCAAAATAGGTTACCAGTTATTTTTGAAGAAATTCAGGCCACAAAAGAGTGAGGAATCTTTTCCTCTTTCTTTATCATATTTTCTGTATTTTCGAGTTTCTTGGGTTTCCGCTTGGGAATTCGATTATACACAATCTTCTTCTGATCCCAAAATCTTGGTCTTAATCCGAAGATACAAGACTAAGTGGTGGGATGGTGCTAAGTTTCTAGACAAGATTTCTGAAGAATCAATCTCAGACTGGTTAAAAACTAGAGATGGTTCTATTGCTACTCCTTTTCTACACAATAGGTCTATAGCGGTTTCAAAACTGGCTTCTTCCCATAATGAAGAACAGTTTTATGAACTCATGAAGCAGGCAATTGCTGATTATGAAGAAACCAAAAGTTCTTCTCAATCTCACCATAGCGGAAATACAAATGAAGATGACTGCTACGGTATAGACTTGGGAGCCTCCAGTCCCTGATGAATCCAGTGCTACTCTCAACAAAGAGTAGTCAGGTTTTCAGATAGGAATTTCTAAGAATTTCTAAGTATTTCTATTTTTGAGAAACACTATACATTGTACAGTGTACACTGTAGAAAATCACTGTACACTGTACACTATAGCAATTTTTCTTACTGTTCACTATATATATATATATAATCGCAGTCGATGGGGATCTACTCTTCAAATAGCTAGCCATACAAAGTGCATTCGCTAGGAAACTCCTAGCCATACCAACACTAGAGAGCATTTTATGGGCCATCTCTAGTAATATTTTGCACATCAATTCTGTAACATATTGTGTTTCATTGGCACTAGTGCAGTGTCTCACTATGCATTCCTTCATGCATAATTCATTTAGCAGCTTTGAGCAAAACTCCATGCTATTGTCAGTTCGCACATGCGAAGGAAACCGCAACAACCTGCGGACATCCAAGTGAATTAATTTTGCAATTTCTCTGACAGTCGCACTAAACTGCACTTTTCGTCGTTGATCTAAATCACGGCACATGCATACATTCAGTTCGTCAGCAATATAACCACACACTAAATTTTTTTCACTTAGAACCTTCAGATTTCTCTCGCTAATGTGCCCCAAACGCATATGCCACAATTCAGACTCTCAAACAGATGCATCCAATGTCTCCACGGCGAATTTCGTTACTATCTCACCTTAAAGCTCATACAGGCCATTGTGCTTAATTCGTTTCATTATCACCAAGGCACCTCGAATAATTTTCAGAACTCCGCATTCTGAAGAATATCGATACCCAGCTGAATTCAAGGCACTCAAGGAGATCAGATTTTTTTTCAATTCTGGAACATGTCTAACTCTAGTCAATGTCCTCACAATACCATCACGCATTCTAATTCTAACATCACCAACACCTACAACGTCGCATTCAGCGTTGTTCCCCAACTGCACTTTACTACTATCCATGCATAGATAAATAGTAAATCAGTTCCTGTTTGATGTAACATGAAATAGACAACTAGAATCTATAATCCATCCGTCAAACGACGAATCTTCAGTGACAGATAAGACAAAATTCGCATTATCTGAATTACTGTCAGCTACAATTGCAACATCATCTGCTGACTCAACTCTAATTCTCTTACAATTCTCATTCTTCAGCTTATGGCAATACCTTCTAAGATGCCCCATCTTGCCATAGTTTCAACAGACAGCACCACCAATCTTAGACTGATTGCATCTATTTGGGTTCATACTACTTCTGCTAACACGAGTACCAGTTCTTCCTCTATTTTCACCCACTAAAGCAGTAGACACAGATTCACCAGATTCTCTTCTATGGATGTCCTCACTCAGAATTAAATCTCGGATCCCATCAAAGGTCAAACTTGTTGACCTAGAGGAATTACTAACAGCAGTAACAGTAGTATTCCAACTATCAAGCAATGAGGATAATAGAATCAAAGCACGTACCTCATCATCAAAGTTAATATCAATTGAACTCAATTGACTAATGATCACATTGAGTTCATTGATATGACTAGCAGCTGATGCACCTTCGCTCATCTTTAAATTAAACAGGCGTCGCATCAAATAGACCTTGTTGATTGCAGAGGACTTCTCGCACGTATCCGATAGAGATTTCATCAAACCTGCAGTGGTTGTCTCTTTCACAATATTAAACGCGAAGCCATGAGCCAACGTCAACCAATATGGAAGCGCCACCGGATAATGCCTAGAAAGCAACGACTAAGCGCGAGCACGGGAAGACTACTATAATATAGATGAGAGAAAGTTAGGGCGACAATGGAATAAGATACAAAAAAAATGAAAAATGAAAAGAGAAAAGAGAAAAGAATAGACTTAAGGGAGGTCTTGGTCTTTGTATATTAGTTCTTCACCTAAACGATAAGCAACCTCCAATGCATCTTGACTCCATTCAGCGCTAAGATAGAACCGTCACGGGATAATCCCTGAAAGGCAACGACTAATCACGCCGAGAGGAAGACTACTAGAAGTGAAAAGGAATGATGGCCCAGTTGGAATGATCATTCAAAGGTTGATGCCTAGAAGGAAATCGACAAAAAAGTTTATCCAACATCATAAAACTGTTGATGAACAACTTTAAGCGACTATCAGTGTTTTCAAATTATTTTGGCTACAAGACTATTTGCACGTATGGTTTTATAATCAACTTCTTTCTGCAATAGTGAGTCTTTTTTAAAGCATTTTGTGCGGGTTGAAATATAGAGGAGAGCAAGTCATGGCGACGATGAAATGACTAACTCTCATGCAACCAAAAAAAGAAAACAAAAACTATTAGGTTCAAAAGAGGTCTTGGTCTTTTTACTTTAGTTTTTCGCCTAACCGCAAATGCAAATTGCAAAAGGGGTCTCTTAAATTAGTTCTTCACAGGTGCATAGCACCCAAGTTTAGTATTAGTTACAGTGGCAATGAAGCTATTACGATCATGTCTTCTTCTTCTTTTCCTTAATTTTAGATAAAATGTCAATGTCGTGGCGACAAAGATAACAATATGAACGATAAACAATCATTTGATAACAAAATAAGGTATTCAGCACCAAGATAGAAGCGCCACCGGATAATGCCTAGAACGCAACGACTATGCCCGAGCACAGGAAGACTACCAAAATATAGATGAGAGAAAGTTAGGGCGACGATGGAATCGGATGCAAAAAAAAAAAAGGAAAAGGAAAAGGAAAAGAGAAAAGAATAGACTTAAAGGAGGTCTTGGTCTTTGTATATTAGTTCTTCACCTAAACGATAAACAATCCTCCCATCCCATGCATCATGACTCCATTCAGCACTAAATAGAACCGTCATAGGATAATCCCTGAAAGGCAACGACTAATCACGCGGAGAGGAAGACAACTAGAAGTGAAAAGCAATGGTGGCCCAGTTGGAATAATTATTCAAAGGATGATGCCTAGAAGGAAATCAACAAAAAAGTTTATCGATCATCAAAAAAATGTGGATGAACAACTTTAACCGAATACTAGTGTTTTTCAATTATTTTGGCTACAAGACTAATTGCTCCTATGGTTTTTTAATCAACTTCTTTCTGCAATAGTGAGTCATTTTCTGAAGCATTTTGTGCAGGGTGAAATATAGACGAGAGCAAGTCATGGCACGATGAAATGACTAACTTTCATGCATTCAAAAAATGAAAACAAAAACTATTAGGTTCAAATGAGGTCTTGGTCTTTTTACTTTAGTTTTTCACCTAACCGCAAATGCAAATTCCAAAAGGGGTCTTTTTATATTAGTTCTTCACAGGTGCATAGCACCGAAGGCTAGTTTGATGGTAAAATAGTTATAGTGGCGATGAAGCTGCTACGATCTTGTCTTCTTCTTTTTTTTCTTTCTTAATTTTAGATAAAATGTCAATCGAATAATAAAATAGACAGAGTAAGAAAATAAATCGGACACCAGATTACGTGGTTCGGTCGTAGAACAACCACTGGGAAAGCAGCAACGAATTTCACTATAGATCAAGAGATACAACGGAGATTACAAATTACACTCGAGTCACTCAAGCACTCTCCGTGTTTCCTAGCATCCAATTACATCCAATAACCGACAAGTGTTTAGCTCCTCAATTTCTCACGAAGGAATTAACAAATTTTACAACAAGATTTAATTGGCTTCAATACTAAAAAAAAAATATTGGTGTAATTCCACGAACGAAAACCCACGGAGAAATCCCCCAACAATCACTCGTGTACGGGGCTTCAACAACGGTGTCAGAATCAACGCGCAAGACCAAATATTTATCCAAACCGTGTGAAGCTTTGCCGACCCAAACGGGGAGTCAATTCCCTTGTTTTATTTCTTTCCTTCTCTGTCTGACACATGCAAGTCCAAGTCCTTGGACTTTCCTGTTTCATGGGCAAATGAACCTACGCATCAACTTTATTTCATAAGTTGATTTTCGTATATATTTTCATTTGCTCCATTTCGGACTTTCTTTTCATAAATCTCGGATCGGGTTTCGTTCACGGGTTTAAATTCGAGACATATTTTAACAATCTTCACATTGGCTTGACGTTTGAACCAAGTCACAATCGCTTCTCTAGATACTGAACTTCATCACTAGTCTCCCATAGCCTCAATGGGCTCAACCGCCACAAATATCTTTCAAGTCCAAGCCGCGCTTGAACTTCGCTATAACCATGAATCTCATCAGAACACCAACTGCACCTGCACATTTAATTGCTCCACAAGGACTTTCTGAACCTCCTCTACCACAGATAAAGCAAAAACCTTTGTTGTATCCATATCTATTAGAAGATCAAGTACGTACTTTGTCAATATCAGCAATTACAGCAACCGTTGGCTCTATAGGCTCCACCTCGCTATGAGTGCCATCTATGTTGATTATTTCGCTAGTACCTGCTACCTCATGAGCTTTTGTTGCAACTCCACCTCAAGTTGAACATCATCCAGATCTGTATGAACACTGCTATAATCACTCATGCCTAGAAGTACTGAAGACTGGTCAAATGCAACTTCTCTACTGATAACAGGTAAATTTAATTCCGGTACCACGACTGATAATCTCGTTCACCTTGTGCGTAGCCTAGGAACATACACTTTCTTGCCCGTCCATCGAGCTTACCATCACTAACTCGAACATAACACGGGCAACCAAATATTCTAATAACAAAATAATCAGCAACATTACCTAACCACAATTCTTCGGGAGCCTGATATCTAATCGCAGTCGATGGGGATCTACTCTTCAGATAGCTAGCCATACAAAGCATATCCGCTACAACATGTTCTGTTTCATTGGCACTAATGTAGTGTCACACTATGCATTCCTTCATGCATAATTCATTTAGCAGCTTTGAGCAAAACTCCATGCTATTGTCAGTCAGCACATGCGAAGGAAACCGCGACAACCTGCGAACATCCAAGTGAATTAATTTTGCAATTTCTCTGATAGTCGCACTAAACTGCACTTTTTTCCATTGATCTAAATCACGGCATATGCATACATTCAGTTCGTCAGCAATATAACCACACACTAAATTTTTTTCACTTAGAACCTTCATATTTCTCTCGCTAATGTGCTCCAAACGCATATGCCACAATTCAGACTCTCAAACAGATGCATCGAACGTCTCCACGGCGAATTTCGTTACTATCTCACCTTAAAGCTCATACAGGCCATTGTGCTTAATTCGTTTCATTATCACCAAGGCACCTCGAATAATTTTCAGAACTCCACATTCTGAAGAATATCGATACCCAGCTGAATTCAAGGCACTCAAGGAAATCAGATTTTTCTTCAACTTTGGAACATGTCTAACTCTAGTCAATGTCCTCACAATACCATCATCCATTCTGATTCTAACATCACCAACACCTACAACATCTCATTCAGCGTTGTTCCCAAACTGCACTTTACTAATATCCATGCATTGATAAATAGTAAACCAGTTCCTGTTTGGTGTAACATGAAACAGACAAATAAAATTCATAATCCATCCGTCAAACGACGAATCTTCAGTGACAAATAAGACAAAATCGGCATTATCTGAATTACTGTCAGCTACAATTGCAACATCATCTGCTGACTCAACTCTAATTCTCTTACAATTCTCATTCTTCAGCTTATGGCAATACCTTCTAAGATGCCCCCTCTTGCCTTAGTTTCAACAGACAGCACCACCAATCTTAGATTGACTGCGTCTATTTGGGTTCATACTACTTCTGCTAACACGAGTACCAGTTCTTCCTCTATTTTCACCTACTAAAGCAGTAGACACAGATTCACCAGATTCTCTTCTATGGATGTCCTCACTCAGAATTAAATCTCGCATCCCATCAAAGATCAAACTTGTTAACCCAGAGGAATTACTAACAACAGTAACATTAGTATTCCAACTATCAAGCAATGAGGATAATAGAATCAAAGCTCATACCTCATCATCAAAGTTAATATCAATTGAACTCAATTGACTAATGATCGCATTGAATTCATTGATATGATTAGTAGCTGACGCACCTTCGCTCATCTTTAAATTAAACAGGCATCGCATCAAATAAACCTTGTTGATTACAGAGGACTTCTCGTACATATCCGATAGGGATTTCATCAAACCTGCAGTGGTCGTCTCTTTCACAATATTAAACGCGACGCTACGAGCCAACGTCAGCCAAATGATGCCCAGTGCTTATCTATCCAGCAATTCCCAGTTAGCTTGCTTCATCGACTCTGGTTTCTCCCTAGACAAGGGTAAGTGCAGTTTCATTTGATATAGATAATCCTCAATCTGCATCTTCTAGAAACCAAAATACTTCTTATCAAATCTGTCGATTCTCACGTTGCCTTCTTTTGTCAGCATTGATTCCCTTCAACTCAAACAAGCCTAGCTCTGATACTAATTGTTGCAAAAGCAAGTGATCGAACAATAAAATAGACAGAATAGAAAAAAAATATCGGACACTAGATTTAAGTGATTCGGTCGTAGAGACCTACGACTATGGGGAGAGCAGCAACGAATTTCACGATAGATCAAGCAATACAATAGAGATCACAAACCCTACTAGAGTCACTCAAACACTTTGTATTTCACATCCCCCAATTATATCCAATAACACACAAGTGCTTAACTCATTAATTCCTCACGAAATAATCTCTCAATCTCATGAAGGAATTGACAAATCTTCCCACAAGATTTAATTGGCTTCAACACTAAAAAAATATTGGTGTAATTCCACGAACGAAAACCAATAGAGGAAACCCCAAACAAGCACTCATGTACGGCGCTTCAACAACGGTGTCAGAATCAACACGCAAAACCAAATATATATGCAAAATCGTGTGAAAAACCTTGTTTTATTTCTTTCCTTCTCTGTCTGACACATGCAAGTCCAAGTCCTTGGACTTTCCTGTTTCATGGGCAAATAAACCAACGCACAATCACCTTTGATTCATAAGTTGATTTTCGTATATATTTTCCTTTGCTCGATTTCTGACTTTCCATTAATAAATCTGGGATTGGGTTTCGTTCAATGGCTCAAATTCGAGACATATTTTAACAAATGTCGTGGTCACAAAGAAAATGATATGAACGTTAAACAATTATATAATAACAAAATAAGGTATTCAACATCAAGATAGAAGCGCCACCGGATAATGCCTAGAACGACTAAGCGCGAGCACAGGAAGACTACTAGAATATAGATGCGAGAAAGTTAGGGCAACCATGGAATTGGATGCAAACAACAAAAGGGAGAAAAGAGAAAAGAATAGACTCAAAGGCGGTCTTGGTCTTTGTATATTAGTTCTTCACCTAAACGATAAGCAACCCTCCAATGCATCTTGACTCCATTCAGCTTTAAGATAGAACCGCCACGGGATAATCCCTGAAAGGCAACGACTAATCATGCGGAGAGGAAGACTACTAAAAGTGAAAAGGAATGGTGGCCCAGTTGGGATGATCATTCAAAGGATGATGCCTGGAAGGAAATCAACAAAAAAGTTTATCCATCATCATAAAAATGTCGATGAACAACTTTAAGCGACTATCAGTGTTTTCCAATTGTTTTGGCTATAAGACTATTTGCACGAATGGTTTTATAATCAACTTCTTTCTGCAATAGTGAGTGTTTTTAAAGCATTTTGTGCGGGGTGAAATATAGAGGAGAGCAAGTCATGGGGACGATGAAATGACAAACTTTCATGCATGCAAAAAAAGAAAACAGAAACTGTTAGGTTCAAAAGAGGTCTTGGTTTTTTTACATTAGTTTTTCATCTAACCGCGAGTGCAAATTGCTAAAGGGGTCTTTTTATATTAGTTCTTCACAGGTGCATAGCAGCGAAGGCTAGTTTGATGGTAGTATAGTCATCGTGGCAACGAAGCTATTACTGTGACGTCACGAAATTTCAAAGCCTATTAAATAAATAATATTGGACTGTTGGAATTTAGTGACATTTATCGGACGCGGAAACAATCTGGATGACGTTGATCGTCGATTAAAGCGTAAATAATTGTAGTTCGATTAGATTAGTCGCACCGTAATTAATTCTTGCCGAATTCCTTCGTGCCCGTGCCAACCCTGAACCAAATATTCTGAACCAGTCCTAAATCGTCAAATTACCGAAATACCCTCAGATATTATTCATATACGCCAGAAATAATTAATACCGAATGACCGTGGGCCCCACCTCTTAAATGCCAAGTCAAATCTTACTTTTTGACCATGGTTATTTACCAAATTGCCCTTGGACCTTGGAAATTACCATTTTGCCCTCAAAGACCAACTTTTCTCTCTCCTCTCTCTCTCTCTTCCTTCTTGGCCGTGCACCCCATTTCCCCCTCCATTCTCACGTTGCCATCACCATCTTCTTCATCTTCATCATCTCATCTTCGTCGCCGCCGAGCCACCTCCGACCACCCCCACCGCTCGCGCCGCGCCGCCGTCCGCCGCGCCTAGCCCGCCTCCGCTCGGCCTCGCCTTGCCGAGCCCCGTGCCGTCCAAGCCGCTGCTGTCCGAGCACAGTCGTGCCTCACCGTCGAACGTTCAGCCCCGCTGGAGCTCTAGCCGCCCCGTCGGACCTCTGCCGAAGCTCCGCTGAGCATGCCGCCCGTTCGCCGTGACCGTCGTCGTCGTTTGGCCGTGAGAATAGCTGCTGTCCAGCCTCCATTCGTCGTCGTCCGGGTGTCGCCTTCAAAAATCGACACCGTGGTTGCGTCCTGATCGTCGAGACTAGTCCATGGGACCGCCGCCGCCGCCCATCGCCGGTCGCCTCCGACCGTCGCCGCCAGTTAATTAGTGAGTTAACCCCTAATCCCTGATTAGGTAGTTAATTGCATTTAATATGTTAATTAGTTAGTTACCGTAATTAGTTAAATAGTTACCGCAGTTAATAGATAGTTACCGTGGTTAGATAGTCAACTGTGGTTAGATTAAATAGTTACTATAGTTAGTGAATAGTTACTGTGGTAGATTAATTAACTGCTGTGGTTAGTTAGATTAACCATAGTTAGGTGGAATAGTTACCATGGTTAATTGCCTGTTTGTTGTGCCCGATAATTCGTGTTGTCTGATCGTGGATCGGACTGGGTGTTGATTGCGCTTAAATGCTGAATGATCACACTAGTGTCGAAATACCATGTTTAATGGGAATTAATTATTCGCGTGACAAATTGTGATTTTTAACACGAAAATGGCCATGGGCCAAGTTTGATCATGATGTGAGTGTGATTGCATAAAAAATAAGATTTGGCTTGAGAGCCGGTGTTAAATGCAGGTCACGCGTGGTTTTAATTGTGTCACTCTAACGTAACTAGGGACACGGGTGATACCCTTGTTGGCATGGGTCGCTGCCTGATAAGTCAGTATGCCGGCGACGTACCGTGCGGGATTCCACGGCTTATTGGTTGCCTGTCAGTCCGTGCCGGCGACAGATAGTCCGGATTACCACGGTTGATGAGATGCCGATCGCAACTTGTGTTGGTCCGTAGTCCTTTATGGAATGATTCCTGGTGTGCTCGCCTTAGGGAATTTGAGGGAGCCATCGGATGCCGTCGCTGTAACATAGTAGGACGACGCTTGGTTAATTCGGAAGAGTACTAGTAGTGAGGCTGTGCTACGGCGAGAGTGGAGTATCTCTTGGCTGCTGATGATTGGAACGCGCTTGTTGCATTGTGCATGATTTTGGCTGAATGTTATGGTTGATTGACTGATTTATTGCATATTTCCCTGCCATGTTATGTATACGTCGTATGGCTCAAGGAGAGGTACGTTGCATGTGATTGTTTTTTGGGTGTTGGGTTAGTTCGGTAGGTTTGTAAGATTGCTTGGGTGAATCAACCTCTTAATCGGACTTAGGCGTTAACCCGTTGAGATTCATATCTCATGTGCTTTGGCTGATCGCCTTTCAGGTCTTCGAGATGGCCGCGCGCCACGTTAGGTTTGATGTTCCTATCGACCTGACCACGGTACTTCATTACCGTCACGCTGCCAATTCTGAGGACGTTTGGGAGCAGCACATGACGACCGTGTTTGTCGATGAGGGGTTGCCATACTATGTGGCACACCTTTTCAAGGCCTAGTTCGTCCGTCAGGCTGGTATTCTCATAGGACCGATTCGAGGGTTTGAGGTACCCTCGAGTGCGAGACCAATCGTTTAGACATGGGACAAGATGGATTTTGACATGCCGGATGGGGAGGTCGAGGATCCAGATCTGGACTTTGGAGAGGAAGACCCTGATTCGCCGCCCGGATACCAAGGTTGACCCGGTGTCGATAGCCCGGGGTGCAAGTTGATTCGCGGGAGAGCTTTTGGAGGCCGTTTTGTGTATAGTCGGTAGTGTAGCAGAAGCGTATCGGTTGTAGTGCGCCCTGATCCGACCCAGTATCTTTTTGTGGGTCTAAGGGATCGGTCCAAGGTGGACCTGTGTATTATATGTTTTTCTTATGGACTAATCAGGTTTATAAATAAAAGGTTGTTTGTTGTATCTCCTTTTTGTCTATCCCTGTTGTATGTTGTCTGGGGTTGTTATCGCTTCCGCATGTGCGTAATTATAAGATAAAAAAAATGGGTCGATGATGTGCTTGAAATATCATCCTTTGACCTGACGTTTGGAAGGGATGGTCACGCGCTTGGGGTTCGGGGTGCGACATCCCCTTTTTGGTATTAGAGCATGGTTTGTAGAGTGACAAGGTGCGCTGGGTTTGGGATAGTCAATAGGATTGAAACCCTACGCTTGTGTTTGTTGTTTGATTGTTGTTTAGTAGTAAACCTGAGTTCTCATTACGTGTTGCTTTGGGCAAGAAGGAGTCCTTACGGTCCTGCAGGATGAGTAGCCATAGTCGGAGAGTGCCCCGAGGTAGAGCAACTCGGGTGGATCCCGAAATGGAAAGGGGTTGTGTCTAGGGAGTACCCAGGAAAAGGGTAGCTCTAGTTGTTCCTGAAGCGGTTGAGAACCGCGTTCTTGCAGTGCGCAGAGGCAGAGGAAGGGCCGTCCGAGCGAGACCCAGAGTGGGTTGGGTGGTTGAACCGAAAATGCCCGGAGGAGGGGCAGTTCATACAAATCCTCGAGTGGATGGGATCTTGCAAACTTTGGAAGCCATGTGTAATCTGATGGGGCAGCAAATGAGGAACTAAGCTGTAGCTTCCATTCCATAGGAGGGTCCATTAGCTGAAGACGGGATCCGCCGACCGCAGGCTCACAGATTGGTAGAGCAATTTCTGAAGCTCAAACCGCTGAGATTTTCGAGAACTGGTAACCCAGAGGCTGCGACCTCATGGATGGAGGATTGGAAAAGGCCTTTGCCTTGTTAGGATGTTCTGAGGAAGAGAAAGTAACGCTAGCTATCTACCAACTGTAGGGTAACGCTAGCTCGTGGTGGAAGGCCACGCAAGGAAGTGGGTTTCCCGAGGGTGCGATCCCAGAGTGGGGTGCCTTCGCGAAAGCCTTCAATGGAAAGTACCTCTCAGATTGTGCACGAGAGAAGAAGATGGATGAATTTCTGCATCTTCGCCAGAATCAGTCATCGGTGGACCAATATGAGGCAAAGTTTGCCGAACTGTCCAAGTATGCACCGAGGATGGTGGATAACCCTGAGGATAAGGCGAGGAGGTTCAGAGACGGGTTGAAGCCGGAGATCAAGAGCGTGTTAGTGCCGTTCAACCTGAGGAACTACAATGAGCTGTATGAGAGAGCTCAACTGGTAGAAAGGGATGTTGCTGCAAGGGCAACCACAGCTGGACCGCGGTTCGCTCCTGTTGTGAGGGATAACCGAAGGTTCGGTAAAGGACCAATGATGGGTAATAGGTATCCCATTCCACCGAACACAAAGAATGATGTTGGGAAGTCGACGTTCCGCCCCGACATCGTGTGCCCGATTTGCCGACAGAAGCATGGGTCTAGCCCGTGCCCTAGGAGGTCAGGTGCTTGTTTTGGTTGTGGTAGGCATGGCCACCAAGTCAGAGATTATCCTCAGAGATAGATGGGAGGACAGTTGCAGCAAGGAGGTCAAATGCAAGGGAATGTTCCGCAGAACTTTTAGAATCGACCACCAATGCAAGGAAGGGTGTATGCTGTCACCCGTGAAGAGGCGAAATACTCGCCGACCGTTTTAGGTACGGTCTTATTGCATAACCAAGTAACTTATGCATTGTTTTATTCAGGAGCTTCCCACTCCTTTGTTGCTGCACAATTCGTTAAGCTAGTTAGCATGAGTACAGAACCTTTGAGTTCAGTTTTTAGGATATCTACACCGCTTAAGGATAATGTTATAGCTGCAGTAGGATGTCTTGATTGTAGGCTGATTGTAGATGGTCATTAGAGAAGGACAAATCTGGTTGTGCTAGCTATGTTTGATTTTGATATCATTGTTGGTATGGACTGGCTCACTAAGCAAAGAGCTGTTTTGAATTGTCATAGTAAGACTATCATGTTTAACCCATTGAATGTGATTAGTTTCAAGTTTGTTGGGAACCGAGGGGGAACTTCAATCCCCTTAGTTTCGTCGCTGGAAGCAACTCGGTTGTTGGATGGTGGTTGCCAAGGTTATTTAGCGTCTGTTGTAGATGTGTTGGCTAAGGAGTTAAGGTTGGAGGATATTGCAGTGGTAAGGGAGTTCCCTGATGTTTTTCCTAAGGAGTTGCCTAGCTTACCGCCGAAAAGGGAAATAGAGTTCGTGGTTGAGTTAGCCCCTGGTACGGAGCCAATCTCAAAGGCACCGTATCGGATAGCGTTGTCGGAACTCAAGGAACTAAAGGTACAGATGCAGGAATTGTTGGATAAAGAATACATCCGTCCAAGTGTATCTCCATGGGGAGCGCCTATTTTGTTTGTGAGGAAAAAGGATGGATCACTTCGTCTGTGCATCGACTACCGTCAGCTCAACCAAGTGACAGTGAAGAACAAGTATCCGTTGCCAAGGATTGACGACTTATTTGACCAACTTCAAGGAGCTTCGGTATTCTCCAAGATCGACCTAAGGACGGGATACCATCAGCTAAGGATCAAAAGGGAGGATGTACCGAAGACGGATTTTGGGACGCGCTATGGTCACAATGAGTTCACAGTGATGTCGTTTGGTCTAACAAATGCTCCAGCTACTTTCATGGACTTGATGAACAGGGTATTCAGTGAGTATTTGGATAAATTCGTCATAGTGTTTATTGACGATATTCTGGTGTACTCTAAGAGCCCTGAGGAACATGAGCAACACTTGAGGATAGTGTTAGAAACTCTTCGAAAACACCAGTTGTTTGCTAAATTTAGCAAGTACGAGTTCTAGCTAGCTCGCGTAGCCTTCCTTGGTGAAATAATTTCTGGAGAAGGGATATCAGTAGACCCAACCAAGATTGAAGCAGTCATGGATTGGCCGAGACTGACGTCAGTGACAGAAGTGCGGAGTTTCTTGGGTTTAGCAGGCTACTATAGATGCTTCGTGGAAAGGTTCTCCGCGATAGCCTTACCGTTGACATGTCTGCTGAAGAAGGACGAGAGATTTGAGTGGTCAGATAAGTGCGAGCGTAGTTTCCAAGAACTTAAGCAGAAGCTAACTACGGCTCCTGTTTTGACAATACCGTTTGGTCTTGGAGGTTATGAGATTTACAGCGATGCATCCTTCAAGGGATTAGGCTGTGTGCTTATGCAACATGGGAGAGTAGTTGCATACGCTTATCGTCAATTGAGACCGCACGAGTTGAATTAACCGATGCACGATCTGGAGTTAGCAGCGATTGTGTTTGCCCTTAAGATTTGGAGGCACTACCTAGTAGGAGAAAGATTCCAAGTCTACACCGATCATCAAAGTTTGAAGTATCTGTTCTCTCAGAAGGAGCTAAACATGAGGCAGCGCCGTTGGATGGAGCTTCGTAAGGATTATGACTGCGAGATCTTGTACCATCCGGGAAAGGCTAACAAAGTTGCTGATGCGCTAAGTTGGAAGTTAGCGATTGCCCAGTTAATGGTCCGGGAGTTTCGTCTTCTGGAGGAGGTGCGAGACTCCGAGTTTAAATTGGAGGTAGGCTGTCTGTCGAGTTTGATGGCTACGTTGAGGATCAAGCTGGAAGTGCGAGCAAAGGTTAAGATATTGCAATCGACGGACCCTACCATTCAGAAAATCCTTCAAGAGGGCTTAGAGAAGAGGAAAGAAAATTTTCAGGTAGCTGAGGATGGAATATTGAAATTCAGAGGACTTTTGTGTGTACTGGCTGATGAAAGTCTTAGGGAAGAAATCTTATCGGAGGCACATCGTAGCAGCTACAATGTTCATCTGGGTAGTACGAAGATGTACCAGAATCTGAGATAGTATTTCTGGTGGAGTGGCATGAAGATGGACACAGCCAAGCATGTGGCGAAATGTCTAACGTGCCAGCAGGTCAAAGCGCAGCATTGTAAGCTTAGAGGGTTGTTACAGCCGCTTGAGATTCCGAAATGGAAGTGAGAGTACATCACGATGGACTTCGTGACAATTTTGCCGAGGAGCCAAAGGGGCAACTATTCAATTTGGGTCATAGTGGACAGATTGACGAAGTCATCACATTTCATCCTAGTGAGAAAGGACTTCGCTTTGGAAAGGTTAGCAGATTTGTATGTACGTCTGATCGTACGTCTGCATAGTGTGCCAGTGACAATCACGTCGGATCGTGATCCCAGATTCACGTCTACCTTTTGGAAAAGCTTGCAGACAGCATTGGGGACGAAGCTGCAGTTTAGTACGGCTTATCATCTGCAGACGGATGGCCAGTCTGAAAGGAAAATTTAGACGCTTGAGGACATGTTGCGGGCATGTGTATTGGATTTCAAAGGCAACTGGGAAGGACAACTTCATTTGGTCGAATTCGCCTACAACAACAGCTATTAACAGAGTATCAAGATGGCGCCTTTCCAAGCATTGTATGGCAGGCCTTGTAGAACACCAGTCTGTTGGGATGAAGTTGGTAAGAGGAAAATCACCGGTCCCGAGTTGGTGCAACAGTCATTGGATACAGCTAAAATCATCAGAGAAAGACTGAGGACAGCTCCGAGCCGTCAGAAGAGTTACGTTGACAAACGACGCAGACCGTTGGAGTTTCAAGTCGGTGATCATGTCTTTCTGAGGGTGTTGCCTATGAGAGGCATATCTCGTTTTGGTAATAAGGGAAAGTTGAGCCCGAGATATGTAGGGCCGTTCGAGATCTTGGAGCGAATTGGAAATCTGGCTTATCGTCTCGCGTTGCCACTGAGACTTGCTCAGGTACATGACGTATTCCATGTGTCTATGTTGAGGAAGTACGAACCGGATCCAGCTCACGTCTTGAGCTTTGAGGAGATCGAAGTGGATGAGCATGTATCGTACGTGGAACGTCCGGTGAGAATCAAAGACAGGACAGAACAGGTTTTGAGAAACAAGACAATCCCATTGGTGAAGGTTGTTTGGCAACACCATGGAACCAAGGGAGCGACGTGGGAAAGTGAAGAGTCAATGAAGAGTAGGTATCCATTTCTTTTTGAGGTGGTGTCATATTTTAATTTCGGGGACGAAATTTTCCAGGGGGGAAGAGTTGTGACGTCCCGAAATTTCAAGGCCTATTAAATGAATAATATTAGACTGTTGGAATTTAGTGACATTTATCGGACGCGGAATCGTTCAATCTGGATGACGTTGATCATCGATTGAACCGTAAATAATTGTAGTTCGATTATATTAGTCGCGCCGCAATTAATTCTCTCCGAATTCCTTCGCGCCCGTGCCAACCCTGAACCAAATATTCTGAACCAGTCCTAAATCGTCAAATTACCGAAATACCCTCAAATATTATTCATATACGCCAGAAACAATTAATACCGAATGACCGTAGGCCTCACCTCTTAAATGCCAAGTCAAATCTTGCTTTTTGACCATTACTGTTTACCAAATTGCCCTTGGACATTGGAAATTACCATTTTTCCCTCAAAGACCAACTTTTCTCTCCCCTCTCTCTCTCTCTCTTCCTTCTTGGCCGTGCATCCCATCTCCCCATCCATTCTCATATTGCCATCACCATTTTCATCATCTCATCTTCGTCGCCGCCGAGCCACCGCCGACCACCCCCACCCCCCACCCCCGCTCACGCCGCGCCGCCGTCCGCCACGCCTAGCCCGCCGCCGCTCGATCGCGCCTTGCCGAACCCCGTGCCGTCCAAGCCGCCGCTGTCCAACTGCTGTCCGAGCACCGACGTGCCTCGTCGTGGCTCGTTCAGCCCCACCGGAGCTCTAGCTGCCCCGTCGGACCTCCGCCGAAGCTCCGCCGAGCTTGCCGCCCGTTCGCCGTGACCGTCATCGTCGTTTGGCCGTGAGAACAGCTGCTGTCCAGCCTCCGTTCGTCGTCGTCCGGGTGTCGCCTTCAAAAACCGACATCGTGGTTGCGTCCGGATCGTCGAGACGAGTCCGTGGGACCGCCGCCGGAAAATTTCGCCGCCGCCCATCGCCAGTCGCCGCCGACCGTCGTCGCCAGTTAATTAGTGAGTTAACCCATAATCCCTGATTAGGCAGTTAATTGTACTTAATAAGTTAATTAGTTAGTTACTAAATAGTTACTGCAATTAATAGATAGTTACCGTGATTAGATAGTTAACTATGGTTAGATTAAATAGTTACTATAGTTAGTGAATAGTTACTGTGGTAGATTAATTAACTGCTGTGGTTAGTTGAATTAACCATGGTTAGGTGGAATAGTTACCATGGTTAATTGCCTGTTTGTTGTACCCGATAATTCGTGGTGTCTGATCGTGGATCGGACTGGGTGTTGATTGCGCTTAAATGCTGAATGATCACACTAGTGTCGAAATACCATGTTTAATGGGAATTAATTATTCGCGTGACAAATTGTGATTTTTAACACGAAAATAGCCGTGGGCCAGGTTTGATCATGATGTGAGTGTGATTGCATAAAAAATGAGATTTGGCTTGAGAGCCGGTGTTAAATGCGAGGTCACGCGTGGTTTTAATTGTGTCACCCTAACGTAACTAGCGACACGGGCGATACCCTTGTTGGCATGGGTCGCTGCCTGATAAGTCTGTGTGCCGGCAATGTACCGTCCGGGATTCCACGGCTTATTGGTTGCCTGTTAGTCCGTGCCGGCGACGGATAGTCCAGATTACCACGGTTGATGAGATGTCGTTCGCAACTTGTGTTGATTCGTAGTCCTTTATGGAATGATTCCTGGTGTGCTCGCCTTAGGAAATTTGAGGGAGCCATTGGATGCCGTCGCTGTAACGTAGTAGGATGACGCCCGGTTAATTCGAAAGAGTACTAGCAGTGAGGCTGTGCTACGGCGAGAGTGGAGTATCTCTTGGCTGCTGATGACCGGAACGCGCTTGTTACATTGTGCATGATTTTGGCTGAATGTTCTGGTTGATTGACTAATTTATTGCATATTTCCCTGCCATGTTATATATACGTCGTATGGCTCAAGGAGAGGTACGTTGCATGTTATTGTTCTTTAGGTGTTGGGTTAGTTCGGCAGGTTTGTTAGAATGCTTGGGTGAATCAACGTCCTAATCGGACTTAGGCGTTGACCCTCTGAGATTCATATCTCATGCGCTTTGGCTGATCGCCTTTCAGGTCTTCGAGATGGCCGCGCTCCACGTTAAGTTTGGTGTTCCTATCGACCTAACCATGGTACTTCATTACTGTCACGTCGCCAATTCTGAGGACGTTTGAGAGCAGCACATGACAACCGTCTAGGTCGATGAGGGGTTGCCACACTATGTGGCTCACCTTTTCAAGGCTTGGTTCGTGCATCAGGCTGGTGCTCTCATAGGACCAATTCGAGGGTTTGAGGTACCCTTAAGTGCGGGGCCAATCGTTCAAACATGGGACATGATGGATTTTGACATGCCGGGCGGGGAGGTCGAGTACCCAGATCCGAACTCTGGAGAGGAAGACCCTAATTCGCCGCCAGGATACCAAGGTTGACCCGGTGTCGATAGCCCGGGGTGCAAGTTGGTTCGCGGGGGAGCTTTTGGAGGCCGTTTTGTGTATAGCCGATAGTGTAGCAGTAACGTATCGGTTGTAGTGTGTCCTAAGCTGACCCGATATCTTTTTGTGGGTCTAAGGGATCGGTCCAAGGTGGATCTGTGTATTATATGTTTTTCTTATGGACTAATCAGGTTTATAAATAAAAGGTTGTTTGTTGTATCTCCTTTTTGTCTATCCCTGTTGTATGTTGTCTAGGGTTGTTATCACTTCCGCATGTGCGTAATTATAAGATAAAAATAAATGGATCGATGATGTGCCTGGAATATCATCCTTTGACCTGACGTTTGGAAGGGATGGTTGCGCGCCCGGGGTTCGGGGTGCGACAATTACGGTCTTGTCTTCTTCTTCTTTTTTTCCTTAATTTTAGATCAAATGTCAATGTCATGGCCACAAAGACAACATGAATGATAACAAAATAAGGTATTCAGCACCAAGATAGAAGTGCCACCGGATAATGCCTAGAACGCAATGACTAAGCGCGAGAATAGGAAGACTACTAGAATATAGATGACAGAAAGTTAGGGCGACCATGGAATCGGATGCCAAAAAAAAAAAGGAAAAAGAAAAGAGAAAAGAATAGACTCAAGAAGGAATGGCTGTTCCGACTGATCCGGCCGTCGGATTTCGTTGATTCTTGGCCTCCCCACTCGACTTGTGGCCCTCCTTCTACTCTCCGGTGGGATCCCTGTGCGGTGCCTTTGCTGTTGCTCCCCAGCAGTTCCGATCTCCGGTGTTGAAACCCTCGCTCGCAGATCGAATTCGGCCTCTCCTGTCTGTTCCGTCCAGTCCAGGTGGTTTGAGGCGGTTGTCCTCGGTTGCCCGCTATCCCCTTGTTCTTCCCCAGGTGTGACTCCCGTCAGCTTGCCCTGCTGAAGCTTCGGTGTTGCTCTGGTTTTCTTCTGGGGTGCTCTCCCCTGGTTTTCTGCTCCGTTTCTCTGCTGCGTTCTGTTGGTTGTCTCCGTCTGCATTGGTGCTCTACTGTCTTTGCTTCTCTGCATCTGTCTTTGTTCCTTGCTGGTCTGTGTTTGCCCCCTCGTATCATTGACCGGTGGCTGCTTGAATGTGGTTGAACGGTGGTTGAAATGCTACCCCTCTCCGTCAAATGGCCTCTGCTGTTGAGCTGCTATAATTGTGGTTGACCTGGTGGTTGGGTTGGCTTCTTTTCTGCTCTGGTGGCTGTTGGTAGTTGTTCGGTGGCTGCTGTGATTCTCTGCCGTGACTGTGGCTGCCCTCCTGACACAGCAGTGGCTAATGTTTACCAATCCTTATTGATCGTGAATGGCTACCCTTCCTTCTATTCTGGGAAGTAGCCCCCCTGTTCCCAGCTGTGAGCTTCACGTTGAAGCTTCTTCTGCCTCCCTCCCTGCCCCTGCTCTTCAGCACTCTTCCTCAACAGCTGACCATGTGCAGGCCCCCCAAGGAATAGCTTCTAATGCCATTGTCAAGGGCAAAGCTGCTGCCGGGTCTGGTGATGCTGGCATTTTGGGAGAACCTGATCTTGGTTCAGCTCAGTTGCGCGTTCCCAGTAGGGGCCGCAGCAGAGGCAGGACTCGAAGCAGAGGGAGACATCTTCAGTCAAAACCTAGACCTCCTCCAACTATAGTGGGTAGCCAAAAGGCATCTTCTGCAGCTGGCACTTCTAGGCCTGCCGGGGAGCTCGGTGTAGCCTCCGCTCGCCCCCCTTTTCCTCACATTGATAGAAGCCAAAGTCGACCTCAGGCTTTGCCTTCTGCACAACAAAAAACTAGAACATGGGTAAATGTGGCCAAGGTTGTCTCCATGGGCTATAACCTCAAGCACGTATCTCCGAATAGGATAGATGGTGAGTTGGTTGTTGAGATTCCTCCGGAGGTTGAGCAGGAAGAAAACCCTTTTTGGAAAAACTGTATTGTCGGTTACTTTCTTGGCAAAAAGATATACTTTAAAGCGACTGAGGAGGCGGTTAAAAAGGCTTGGGGTGCTCACCTCGTTGATGTCCGTCTACATGAGGATGGTTTCTACTTTTTTCACATCCCAGATGATTCTTATAGAAGACAGATCTTGGAGAATGGCCTTATCTCCATCTTTAATAGCACAATGGTGCTTCAGCAGTGGCACTCGGGTCTTAAACTTAACAAAGGTCTCCAAGACACTTTCCCGATTTGGGTTAAGCTACGGGGTGTTCCTTTTTCATTATGGTCTTCTATAGGTTTTGGATATATTGCGGGTGCAATTGGTAAGGCCTTATACGCTGATGAACAAACGGCCTTCGTTCAAAGAATCTCTTATGCCCGTGTTTGTGTCGAAATCAAAGCTACTCATCCTCTCCCACATGTTTTAAAGGTGAGATGGAAAGGTGAAATCCATAGCATAGCTGTGGAATATGAATGGATGCCACCTTCCTGCGGTATTTGTGGTATGTTTGGACATAAGGAGGGATCCTCTGCCTTTCCTTGTGCTAAACCAAATGAAACTGTGCCCTCCAGACCCCTGCCCACCTCTCAACCTGAAGGTGCTTGGCAACAGGTCAAAAGGAGGGGTAGACGTAGGTCAACTGCAGGTTCTGATCATCATATGGAGCCTAACCCTACTCCCGTGGTTATTCCCCCACAAGAAGATACTCCTGCTGTGCGGCATTCTCAGCCACTGCACGCGGATGGGGAGGTGCTTTTTCCTCAGTTAACTGCTGATGCGGTGGTTGATACCTCTGCTCATTCGCCTCTTCCTTCTCTGGTGCCTCTTGCAGCAAAACAGACCCCTGTTTCCCTCCCCTCCCCGCCCAATGAAGCTGCTCTTCCTGTGCTTCATGGTACCCTCCCACCCGTTCCTCTCTCGGTGGTCCTGCGGAGTGGCCCTTCTCTCCCTCCAACTGCCGGCCAACCTCCAGAGACTGCTGCAGTTGACCATTCCGTTTGTACTGCTGCACAGGCGCCACCCTTGGCTGCTGCTTTGGCTCTCCTCAATCAGGTGGATCACCCGGCTACTGCTATGTTCCTTCGGGCTGCTGTGGCTGCAGCTGCTCAACCTCAGCTGAGCATGTTGAAGACGGACAGAGCTGGCGATTCCTCATCCCTCTCCAAGGCTGTCCCAGATCCTGAGCACGCCAGCCTTCTGGGACCAATGCCGCCCGCTCCGCCCTCTTGTGACTTGGCTAACCTCCAACAGCTGCATCCTTCTAGATCCTCACCTCGGGCTACCTCGCCTCACTATTCTACCTCCGATAAGGAAGGGGTGTCCGAACGTATGGCAAGTGACGTGGAAGAGGACTTCCCCTTATTATTTCCACCCCACACTAGATCGCGTACGACGGTGTTTGCCCTTCCTAAACCTCATGAAGTTCCCGCTACGGCTGATGCTCCTGACGCACCTGAGCCACATTTCCAAGGTGGAGACATTAGCCCCACTTCTCCAAAGGCTAACTCTCGAAAGCCTAAGAAGAAACCGGCTAAGAAAAAGTGGTAGCTCACCCTCCCTTTTCTGTAAATATGCTTTTTGGTGTATGGAATATTAGAGGTCTTGTTAACCCTCTCCGTCAAGCTGAAATTCGTTCCTTGGTTCGGAACTCTCGCCTCACTTGTATCGGTATATTGGAGACGAAGGTGAAAGCCCCTAGCTTTGAAGCCATTTCTCGTGGCTTACTTCCGGGTTGGAGTTGGGTGGCAAATTATGATTACTCCCCCCTTGGCCGAATATGGATTGGCTGGGATCCCCAAACAGCTGATCTGACGGTTCTTTCGATCTCTGACCAGCTAATTAATGTACGCCTTACTTTAACCTCTTTTAATTGTTCGTGCCTTCTCTCGGTTGCCTACGGGGGCCACTCCTTTATATCTCGCCGTTCCCTTTGGACGGACCTAGTTCGTCTTAGTGATTGTATGGATCCTTGGATTGTTGCTGGTGACTTCAACGCGATTCGTGATCACACGGATAGAATGGGTGGTTCGAATAGCTGGATTCCAGCTTTTGATGACTTTGGCGAATGTTTGTCCCAGGCAGGACTGGATGATCTCAGATATGTGGGTCACAGATTCACTTGGACTACATCCTCCGGATTGGACCGTAAGCAGCGGAAGATTGATCGTGTCCTTATTAATGATCATTGGAGCCGAGTTTTCTCCTATTCTGAGGCTTCCTTTCTCGCTCCTGGGATTTCTGACCATACACCTATGGTTGTTAGAATTATGCCGCACCCCCCTTCGAAGAAGCCATTCAAGTTCTTCAACTTCTGGATGACTCACCCTTCTTTTAAGGAGATAGTTTCGCAGGTGTGGTCTACTCCTACTGATGGTACTCCTATGTTGGTAGTATGTAGAAAGCTCAAACTCCTCAAAGTTCGACTCAAACAACTAAACAGGAGCTCTTTCTCTGATATTTCGGAACGTACTGAACAAGCCAGGACTGACCTTTCTCTCATCCAGGAGGCTCTGGAACGCGATCCCTTGAACCAAGCCTTGGCGGACCGCGAGATGGAGCACCTTCAAACCTTCTCGAACCTTAGACTCCAAGAGGAATCTTTCTTCAAACAAAAATCAAGAATTAAGTGGCTCAAAGAAGGGGACTTAAACACCAGATATTTCCACCACTTTGTCAACAAAAGGAGACTTCACAACCGTATATTATCTGTTATGGACTCGGATGGTTCGATTTTGACGGATCCGACTCCGGTGAAGGCACACATTGTGAACTATTTTGAGAAGCTCCTTCATGCTAATGCTGATACTATTCGACCGGATATCGGTGAGGTACGTGCTTTCCTCCCTCATACCCTCGGTGTTGAGCAGGTGGAGCTCCTTTCTAAGGTTGTCACTGAGGAGGAAATTCGAAGCACATTGTTTTCCCTAGCCAAAGGAAAATCTCCTGGCCCCGATGGGTTCAGTGTGGAATTTTTTATCTCATCTTGGGATGCTATTGGTCCCTCGATTACCTTGGCAATTATGGACTTCTTTCGGACCGGTCGCTTGCTTAAGGAAACTAATACAACCATCTTATCGTTGGTTCCAAAGTCCCCCAATGCTATAGCAATGCATGACTTTAGGCCTATTGCTTGCTGCAACACATTATACAAATGCATCACCAAGCTGCTCGCTAATAGAGTCGCTTCTCTTATGCCGTCGCTCATCTCCCCTTCCCAGACGGCTTTTGTTAAAGGAAGGAGAATCAGCGACAACATCTTGATTGCCCAAGAGCTCTTTGCGGATTTCCATCATCCCCAACATAGCTCTCGGTGTGCTATTAAGGTGGACTTTCGCAAAGCTTATGATACGCTAAGTTGGGGTTTCCTCCAACTAGTTCTTCGAGCCTTTGGATTTCCGGACTTCTTTATCCGGTTGATCATGGAGTGTGTTTCGACTCCTAAATTCTCTGTGGCCATTAATGGGGAGCTTCATGGGTTCTTCTCTAGCAATAGAGGCATTAGACAGGGCGACCCCCTATCCCCCTATCTCTTCTCCTTGGTTATGGAAGTTTTATCTGGGATCCTACATGCTAATTCCGCCCTCCCTGGCTTCAAACCTTATTGGAGATGTAAGAATACTCGGATTTCTCATCTCTTCTTTGCGGATGATGTATTACTATTTGCTCAAGGCCACCTACCCTCTATTGACCTCCTGAAGAAAGGATTAGACTTGTTCTCCAATTGGTCTGGCCTCTATCCGAACCCCATCAAGAGTGAATTCTTTGTCTCTGGTGGCCCGCCGACCCTTCAAGCCCAAATTCAGCACCTATTGGAATTCCAATGTGGAAAGCTTCCGTTCCGCTACTTGGGAGTTCCGGTCATTTCTTCTAGGATGGGTAAAGCGGATTGTAATGCCCTAGTTAATGCTATTACGGCCAGAGCACGCTCTTGGGCTCATCGATACCTATCCTACGCCGGTCGTTTGCAGCTATTAAAATCGGTCTTACATTCTATTCACACTTACTGGGCCAGTGTCTTCACCCTCCCTAAGTCAGTCATGAACAGTATTGAGGTCATCCTTCGTCAATTCCTGTGGAAAGGCCCTGATCTTGGAGTCGGCGGGGCTAAGGTCTCCTGGGCGAAAATCTGTCTCCCTAAGAAGGAAGGTGGATTGGGGATTCGTAGGATTATTGATTGTAATAAAGCGTTGACACTAAAACATATTTGGGCTCTCTTCACCGACAAAGAATCCCTTTGGTGTAAATGGATTCATTCCAATTTTCTACGGAAAGCCAACTTCTGGATTGCCACTAGACCGACCATATGTTCTTGGTCTTGGAAGAAGATTCTTGACCTTCGCCATGAGTTCTCACTGCTTTTCAAATGGAGACTAGGAAACGGGCTCTCAACATCCTTTTGGTTTGATCATTGGCATGAGAAAGGCCCCCTCCATAAGATCTTCTTGGCTGGAGATATCTATCGAGCTGGAATCCCCCGTTCGATCACCGTTCGTGATCTCTTCTCGACAAATCTGCCTCCCTCTACGGTGCTTGATAACCTTCGGCCGTGGCTGAATCCAGAGCCTGCTTTCGTGGCTAATAGGGAGGATCAGTTTGTTTGGACTGGTCATTCCACTGGGGAATTCTCGGTCTCATCTGCTTGGGACCATATCAGACCAAGAGGGCAAGTTGTTCATTGGCATTCTTTCCTTTGGGATAAAGCTTTTGCTCCTCGGGATGCTTTCATTATGTGGCTTGCCTCTCACAACCGCCTACCTACTCAGATTCTGCTACTCCAACACCGAAGGATCGATGATGGCTCTTGTGCTTTCTGCCACGACACCCCTGACTCAGTTGATCACCTTTTCTTTGGTTGCCATATCACCGGTGGACTAGCCTCTACTTGGGCCTCCAAATGCCTCTTACAATGGCGGAATCGGCCGTGGAATGGATTCATTGAATGGGCGAAGACACATTTCGGCGGCCCATCTTTCTCTCACCGAGTTGCCAGATATTCCCTGGGTGCCCTATGCCATCTCATCTGGACCACTAGAAATGATATTCTTTTTCGTAACAAGCAGCTATTTGTTCCGGCGATGCTTTTTCATCTCACCAAACTTGTAAAAGATAAGGCATTATCTTTGGGTCGTATTCAAGACATCAATCGTAATAGACGTATCCAGACTAATTGGGGTCTATCTGATGCTATCTTTAATGGGATCTAGTCTTCTCTATCTTGCCTATCCCGCATCTCATGATATGTGTTGCTACTCATGCGCCCCGATAGACAAGCTGCAGTTTTTCGTTTCCACTCTGTTTGCTACAGTACGCCGGGCTGGTTTTGATGTTTCCCACTGTTTGGACCATCGGATTATGCTGAATTTTTATGGTGGGGATCTTTATAACCCCTGATACATCTTCACCGCTCGGATCGGCTGTTTGAGCTCTCACGCTCGCGGCGGAGCAGGTCTACCGGCCCCTGTTTTTTTTTTTCCTGCTGCTGCTGCAATATTCATGTCTGGTTTTGTTGCTTCCGGCTGATTGGACCATTGGATTAGGCTGAAATTTTGTGTGAAGGATTATTACTCTCCCTGTTTCATCTTCACCGCTCGGATTGTTGAGTCCTTTGTTCGCTGTGGAGTGCTGCTGTTCCCCTGCTGCTCTCCTTTCTACCGGTGCTGATCAGCGGTGGGTCTCCTCTTGTTGAGGTGTCGCTGGTGCTGCCTCCTCCGAGTGGTGCCTGTCCTCTTTGGCTTTTGTTGTTGTTTCTGTCCTGCTCCTTCTCCTTCCTTTGTGCTGCAATCTTAAGCTGCTTCTGGGGGGGGTTTGTTGTTTCTGTTTCCTGGTGGAGTGTTGGTGCTCCTCTGTTGTAGATTTGTTTTCCTGTTGCGTTGTAGTTTTACTTTTGTGGCCACTGCGCTGGCCTGTTCCTGTTGGCTTTCTGTTTGGCCTGGCTTCTGCTTTTGTGGTTTGTTGTTGCCCTGCGGCTGCTGCCTTTGCTGTTGTTTCTCGGCTGCTCTTGTTGTCCCTCCTGTTTCGAGGATCCTCCGCTGTTGGTTTGTTCGAGATCCTGCTGCTGCACTCCCTCGTCATCGCTGCTACTGCTCCTCCGTTGATGCTCAGCGGGTCAGCTGCTTCTTCAGCCTGTTGTTCCGGTGTGCAAGATGGGTCTTCTCTCCTTCTCCTGTTGCGGTGCTGCTGGGGCTGCCTATTCTCTCTTTCAGTGGGTTGCCATCGGCTGTTCTGTTGTTGTCTGTTGGTTCTCTTCCTTTTGCTCAGCTCTACCTGCTGCTGTTTTGTTGCTGCCGGTGTTGTGCTGGCCTTCTCTTGGCCTTCCCTTCGGCTTTTGCTACACTTCCGTTAGCCTTTCTGGCTTTCGCTTGTATGTTCTCTTTAGTCGTGTTGTATCTTGCAACCGGTTCACCGTTGAACTCCCTATGTCACATACTGTGTCATTTGGAGTTCATGGTTTTTTGTGTCCGGTTCCCTTGTATCTAGCGTTTTGAAAAGATCAATACATTCTTACCTTACCAAAAAAAAAAAAAAAAAAAAAGAATAGACTCAAAGGAGGTCTTGGTCTTTGTATATTAGTTCTTCACCTAAACGATAAGCAATCCTCCCATGCATCTTGCCTCCAGCTAAGATAGAACCGTCACGGGATAATCCCTGAAAGGCAACGACTAATCACGCGGAGAGGAAGACTACTAAAAGTGAAAAGGAATGATGGCCCAGTTGGAATGACCATTCAAAGGATGATGCCTAGAAGGAAATCAACAAAAAAGTTTATCCATCATCTCAAAAAATTAATAACCCATATTTAATAAATATGACTATCATAAAATATTTAAAACTTGAATATTATGAAATCAACAAAAAGAAATCACCGCTGATTTCAGAAAAAGTTTATTTTGATAGGTTATCTAAGAAAGAGAAAAAAAAATTAAGTGTCTAGGTCAGGAAAGATGGGATAAATAACTTTAGGTGGACATTTAATCAACTTAGCTACATTTGGTATTACTAACTAGGACATCATGTTGTTAATTCTTACAGTAGGTTCACCAATAAATATCGAATGAAAAACTGCTAGGGCTCAAGCGCGCCTCGTGTGTGTGTTTAGTGTGTTGGTTATGCATAGAAAAAAAAGATGTGTAATTAGAGTGGGTAGCATCGAAAGAAAGTGGTTGGTTATTCAATAAGCAGTATTATATATGGCAATGACAATTTTGGTAAAACTAAATGTGAGACAAAGGACACTTTTGGTTTAATTTACACAGATAGATGTATTTGTACTAATGTGTTTCTGCATATTACTGTTCTTAAAATAAATGAAGAAAATTCTATGTATGCAATCTCGGTAAAAGAAATACCGCGAACTTTTCGTGGAAGCGGGCGTGGTCGAAAAGAGGGTGAGGGCGTCATGAACAGAGGGTGAGGGGAGAAGTACTTCTTAAGTTTTTTTTTTTTTAGTCTAAGAAGTAATTCTTGAGTTGAGAAGTAATTTTTTTTTAACTTCTCAATTGGAGAAAAAGCAACTTCAGAAGTAAAAATTTTTACTAAATAAATTTTTACTTTAGAAGTTATATTACTAAATAAATTTCTGCTTCAAAAGTAATTTTGAAACAGAAATCCACTTTTAAAAATGTTACCATGCGCACCCTTAGCTTCACGAACGACTTCAAGAGCTATATTCTTGCAAATAGTTCCCTTCTGTTAAAACTTCGCGCGGACGTTTCTGCGAACATACCGATTGTGTCGGTGCTTTAAGCTTTTCCCTTTTTCTTTTGGACCAGTGCCTTTCACATTGACTCTAAAAAGTAGAGCTCCATGATGGCATTGGAGACTCGGAAAGAAGAGTGGTAGGGCAGGATGAGACAAATAATTGATGAATGCTTTCTAGTGATGTGATGGTGGTTGTCGTCTCTCTCGTATCCTCCATTCAATTGGTAAGTTTGAATGGTTGACGGAATCGACCTTCCTATGAATAGGCATTACGATTAGGTGTCTTATTTAAAATCGCAAAACCCATAATGCGGACGTCATTTTGGGCCGAAAATCAAAGACAGGTAAGTAAAAACGTGAGTGTCCCATAGTTAAATTTAATATCTCTGGCCATTTATTAAAGTTCATAAGTTAATTAAAGGCAAATTGTTGAAATGAATCTGTTCTAAGATAGAAAAATTAAGGATGACTAACGATGGTTTTTGGATAGAGGACTAATGGGGGCATATTTGAGATTACAATGCAAATTTGTGATTTTTCTCTTTGACAAAATAAAAAAAAAAGTTTGAGGTAGTTTGAGAGTGGAACTAATATTTGGGGTTTTTTCTTAGACAAAAAAAAAGTTCGGGACAGATTTGAGGCTTAACCTAAAGTTTGGTGATTTTTCTCTTACATAAAAAAAAAAAAAAAAATTCTCGGCAAATTTGGGACTAAACCTAAAGTTTGAGGTTTTTTCTGAAACCAAAAAAGCTTGAGGCGAATTTGAGACTGAACCTAAAATGTCACTGTCGTGGCCACAAAGATAATGATATGAACGTTAAACAATCATTTGATAACAAAATAAGGTATTCAACACCAAGATAGAAGCCCCCCCGGATAATGCCTAGAACGCAACGACTAAGCTCGAGCACAGGAAGACTACTATAATATAGATGAGAGAAAGTTAGGGCAACGATGGAATCGGATGCAAAAAAAAATAAAGAAAAAAGAAAAGAGAAAAGAATAGACTCAAAGGAGGTCTTGGTCTTTGTATATTAGCTCTTCACCTAAACGATAAACAATCCTCCCATGCATCATGACTCCATTCAGCGCTAAGATAGAACCGTCACGGGATAATCCCTCAAAGGCAACGACTAATCACGCGGAGAGGAAGACCACTCGAAGTGAAAAGGATTGGTGGCCCAATTGGAATGGTCATTCAAAGGATGATGCCTACGGGGAAATCAACAAAAAGATTTATCCATCATCTCAAAAAATTAATCACCCATATTTAATAAATATGACTATCACAAAATATTTAAAACTTGAATATTATGAAATCAACAAAAAGAAATCACCGCTGATTTCAGAAAAAGTTTGTTTTGATAGGTTCTCTAAGAAAGAGAGAAAAAAAATTATGTGTCCTGGTCAGGAAAGATGGGATAAATAACTTTAGGTGGACATTTTGGTAAAACTAAATGTGAGACAAAGGACACTTTTGATTTAATTTACACAGATAGATGTGTTTGAAGTAATGTGTTTCTGCATATTACTGTTCTTAAAATAAACCAAGGAAATTCTATGTATGCAATCTCGGTAAAAGAAATATCGCGAACTTTTCATCACAAATTGAATATTGTATATTTTTGTATGATTCCCAATAATTCTCTTTGTGATATATTGTCATGGATAATGAGATACAATCAACTCTTGTCAAAACAAAAGTATAGACATCAAATGGTTACCAAAAAGAAAAGAGAGAATTTCCAAGAAAAAAGAAACAGAAGTATATGAAATCAGGAGATGATCTTGAATAAATTACGTCTAGCTTTCTGTCAAATATAAATGAGAAAATGGAGGAGAGAAAAGAATCCATTTTACTCTCAAGTATATTCTACATAAATATCCTGCTTGCCTTCTCCCACACCAAGTTGACGGCACAATGGGGATTTTTCGACAGACGGAGGAAAGCAACCAATAAGGGACAGTTCACATTCTTACTTTGTCCTTTCAATTTTTTTCTGTTAGTTTATATTATTTTACGTGCCGGAAATATTATTGCATGACTTACGTTAAAATCCAACGAACATTACAATTTTATGTCTTATGTGTTCTTTTAATAAAAGTATAAACCTATATGATGGGGTTCGGATCCACTGTGCATAAAATTTCACATAAACTCTAGCAGAGAATCGATATATATAAATATTTATTTTTTTCATAATTTTGTGGAATATTATTTTTTTAGCGGAAATTCAAGTCGACATCAAATATTTAGAATAGTATGACAAGTATAGTTTTCAATCGGTGCAATGCACCGGAATCGTGCTCTATTTATCTATGTTTCCCCAAAGTCCAGAGGAATAATTTGGCTTGGGAAAGATTAATGATTCTCTCGATGAAAGGAACCAATTCAAATCAGGGAAGCCATCAACTAAACTTGTGATAACTGCTCTTAGTCAATGAAGTATTAGTCAATTATTAATTGAGCATGTGCATTGGAATCGTTTCATCGAAAGTAGAAACGAAGACAAAGTTCCCCTCGGCATGCGTCCGACTCTCTACGGCGACACTATAAATGTGGCGCAGAGATAGTCCAGTAATCATTTCCTGCTCAAACCTAATCCATAATAGTCGAGTCCTTGTGCGAGGGGGAGAGAGAGAGAGAGCGCACTGCAATGGCAAATGAAAATCTCAAGGGAGCTAACCTCACTGAGGCTTCGTGTTCGACCATTTCGAAGCGACAAAGACTCGGAGAACCGTCTGAATTACAACCGGAAGAGCGCGAGAGCGAATCGCCTCTTCCTTCCTCTTCGGAATCGCCGGAGAAGATCAATGTGCTGTCGGAGTCCGGAGCGAATTCTGGGCCATCTGCTTCGTCCACCTCCGTGATTGGAAACAATTACTACGTATTCTTGAGCTTTAGAGGCGCCGACACTCGCAATGGCTTCGTTGATCACCTCTACCATAAACTCCAAGAGGTGGGCCTGCCGTTCCATCCAAACTTCGAGTTGAAAGATGAGAACGACCATCCCTGGAACGTGGACTTTGGTAAAAAGCTCATCAGTGCAATCAGGCACTCTAAAGTTTCAATCCCAGTCATCTCGGCAACGTATGCTGCTAGCAACTTGTGCCTGCGCGAGCTCATTGAGATAATGGAGTGCAAGAAAACCGGGGGACAAATTGTCTTGCCCGTGTTTTACAAGGTGAAACCCTATGAAGTGCGATCCCTAGAGGGGGCCTTTGGAGAGGCCTTCGGATCCCGTATGCAATGTTCTGAGTGGGAGGGTGTCGAGCAAAAAGGGCCGGAAGCACTCCAAGAAGTAGTTGATTCTAGCACATTCGAACCAGGGAAAATTACAGGAGGGTACGTCGTTTATCTTGTTTTAACATATCCTTAGTCGGAAGAAGAATTTTTCTATTTATCATCCTTAATCCTTGTTCCGTGGAGACATTAATGAGTCCTCATCTATTGTGTTGTTTGACAGGCGTGAGGCAGAATTAGTGAATAAACTCATAGAAAGAATAAGGCTCGAGCAGCAACATGATTCTCAACCACATCTTCCCGTCAACTCGGTTGAAATTGAGGATACTGAAGCCTCTAGATCCTCGACCTCACCAGAAGGAAGTAATTCTGGGCCATCTGCTTCGTCCACCTCTGTGATTGGAAACAATTACTACGTATTCTTGAGCTTCAGAGGCCCTGATACTCGCAATGGCTTTGTCGATCACCTCTACCATAGACTCCAAAATGTCGGCCTGAAGTTCCATCCAAACTTCGTGTTCAGAGATGATAATGACCTCGCCTTCGGCAAGGACATTGGTAACAATCTTACCAGTGCAATCAAGCAGTCTAAGTTTTTAATCCCAGTCATCTCAGAAAATTATGCTTCCAGCGAATGGTGCCTCCGCGAGCTCATTGACATAATAGATTGCAAGGAATCCAATGAACAAATAATCTTGCCCGTGTTTTACAAGGTGAAACCCTATGAGGTGCGAGAACTAATGGGGGCCTTTGGAAAGGCCTTCAAAGACAAAAAGCATCGTTTCAAGAAGGAGGATGTCAAGGAAAAAGGGCCGGAAGCGCTCAGAAAAGTAGCTGATTTAAGAATATTCGAATCAGAGAAATTTGAAAGTGGGTACGTCGTTTACCTTCTTTCATCATATCCTTGTCGGAAGAAGAATTTTCTATTTATCATCCTTAATCCTTGTTTTGTGGAGCCATTAATAAGTCCTCATCTGTTGTGTTGTTTGACAGGCACGAAGGGAAATTAGTAGAAGAACTCGTAAAAATAATAACAGACGAGCTGGGACGTGATTTTCAACATCCTCTTCCTAAGGACTTGGTTGGATTCGATAATCATGTGGCTGAGGTTACGAGATTGGCAGATAGTGCTTCTTCCAAAATTCAAACCATTGTGATTTATGGAATTGGTGGCATTGGTAAGACAACTCTAGCTACGCACATCTATAATAAGCTTTTGGACGATTTTAAATACTGCAGCTTTATCAAGGATACAAGAGAAACAATTCAAAGCAAGGGCATAGTGCATGTTCAATCTCTACTAATATCAGATATAGCAGAATATCCTGTTGGTACAGTGCGTGATCCTGATAGAGGGATCTACATGATCCGAATGGCTTGTGCCAAGAAGAGAGTACTTATTCTTCTTGACGACGTGGCTTGTCAAGACCACGTCGATAAATTGATTGGAGATTGTGATTTTGGGGAGGGAAGTAGGATCATTATTACATGTCGAGATGAGGTCCAGTGGAAGTTTCCATATATACCGTATCTACTCACAAAAATGAATCGCAAAGACTCTTTGCGTCTATTTAATGGATATGCATTCGATGGGGAACCACCATCAGGAGAACTTGCAGGTCTTTGTAGTGATATTGTTGACACCATAGGAGGGCTTCCCTTATCTCTCGTGATTGTAGGTTCACTTCTCAAAGGAAAAGATAAGAGCATATGGATAGAGACACTGAAAAAATTGGAGAAGGAGCCTAATAAGGATGTACAAAAAATATTGAGAATAAGTTACGATTCATTAGGATACGAGGAACAACAAATGTTTCTGGACATAGCATGCTTTTTCGTTGGAATTGACAAAAGAATTGCCTCCCACCTGTGGGATGATCTCAAAATTTTCCCAACTAGCGGATTGAAAGCGCTGATTAATCGTTCGTTAATAATTGATGATGATAACAGTGAGTTGAGAATGCATGATCACTTAAGAGACCTAGGCAGAGCTATCGCCCGTCCAACACATAAAAAGCTTTGGAAATGTAGCAGACTTTGGGACGAGGAAGCCATAACAGTTCAACGAAGCGAGGTAACAATCATGTCTACTTTTGACCTCTCCCATGTTCTCTAATGGTAGTTCCTCATATTATTATTCTTATTGTTCTTTTACTCTAGATCTTTTACCAGTGTCAACATGTTGTTAGCATTATCTTGGTAAAAGCTACATCCACTTTTGGCCATTTGTTCATGAAAAGTTTGCACTCGGGACTATTCGATAGGTCATCTCCTGATGATAATTATGAGGCTCAGAAAAGGGGTATTATAAATTGTGTATTTAGCTCCATCTATATTGCTCTTTTGCTGTCCTAACATCATTTTCCAGCAATTTTGGTACTTCTCCTTGCTATATTGCAAGTTGAAGATCCTAGCGTCGCCCAGGTTTGAAATTTTCCTTATTCAAATATCATTTAAGTATGATAATATCGTAAAATACTAGAAAATGCATAAAAAAATTTTCTATAATTTAATGCCGATTATCTTATTATTTTTGACCAAATAACAAGAACTTTATCATTGATCATCATTGAATATATGCAGGTTCTACTTTATGGCAAAAAGAAAAGAAAAGAAAGATTTCAGTTAAATTATTTGCACCTAATAACTATTGGCTATCGACATAAGAATTTATTCAATATGAAGTACTAAGATCTTATGTAGTTGGTTTCATATTTCTAAATAATTTCTACAATTTGTTTTCTAGCATATGTTATGCATGTTTTCAACGGAAATGCAATATGATAACACAAATGCATGATACAAAGAAAATAAAAAATTTGGTTTTAATTGTATTACCCAGGGAATGTTATCATCATAATTGAAGAAGCACCTTGAAATCTATCAATTTTGTTGAATAATCTGGAAATGTATAATTATAATTGCATTAGTTTCTAACTTGAAAAAACACTAGGTAATTTGGATGACTCTCACTCTATAATTAATTTGAAAATTCTTGTGTATCTTGTCACTTATGGGAATGATACACCTAAAAAATTCAAATTGAATTTTTCCATTGCGAATTTAGCTTTTCTTCTATTGCCGCTTAGACCAAGTTATAGTCAAATTAACAAATGTCATAATATAATGTAGGAAAACAGTTCAAGATACAATAACTAATTTTTTTTTTGTCAGAAAGATACATTAACCATAGAGTAAGTGAAGGTTTTGGTTTAATTATGAGCTTTGCCTGTATACCTGGATCGATCATGTTTATTCATATGAAAGGTGAAAAATCACATTAACTAATTTTTTTTTTTTTTGGGTTTAATTATGAGCTATTCTACCTTGCTTTCCTATTTATTGACTTACAATCTCACTCTATTCCATGAGGCAATAATTTTGGTTTTGCAATCATGCGTACTAAAACTCACTATGCTATTTGGCATCCAAAAATGTGAAAGAAGCAATCAATCTTTTTCATTACCGGCTCTTTGCAAATGATGTAAAAATTCAAAAGACATCATAATATAAGTAAGAAAAGTAAAACTGTTGGGATGAAAATAGAAACTCTAATAGATAGAAGACTGCCTGCTTGATAATTGAAATCTTTCAATTGGCGCAAGTTGAATGATGGCTGATCGACTAGTTGGCTCATCTTAGGATTAGTGATGATCTTTTCGAGCTTGAATATCCAAAATTTAAAAGTCAAGTTCAACTTCCATTCCTCACTTTCTTTCTTGCTGGAAACTTTTGGTCGCGCAATATGCAAATAAAGATAATTGGGGAGAGAGAGAGAGAGAGACCCATATGGAACTGTAAAAGTGTATATAGAGAAAGGACAATACCAAAAGGTAAAAAGAAAGACTAATGAAATTCCCAATATAGATTCACATCATTAATGTGCTTGAGTAATTGTAACTTTTTGTTAACCTACTTTTATAGGTTTTTGTCCACTAAATAATGTAACTTTTTATCGATAACCAATTTAAAAAAAAAAAAAGAGCTTTTGTCAATTATTCTTCTCTTAATTGCGTTTCTTAATTGAAAGTGTATTCTTTTTTTAATGAAACGAAAAGACAATGCTTGGACTGCACAAAAGCCGTCTATTGGAAAAGAAATAATTTGTGGCATACAAGTGAAAATTGATATATTACATGATTGCGTAGTCATAAAAAGATCACATATACTCTGTAAGTGTGGAGGAAATGCATTCATTGGCCACAATAACATGGAGACGTATGCTAACAAAAGGCCGTTGGGTGGTGTGCTATTCCTTATGTAATGACACTTTATTCATGTCAAGATCAGGAAATACCCTGTGCTGATATTTACTTACCCTCAATTTTTGTTTTTTTGTTGGTTTTTTGTAGAAGGAAAATACAAATATTGAGGCATTACGTCTGGACGAAAATGGCTCAAGCATGTTCACGAAGCGAGAGAGCTTCAAAAAAATGCCTTACCTGAAATTCCTTCATCTGAGTAAAGTCAAATTTGTTGGAGATTACAAGGATTCACTTTCTGAATTAAGATGGCTAGAGTGGAAGGGTTGTCCTGATTATTTCGAGGCGACCAATGTTCATTTGGAGAAATTAGTGATACTCAATTTATCAGGTGGTTCTATTAGCAAAAATTGGGGAGGATGGACTTCAATCAAGGTAAAGATAAGGAAAGTTATCTCTCTTGTTGCATTTGCTGACAAATCATTCTATTTCCAACATCTAACCTTGGAAAATGTCTCTTTCTTGTAGGCGGAGAGGTTGAAAGTTCTCAATCTTTCGCGGTGCTCAGACTTGAAGAGCACCCCCGATCTCTCTGCGTTTGAGAATTTAGAGATGCTAATCCTGGAAAGTTGCGAGACCTTGGAGGAAATCGACTCTTCCATTGGGAAGCTCGACCGCCTCGTTTCCTTGAACTTGAGGTACTGTGGGATTCTCAAGGTGTTACCTGAGCAACTGGGCAAGCTAAAAGAATTGGAGGAACTGGTCATAGACGAGACTGATATACAAGAAATCCCTGAATGTATAGGATCTCTGAAGAAGCTGAAGACGCTTAGTGCCGTGGGTTGTCGTAAACTGACTCAAGTTCCCAGCTCACTATGCCATCTGGTAAATTTGTCGACCCTAAACCTGAAAACCTGTAAAAAATTGCAAGAACTTCCGGACTCCTTCCAGGCCCTTGAGCAACTGCAGCGCTTGTCGTTAGAGTATTGCCGCGAGTTGGGACGGATCCCTCCTTCAATTGGGAAGTTGCGAAAGTTGGTTGAGCTGGACTTGTCGCATACATTTATTGACGAACTACCCGAATCCATCAAGGAATTGACGAAATTGGAAATTCTGAGGATTTCCCACAGTAAGATTAAAAAGTTTCCGAGCGCTATTGGAGCATTGGAAAGCCTCCAAGAGTTGCATGCCTCGGGCTGCCCTGAACTGGAAGGAATTCCTCCTGACATAAGTAGATTGTCTTCTCTGAAGACCCTTCGCTTAGGTGGAGCAAAGATTTCTGGCTTGCCGGAGAACTTCCATGAGCTTTCTTCTCTCGAGAACCTTGATTTACTTGGCTGTGTTAGTCTTAAGTCACTGCCAGAACCTCCTCGCAGCTTATCATCCCTGCAGCTCACCTGTCTGAGCGACACGCTTCCGTCGCTCTCTCACCTAACGCATCTAAAGGAGCTCACCCTTCAGTCTTGCACGTCTCTTCGTAGCATCCCAAAGCTTCCCTCCTGCATACGGAAGCTCCGCGTTTGGAAGTGTCCCAATTTGGAAAAGTTGTTTCCCGAGTTGAAATCCTTGTCAGAGTTAGAGCTCTTCCAATCCTTGTCGGAGTTAGAGCTCTTCCAATGCTACGGGCTGAAGGAACTGCATGGTCTGAAAGCCTTAACATCCCTAAGAAAGTTGAACCTATCCACAAGCACAGACGCGTCCAACCTCAAGAACTTTGAAGAATTAGGGTCGGTGAGATCCTCGGTCTCTAAGGCGGATAATCTCCATGAGATAGCAGGCCTTGAAAATTTGAGATCCCTGGAAGTGCTCAATATCTCTGGGCGCGAGCACATTGAACGACTGGACCTTTCAAATTCGGAGCATCTGAGGCAATTGATTGTAAAGGATTGCTCAATGTTAGTTGAAATCCTCATCCCTGATGTAGTATCCCTGGACCGCTTTGATTGGGAACCAAGCCAATCCCACCGGAAAACCCATGCATGCAAGCCACAAATCACCAGAGTCTAGAGCGCGCGACCGGTCATTTGATAGTACTGGATTTCATTCCTGAGGGAAAGAGCAGCAAAAAGCTGACTGTGGTTCACAGGCTCAAGTTAGGTTTTACATTTGATAGACTGGATGCAATTCGATGTGATCGGCACCAAAACGATTAGGTTTAGGACACTGCACTGCATGAAGGAATTGTGAAGAAGATTCGAAAGTATGGCACCACGACAAAGATCTGATTCTAGAGATTGCTAAAGTTGGCTTCTAAATGTAAATGTAGCAGGTAAGCTGCCGCTTTTCTGTTGAGATTACCTGCTTTCATTAGTATTTTTAGTATGCATGGGGATCTTCTTTGACGTGATATGATTTTCCGTCTTAAATCCAGGAGCTGGGGGAAGTTGTTGGAGCAAGTAAATGTAATGCTTCAGTGTTGTCTGGCTTGTGGTCATTATGAAAATAAAAAAGATCAGGATGACTCCAAAAGTATATTAGATGTCTTCAGTCAAATAGTAAGAGATTCTTCATCCTTGACGCGGTATCATCTGCTCTTGTGTACGTAAATTAATACTTTTCTCCTACTTCTATTGAAGATGGTGTTCTTTCGCTATGTGGTTGTCCCATTTATGCAGACGGATGAAGAAAAGAAATTCACTATCTGATGGATTCTGGAAACTGCTCGTGCATAAGTGATTAATGGTTGTGTTTTAGTGATTCGTTATTTTGTCATGGACATTAATGTCGAGATGATGGATCTCTATGGATCTATATAAACTTTGTTCATCACTTGATATGCCAATATGAAGATTGCTCTCTCTGAAGGTAGATTTATGGCCTTGATCATGCTGAAAGTATTATTATCAACGGTAGAAAACCCGGTAGAAATCATGTAGCCACTCTTTCCTTGTTTTACTTTATGCCTTTACTAATCATCTTGCAAATCCATACCTTTATATCATTCGCAATTTGTTCCTTCATTGTTTGGTGATGACAATGTCTACGCCTCAGAGGCTTTAAACAAATAGAGGATCTTCACTGTATTGTAGATAACAGTGTCAGACCCAAACCAGAAGTATGAAGAACGCCGGTAAATCAACTGCGTTGGTTTCACGTCTTTTGGGTAAAAATGACAAGTAAGCAATGGGGAGCTAGAGAGGTGATTTGCTTCAGCCCTTGAATGTTTGAGAGTTGATCTACATCTCTAATTTCCATCTTTTTTTGAACTCGAATCAGAATGTTTTGTTGCAGCTGCCCCTGAATGGAATTGGAAATTCGCTCCTGCAATAAGCAGTTGTGGTTTCAGCCAGAAATTCGCTCTTGCAACATTTCTGGCTAGGCTGATGCGGGGATAAAAGAATTGTTAATTATGTGTTTTCATCCTTGACATGATATGAACATGTTCTTCTGCAAACAGAGTATTACCTTCTTCCAAGTTCTATTAAGGTTGGTCTCCTAGAGCACAGGATGTTTATTATGTGTTCCTTTCATTCATTCATGCTTATAAAAAAGAACTTCATTATTTATTATGAAAAGTTCCACTCAAAAGCTTAAGTTCTAAGTTGGCCTGAGACTGTATGTATATAACCTCTGTTGAATCCCTTTATTCAACCAATGTGGAATAACACTTCTGACAATTGATTGATTATGGCAACTACCATGTCTATGTGGTTTTGATTGCATTTTCAGCAGCTTATGTTCACTTATTCTGTCATGGATTAATAAGCCACTGGAGGCACCATCATAAGATTTTTACTTTTCTCAAATCCAGGACACCGATGTAGACGATGAATTTCCTTGGATCTATGTTCAACTTTGTTTGTCAATTGAGATGCTAATACATAGATTGCTCATTCTGATGGTGGATTTATGGCCTTGATCCTGTCAAAAGTAACAACCTATACGGTGGAAAATCCGGTAGGAATTATGTTGCGCTCTTTCTTGTTTTTTTCATCATGCCCATATCCATCTCACATATTTGTACCATCAGTCTGTCTCTTTACCTATCGAATTTGCATACTTCTGTTCGTTCTTCATTTGGTGATAGACAATTTCTCATGTCCCTGATACTTTAAATATGACCGGCAGCTTCACTGTAATTTTGGCAATGGTGTGAGATCCCAAACCAAATATCTAGGATATGGATGCAACAGATTTGTTCTTTAAGCCTATTGAATTGCGTCGGGCTCTATTAACGGAACTGTCAGTCATAGGAATGAAAACAGGTACTTTAATTCACTCCTGGAATGTTGAGAACTAATCTGGATCCATGAATGTCCATCTTTTCTTGAAGTATTGCTTAATCAGATCACAATACTTTATTACAGATGCCACCGCACTGGAATAGAATTGGAGTTTTGACCCACTAAACATGAGAGGACTACGGAACGACCAACTAGGGTTCCCGCTAGAAATGTCTATTATATCATGTGTAAGGATAGTAACATTTTCTTGAAGGATGCTAATTTTCCTCAAAAGTTCGGTTATGTTACTTGATATTGTCAAAAGTAACATCTTGTATAGTGGAAACTCTGGTCGAAATCATGTTGCGTTCTTCTTGTTTTTCATCATGCCTATATCCATCTCACATGTCCGCACCATCAGTCCGTGTCTTTACGTATCGAATTTGCATCCTTCTGGTCATTCTTCATTTGGTGACGACAATTTCTCAGGCCCCTGATGCTTTAAATGACTAGGAGCTTCACTGTAATTTTTCCAATGGTGTGAGATCCAAACCAAATATCAGGCATATGGATGCAACAGGCATGTGATTTAAGCCGATTGCAGCGGAATGAAAACAAGTGCTTTAATTCACTGCTGGAATGTTTGAGAACCGATCTGGATCCACGAATGTCCATCTTTTCTTGAACTATTGCTTAATCAGATCACAACGCTTTATTACAGATGCCACCACACTGGAACAGAATTGGAGGTTCGACCCACTAAACACGAGAGGACCGCGGAAAGGACCAACTAGGGTCCCAGCTAGAAATGTTTATTATATCTGGTGTTACGATAGTAACTTTATCTTGAAGGATGCTAATTTTCCTAAAAAATTTGGTTATGTTATTTATAAAATTTTCATAAATATCATGATTTTGGCTCGTAAATTGTACTTCATGTTATTTATAAACATGCGTACAAAAGATTGCAATTGATCTCATGCGTAACTAAGATTAAGAATACCTGTTAATAATTTTCTGTTTAAATATTAAGGGGGAATTATGTAAAAAAGTCAAAAAGATAATGAAAGAGGGAGGAGGAAGTGGGAGTAGGTGAAGGGGAAAGTGGCGTTGGAAGCTACTCTTCTTTATACACGGTCAACAAACTAATCAACCTACTCATTTTCATCGTTCTCGCGCTCTGTTTTCCGAAGATCAAAACTCAATAGATGCATGGGAAGGCAGAGATTTGCAGAGCACACCAATTGGAGCTTTAACTCGGCTAGAATGAAGCTTCAGGATTGAAACACTGTCGTTGGAGTAGCTGAGACTTTCTAGAAATGGCTTCAACTCGTTGAAAATGATGCTTTGTTGTCGTAACAATCAACGAGTCCTGCTTCGGAGTCTGTAAAAACTTGATATAATAATTGACAGTATGCTTTTTCTGCTCTCTACATCAGCCACAAAGTTTGAAGCCCACGAACTTGAAAAGCGCAACCCTTAACTCGAGGATCCTAGCTTGACGTATGACTCAAAGAGCTCCTCATCTTCATTCTCTCATGAAATCATTTACAGCACATCTATTTGCTATTAGGCTTACCATTTGCTACATAGTAGTCTAGGTAAGTAGATGTTGATTCCTAATTCCCTCCCTCAACATCCGCTACCTTCATCCTGCTATACGCACACCTATAATCGAAATTCCGTGAACTCGGATCCTGGTAAGTCCTTTCGTGAAAATATCAACCGCTTGTTAAATGGTTGATGCCCATGGTTGCAAATCATTTGGTTGGACGTCCCGACTCAATTAGTCGTATGGTAAATTTGTCTGTCCTTGACTGGAGAGATTTGCTTCATATCATATAGGCTTTCATAGAGTATCGGATTATTTGTGAAATTGCAGCGCCTGTCCGTAGGTGTAACGAGATTTCCAAATGGTACCGATCACGCCCGAGTTGACCATCTTTGCTTTTCGTTTTCTCCTTTTTCCATTAATTGTTGGACCATGTCATATTTTGGGATCCTTGCTTCCTTTCAAAAATTGCAAATTGGCTCAAGAAAAATTATAAACAAGTGCAAATGAGGTGCCGTAATTAAATTGTTTATCATTACAATAGGCTGTCTCATTTAAAAAATTGCAAATTCCGAAGATTATATTAACAATGTTGAACACTAACTTAGACCACAAATGCGACAAAAATAGCGTCTCATGTGAGTAATCCATCTCAAATAAGACAAGTGATGCTCTAGCATATAAATAATCTTTTGTTTACATAGAGGGCGGATATCATTCGCCTAAGGATTTCATATCATATTGGATATGGGCAGAAGCACATCAGAAGTGCTAAAGTTTGTGTAGGGCGCTTTGGTGCAATAAATTTTCGTCGGCTCACTTAAGTGCCAAATCGAAAAAAATAAATAAAAAAAGATCACTTAAGTGCCAACGGCGAGAGATTCCGGCCAAACTAATTACATGACATTAATTATTAACTTTTTAATATTACATGGCAAATTTTCTTTTAAAAAAAGAATTTCACATGCCAATTTTTTTTTAAAAAATCAGTCCACGTGTAGTTTTAAACATAAAAATAAGTTATTTTTTTAAAGATAATTAAATTAAAAAATTAGCTAATTATTTTTACAAAAAAAAGGTATGGGCTTGCAACGGCGAGGGTGGGGATGGCCGACGGGGTCGTCGAGTCCCGGTTACTGACCGCAAGCAAGGGGACCCCAGCGTAGATGGCTTCCAGCGTGGAATTCCACAGTGGGTACCGCCCACCGAAGGATGGCAAAACACCTTCGGCTGCTCCCATCAGGGTACCACCAAGCCCATGTCCGCCGTGCATGCACTCCCGATCAGCAACGTCTCCACGCGCCACCCACAGGAACCACACCTCGTTGTCCCACAGCCACCATCTCCTCCATCCAAGCCTTGGAGACCGATAGGAAGCTCCCGAGAGAGACGTATGGGACCGTCCCCCCGGGCCGAGAGTCGAGCCACCGGAGATGAGCCACGTTGCCAGCCCCATCATCGCCAAAGAAGAGGATGGTGTGGCCAACGCAATAGGCGGGCGTGGAGAGTTGAGTTCGGAGGGCGTCCATGACAGGTGATTCGAGCTCGTACAAGGAGGTGGAAAGGAAGTATTCAGCCTTGGAGGCCTAGGCGACGCACTCCAAGGCTACACCCAATGCCTGGCAACCGGCCATAGGCCAGGTGAGGCGAGGCGAGGCTTCGAATTAAAAAAAAAGAAAAATTAAAAAATTAAAAGAAAAAGAAAAACAGAAAAATAAAATTTGAGTTAAAAAAATGAAAAATAAGCTAATTTTTTTTGTAAAAAAAAAGGTTTGGGCTTGCTGCGGCGAGGGTGGGGATGGCCGATGGGGTCGTCGAGCCCCGATCACAACCACAAGTGAGGGCCTGTACACCCTTGCCCAAATCTTGATGAAGACTTTATCGGTTTCTCCGTTCTTCTCATCTGAAGCCACATCATCTGCGACCACAGTGGTCCTCTCCACACGAGTGATCAAAGCCATCAGACATTGAGACTACTGGTGGAGGGACATAGGGGGCATCCTCCAACACGTAGAAGTCCAAATTCCGTCGTTGAAGATATTGGCATCAAAGTAAGCGTCGTACACAAACTTTAGCACTCCTGATGTCTTTCTGTCATTGGATATGTATCTTATTTATAGCATTAAAGGCGTATAAATAATTTGGCTTGGAAAAGATCAATGATTCTCTCAAAGAAGGTAACCAATTCAAACCAGATAAGGTATCAACTAAACTTGTGTCAATGAAGTATTAGTTAATTATTAATTAAGCAAGTGCTTAAGAAGTTTCCATAGAAATTTGAAAAGAAAACGGAGTTCCCCTCGGAACAGTCGATCAAAATACATATTTCTCATTCCGAAAACTGTGCAATTTGCCTAGTATCATGTGATTAAGCAAACTATTTCAGAAGGCCAGTAAGTCTAGTTCAACTTGCTTTACTTTTCTCCTCGGGCGACGGGAGCATGTTCTTTGCAATGTAGGGCCCGCACAATTGGGGCCAATGTACGGCACGCATCAGTTATAATGGGCAGTACCTTCCTCAGAACCATATCACTGACCTCAAACTGCAGGGCAAACCTTCTTCTTGTTCATCATGTTCAACTGTTCAACTATCTGCTAAACCCATTCTGCTTCTTTTAGATTTGTTTTGGCCAATATCTTCAACGACGGAATTTGGACTTCTACGTGTTGGACTCTTTTTACACCACAAATCAATGTCGCAGCTCTCTCGAGACCAACCTTGGGCTGGTTTAACGGACTGTTACGCGGACACAGATAATCCTCTCGAGAGGTGGCGCTTGCGTTTTGCACAAATTCTCCCAAGCCCTATAGATTGCAACTTGGTTTGTCGTTTTTTTCATTTTTTAACTGAGACTAAAGTTGCCGGTAACTTACTTTAGGCCGGTCAGGAGTCGCTTGAGGTATAAGAGTTTGCCTTACTCATGTGAACCAGAGAACTTGATTACGTGAGTTTTCTATAATGCCTGTTACCAGTACCTTTTCTCTTTTGTTTGGGGAAATATTTTTTCATGCAATCTTTGTGTATGTATATTTTACTTCTAAACATGCAAAACGAAGTGGTGATGCATAAATATGTAATAAAAAATGAAGAAAAACAAACAATATTGAATAAAATAATTCAAGCAAATAGAAGTCTCATATCGGATTATTGGTATGATATGGATAATTAATAATGAGAGGAGACTGCATGTATATAAAGCATGTCGAGACCATTTATTCAACCAATGTGGAATAAAACCTTTACAAATTGATTGATCATGGCAACTACAAATGCATATGTGTTTTGATTGCATGTTTAGTAAATTTTATCCACTTATTCGGTCATTGATTAATCGGACACTGGAGAAACCATTAGTAATATCTTTAATTTCTCTCAAATTCAGGATACTAGTGTTGAGATGATGAATTTCCATGGATCAATATCCAACTTTGTTTGTCAATTGATATGCTGATACGTAGATTGCTCAATCTGATGGTGTCGCGACCTAAAATTAAAAAATTTCAGGTTAATAGATTATCGGATTAATTAATCAAATTAACTAACCTAGTCCGAGCTCTCCCAACCTAAATATATTCCAAACCGAATCCTCTCCTTCAATCCCGTTTAATTGATAATCCCTTATCTTAAGGATTCGGCCATGAAGTGGGGTTTTGGGTTAAATTCTTTTTCCACATGCTTAGTCCAATTAAGCTCAGAGCACTCAATAAATCCACTCGCCGTCGGTCCGAATTAAATGCGAAATGTAATGTATGAATACCAAAATTAAAACTACTCTAAATGCAAACTACATGGAAATGAGTTAAATATTTTTGGATAGAGACTAAGGTTAGTCCCTAATTTTTTATACAAAAACTAATAATTAAGAAAGGGTAGTCAAAATTTAGGTGTCATTGTAGATATATGGCCTTTATCCCGTCAAAAGTGACATCCTCAAAGGTCAAAAATCTGATGGGGATCATGTTCCACTCTTTCTTGTTGTCTGTCATGCCTATACCCATCTCACATGTTCATGCCATGAGTCATTGTCTCTACATGTCAAATTTTATTCATTCTGGTCGTTTGGGCTCTTGATCAGTCATTTTAGATCTTGAAGAGGAGCAATTTCGTGGGCCTCCAATCAGGTACATAATGGCTAGATTTGTCATTGTAGGCGTGACATTCAATAAGTAGGGATAAGCGGTTCCACGTTCCGTACAGATTCTACCTGAAACCTATTAGTCGAAGCAGGTTACTCATCTTTAGGAACCTGAAAATTACCATGTCATAGGTTCCAGGGTCTACCCAACTTACACATGTATTTTTAATTGAACAATGCAGTGAATCATCACCTTTAATGACCACAATTTGCTGCTATAATTCATTAACCACCACTCATAATTAGGGATACAAATAAATATGAAACATTAACAAAGTAAAAGTATCAGTCATAAATATCGTCGAAAATGAAAGCTCAGACTAGTGGTTCCGGAATACACACTCATCATCGGACACCATATAATACCGCAAAATCATGTAAAGACATATACCTAGAAAAACACAAGAATATGTTTCAGGTTACAGGTTCCAAGCAACCTACCAATCGAAATGGTTCCCTAATTTTTGAAACCTGAAACCAACCCTATATACCTTGAAACCTAAAACCGTCCTTATTGGTCAGGTTCCAGGTTCTACCCTGAAACCATGATAACCCCTGCTAATAAGGAGTCCCTTTTCTTCTCGCTTTTTGTCTTTTTAAAATGGTTCTCTGAAATTGCTTGACATATTCATCAGAAGACCAAAGTCTACACAAAAACACACAAATGCCAAGATGTTTCCTGGCAATTTCTTGTTGACCCGACAAATGCGAAGAGTCATCCTTAGTAATCTTTTCAGGGTGGGAAAACGAGACTAATGGGATATCCATCTCTCGTTTGTGTTGAAGAATACACGTGCGGACCCGGTTATGTTATTGGGTATCGATTAATTCTTAAAAAGGACTTCACATTTACCTTTCATTTCTCTCTTTTTATTTCAAAGTTGAAACACCACTGATCATCAAAAGTCGAACGCCTTAAATTTTTTGAAAGTATACGAATATTTGCTATATGGAATCGTTTTAAATATTCGATATTTCAAGTAATTAAATATGACAAAAAAAAACGTAATTAAAGAAAGGCAATCCCCAACATTTTCATTTCTTTTAAATGAGTAAAACCAATGAATATTAATTAACAATAAGTGATCACCTAATCTCGCGTTCCCCCTACCTTGATGTCTCCAAGCATAACACTAAGTGATCAACCAATGAATATTAATTAACAATAAGTGATCACCTAATCTCACGAGACCGCCACATTGATATCTCCAAGCATAACACTAATTATCCAACGTCAAGAAGAAACATTTAGTGTGACGAATTACATCACTCGGCAGTGACGACGTTATTTAACAAACTGATCATTTTTGCTCGCGTGCTATGAAGCTCATCCTACTTGACGTTATCCAAAGGACACGTCTTATTCTTGATTAGTTGATTGTACCACATGCTATCATCAAGTTATATATCCGTCACGTAAAATACCTTTTAATGTCTTGATATGAAAGAGCATTGCTTTTTTATTTCTGAAAATTTTGGAACATGACGTCATCAAAAACCGAACACCTAAAGTTGTATGGAATCATACAGATTCTCTTCGTTGTCTTTTGGTATATTAATCATTAAGTTAGAAAAGAAAGGCTATCCCCAACTTTTTGAAATATCTCCTACTCCCATGCGACCCCGCTTTGATGCCTCCAACCAGAACCCGAATTATCACATACATGCCCAAGAGAGGATGTCAAAACTGAACTGGAAAATCAAACGGAATCGCTAACTGAAATGAACCTAACTGAAAATTTGGTATATTTCAATTCGGTTCGATTTTTTGTTTAAGTAATTGAAAAAATAGCCGTTCTGTTTTTTTTCCTAGTTCATTTATTTTAGTTCGGTTTGGTTAATCAAATCACACTGAAAGTCTCCAAAATAACTAGTTTTTTTATTTTTTATTTTTTTTATTTTACTCCTTTTTTTAGGCAAAGGGCCGGCGGGGGTCGCCGGCCCCTGGGCGAGGGCCGTGAAGCCCTCGTTGGCCGTGGGCGAGGGGTTGCGGCCCCTCGTTGGCCAGATCTAGCGTTGTGAGCAGTCGACGACGCTAGATCTGGTGAGGAGAGGATGTGGCGGCCCTCGCCCAGGCCCTCACCGGCCACAGCGAGGTTTTTGCCTAAGCTGTGTCTCTGAGATCCAAACTCTCAGTTCTTTCTTTTCTTCCTCTTTTGTAATCAGAAGAGAGAAAGATTTCTCTCGCACCTACTGGTAAGACTTCTGTGTCCTTCTACACTCCAAAAGACTTCTATTGGTCAAGCAAAAGCTCCAAGCAGAACATTATTATCCAGGAGCAGCTTCACTGAAAGAGAGTTAAGAGATCTCGGCGGATGATCGTGCGGGTTTGATTCAGAAAGTGAGTGGGGAGGGTGAGAGAGAACAAGAATGCAGAGGCTCCGGAGGTACTTGTGGTACGGATCTGTGGTTTTCAGTCATCTCGCGAGCTCGATCTGGAGGCCCTTCCTCAAGTCCCCCGCACAGGGCTGGTGGGGGTCGCCGGCCCTTAGCCAGTGGCCGTCAACTTTGTCGGCAAAAAAAAAAGAAAAAAAAAATAAATAAAATTAAAAAGAAAAATCGAAAACCGAACCGAATGGTTCGGTTCATATTCAGTTCTAGGCAAGATTTGATTCGGTTCAAGCTTACCCCTAATGGCTCAGGTCGGTTCGATTTTTCAAGAAAATCAAATCGAACTGAACCATTAACACTCCTACCTAATACCTATGACATTATCTCTCTGTCCATGTAATTAGTAATTAAAAACCGAAGAATATGCTCAGTCTTTTTTTTTTTATCCATTGACTCAACCACTGTCCAAGACAAGTCAATAATAATTCGAGTCACTAAAGCGCGCTCAATAGTCCCAAACACCCATCACCGGCATCACTCCCTATTTCACCAATCACCGCCGCTCGATATTGAGACTCATTGGGGTCCCACGTGATAAAAAAAAATCAATGCGAGATGACGGAAAACACAAGAATATGTTTCAGGTTACAGGTTCTAAATAACCTACCAGTCGAAATAGTTTTCTAATTTTTGAAACCTGAGACCAATCCTGTATATCTTAGAGCCTAAAATCGTCTTTATAGGTTCTAGGTTCTACCCTGGAACTATAAAAACCCCTACTATTAAGGAGTCCCTTTTCTTCTCACTTTTTATCTTTTTAAAATGGTTCTCGGAAATTGCTTGACATATTCATCAGAAGACCAAAGTCTACGCAAAAACAAACAAATGCCGAGATGTTTCCTGGCAATTTCTTGTTGACCCGACAAATGCGAATGGTCATCCTTACTAATCTTTTCAGGGTGGGAAAACGAGACTAATGGGATATCCATCTCTTGTTTGTGTTGAAGAATACACGTGCCGACCCGGTTATGTTATTGGCTACCGATTAATACTTAAAAAGGACTTCACATTTACCTTTCATTTCTTTCTTTTTATTTGAAAGTTGACACACCACTGATCATCAAAAGTCGAACGCCTTAAAGTTTTTGAAAGTATACGAATATTTGCTATACGGAATCGTTTTAAATATTCGGTATTTCAAGTAATTAAATATGACAAAAAAAAAAGTAATTAAAGAAAGGCAATCCCCAACATTTTCATTTTTTTTAAAAGAGTAAAACCAAGGAATATTAATTGCTCGATCTGGGAGGCCCTTCCTCAAGTCCCCTGCATGGGGCTGGCGAGGGTCATCGGCCCTTAGCCAGTGGCCGTCAGCTTTGTCAGCAAAAAAAAAGAAAAAAGAAAAAAAATAATATTAAAAAGAAAATTGAAAACCAAACCGAATGGTTCGGTTTATATTCAGTTCTGGACGAGATTAGGTTCAGTTCAAGTTTACCCCTAATGGTTCAGTTCGGTTCGAAGTTCTTGAATGATAAAAAAAAATGTTGGTACCAAAGTGAGTGGTGTACACAAATATTGACACTTGACGTGTCATTTTGCCACCACAAAGATTAAATCTCACCAATTTTGAAGGAGAAAATCCTTCACTTTAGGAACCTTAGCTTCACCAACGACTTCAAGAGCTATATTCTTCCAAATAGTTCCCTACTGTTAAAACTTCACGCGGACGTTCCTGCGAACATACTGATTTTGTCGGTGCTTTAAGCTTTTCCCTTTTTTTCTTTTGGACCAGTACGTTTCACATTGACACTAAAGAAAGGAGTGGTTCATGATGGCCTTGGAGACTCGGAAAGAAGAGGGGTAGGGCCGGATGAGAACAATAATTGATGAATGCTTTCTAACAATGTGATAGGTGGTTGTCGTCTTTCTCGTATCCTCGATTCAATTGGGAAGTTGGAATGGTCCACGGAATTGAACTTGCTCTGTACATGCACTATGATTGGGTGTCTTATTTCAAAAAATCGCAAAACCAATAGTGCTAGCGTCGTTATTGGGATCAACCTTTCACTAGCCCACCCAAAGGTTCGATCTTTCAATATGTACAGCTGACAGTTATATGATTCATCTAATTTCATTGGTTTGCAAATTATAACGTTGTACGACAGAGAGCGCCTGCGGAAGAGCTGGTCACCATGGGAATGAATGCTGGGAGACCTTACTATGTTATGGGCGTAATATCAGGTAATTCACTATATCTTGATTTCATGACATTGTCTCATTCTACAAATGAGCATTAAGGATGAGATTATGAGTCTCAGATTGGTTAATTGTTTCAGCTGATGGAAACAAACTCAATCATAAGACCGAGCTAATATTGGAACATGTTTCTTTCGTATAGATAAAGAGGTTGAAAATTCTCAATCTTTTTGTGCTACTTGTTAATAGCTTTCCGGCACAAGATCCTAATCCTCCTCAATCGGCCACATATACCCAACATTACCTATCATTAGCAACTCTTTCATAAGGGCAATAATCTCTTTCAACTCTTTCGTATTTATATGAGAATGAGATGGTAATTCTCTGCGAGTGCTCGTGACATGGAGGCTTCCATTGTTAGCAATGGAAATTTTTCTTCATGACTTCTCTGTGAAACGTTGTAATTTTCCTAGAATATTCCTAGCTGGACTACTTGGGCAAGTAGCTAGAAGTCAAGATGATTAACCAACTCTTTCTTTTTCTTCTCAGTTTGAAGCGCGCCAACATTGAAAGAACCTTAGCTTCAGGTATGACTACAATAGCTCCTCCTCTTCATTTTCTTGCGAAATCATCACAAATATTTCCCTACAATTAGCCATACTATTTGCTACATCGTAGCCTCGGTAACTATACGTTGATTCCTGATGATTCGTTCTCGTCCAAGACACGAAATCGGGTATCTCTCGTGAATTTCTCGATCCAACGATGCGCACGCTGCACGGAAATTGAATTAGAGTGAATAAAGGCAACGCGGACAAAGCTTCAGGTGGACCCGATTGATGTGGGTGCTTTAAGCATTTTTTCCTTCACATTGACGCTAAAAAGAAGAGGTTCAAGATGGCCTTGGAGACTCGGAAAGAAGAGTGGTAGGGCCGGATGAGACAAATAATTGATGAATGCTCTCTAGTAATGTGATGGTGGTTGTCGTCTCTCTCGTGTCCTCGATTCAATTGGGAAGTTTGAATGGTGGACATAATTGACCTTGCTATGCATAGGCATTACGATTAGGTGTCTTATTTAAAATCGCGAAACCAGTAGTGCTAACGTCATTTGGGCCGAAAAACAAAGAAAAGTAAGTAACAACTTGAGTGTCCCACGGTTAAATTTAATATCTTTTCCCATCTATTAAAGTGCAGGAGTTAATTAAAGGCAAATTGTTGATGTGCTTGCACACGAGAGAGAGAGAGAGAGAGTAATTTCTTATGAATTAATCTTAATAAAATGAAATATGTTTCATATATAGATCTGAATGATCATTCTATCTTATTAGATAAATGTAAAAGTGCTTCTCCAAAACACTTTCAATGGGTGGCTGGCATATGAGATTCTCATGACATCTATTCTAACTTTCTTTTGAGAAAATTTATTCTCAAATCTACCCCGTGATCCAGTGCCAACTTGACGTGGCATTTTCACCTCGATAAAATATCCACATTTGCAAAGTAAAGGGAATGATAGGTACGAACCGACGTGGCATTTTCATGTTGATAATAGATCTAGACAAATAAAAGTTGTTGAAGTTCTCCAGAATGAAACCGTTCTAGGATATAAAAATTAAGGATGACTAACGGTGGTTTTTGGATAGAGGGCTAATAGTGGCAGATTTGAGATTAGAGTAAAAATTGATGATTTTCCTCTTAGACAAAAAAAAAAAAGTTCGGGACAGATTTAAGGTTGAACTTAAAGTTATGTGATTTTTCTCTAGACAAAAAAATAGTTCTGGGAAAATTTGGGACTAGACCTAAAATTTGAGGTTTTTTCTGAGACAAAAAAAGTTCGGGGCCAATTTAGGACTAAACCTAAAGTTTGGGGTTTTTTTTTTCAGAGACAGAAAAGTGTTTGGGGCTGAATTGGGACTGGACCGAAAGTTTGTTGTTTTTCTGAGACGAAAAAAAAAGTCCGAAGCAGATTTGGAACTGAACCTAAAATTGGGAATTTTTTTTAGGGAATTAGGCCTCCTCTTGTTCATTTTTTTTAATTTTAATTTTTATTTTTTAATGTTCAGTTTTTGAAATTTTTTTATTTTTTATTTTTTCTTTCTTTCTTTCTTTTGCTTTTCTTTCCTCCCAAAATCTAGCCAAGGTCCCCGCCCTCACCCAGATCTGGCGAGGGCCGCGAAGCCCTGGCCAATTAGGGGCGAGGGTCGCGACCACTGGGCAAAGCCGTGACCCTCATCGGATTTCGTAGGGAAAAAATAGGAAAAAGAAAATAAAAATAGAAAATAATTAAATAATTAAAAGTCAGTATTTTATTTAAAAATTCTAAAAATTGTCTACTAAATCTGCATTAATTTCTATTTCTTGTTATCGAGTAATTCGTCATCAAGATGGATCGTTAAATTTATATCGCATGAAAATGGGTCAGAACATATCGAATGAATCAATATGTGTCGGAGCATTTTCGACCTAACTTAACCGTTTGACAGGTCTACTGGAACAATGGCCGAGCGCTTTGCTAAGTCGGTTCAATTATAAGAGTTCATTGTAGTTACTTACCAATAAACAAATGGTGACTCCCGAGAGCCAATGGACATAATGGGCCGGTTGTGAAGGCCAGTTGGGAGCACACGTCTAGGATGAGGAGTGTGGACCACGACAAGGCAACGACTGAGGAGTTCTTTTTGGTCAATTTGAAGGCATTTCCAGATTCCAAGTGTGAACATATCTAAATATATGAAACGAAAAACATACTTTCAGAGATTAAAAAAATAGATAATGGTCGAGTGATCATGCCTTGCCTCCTGCTTTCCCTTCTTCGTCTTTACCAGCCACGCTATAAAAGTGGCGAAGAGATAGTCCAGTATTCATTTCCTGTTCAAACCTATTCATAATAGTCGAGTCTCAGAGAGAGATAGAGAGAGACCGCGTGCACTGCAATGGATGAACGACAATCCACGCGAGCTTCGAGTTCGTCCACCTCTGTGATTGGAAACAATTACTATGTATTCTTGAGCTTTAGAGGCCCCGATACTCGCAATGGCTTCGTCGATCACCTCTACTATAGACTCCGAGATGTGGGCCTGCCGTTCCATCCAAACTTCGTGCTCAGAGATGATAACGACCTCCCCTTCGGCGAGGACATTGGCAAAAATCTTATCAATGCGATCAAGCACTCTAAGGTTTCAATCCCAATCATCTCGGAAAAGTATGCTGCCAGCGAATGGTGCCTCCGCGAGCTCATTCAGATAATGAAGTGCGTGGAAAGAGGAGAACAAAAAGTCTTGCCCGTGCTTTACAAGGTGAAACCCTATGAGGTGCGAGAACTACAGGGGGCCTTTGGAGAGGCCTTCAAATCCCGCATGGATGGTTTTAAGGAGGATGTCAAGCAACAAGGGCCGGAAGCGCTCAGAAAAGCAGTTGCTTCTAGAATATTCGAATCAGAGAAATTTGCTAGCGGGTACGTTGTTTAACTTGTTTTAACATATCCTTCGTTGGAAGAAGAATATTTCAATTTATGATCCTTAATCTTTGTTTTGTGGAGCCATTAATAAGTTCTCATCTGTTGTGTTGTTTGACAGGCGTGAAGGGGCATTAATAAATGAACTCATAGAAATAATAACGCGTGGGCAGCAACATGATTTTCCACCATCTCTTCCTGGGGACTTGGTTGGAATTGATGATCGAGTGGCTGAGGTTATGAAATTGCTGGATGCTACTTCTCCCGAAATTCAAACTACTGCGATTTATGGGATTGGCGGTATCGGTAAGACAACTCTGGCCACAAGCATCTACAAAAAGCTTTCGGACAAATTTGAGTATCGCAGCTTTCTTAGGGATATTAGAGAAACAATTAATCGCAAGGGTATGGAGCAAATACAATCTCAACTTGTGTCAGATATAACAAAAAGTTCTGCCCGTACAGTACCTGATTCTAATACAGGGATTACACAGATCAGAAAAAGTTGTGAAAACAAGAAGGTTCTTCTTCTTCTTGACGACGTGGATCATCGAAACCATCTCGATAAATTGATTGGAGGTTGTAATTTCGGATTGGAAAGTAGGATCATTATTACATGTCGAGATAAGGCCCTCTTGAAGTCTGAATATAAGAGGTATGAACTCAAAGAAATGAATCACAATTGCTCTTTGCTTCTGTTTAATAAATACGCATTTGAAGGGGAACAACCTTCAAGTGAACTTCAGGCTCTTTCTAGTGATATTGTTGCCACCACAGGAGGGGTTCCCTTATCCCTCGAGATTATAGCTTCATTTCTCAAAGGAAAACATGAAAACATATGGATGGAGACTTTGGAGAAATTGAAGAAGGTGCCTAATAAGGATGTACAAAAAACATTGAGGATAAGTTACGATTCATTAGAATACGAGGAACAACAAATGTTTCTAGACATAGCATGCTTTTTCATTGGAATTCACAGAAGAATTGCCATCTACCTGTGGGAGGATCTCCTATGGTGCAAAGATTCCGGATTGGACAGGCTGATCAAACTTTCGTTCATAAAATTTGATGATGATAATGAGTTGAGAATGCATGATCATTTACGAGATCTAGGCAGAGCTATCGCCTGTCTAGCAGATAAGAGGCCTTGGAAATGTAGCAGACTAAGGGACGCGGGAGCCATAACAGCTCAACGAGGAAAGGTAACAATCATGTCAACTTTGGGCCTCTGCTATTTTCTCTAATGGTAGTCCCTCATATTATTATTCTTATTGTCATCTTACTCGACCAGTGTCAACATGTTGTTAGCATTATCTTGGTAAAAGCTACATCCACTTTTGGCCTTTTGCTCATGAAAAGTTTGCACTCGTGACAATTCCACAGGTCATCTCCTGATGATCATTATGAGGCTCAGAAAAGGGGTATTATAAATTGTGTATTATTGGCTCCATCTATATTGCTCTTTTGCTGTCCTAACATAATTTTCTAGCAATTTTGGTAGTTCTCCTTGCTATATTGCAAGTTGAAGATCCCAGCGTCGCCCAGGTTTGAAATTTTCCAACAGCTAATGTGGGAACATGTTTCTTTCCTGTAGGTGGAGAGGTTGAAAGTTCTCAATCTTTCGCGGTGCTCAGACTTGAAGAGCACCCCTGATCTCTCTGCGTTTGAGAATTTAGAGATGCTAATCCTGGAAAGTTGCGAGAACTTGGAGGAAATCGACTCTTCCATTGGGAAGCTCGAGCACCTCATTTCCTTGAACTTGAGGTACTGTGGGATTCTCGAGGTGTTACCCGAGCAACTGGGCAAGCTAAAAGAATTGGAGGAACTGGTCATAGACGAGACTGATATACAAGAAATCCCTGAATGTATAGGATCTCTGGTGAAGCTGAAGACGCTTAGTGCCGTGGGTTGTCGTAAACTGACTCAAGTTCCCATCTCACTATGCCATCTGGTAAATTTGTCGACCCTGAACCTGAAAACCTGTAAAAAATTGCAAGAACTTCCGGACTCCTTCCAGGCCCTTGGGAAACTGCAGTGCTTGTCGTTAGAGTATTGCCGCGAGTTGGGACGGATCCCTCCTTCAATTGGGAAGTTGGGAGAGTTGGTTGAGCTGGACTTGTCACATACAGTAATTGACAAATTACCCGAATCCATGGGGGAATTGAAGAAATTGGAATTTCTGAGGATTTCCCACAGTAAGATTAAAAAGTTGCCGAGGGCCATTGGAGAATTGAAAAGCCTCCAAGAGTTGCATGCCTCAGGCTGCCCTGAACTCGAAGGACAAATTCCTCGAGAAATAAGTGGATTGTCTTCTCTGATAACCCTTCGTCTAGGTGGAGCAAAGATTTCTGGCTTGCCGGAGAACTTCCGTGAGCTTTCTTCTCTTGAGAACCTTGATTTGCTTGGCTGTGTTCAGTTTCAGTCACTGCCAGAACCTCCTTCCTGCTTATCATCCCTGCAGCTCACCTGCCGGAGCCACGAGCTGCGGTCACTCTCTCACCTAATGCAACTGAAGGAGCTCACCCTTCACTCTTGCACGTCTCTTCTGAGCATCCCAGAGCTTCCCTCCTGCATACAGAAGCTCCGTGTTCGGAAGTGTCCCAGATTGGAAAGGTTGTCAAATCTTCCCGATTTGAAATCCTTGTCGGAGTTAGAGCTCTTCCAATGCTATGGGCTGAAGGAACTAGATGGTCTGGAAGCCTTAACATCCCTAAGAAAGTTGAACCTATCCACAACCACAGACTTGTCCAACCTCGACAACTTTGAAGATTTAGAGTCAGTGAGTTCCTCGGACTCGCGCAGCTTCGATTTTAAAAAGACGGATAATCTCCATGTGATTGTAGGCCTTGAAAATTTGAGATCCCTGGAAGTGCTCAATATCTCTGGGCGCAAGCACATTGAACGACTGAACCTTTCAAATTCGGAGCATATGAGGCAATTGATTGTAAAGGATTGCCCAAGTTTAGTTGAAATCCACATCCCGGAGCGCTTTGATTGGGATGGGTGCCAGCCACAAATCACCAGAGTCTTCAGCGCGGGACCGGTCATTTGATAGTACTGGATACTTTCATTCCTGAGGGAAAGAGCAGCAAAAAGCTGACAAAGGTTCACAGGCTCAAGTTAGGTTTTACATTTGATAGACTGGATGCAATTCGATGTGAGCGACACCAAAAAGATTAGGTTTAGGACACTGCACTGCATGAAGGAATTGTTATGAAGATTCAAAAGTACGGCACCAAGACAAAGATCTGATTCTGGAGATTGCTAAAGTCTACTTCTAAATGTAAATGTAGCAGGTAAGCTGCAGCTTTTCTGTTGAGATTACCTGCTTTCATTAGTATTTTTAGTTTGCATGGGGATCTTCTTTGACGTGTTATGATTTTCCGTCTTAAATCCAGGAGCTGGGGGAAGTTGTTGGAGCAAGTAAATGTAATGCTTCAGTGTTGTCTGGCTTGTGGTCATTATGAGAATATAAAAGATCAGGATGACTCCCAAAGTATATTAGATGTCTTCAGTCAAATAGTAAGAGATTCTTCATCCTCGACACGGTATCATCTGCGCTTGTGTATGTAAATTAATACTTTTCTCCTACTTCTATTGAAGTTGGTGTTCTTTCGCTATGTGGTTGTCCCATTTATGCAGAAGGATGAAGAAAAGAAATTCACTATCTGATGGATTCTGGAAACTGCTCGTGCATAAGTGATTATTGATTGCGTTTTAGTGATTCGTTATCTTGTCATGGGCATTAATGTCGAGATGATGGATCTCCATGGATCTATATAAACTTTGTTCATCACTTGATAAGCCAATATGAAGATTGCTATCTCTGAAGGTAGATTTATGACCTTGATCATGCTGAAAGTATTATTATCAATGGTAGAAAACCCGGTAGAAATCATGTAGCCACTCTTTCCTTGTTTTACTTCATGCCTTTACTAATCATCTTGCAAATCCTTACCTTTATATCATTCGCAATTTGTTCCTTCAGTTCGGTCATTGTTTGGTGATGACAATGTCTACGCCTCAGAGGCTTTAAACAAACAAAGGATCTTCACTGTATTGTAGATAAGAGTGTCAGATCCAAACCAGAAGTATGAAGAACGTCCGTAAATCAACTGCGTTGCTTTCACGTCTTTTGGATAAAAATGACAAGTAATCAATGGGGAGCTAGAGAGGTGATTTGCTTCAGCCCTTGAATGTTTGAGAGTTGATCTAAATCTCTAATTTCCATCTTTTCTTGAACTCAAATCAGAATGTTTCGTTGCAGCTGCCCCTGAACGGAATTGGAAATTCGCTCCTGCAATAAGCAGTTGTGGTTTCAGCCAGAAATGCGCAACATTTCTGGCTAGGCTGATGCGGGGACAAAAGAATTGTTAATTATGTGTTTTCATCCTGGAAATGATATGAACATGTTCTTCTGCAAACAGAGTATTACCTTTTGCCAAGTTCTATTAAGGTTGGTTTCCTAGAGCACAGGATGTTTATTATGTGTTTCTTTCATTCATTCATGCTTATAAACAAGAACTTCATTATTTATTATGAAAAGTTCCACTCAAAAGCTTAAGCTATAAGTTGGCCTGAGACTGCATGTATATAACCTCTGTTGAATCCCTTTATTCAACCAATGTGGAATAACACTTCTGACAATTGATTGATCATGGCAACTACCATGTCTATGTGGTTTTGATTGCATTTTTAGCTGCTTATGTTCACTTATTCTGTCATGGATTAATAAGCCACTGGAGGCACCATCATAAGATTTTTACTTTTCTCAAATCCAGGGCACCGACGTTGAGATGATGAATTTCCATGGATCTATGTTCAACTTTGTTTGTCAATTGAGATGCTAATACATAGATTGCTCATTCTGATGGTGGATTATGGCCTTGATCCTGTCAAAAGTAACAACCTGTACAGTGGAAAATCCGGTAGGAATTATGTTGCGCTCTTTCTTGTTTTTCATCATGCCTATATCCATCTCACATGTTCGTACCATCAGTCCGTGTCTTTAGGTATCGAATTTGCATCCTTCTGTTCGTTCTTCATTTGGTGATGACAATTTCTCAGGCCCCTGATGCTTTAAATGACTAGGAGCTTCACTGTAATTTTGGCAATGGTGTGAGATCCGAACCAAATATCAGGGATATGGATGCAACAAGCGTGTGCTTTAAACCGATTGCATCGGAATGAAAACAGGTGCTTTAATTCACCGCTGGAATGTTTGAGAACTTATCTGGATCCATGAATGTCCATCTATTCTTGAACTATTGCTTAATCCAATCACAACACTTTGTTACAGATGCCACCACACCGGAACAGAATTGAAGGTTTGACCCACTAAACACGACAGGATTGCGGAAAGGACCAACTAGTGTCCCAGCTAGAAATGTTTATTATATCTGGTGTAACAATAGTAACTTTATCTTGAAGGATGCTAATTTTCCTCAAAACTTTGGTTATGTTTATTTATAAAATTTTCATAAATATCATGATTTTGGCTCGCAAATTGTACTTCATGTTATTTATAAACATGTCTATAAAGATTGCAATTGATCTCATGTGTAACTAAGATTAAGAATACCTGTTAATAATTTTCTGTTTAAATATTAAGGGGGAATTACGTAAAAAAGTCAAAAAGAAAATGAAAGAGAGAGTAGGTGAAGGGGAAAGTGGCGTCGGAATCTACTCTTCTTTATATACGGTCAACAAACTAATCAACCTACTCATTTTCATGGTTCTTGCGCTCTGTTTTCCGAAGATCAAAACTCAATAGATGCAGGGGAAGGCAGAGATTTGCAGAGCACACCAATTGGAGATTTAACTGTTGGAGATCCTGATACTAATTGAAGATTATGATCTTCCTGATTAAAGATTATGCTCCAACTGATTGAAGATTACACTCGGAGATTGACCTTGATAGATTTGATTAATTCTGTATTTTGGGAAGATACAAATCGTGTACATTTATTTCTTTTTATTTTGTCTTGTCAATACTATATATACACAAATGTACAGATGATACATTCAATGAATACAACACTGGACTTTATCCTTTCTCGTCTTCATTCTTGTTCATCACTTTCTTTCATGGTATCAGAGCTTAGTTCCTCGCCTAGATTCCGCTCTCCTTCTTGATTGCCCTCCGGATTCTTTTTTTGCCCTCTCTTGTTGCTACAGCCTAACCTGCAAAACAGAGTTAGCACTCTGGTGTAGGAATCACTCTTTAATTTTTTGATACCATGAAGAACAAGCAACAACTTACCGAAGTTAGCCAGAGTCATTCTAGTGTGGAGGACGTGCCTCCAGCTTCAGAATTTCCTAAAAACGCTGCTGTTGAGAGCACTCGAGGTCACAGAGAGTCAGCCCATTCTGCTTCAGCCCAAACTTGTTTCAGCCCAGCTCAGTCAGGGCAATCCCATTCACGCTCAACCTGTTCAGTGGCTGCATTATCAGGCCCAGGCCAACTAGGGGTGGCCCATTCCAGGCCAACCCATCCAGTTGCTACATATGCCAGCTTCATCAGGCCCATGGTACTACGGGCCTACTCAGCCCACTATCTTTGGGACATCATTGCCATCATCAAGTGAAGTAACATAAGGCCGTATTCAGTCCGGGGAAGGCCCACCAGCCGGATTTAGGGCAAGCTCAACCCCCGGGGTCAGTTTTCCTTATGTGGGGCAAATACCCGAATCGGGTATGGCGGCGCGTTTTGGGACAGATCCCTACCCTACCCCCTCCACCCGACTACCAAACTGTATTCCCTTACCCAATCGGGATTGGCGGCGGCCGGCCAATGCTGGCTGGAGATCGGAGATCCGCTATACACATCATCAGCCGTCGGATTGGAATTGCATCTCATCAGCCTCCAATTGGTCGGACCCAAACACTAATATGCCTAGGCGAGGCTCCAACGAGCCTAGTCACAAAAGACAAAGATGGGTTTCTCGACGGCATAGTCCCACCCCCGGCCGACGAGCGACAACGCTGTCACTAGCGACGGTGCAACCAATTGGTACGACAATGGATCGGAAAATTGCTTTATGGCCGAAGTGGCCGCCGGATTACCCCCGACCGAAGACGCGAAGACTATGTGGTCAAATATACGGGAAATGTATAGGAAGCTCGATCGAACAAAACTTTTCTCACTTACACAGGCTCTATCGAAACTCAAACAAGGAAATCAGTTTGTGACAAGCATTTTCAACCGCTTATCAGCTCTATGGAACGACATCGAAGCCGTCAAAGAAACCCTCGACCTCTGGCAATACCGAGCAATCCGAGACCGGGAGAAAGCTACCAGATTTTTGCTTGTACTAAACGAAGAGTACTTACCTTTTTGAACTCAGATCCTTGTGATGGAGCCACTACTGACCCTCGGCGGTATTTTCCAACTCGCTGTTCAGGAGGAAAGCTAGCGATCAGCGACAGCGACGACGAAGGCAACGCGACATGGCAAGGGAGTAGCCCTCTCGACCTTCTCACCCCACGACGCTCCAGGCACTCACGGCGACAGCTTTGGAGGCTCCATCGCGCTAACTACTTCTCAGGATCTCGGAAGAAGGATAATCGAGAACATTGAATTCTCTTCTGTGGTAGCGGCGACACTCAAGGGCAACCCTAATCCCTTAGGGTTGGACAGCCAAGATTACAAGCCATCATTCGACGGCTTAGGAATGACCAGCAAGGCGACCGAATTGTATGGCTTTGGTTCGGCCATGTCAGCAATCGTCTCACGCGGACCCGATGGTTCCCGTGCTGCCACGTTATCAGGGAAGGTAGGTGGAATTTTTTTAAAATCCAAAAATAAATATTGCGATTATTGCAAAAGACCAGATCATACCATAGAGACATGCTGAAAATTACATGGATGCCCAAATGATCGCGAAAGGAAGGACAAGGAGATATCTTCCTACCAAGTTTCTGTACAAAAGGGAGACGGGACCCATGACACCATTACTCAGGACCAGTATCAAACTATTATAAAAACGTTGAGCCAGTTGAAAACCACTGATGGAGTGCAAGTTTTTCAGGTACCCTTCTATCCCAAGAAAATTCTATTTCGATCAATGCATGGATAGTCGATTCAGGTGCTAGTGATCACATAATTTGCGCTGAGAATTTATTTTCCCATATCGATGAACGACCTCAATTTCCTCTGTCGGTGCGACTTCCAAATGAGAACACTACTCAAGTCACTAAAACTGGCACTGTTCATCTTGGGACAAATTTTGTCCTTCGCAATGTCCTGTATAATCCTAAGTTCGAATTCAATCTCCTTTCTTTCACGAGAGTTTGTCAAGATAATTCCTGCAATGTCATATTCAACTCCGACAATTGCTTATTTTAGGACCGTACGACTGGCAAACTGATGGGCTTGGGTAGAGTTGAAGATGGGTTATTTTTTTTTGGATTAATTCTCTTGGAGATTTAAATTTCTTAAATAAAAGCATTTCTTGTAATGCCACTGCTATTAATAAAAATCTTCTTTATCATAAACGCTTGGGTCATATTCCTGGGTCATATTCCTCATCTGAAATGTTCAGTATGTCCTCTAGCTAAACAATCCAAACAATATTTTCCTATTAGTACATCTCGAGTCACTCGTCCTTTTTTACTGATACACCTTGATATATGTGGTCCTTACCATATGGCCCATCGTGATAGTTCTCATTTTTTTCTCACAATCGTTGATGATTTTTCACATGCCACTTGGACGTTCCTCATGCATTCTAAAGGCTAGACTGTTTCCAAATTATCAAATTTCTTCTCCATGGTCAAAACTCAATTCGATACATCTGTCCAAAAAATTCGGACAGACAATGGACGTGAATTTCATTCCAATGATTGTCAGTCTCTCCTTACTTCTCATGGTATTCTCCATGAGACATCTTGCACCTATACTCCACAACAAAATGGAATTGTGGAACGCAAATATAGACATCTCTTAGAGGTTGCGAGAGCTCTCAAATGCCAAGATTTTATTCCTTGACAATTCTGGGGTGATTGTGTGGTCACTGATACTTATTTGATTAACCACATGCCGAGTAGAGTTCTTGGTGGTAGTACTCCTTTTGAATTACTTTATGCAAAATTCCCCTCCATTGATCATCTGCGGACATTTGGATGCTTATGTTATGCGACAACTGTGGGGCCTCGGACTAAGATGGATCCTCCTGCCACCCCATGTGTTTTCATGGGGTACCCCACTCTACAAAAAGGTTATCGAGTTATGGAAATATATACTGGACATTTCTTCATTAGCATGGATGTTATCTTCCACGAAGATGTTTTTCCTTTTCAAGATGGGACGTCTTCATCTTCGACCACTACGGAATGTCCGAATTTCTTAGAAGAGGATGTCTCGGCCCCTACTCCTCCATATTTTGTTGCTCCACCGGCACCGATTGAATCAATTTCAGTAGAATGTCCAGAAGCGACACTAGCAGAATCATCCCCTGCGAATGTTCCTTCATCTCCTATTACTGATTTTCCATCGTCACCAATGACATCTTCACCGGATCCTTCTTCAATTCCTCCAGTTCCCTCCTAGCAGCCACAACGTTTTGGGCGTACTATTGGGCCTCCTACATGGACCAAAGATTATATCTGTTATGCATCCAAAACTTCAGGTAGCCACTATCCTGTATCATCCTACATCTCTTTCAGTCGCCTTTATCCCACATATATGTGCAGCATTAGTCAGATTTCTGTGGAACAGGAGCCCTTTTCATACCAGGCAATTGCACGAGATCCTCGATGGAAAAAGGCGATGGAAGCTAAACTCAATGCACTCATGGAAAATCACACATGGGACATTGTTCCTCTACCTGAACATCGGAAGCCCATTGGATGCAAATGGGTCTACGAGATCAAATTCAAGGCTAATGGGTCTATCGAACGCTACAAGGCTCATTTTGTGGCAAAAGGTTTCACTTAGAGGGAGGGCTTCGATTACCATGAAACATTCTCACCAGTTGCGAAGGAAGTCATTGTTCACTCTTTCTTCTCAATTGCGGCTGCACGCCACTGATCCCTTCATCAGATGGATGTCAACAACGCCTTCCTTCATGGAGACCTCGATGAAGAAATCTACATGAATCTTCCACCGGGATTACAAAGATAGGGGGAGTCTCACGTATGTCGTCTTCGTAAATCCCTATACGGTCTCAAGCAGGCTTCCAAGCAATGGTATGCCAAGTTTACAGATGCTCTAACAACAGTAGGGTTCCAGCGCTCAAAACATGATTATTCCCTATTCACATGGACCTCAGGTACTGCGTCCATTTATTTGCTGATTTATGTTGATGACATACTTATCATGAGAAACGATGAGTCTCGCATTGAGAAGTTCGAGAGATATTTTCATTCTACATTCCACATCAAGGACTTAGGGGCTCCGAAATATTTCCTTGGCATTGAAATTGCACGTTTTGATAAAGGAATCAACCTCAGTCAACGGAAGTTAGCATTGGAGATTGTGTCTGAAGCCGGCCTATCAGGATGCAAACCTATTGTCATTCCCACAGAACAAAATGTCAAGATGACAACCCATGAATATGATTTAGGGACCTTTGCATCCGTCGAAGATCTACTACTCAAGGACCCATCAGGATATCAGAGACTCGTGGGGAAGTTGATTTATCTCACTATGACAAGACCTGACATATGCTATGCAATTTAGATATTAAGCCAATTCATGCACTAGCCAAAGCAATCTCATAGGAATGCAGCATTGAAGGTAGTGAGGTATCTGAAGGGATGTCCAGGGCTCGGAATTTTCCTATCTCACGACTGCAACATGAAAATAACAGCATTTTGTGACATCGATTATGCAACTTGTCCAATGACCAGAAGATCTATTACTGGTTTCTGCATAAAATTGGGAAACTCCTTGATCTCATGGAAAACCAAGAAGCAAACAATAGTGTCCTTGTCATCTGCAGAAGCAGCATACCGCGCCATGGCCAAGACTGTTTGTGAGGTAATCTGGTTACGAGGTTTACTCTCTGATCTCGGGGTACAAGTGGAGGGACCAACTGAATTATTTTGTGATAATGATGCAGCACTCAAGTTGGCAACAAACCCAGTTTTCCATGAAAGAACAAAGTACATTGAGGTTGATTGTCACTTCACTCGAGATAAAATTTGGGAGTTCTAGTCACTAGAGGGATTGGGACTGTGGAACAACAGGGAATTGTAGTCACTAGAGGGATTGGGACCGTGGAACAACCTGCAGATATCTTCACCAAACCATTGTATCAAAGGTAGTACGTGTATCTCCTAAGAAAGCTTGGCGTCCTGGACATATATAGGCCGTCAGCTTGAGGGGGAGTGTTGGAGATGCTGATACTAATTGAAGATTATGATCTTCTTGATTGAAGGTTACGCTCCGACTGATTGAAGATTATGCTCCGACTGATTGAAGATTACACTCGGAGATTGACCTTGATTGATTTGATTAATTCTGTATTTTGGGAAGATACAAATCGTGTACATTTATTTCCTTTTATTTTCTGTCTTGTCAATACTATATATACACAAATGTACAGACGATACATTCAATGAATACAACACTTGACTTTATCCTTTCTCATCTTTGTTCTTGTTCATCACTTTCTTTCATTAACTCGTCGAGAATGAAGCTTCAGGATCGAAACACTGTCGTGGGAGTAGCTGAGACTTTCTAGAAATGGCTTCAACTCGTTGAGAATGATGCTTTGTTGTCGTAACAATCAACGAGTCCTGCTTCGGAGTCTGTAAAAATTTGATATAATAATTGACAATATGCTTTTTCTGCTCTCTACATCAGCCACAAAGGTTGATATCCCACGAACATGAAAAGCGCAACCCCTAACTCGAGGATCCTAGCTTGACGAATGGCTCAAAGAGCTCCTCATCTTCATTCTCTCATGAAATCATTTATAGCACATCCATTTGCTATTAGGCTTACCATTTGCTACATAGTAGTCTAGGTAAGTAGATGTTGATTCCTAATCCCCCCCCCCCCTCCCTCAACATCCGCTACCTTCATCCTGCTATACGCACACCTATATTCGAAATTCTGCGAACTCAGATCCCGGTAAGTTCTTTCGTGAAAATATCAACCACTTGTTAAATGGTTGATGCCCATGGTTGCGAATCATTTGGTTGGATTTCCCGACTCAATTAGTCATATGGTAAATTTTTCTATCCTTGACTTGAGATATTTGCTTCAGATCATATAGGCTTTCATAGAGTATCGGATCACTTGTGAAATTGCAGCGCTTGTCCGTAGGCAGAACGAGGTTTCCAAATGGTATCGATCACGCCTGAGTTGACCATCTTTGCTTTTCTTTTTCTCCTATTTCCATTAATTGTTGGACCATGTCATATTTTGGGATCCTTGCTTCCTTTCAAAAATTGCAAATTGGCTCAAGAAAAATCATAAACTAGTGCATCATTACAATAGGCTGTCTCATTCAAAAAATTGCAAATTCCGAAGATTCTATTAACAATGTTGAACACTAACTTAGACCACAAATGCGACAAAAATAGCGTCTCATGTGAGTAATCCATCTCAAATAAGACAAGTGATGCTCTAGCATATAAATAATCTTTTTGTTTAAATAGAGGGCGGATATCATTCGCCTAAGGATTTCATATTATATTGGATATGGGCAGAAGCACATCAGAAGTGCTAAAGTTTGTGTGCGGCGCTTTAGTGCAATAAATTTTCATCGATTCACTTAAGTGCCAAATCGAAAAATAAAAATAAAAAAAAAGATCACTTAAGTGCCAATGGCGAGAGATTCCGGCCAAACTAATTACGTGGCATTAATTATTAACTTTTTAATATTACGTGGCAAATTTTCTTTTAAAAAAAGAATTTCACATGGAATTTTTAAAAAAAAAAAATCAGTCCACGTGTACTTTTAAACATAAAAATAAGTTATTTTTCAAAGATAATTAAATTAAAAAATTAGCTAATTTTTTTTATAAAAAAAAAAGGTATGGGCTTGCAACGGCGAGGGTGGGGATGGGGTCGTCGAGTCCCGGTTACTGACCGCAAGCCAGGGGACCCCAGCGTAGATGACTTCCAGCGTGGAATTCCACAGTGGGTACCACCCACCGAAGGATGGCAAAACACCTTCGGCTGCTCGCATCAGGGCACCACCAGGCCCATGTCCGCCGTGCATGCTCTCCCGATCAACAACGTCTCCACGCTCCACCCACAGGAACCACACCCCGCTGTCCCACAACCCGGCCACCATCTCTTCCATCCGAGCCTTGGAGACAGATAGGAAGCTCCCGAGAGAGACGTATGGGACCGACCCCTAGGCTGAGAGTCGAGCCACCGGAGATGAGCCGCGTTGCCAGCCCCATCATCGCCTAAGAAGAGGATGGTGGGGCCAACACAATAAGCGGGCGTGGAGAGTTGAGTTCGGAGGGCGTCCATGACAGGTGATTCGAGCTCGTAGAAGGAGGTGGAAAGGAAGTATTCGGCCTTGGAGGCCTAGGCGACGCACTCCAAGGCTCTACCCAATGCTCGGCAACCGGCCATAGGCCAGGTGAGGCGAGGCGAGGCTTCGAATTAAAAAAAAACAGAAAAAGAAAAAAATTAAAAGAAAAAGAAAAACAGAAAAAATAAAATTTATGAGTAAAAAAAAATGAAAAATAAGCAAATTTATTTTGTAAAAAAAAGGGTTTGGGCTTGCAGTGACGAGGGTGGGGATGGCCGACGGGGTCGTCGAGCCCCGATCACAACCACAAGTGAGGGCCTATACGCCCTTGCCCAGATCTTGACGAAGACTTTATTGGTTTCTCCGTTCTTCTCATCTGAAGCCACATCATCTGCGACCCCAGTGGTCCTCTCCACACAAGTGATCAGGGCCATCAGACATTGAGACTACTGGTGGAGGGACATAGGGGGCATCCTCCAACATGTAGAAGTCCAAATTCCGTCGTTGAAGATATTGGCACCAAAGTAAACGCCTTACACAAACTTTGGCACTTCTGGTGTCCTTCTGTCATTGGATATGTATCTTATTTATAGCATTAAAGGCGTATAAATAATTTGGCTTGGGAAAGATCAATGATTCTCTCAAAGAAGGTAACCAATTCAAACCAAAGAAGGTATCAACTAAACTTGTGTCAATGAAGTATTAGTTAATTATTAATTAAGCAAGTGCTTAAGAAGTGTCCATAGAAATTTGAAAAGAAAACGGAGGTCCCCTCGGAACAATCGATCAAAATACATATTTCTCATTCCGAAACTGTGCAATTTGCCTAGAAACATGTGATTAAGCAAACTATTTCAGAAGGCCAGTAATTCTAGTTCAACTTGCTTAACTTTTCTCCTCGGGCGACGGGAAGTCCATTTTATGTTGTCTCCCTGTTAAAGAGAGAAGGGGGGGAGAGAGCTCTCTAACTACCCATAACTTCCACGATGCAATCGGCAGTGTTATGATTATAAGAATGATGCCACTTGCAATATTTTTGGACATGGAAGTGGAACCGCCACAGTTATATTTGCTTGAAGTAATTGCCAAGTCTTAGTCCTAAATTTCTTGTCTGCATCCGAAATATGTAAATCCACTTCATCTCAATCATTGAGTAACATGGACACCCACAAAATCTAATTCTAGAAAAGGAGTTTGGATACAATACTATACAACCCTCAGCGCCTCCCTTTTCACTTTTTTTTTTTTTTTTGATGACCCGGAAACCTCCCTTTCGCCCGATAGGCTAATCGGTACTAAACCCGGGGGAAGACTAGCCCAGCAACCCACCGCCAGGGCCCCCCACTTAAATCGCTGACGACGCAGGGTTTTGAACTCTCGACCTCCAGCGATGGAAGGAGTTGTTCTCAACCAACTGCGCCACCTACGTTCTGCAAAAAAGAAAATTTAAACATGTATCTATGCTTGAATTCATGGGAAGTACTTCTATAGAGCATTTGCATTTATAGGATTCGCGAATTCTCGATCATCCATTTATGCTAAAATCAACACACCCCCAAGGGCCGGGAGAATGTTCTTTGCAATGTAGGGCCCGCAAAATTGGGGGCCAATGTACGACACGGATCAGTTATAATGGGCAATACCTTCCTCAGAACCATATCACTGACCTCAAACTGTCGAGGGCAAACCTTCTTCTTGTTCATCATGTTCAACTGTTCAACTCTCTGCTAAACCCATTCGGCTTCTTTTAGATTTGTTTTGGCCAATATCTTCAACGATGGAATTTGGACTTCTACGTGTTGGACTCTTTTTACACCATAAATCAACGTGGCAGCCCTCTGGAGACCAACCTTGGGCTGGTTTAACGGATTGTTACGCGAACACAGATAATCCTCTCGAGAGGTGGCGTTTGTGTTGTAGCATCCTGAAAACTAACAGTCTAAGTTAATGTTATTGTGACTGTAATGCTCCATTACTACCATAGTGGGTTGTTATTTTAGACAGAAGCAACCTCTTAATATAAATATCATTTTCGAGACAGATTATCCGATATTGCTATGGAAAAGCCTACGTAGCAAGTAGGAAGTTCGTTCACCCTTATGTGAAGGCCATTTTGGATATATCGCGAAATATATTCGCAATAAGTTATAATGGGTTCAGTCGACCCGATAGTGTTCGACGTCGTACTTTATTGGATCATTGATTAGTCAAGAGTCCCATCTTGGAAAATTTTGTTTACGTTAACGTCAAAACTGATAGTTCCGGATTCCAATTGGACCTAATACGGCGCAGTGGATTAATCGAATCCGAGGGCAAATATTTTCTTGAAATTGAACGCCAAGCTAGCGCTGCATTGAGTCAAAATACTTTGATTCACGGCCGAATGTGTGAGATATGATTATAGTGATAAGATAGAGAGAGAATTAAATAAAAACTAAGAGAGACTAGCGCCGGCTGAATTTTTAAGTGGCCGTGCGCAAACTTGAGGGAAAAATAGAGAGCTGTCGTGCGTGGGAGAGGAAAAACAAAAAAAGAAAATTGACACATGGCAAATTGCTTCCTACTTGAACCAAGATCAGCTCATCATGAGCTTAGGGAAGGGAAAAGCCATGATATCTTTGGCTTTCTTCGTGAGGTCCGCCTGGAACAAAGGAAAGAGGGAGAGAGATCTCGCGGGAAAGAAGAGAAAAAGGAGAAGAAGAAGAGGAGCGGTGACAGGAATTCTCGGAGGGAGCTCTCGGGAGGTTTAACGGCCGCCATGGACCACCGTTCTATGCCGGAAATCAGCCCTTACTTCCTTTGGCACCGACCGTTCAGGCAAGTACACTCTTCTCTCTCACCCTTTCTCGCTTCATTGTTTCGTCGGGTAGGTTCATAAATCGGCAAATGGAGAGGTTGAGGTTGGAATTGAGCTAGGTCTAGTAAGTATCAAATATGGTCGGTGGAGGAGGCTAATACATCCGTAGTCGGTGCCGAACAGTTGTGAGTTGGAAATGGACAAATAGAGCTTTCATCCGTAGTCGGTGCACTATGCTTAGCTTGTGCGGTTAATTGTTCACATATGTGAGATTACACGGAACCTATAGATAGGATAATTCTAATAATTCCTTTGCCATCAAGGGATGGAATCGTGTATTCGATGACGGGGATTATTAGACGTTGTCTCGCGATGGAGTTACCGCAAGGAATGGGTCTCGGCTGGGGCATGGATTTGTTTTTTTTGTTTTGTTTTTAAGCTATTGAAGGTAGCAATAGTGGTATCTAGTCTCGGCTAACTTTATGGCCGTGTAGTCTATGTTGAGATTTGCTACCAAATGTGATGCGAAGTTTAGTAAATGTGAGTTTGGACAGAGGATTCAATTGTATGCTAAGTTTAGTAAATGTGAGTTCTGGTTGGACCAAGTGATTTTCTTGGGACACGTGGTTAGTGGCGAAGGAATAACAGTCGACCCAGCCAAAATTGAAGCCGTCATAAATTGGCCTAGACCGACTACAATGACGGAAATTTGAAGTTTCTTGGGACTCGCAAGATATTATAGAAGATTTGTGGAAGGATTTTCCCAAATTGATGTTCCACTAATGCAATTGACTAGAAAGGATACAAAGTTTGAGTGGACAATAGAGTGTGAAAAGAGTTTTCAAGAATTAAAGAATAGGCTAACAACGACACCAGTATTGACAATACCATCAGGACCTGGCGGATATGTGGTGTACAGAGACGCTTCTCATCATGGACTTGGGTGTGTACTTATGCAGCACGGAAGGGTGGTTGCCTACGCTTCACGACAATTGAGACCATATGAGAAGAACTATCCGACACACGATTTGGAATTAGCAACGGTGATATTTGCTCTAAAGATATGGCGGCATTATCTGTATGGAGAGAAATTTGAAATTTTCACCGATCACAAGAGTCTAAAGTATCTATTCTCGCAAAAAGAGTTGAACCTGAGACAAAGATGGTGGATGGAACTACTAAAGGACTATGATTGTGAGATTCTGTATCATCTCGGCAAAGCAAACAAAGTAGTGGATGCGCTTAGCAGGAAAAATGCAAGTGTGATGGTCGCTAACTTGATGGTAAGAGAATGGAATCTAATTGAAGAAATATCAAGCTCAGAGTATAAATTCAAGGTCGACAAAATGACAGGTATAATGGCAACTCTGAGGATTGAACCTGAGATTATACAGAGGATCAAAACCTTACAACAGAATGATCCCGAAATTGCGAAGATTAAGGAGGAGGTAGCAGAGGAAAACAAACCAGATTTTCAGGTGTCAGGAGATGGTATACTCAAGTATATGGGACGGCTTTGCGTGCCAAACGATTGCTTAAAAGAGACATTCTAACTAAAGCTCATCAAAGTGAATACAGCATACACCCGAGAAGCACTAAGATGTACCGAAACATTCGCAAGCATTACCAATGGAATGGAATGAAAAGAGATATCGCCGAATACGTTGCCAAATGCCTCACATGCCAGCAAGTGAAAGCAGAGAACCGTAAACTAGCAGAGCTATTAAGACCATTAGAGATCCCTGAATGAAAATGGGAGCATATCACAATGGATTTCGTACAAGGATTGCCAAGGACGTCAAGTGGACATGATTCGATTTGGGTAATCATGGATAGATTAACCAAGTTCACTCATTTCTTACTAGTGCGAAAAGATTACTCTCTAGAGAAACTCGCTGATATGTACATGAAGCACATGATTCGACTACATGGCGCGCTAGTGACTATAATGTCGGATCGAGACCCAAGATTCACTGCAAGATTCTAGAGAAGTTTGTAAGAAGCTCTAGGAACAAAACTTCAATTTAGTACTACCTTTCATCCTTAGACAGACGGAAAAACAGAAAGGGTAATATAAATTCTCGAAGACATGTTACAGGCATGCATTATGGACTTCAGAGGTAACTGGGATGAGAAACTACATCTAATCGAATTTGCCTACAACAACAGCTACCAACGAAGTATTGGCATGGCGCCATTTGAAGCATTATACGAACGAACGTGTCGAACTCCACTTTGTTGGGATGAAGAAGGCGAGCGGAGCATCACAGGCTCTGAATTGGCGCAGATTACCACAGAGACAATACAAGTAGTTCAAGACCGTTTGAAAACTGTACAGAGCCAACAGAAAAGTTACGCTGATAAACGTCGACGACAGTTGGAATTTGAAGTTGGGGATTTCGTCTTCTTGAAAGTGTCACCAATGAAAGGGGTATCGAGGATTGGGAAAAAAAGAAAATTAAGTCCTCGATTCGTAGGACCGTTCGAGATACTAGAAAGGGTTGGAGATACTGCTTATATACTAGCACTACTACCTAAGTTATCACAAGTTCATGATGTCTTTCATGTGTCAATGCTAAGGAAGTACCAACCGGACCCTACCCACGTAATAGACTACGATACAGTTGATGTGGATGAACGCGTCCAATATGAAGAGAAATCAATGGAAATATTAGATAGAAGGGAATAAGTTCTGAGAAACAAAGTTGTCCCGTTAGCCAAAGTATTGTGGCAACACCACAATAATGCTCGATTACTACTGTAGTGGGTTGTAATTTGAGTCAGAAGCAACCTTTTAAATAAATATCATTTTCGAGACCGATTATCCGATATTGCTATGGAAAAGCCTACGTAGCAAGTAGGAAGTTCGTTCACCCTTATGTGAAGGTCATTTTGGATATATCACGAAATATATTCGCAATAAGTTATAATGGGTTTAGTTGACTCGATAGTGTGCGACGTTGTACCTTATTGGATCATCGATTAGTCAAGAGTCCCATCTTGGAAAATTTTCTTTACGTTAACGTCAAAACTGACAGTTCCGGATTCCAATTGGACCTAATACGGCGCGGATGGATTAATCGAATCCAAGGGCAAATATTTTCTTGAAATTGAATGCCAAGCTAGCGTCGTATTGAGTCCAAAATACTTTGACTCACAGCTGAATGTGTGAGATATGATTATAGTGATAAGATAGAGAGAGAATTAAATCAAAACTAAGAGAGACTAGAGGCAGCTGAATTTTTAAGTGGCCGTGCGCAAACTTGAGGGAAAAAGAGAGATCTGCCATGCGTGGGAGGGGAAAAACAAAAAGAAGAAAATTGACACTTGGCAAATTGCTTCCTACTTGAACCAAGATCAGCTCATCATGAGCTTAGGGAAGGGAAAAGCCATGATATCTTTGACTTTCTTTGTGAGGTCCGCCGGGAACAAAGGAAAGAGGGAGAGAGCTCACGGGCAAGAAGAGAAAAAGGAGAAGAAGAAGAAGAAGAGCGGCGACGGGAATTCTCGGAGGGAGCTCTCGGGAGGTTTAACGGCCGCCGTGGACCACCGTTCTTCTCCGGAAAGCAGCCCTTACTTCCTTTGGCACCGACTATTCAGGCTAGTAAACTCTTCTCTCTCGCCCTTTCTCGCTTCATCGTATTGTCGGGTAGGTCCATAAATCGGCAAATGGAGAGGTTGAGATTGGAATTGAGCTAGGACTAGTAAGTATCAAATATGGTCGGTGGTGGAGGCTAATACATCCATAGTCGGTGCCGAACGGTTGTGAATTGAAAATGGACGAATAGAGCTTTCAACCTAATCCTGTTCTTAACTATGCTTAGCTTGTGCGGTTGATTGTTCACATATGTGAGATTACACGGAACCTATAGATAGGATAATTCTAATAATTCCTTTGCCGTAAAGTGATGGAATCATGTATTCGATGACGGGATTATTAGACGTTGTCTTGCGATGGAGTTACCGCAAGGAATGGGTCTCGGTTGGGGCATGGATTTGTTTATTTTGTTTTTAAGCAGTTGAAGGTAGTAATAGTGTTATCTAGTCTCGGCTAACTTTATGGCCGTGTAGTCTAAGTTGAGATTTGCTACAAAATGTGATGCGAAAATATATAAATGCCAAGTATACGGAGGTTCAGCCATGAACTTGAGGACGGCTTGTGTTAATTTTTGTTGGCCATAAGTGAGACAAGGGATTCGTATTATGCTCGTGTTTCACATCACTACGAATTGAGTGGATATAGTTTTGAATGTGAGAATTCTTGGATTGATGCACCACGTAATGAATGTACCGATTTGTTGGGGTATTTCGTACCTGACTTGCTTAGTTATAATATGTGATACGTGCATTCTTAGCACGGCATGTCTCGGACGTACCTAAATTGTATGGCATTGCATACACTTGGCGAAAGGGGTCGAGGGCCACAAAAAGGAATGTGTTTAATTCCTCGAGGGAGACGGGATGCCTTAGTTGGTGGCGCCAAGAGGACCGCGTGGTATATAACGCGAAGCCTCGGAGTGAGGAACTCATGACGGGAAGTTGCCATGAGGGTCGGCGGTAAAGCCGGAAAAAGACGCACATGTTACGAGTCGGTAATTGGACTCGGGTGTAACAACGGTAAACACTAAGCATGGGAGCACATGCATCCATTCATATACATAACATAATACTCATGCGACATATTTGAACTTTATCTATTGCTTTAAATGGATAACTAGTTAGCTCGCACGTCATGGACTCACGCGACATGATGAATCGAGTGAGCGTTAGAGCGATTGAATGTACCCGCTAAGATGTCTTACACTTGTGGTGTTGTTATTTTTAGATTGACAGATATGGGTTCCATCCCGATTCCACCGGGCTCCCGTTGCAGTCTGCCCATTGAGCTCGTCACAGAGTCGCAAGACTTTGAGGTACCGAACATTCATGGGATCTCCTTCACTCGTGTGATCGCGACCCTCAAGGTCGACATTGGAGTCGACATGGCCCCAGTGGAGTACCGATTTGTGTCCATCTTCTTGGTGATTGATGGACAGCGCGAAGGCCCCATTCCTAGTGACTTCTTCAACGGGGATGGCGATGACGATGACGGTGCAAACGACGGGGTAGCCAGAGGAGGGTAGGCCGCGGCGACAGCCTAGGTGGGGATCGGAATGGACATGAGCAGCATTTTTGGAAGTCCGCAGACTTGGAGCTGATGTTGCGGCATTTTGACTACTAGACGGGTAGGAGATGTGTGATTTTACATAGTTGGGACTAGGTGATTCCCATGGTGACTTCTCCATATTGACGGTAATCGAACTGGCTAATGTATCCGTACAAACTTATGTTCATATATGTAGAGAGAGAGATATATATATATATATATATATATATATATATATATATATATGTTGATGAGGGCATGGTGGTCTATTTACGTCCCTTGATTGATTGTTGCCTATACTTTTTTATTTGGTGATTGAAATCTTCCGTTGCATGAGAACGATTTATTGATTAATGAAAATAGATAAATGTTGATTCTGAGCATCACGGCTCCAGCCGTAGCACCCGGAGCAGGATGCTACATGTGTTTTGCACAGATTCTCCGAAGCCCTATAGACTGCAACTTGGTTTGTCATTTTTTCATTTTTTAACTGAGACTAAAGTTGTCGGTAACTTACTTTAGGCCGGTCAGGAGTCGCTTGAGGTATAAGAGTTTGCTTTACTCATGTGAACCAGAGAACTTGATTATGTGAGTTTTCTATAATGCCTGTTGCCAGGTACCTCTTCTCTTGTTTGTGGAAATATTTTTTCATGCAATCTTTGTTTATGTATATTTTACTTCTAAACATGCAAATCGAAGTGGTGATGCATAAATATGTAAAAATGAAGAAAAACAAACAATATTGAATAAAATAATTCAAGTAAATAGAAGTCTCGTATCGGATTATTGGTATGATATGGATAATTAATAATGAGAGGAGACTGCATGTATATAAAGCATATCGAGACAATTTATTCAACCAATGTGGAATAAAACCTTTACAAATTGATTGATCATGGCAACTACAGATGCATATGTGTTTTGATTGCATGTTTAGTAAGTTTTATCCACTTATTCGGTCATTGATTAATCAGACACTGGAGAAACCATTAATAACATCTTTAATTTCTCTCTAATTCAGGATACTAGTGTTGAGATGATGAATTTCCATGGATCAATATCCAACTTTGTTTGTCAATTGATATGCTGATACGTAGATTGCTCAATCTGATGGTAGATATATGGCCTTTATCCTGTCAAAAGTGACATCCTCAACGGTCAAAAATCTGATGGGGATCATGTTCCACTCTTTCTTGTTCTCTGTCATGCCTATACCCATCTCACATGTTCATGCCATGAGTCATTGTCTCTACATGTCAAATTTTATTCATTCTGGTCGTTTGGGCTCTTGATCAGTCATTTCAGATCTTGAAGAGGAGCAATTTCGTGGGACTCCAATCGGGTACATAATGGCTAGATTTGTCATCGTAGGCGTGACGTTCTAATAAGTAGGGGTAAGCGATTCCACGTTCCGTACAAATTCTACTTGAAACCTACTTGTTGAAACAGGTTTCTCATCTTTGGAACCTGGAAGCTACCCTGTCATAGGTTCCAGGGTCTACCCAACTTCCACATAAATTCTTAATTGAACGATGCAGTGAATCATCACCTTTAATGACCACAATTTGCTAATATAATTCATTAACCACCACTCATATTCAGGGATACAAATAAATATGAAATATTAACAAAGTAAAAGTATTAGTCATAAATATCGTCAAAAATGAAAGCTCAAACTAGTGGTTCCGCAATACACACTCATCATCGGACGCCATATAATACCGCAAAATCACATAAAGACATATACCTAGAAAAACACAAGAATATGTTTTAGGTTACAGGTTCCAGGTAACCTACCAGTCGAAATGATTCCCTAATTTTTGAAACCTGAAACCAACCTTATATATCTTGGAACCTAAAACTGTCCTTATTGGTCAGGTTCGAGGTTCTACCCTAGAACCATGATAACCCATACTAATAAGGAGTCCATTTTCTTCTCTCCTTTTGTCTTTTTAAAATGGTTCTCTGAAATTGCTTGACATATTCATCAGAAGACCAAAGTCTACACAAAAACAAACAAATGCCAGGATGTTTCCTGGCAATTTCTTGTTGACCCGACAATGCAAATAGTCATCCTTAGTAATATTTTCAAGCTACATTTGGTAGTCAGGATAAAAGTCAGAATATGATAAAATTTATCACATCCCGTGTTTGATACCTGCCCAGGACAGGATAAAGTGTGATATAAGGGAGATATAGACTGGATAAAATTATCCCATGGGGAATGTGGGATAGAGGTGGTTAGAATTTCTTCTCTTTATGGTATAAAAACTATTTTTCTAGATAACAAACTTCTTAAATTGTAAAATTAAAATAATAATTATACTTAAATTATATTTGAATTCTAATGTTAAAAAAACTCAAAATAACAAAAAAATAATTTTCATTTTTATTTATTCTATTTTTAATTTATATATTAATTTCTTTCTACTTTATAATATATAGTTTATATATACATAGATAAATACATACACACACCCAGTATCTATATACATTACTTATTTTAAGTACAATAGTATAGTTTATTACTTGATAAAAAATTTATTAAGAAATGATGGAAAGGAATGAAAATAATGATAAAAAAATATTTAAAATTAAAAAAATGAAGTAAAAGAACCCATATTTTAAGTGAACATATTCAAACATGAAAATGATCTCTCTAATTCTTGAAGAACGAGGGGTAATGAAATTTCTTAAAAAAACACTAGCATCTCCATCTCCATCTCCTCTGTATCTCTAAAGTATGTTGAAATTTCATGACTCTTTTGTAAATTTTTAATTCATGACAAACCTCTACGAAAATGGCGAGAGAGTCGAAACTTATTCTCCTTCTTAGCTTTCCGGTTTACATCAAAAGTCTATGAAAACAGAAAGAAAGTCAAAACTCCTATCCTTCGTAGTTTTGTGGTTCATGTTGAAGTTTAACGAAAGTAGCGAGAGAGGGAAAACTTTTCATAGTCGCAAATGTGAATGATTATATTTTCTCTCTCTTACTAGATTCGGCAGTGAATTATAAGAGATTCTTAAAATCTCCATTTATAAATTTTCAGATTTATTTACATTGATACCAATTAACAATATAAGATATGAGCATATCCGGCTTTATTACTGCGATTCACCAAACAGTGGATAGGATATGCCAAAATCCATGGATTTCATATCCTATCCTATCCAATCCTATCCTAACTAGAAATTCGGACGACCAAACGCAGCCTCAAGGTAGGAAAACGAGACTAATGGGATATCCATCTCTTGTTTGTGTTGAAGAATACACGTGCGGACTCGGTTATGTTATTGGGTACCATTAATTCTTAATAAGGACTTCACATTTACCTTTCATTTCTCTCTTTTTATTTCAAAGTTGAAACACCACTAATCATCAAAAGTCGAACGCCTTAAAGTTTTTGCAAGTATACGAATATTTGCTATATGGAATCATTTTAAATATTCGATATTTCAAGTAATTAAATATGACAAAAAAAAAACGTAATTAAAGAAAGGCAATCCCCAACATTTTCATTTTTTTAAAAGAGTAAAGCCAATGAATATTAATTAACAATAAGTGATCACCTAATCTCGTGTGACCCCTGCCTCGATGTCTCCAAGCATAACACTAATTATCCGACATCAACCAATGAATATTAATTAACAATAAGTGATCACCTAATCTCACGTGACCCTCGCATTGATATCTCCAAGCATGACAGTAATTATCCAACGTCAAGAAAAAACATTTAGTGTGACGAATTACATCACTTGGCAATGGCGACGTTATTTAACCAACTGATCATTTTTGCTCGCTTGCTATGAAGCTCATCCTACTTGATGTTATCACATGGACACATCTAATTGTTGATTAGTTGATTGTACCACATGCCATCATCACGTGATATATCCGTCACGTAAAATACCTTTTAATGTCTTGATCTGAAAGAGCGTTGCTTTTTTATTTCTGAAAATTTTAAAACATGACTTCATCAAAAACCGAACACCTAAACTGGTATGGGATCATACAGATTCTCTTAGTTACCTTTTGGTATATTAATCATTAAGTTAGAAAAGAAAGGCTATCCCCAACTTTTTGAAATATCTCCCACTCCCATGCGACCCTGCTTTGATGCCTCCAACCAGAACCTGAATTATCTCACACATGCCATGTTGGGTGGTCTTGGGACTCTCTCATCCTAAAAGCTAGCTCAAAGGATGAGGCTTTCCCCCATTCTTATAAATCGACCACCAGCCCCTTTCACAACCGATGTGGGACAACCCCAACAATCTCCCTCTCACACATCGGGCCTTGGGTCGGAGGCAGCGACAACCCGTATCTCTTTCATGTGACTGTTGGGTCCAGACTTGTTGGTAACCTGGGCTCTGATACCAGTATTGGAGTTGTCCCACATCGGTTGTGGAAGGGACTGGTGGTCGATTTATAAGTGTGAGGGAAAGACTTAACCTTAGAGCTAGCTTTTGGGATGAGAGAGGCCCAAGACCACCCAACATTAGTATCAGAGCCAGGTTATCAACAAGTCTAGACTCAACAGTCACACGGGAGAGATACGGGTTGTCCCTGCCTCCGACCCATGGCCCGATGTGTGACTGTGAGATTGTTGGGGTTGTCCCACATCGGTTGTGTAAGGGGCTGGTGGTCCGTTTATAATTGTGAGGGAAAGCCTCATCTTTAGAACTAACTTTTGGGATGAGAAAGGCCTCGCCCAATACTGGTATCAGAGCCGAGGTTACAAACAAGTCTGGACCCAACAGTCATAGGGACTGGTATCAGAGCCGAGGTTACAAATAAGTCTGGACCCAACAGTCACAGGGAAGAGATACGGGTTGTTGCGCCTTCGACCCAAGGCCCGATGTGTGAGGGGGAGATTGTTGGGGTTATCCCACATCGATTGTGGAAGGGGCTAGTAGTCAGTTTACAAGTGTGAGGGAAAGCATCATTCTTTGAGCTAGCTTTTGGGATAAGAGAGGCCTAAGACCACCCAACACTGGTATCAGAGCGAAGGTGGGTTCAACTGGATATATTGACAGGTTTAGACTTAGGTTCCCTCTTGGCGATCTCCCCGAGCGAATGCATAGGACTTCTGCTGCGCACTCCCAACAAATGATATCAGAGGCGATGGTTGATTGGTGGCCCACTCTCAATTTGTATCGGTGTTTGGTGTATATCTCAAGGAATGAATCTGGTGACCAACGCGATTTTCGAGCCGAGCGGGCCCGATGGGCATTGATGGAGATTCAAGTTGCGGTATGTTGGTGCAGAAGGAATGATACTTGAATTAAGGGGGAGCAGACCTAACATTGGGGAGATTGTTAGGATGCACGTGTGAGTTGTGTTAGAGAAGTCCCACATCGGAGAATTGATGTGGTCTGAAGCAGTTAATATATCCAAGTTGGTTCCATAACTCATTAGCTTAAGTTTTTTTAGTGAATGTGGGTTTGACTGGATATGTTGACGTGTTCGGACTTGGGCTCCCTCTTGCCGATCTCTCTAGACGAAAGGTATCGGGCTTCTGCCACGTGCTCCCAACATGCCCAAGAGAGGGTATTAAAACCGAACTGGAAAATCGAACCGAATCGCTAACTGAACTGAACCTAGCTGAAAATTTCGTGTATTTCGGTTCGGTTCGATTTTTTATTTAAGTAATTGAAATATAGCCGTTCTTTTTTTTTTCCTAGTTCGTTTATTTCAATTCGGTTCGGTTAATCAAATCACACCGAAAGTCTCCAAAATAACTATTTTTTTTATTTTTGCTTTTTCTTTTAGCAGTCGACGGTGCTAGATCTGGCGAGGAGAGGATGTGGCGGCCCTCGCCCCGGCCCTCGCCGGCCACAGCGAGGTTTTTGCCTAAGCTGTGTCTCTGAGATCCAAACTCTCAGTTCTTTCTTTTCTTCCTCTTTTGTAATCAGAAGAGAAAAAGATTTCTCTCGCACCTACTGGTAAGACTTCTGTGTCCTTCTTCCACACTCCAAAAGACTTCTGTTGGTCAAGCAAAAGCTCCAAGCAGAACATTATTATCCAGGAGCAGCTTCACTAAAAGAGAGTTAGGAGATCTCGGCGGAAGATCGTGCGGGTTTGATTCAGAAAGTGAGTGGGGGAGGGTGAGAGAGAACAAGATTGCAGAAGCTCCGGAGGTACTTGTGGTACGGATCTGGGGTTTTCCGTCATCTCGCGGGCTTGATCTGGAGGCCCTTCCTCAAGTCCCCTGCACGGGGTTGGCGGGGGTCGCCGACACTTAGCCAGTGGCCTTTGTCCGCCAAAACTAAAAAATAAAAAAAGAAAGAAAAAAAATTAAAAAGAAAAATCGAAAACCGAATCGAATGGTTCGTTTCATATTCAGTTCATGGCGAGATATTGTTCGATTCAAGCTTACCTCTAATAGTTCAGTTCAGTTCGATTTTTCAAGAAAATCAAATCGAACTGAAACATTAACACTCCGGCCTAATACCTATGACATTATCTCTCTGTCCATGTAATTAGTAATTAAAAACAGAAGAATATGCTCAGTCTTTTTTTTATCCATTGTCAACCACTGTCCAAGACAAGTCAATAATAATTCGAGTCACTAAAGCGCGCTCAATAGCCCAAAACACCCATCACCGGCATCACTCCTTATTCCACCAATCACAGCCGCTCGATATTGAGACTCACTGGGGACCCACGTGATCGACGATTGTAAATCATTTAGGCTAGGGTTCCATTGCCCCCCACCAAACGGTTAACGAAGGGATATTTGAGTAAATTTCAACCAACTCCATTTGGCCTATAATATATTCCCTCTCCCATCCAAACCGTCAACAGCTCCGCATCGAAGAAGTTGCACATTTACACACACACACACACACACCACGATGGATAGCAATCTTGGCATCGAAAAGGAAGAGATAAAGAAGGCCTTTTCTGTATCCATCGAAGCTGGTGAGAAACCAGAGGAGCTGCAGATTAGCAGAAGCTCTTCGCCGGTCATCGTGGGCTTCCCTAGATCGTGGTTAACGAAGGACTGGTTCCCTGAAGACAGCAAAGCCGACCCTTTCGGAAACACCAAGATCGACCTTGAGAAATTCCCTTCTCTCAGGAGGATCGGCAACGATGTGCCCGCCACGGTCAACGGCGCATTCATGGCACGATTTGAACGGATAATGCAGAAGAGTGGTCAAAGTCAAACTATACTCGACGAGGTATTCTTGAATCTCGAATGATGCTCTGTTTCCGCCGTTGTTTGCTTCAGTTTGCAATTTACTGCACGGGGTCATCAGCTTTTACATTGTAAAAGGTAATCCCCCGTCGCTAATCTAGTATATATATGATTATGGGAAATGCTTCCTGAGAATACCGGGATGGTATAATCTCCGTCATAAATCCACTCACCATTACTGCGTGTTTTGCATAAAGCACTCATTGATTAAGAAATCGTTTGATCAGAAATAACTGATAATACTGTTAAATCATCATTCCCATGATTATATGGGGTTTGTACAGACTTTTTTTATACATGTAGTCTCCATTAATTGGAATTTGAAGAACACTCTCTCCAATGTCTACTAGACAATAACAATTAATTTAGATGGTTTAGTTTAAATCTCTCTCAATCTACCATTAGCAGCAGTAAAGATGTTCATCATTGACTGAGCATCATCGAAGCAAAAACTAAACAGCCAGAGATTGTACTTGAATTTGTCTTTGATATTCAGGTAGCAAAGGCGGCGGACGAGAAGAAGCAGATAATATTTACAGGCCATTCATCGGGCGGTCCGATCGCGATTTACGCGACTGTTTGGTCCCTTGAGGAGCACAGAAAATCAAAGAAAAAGGAGAGCCCCCTGTTTTCTGTTTAACATTCGGATCCCCACTTACCACCGACCACACCTTTGGCCATGCCATCCGGCGTGAGGGTTGGTCCGACAACTTTGTCCACTTCGTTACGAAACTCGACATCATTCCCAGAATTCTACTCGCTCCTACCTCCTCTACGGGGGAGTTGCTGAACGAAATTGTCTTTTCATCAACCCGGATCGCAAACCTGATTCAATTGACAACTTGACTTCCTCTTTTGTGAATGTGATGAAGAACGCATCGGGTGTTGCAAACCATGCAGCTTGTGCCCTAACGGGAAGCAAAAATACGTTATTTGACACCATGTCTAAGTTCATCAAGCTAAGCCCTTACAGACCGTGCGGGAAGTATGTCTTTTGAACTGAGACCGGTGCGTCGGTGGTCGTGGAGAACCCGGATGCTGTTCTTCAACTGTTGTTTTACTCTTTACAGTTCAAGCCTAAAACAGAGCTTCCGAAGGTAGCAGTGGCAAGCTTAAGGGCACAATGGACATATGAAGATGCATTAAATAAAAGCTTGGCTACGCCCATTGTAGTTTGTTTGCAGAACCTCCGAGAATTACCTCTCAGCTCAGATCATGCCGCACTAATTGACCTTAACCTGGTATGGTCGATATTCTATCTGGACCACGGATTTTTTTATATGAAAAATGAACTCCAGTTCCCTGATAATCTTTTAAGTTCCTAAGAAAAGATAATTGACTGTTTCACAAATATATGATTTCGTGATTACAGTGCGCATCAGCGAGGCTGTGCCTTCATGCCGCTGGAGAGTCGGAGAAGAAGAAACTGGATAACCTCGAAAAAATCGAAGCTAAGAAGGACGCCATGGAGAAGGCCCTCCACGAATTAAAAGGGTACTGGACTGCGAGCAAGGATGATGTGGGATATTATGATACTTTCAAATTGCACAAGGAGGAAGACATCAATGCTAATGTGGTGAGACTTGAACCGGCAGCTATTTGGGACGAGATTATCGAAATGATAAGACAAGAGGAGCTCCCGGAGAAATTCGAGGCAGAGGAAACATGGGTGAAACTCGGCACGAGGTTTTGCCAACTTGTGGAGCCAATAGACATGGCCAATTACTATCGACACTCTAGGAAAGATACGGGAGGTCCTTACATGGAGGAAGGAAGGCCAAGTTGGTACAAATATACTCAAGGATGGCGAGAACACGCTGAGCAGTTGGAGAAAGGATCATGCCGTGAATCCTGCTTCTGGGCCGAGGTGGAAGAGGTCAACCTTGCGTTTGCTAATAACAAACTATCGAACGAGCTGACGGCTTTGAATTCGGCGAACAAACTGAAAGACTGGCACGGAAAAGGGGAGGTGAAGGAGGATGCATTCTTGAAGGAGACCGCACTTGTAAAATGGTGCCAAACTCTCCCTGACAACTACCAAGCAACGTCCTCCATCCAAGGTCTAATAGGTCTAATAGAGAGCGAAAGGAGAGATAAAGAAGGATTCGCCTGAAAAGCCGGACCCAGCAACTTGTTGGCATCGTTCAAAGAGGATTGTTATCCTCTGCAGTTGATTTTCTCTGTTTGCAGTTGATTTTCTTGGTAAAATAAGTGTTATGGATGACAATGGTGTGCAACCGGGCTGGATCACCCGAAAAATAGGTCCGGGAATCGGTTCCTATTCAAATCTGTCCCGGTACGGGTTCTAATTTTTGGGAACCGGTTGGAACTAGTCCGGTGCCCGGTTCCAAGTGAAGACCCACCCGAGAACCGGATCGATTTTGGAACTGGTTTTTAGCTACCGTTAAAAAAAAAAAATCTAGTCTCGCTCGTCTCACCTCCTTTGTTTTTGGTAGATTGTAAGTTCTATTGCTCATATTAGGGATTGTTGCTTTTGGCGGATTGTGAGTTTTATTATTTATTTTTTACTTTGAATCGTTTTATTGCTACTCATATTATTTTTGCTAGAAAAAATGATATCAAAAAAAGAAACAAAAGAGGTTCTCGGGTAGACCCTAGAGCCGGACCGAAAAAATAGGGTAAGCTCCAGGTTCTAAAAACTGGAGACCGGTTATAACATGATAGGTTTCAGGTTCTAGGTCTCGAACCTACCTACCCGGACCATGCTCACCCTATGATTATCAGTCATGCACAAAAGGGATATATTCACTAGAAGTCCTAAAACTTGTCACCAAAGTGCAATTGAGTCCTAAAACTTTCAAAAAGTGCAATCAAGTCCTAAAACATGGCAAATTGGTGCAATCGAGTCCTTTCGTTAAATCCGTCCAATTCGGCTAACGAAAAATGCTGACGTGGTATTTTCTTTTTTTTACTTTTTCTCTCCTGCTTGGCGCTGACGTGGCTGGAACTAGAAAGATAAGTCCAAAACGACGTCGTTTTGGTCTAAATTTTTTTTTTAATAAAAATATTAGTTAAATTAAATTAAAAATAAAGTAAATTTAAAATGTAAAAAACACAAAAACAAAAGCAAAGCAGCGAGGGCCCCTGCTGACCCTCGCCACCGCTGCCCCCCACCATCGTCGAAAGGGCCGGCGATTCCTCTCGATTTGTAATCCAATACACAAATTAATGGGTTCCTACACGTATTTCATGTGTATCTCACTGGTGGTTTTGAAAAACCTCACAAATTAACTTGGGTTACAGGTGTGGTGCTAGCTATACTAACCGCATCCTTTGGTGTAATTGGTTATTCCTTACCTTGGGTTATTGGGCAATCAAAATTGTAACAGGTGTACCGGAAGCTATTCCTGTAATAGGATCTCCTTTAGTAGAGTTATTACGCGGAAGTGCTAGTGTGAGACAATCCACTTTGACTCGTTTTTATAGTTTACACACTTTTATATTACCTCTTCTTACTGCCGTGTTTATGTTAATGTATTTTCTAATGATATGTAAGCAAGCTATTTCTGGTCCTTTATGGAGAATATAGATCATATATATTTGTAATCAATCATTTCTCACTTAAGGAGAAACAACAGTATTTCATTGCTACAAATATGGATTATTGAAAAGAATAAGACATGTATTTGGATATTTCCCTTCAACTATACAATCGAGCATTCTTTATTTGACACGAATAGTTGAAGGGAATTCTCCGAAGAGAAAATGGATTATGGGAGTGTGTGACTTGAACTATTGATTTGGCCATGCATATAGATATATGCCTTTATCTGCCATATTGGAATTCACAACCAAATGTGTCTTTGTTCCAACCACCCCGTAAAAGCTCTATACAGAGGATAGACTGGTTTGTTTGAAGAGAATCTTTTCTATGATCTATGATCAGACCCGATCATATCGTATATGAACAAGCTCCGTAAGATCCAGTAGAATAAGTAATGTGACTTAAGACAGATTTTGTTTTAGCTATTTTACTTACTTAATAGTATAGAAATGCAGCCATTTCTTATGCATCCTCCTGATTTATGATACTATCGAAGTGAAACAAGGGGTCTAAAGAAAGAAGAGCTAGATCTCCCATGAACTATTTCTGTCAATGGATTCGTTCAATAACTAGTAAATCCTTTGTATTTAAGGTAAAATAAAAAGTTTCAAGATATTTTGGGATAAAGTTCAATTCCAAAGTCTGAGACGACCCAGAAAGCACTTGATTATGATGAACTTTGTAAGCTTACTTGGGTCTTAAGCATTTACTTGTAAGAACTAAATTCCTCCCAATGGGTAGTTGCAATTGTGAAAAATTGAATCCGGTCAATTTATTCTTCCATAGAATCAGTGATATATGTGTGGATACTCTATAGATTTTGTAACATATAGATTTTTTTTTTCTATGGATATGGATCCATTTGGTTTATTTGATTTTTGCTCGAGATGGATGATGAAAAATTATCATTTCCGGTTCCTTTGGAGGATGGATCTATAAGAATTCACCTATCCCAATAACATAAAATCTGACTTAAATGATCCTGTATTAAGAGCTAAATTGGCTAAAGGGATGGGTCATAATGGCCCAACGATCTTTTATATATTTTTCCAGTAGTAATCTACTATTGTGTGTAAACGTATGCTTAGCGGTTCTAGAACCATCAATGATTGGTGAACCCGCGGATCCATTTGCATCTCCTTTGGAAATATTACCCGAATGGTATTTCTTTCCCGTATTTCAAATACTTCGTACAGTACCTAATAAGTTATTAGGTGTTCTTTTAATGGTTTCAGTACCTACGGGATTATTAACAGTACCTTTTTTTGGAGAATGTTAATAAATTTCAAAATCCATTTCGTCGTCTCGTAGCGACAACTGTCTTTTTGATTGGTACCGTAGTGGCCCTTTGGTTGGGTATTGGAGCAACATTACCTATTGATAAATCCCTAACTTTAGGCCTTTTTAAATTGATTAAATTTTGTTGTGAAATAAAATATCACGACTTATCTATCTAGGGAATAGTCGCTTCAAAGTGAATTTTTCGTAGATACATCTATTCAATTAATTCTGGATTTATTCCGAATATATAAATTATGCTAAAGTTGAAATAAAAGCCAATTTCATCTTCCTCTTTTTATAAAAGAAACTAAAGAAAAAAAGACGATTTCCAATTTATTCTTCAGTAAATGGGTTGTGAAATGCTTTTTTCTATTTCTAGACTGTCCAATATTTGCTTTACATCTTCTATGCGAAAATATTCCATTTTCATAAGGTCTTCTTGACTCTTATTCAAAAGGTCAAATAATGTATGTATATTGTACCTTTTGAGGCAATTATAGGTCCTGGGAGGCAATTCTAATTGGTCAATAAAAATGGATTTCAATCCTATTTCTTTTTGGGCGGCACTATTTTCACCCCGTTTTGGCTAAAGCACTCCTTTTTCAATTAACAGACCAAAATACCCTTCTCTTTCTTCCATTTATTGTTTCTTTTTTTTATCATGCTAACCAACATAAATGCCTTTATTACTATTTTCTCTTAAATTATCAATTTGACAATAAATTACACCCAATAAAATATCATATTATGATGCATCATTTTATCACTTTGCCTAGAAAAGGTTGTTAGTTTTAATTTATGGTCTCACTTTTTTAATTGCAAAATTTATATAATAGGTTAGAAACTTTTAGTTATAATGAATTATGAACACACAATTAACTGCCTATTTTTTTTTATGAAATAGCATGAGGGAAATTTGTTTGAAAGTTAAAAATTATAACTCAATCTGATTATCTAGTAGATTTAGACATTTTGAGTGATTTTTCGTAATAAATTTGTAGGTTTATAATGTTGAGCATCGCTGAATTGTGCTTCTTTTTAGCTTTTCACATTTTTATCTGAATTGCAATATGAGGTTGAAAATTTATTTACACATTCTGCACTGTCAAACTCGCGTAAGATTGTTTAGGGGAAAGTTTTAAGCATATTTTAAAGTTTTGATCCATTTGTTACGAGATTGAATTTACAATCGATATTAATTACTTTCTTCGTAGTTGTACAGCAAGAAGTTTCATGTTTTTTTTTTCTTTTTTCCATTTATACATATATCATTTGTTAATATTTTGATATGGTCAAAATATAAATATATTTGACATTTGATCATGCTTTAACAAATTAACCTTTTCCATATTTTAATCACTTTTTATTTTTCATTTTTTTTTATCAAGATCGGCTAAGTAATTAAATTGAATTTTGATTTTCGACTTTGAAATATAGTTTCACTCATACTATTTAGACAAAAAGCACTTAATCGTGTGTTCATAAGCTTCCATAAATACAAATTTCTTGTGAACGAAAATATGAGACCTTAAATTAAAATTGACAACATTCTCTAGGAAAAATAATAAGATTTGGTTAATTAATATCTTCATGGGCGTAATGGAGCATTTATATTGTGAAATTAATGAGAGATGATAGAAATAATGGCAGCTTTGTGGATTAGCGTGATAAAAAGAAAACAATAAATTGGAGAGAGAGAGAGAGAGAGAGAGAGAGAGGAGGCGGAGGATATTTTGGTAAGTTAACTGGATGAGAGGAGTGTCTTAGCCAAAATGAGAGTAGAAATAGCGCCGCCCTTCTTTTTTCATTTTCCTTAGCTTAGCCAATCTATCATGAAAAGTAAAAAAGTGTAAAGAAACCTTGTACCGATTATTCTCTAAATGTAAGTTTTCTTCTTCCGCATGTAGAAAATGAATAAATAAATCAACTAAATTCTGGGAGGCTTCATGAAGTGCTTCTTTAGGAGTTAAACTCCTGTTTGTCCATATTTCGAGAAAAAGTATCTGTTGTTTTTCATTTCCATTCCCATAAGAATGAATACTATGATTTGTATTTCGAACAGGCATGAATACAACATCTATAGGATAACTTCCATCTTGATTTTTTTTTTGGTGTTTTTATATTATATCCGCGATTCCTCTCGATTTATAATCCAATACACAAATTAATGGAACCAACTCTTGGTGCAACCAAAGACAGCTGATTGCGTCATGGTTGACGATAGAAGCCGGGTGCCGAGCATGGTGGCTCAAGAAAGACATAGTTACTTAGTTAGTGCAATTGCTAACGGATTTGCACCAGAAAACTGATGAATGCCCCTTGGGACTGCATAGTGACAATCAATCCGCAATTCAACACGGAGAGGACCTAGTGTTTCATGTGGAAGTCCACAATCACTTTGTATTCGAAAAATTGTTGCGTGGAGAGATTGAGAAGAAGTTCACTAGGAAAGATGAACAAGCCGATATTTTCACGAAGAGACTTATCGGATCTGAATTCGTGGAATTTAGAAAGAAATTGGGAATGGCAGGCAGTAGGACAGTAGTAGCCGCTGATGGGAGTATTAGAAAACTTCTACTTACCAAGGCGACCGTGTATCAAATAGTAACGCTAATAGTAAGCAGTAGGACAGTAGGACATAAAATAAATGGTTCCATAAGAAAATGAAGACGAGGAGCTCTTAAAGTCACACGTGACCATACAGAGACTTGGATAAATATCGAATTATTCGCATGCAAATATGGCAAAAATGGTTAATCATACAGACATGGGACTGACAACTGTTACTTATCAGCATAACCTCGATGTCGGCCACTCCTCATGAAACCAGCTTGTTAGCCCTGAGGACCTCCAGAAGTCGAAGGACCTTTACCATAATCTTTATAGCTGCGTTTCATCATGTAATTGACGAGTTCTGAATGGTGAGGATGAGAACCTTCCTCAACTTTCTTGTTCAACATCTCCCGATACTCCCTCCACCACCGCATATAGCTGCTATTCTGAAAGAATATGTCAGCAGAAACCTTCTCCCTCTTGATCAAATCCATGACATACTCCTCAAAGTTGAAGGGCTCCTTTCCTTCTGAATCAACTGATGATCGCGCTCTGGCTCTGTCCCGCGAACTGCATGACAGGATTGCTTCCTCCACATGTGCCCAAAAGCATGAATCCTCTGTCACATTCACCACTTCTGATTTAGAAGGACCATCCTGTCTGCCCTTCTCCTCCTCCGTTGCTTTTTGGTGATCTTCCAGCCATATTTCCAGCTTCTTGTAGTGATTGGATCTTTCAAAAGTCAGGTAATCCCTCCGTCTGCTTCTGTAATACTCTGCTATGTCTAGCGGTTCGACTATCCTCCGGTAATTTGTCCCAGCAAAAAGCCACCGTTTTCGCAGTGGCGCATTCGGTAGTTGAGGCTTCTTCTCCGCATCTTCGACCACCTTCTTCCAATAGCCATTCAGCTCTGTCTGGAACGTAGTAACTCCAGAGCCATACTGTTCTGGTGTATCCTTGAAGCTGTCATAATAACCGGGACCACCCGGGACCTTGTTTCTGCATATATAAATGTACCACTCGAATTTTGCCAGGGTTTCTTTCGCTTTCGCCAATTGGGCAGGATCGAGTTCCTCTCTCTGTTTCTCTCTGACGAGTTTTTCGTGCGCTGCTATGTTTTTAATCAGAGCAGAGATGCCCCCATCCTGCTGCTGTCATGACAATGAAAGTTGTACCAGTTAAAAGTCTATGGGGGGAAAGACGTTCGTGACAGAGGGGCTCTGATGCTCAGCAATTCTTCACTTGAGCAAAGGTGCAATGCAATACATCCATAGTTCGTCATTCCAAAAGTTAGAGGGGAAGGTAACCAAAGAAGGAAAAACGAGACATGAGAAAAAGAAAAAATAGGTCATTGAGATCACTGCCGAAATACAAGTCTAAATCATTATCATTTCCCTTATAAGTTCATTTCTGGACCTTTTCATAGTCTAAAGAAAAATTACATTTTTCCTTGTTTGAGTTTAGTTTAGTTTTGTGGTTTTATGCACTCGATCAACAATAACCTATTAGCCGTATTTTCATCTCCAAAACATTTACCTTGTACTGAGTCTAATATTGGATAAACATATAAAGAATATATGTTATTACAAAATCATTTTATAATGTAGCTTATTTTGAAATACATTTGTAATAAAATTGCTGTTTAATCGAATTGAATTAATTCCCAAAAAATAACAACTAAGTTGTTATATTTATAGCATAGCAATATTATTAACTTTTTTACCATCCTCCAGAGATGAGCAATAATATCTGTGCTTATAGATGTAAACGATTTTATATTCAATTAGATGTGTTAATATAATACAGACAATTGCAGTTCATAGTTACATTATTAATTTACTCAATCATACTTATATAAATTAGTTTAACAACGTATATAGAATTAATCAGGATAACTAGCATTGGGAAATTCAAATTAGTAACGTAGTAATTATTATTTCATTATACTACTATATTAATTATTTATGTACGGTGCAAAATTAGAATGGAATCATAGTTTCTCCGCATAAAACAGCCCAACTAGAACAACGGCTCAAACTGAACAAAACATAGTCAAGATGAGCTACCTGACGTTCCGAGAGGCCAACTGCTGTGACTTGACCAGTAATCCCTGCTTCATAATCCCTCTCTAAAAGATTCTTCTCAAGACATTCAAGAACGTCCTTATAATCAAAAGTTTGGGACTTTTGATTTTTAGCAACAGCTTCCAGGTTCTCGTATTTGAGCCTCTCGATTACGGATTCAGGGTCTTGGCAAAATTCAATACCCGATTCCGAACACAAAAGAAATGTACCAAGCGGCTTGAATGGATGAACAACGAATAATCGACGGACCCAGTCATCCTTATGAAGCACATGCAAGAAGCAAGAATTCCATGTCGGACGGCACAATGCCGGTTGGAAGGCAGTGTCCCAGAGGGGGGGAGAACCAAAAGTGATGCATCGGAGTTTGAACTTGGTTGGATCGAGCGTGCTCAGAAGCGACCGTGTAAAAAGGGATGCAATGGATCCATTCAGACCACGTCCTGTGATGATATAGGGGATTGGTTTCTTTTTTTCGTTCTTTTTGGCCGAAGAACTAGAGGCCTCTGGCTCGGAAGAAGTTTTATCCTGCATTCAAGCAGAATGAGCATCAATGCAAAGTGTGTCGAAGCAAGTGAAGTTTTCCATGCTTGTATATATCCAAGAGAGTCTCTCCGCTCTGATGAACATGCACACAATTAGCGAGTGAAATTAATCTTCAAGGGGCAAATGAGAATAACCAAATTGTGGACCTCAATGTGAAGTTGCATCTTGTTCCATTGAGAGCTCTAGTTATATACTGGACTAAAATTGATCTAATGTATTCTTTCTCCCGCTAATCTGTTTAACCTCGTTGGATCTATCACTTGGACACTTATTAGCTCGTGTGCTTCAGTGGCAATATCCTTAAGAGATGATTCCTAGATCTGAGAAGCACTTTGAGACCTCACAGCAACTAATAGGTAGCTATAATGGATAACTGGAGAGAATGGATAGAAAGGCTACCTCTAGTAGTTGAGATAATTTGCCACGAAGAGAGGCAAACCGAGAAAAAGCAGCTTTATTTATCCAAAAATATGGATATGGATCGGAGCATCGGAACTGAGAGTCAGATATCTCCGGCGAGCTGACAAAGGCAATGATATTGTAGTCTGGATGGTCATTAATGATGTTTACAGGTTCATTGCCTTCAAGCTTAAATGTCGCATTCCATAAATCTTTAAGAAGATTGGATGACACAGCCAAGTCTGCCAAATATAATTCATTGCCGAATCTGCAACTCAGAAAAACAACAGAATGAAGTAGTCAAGATGTTTTAACAGTAAAATGTCAATATAAAATGCATGCACTTTCTTCGCAGATCTTGGACTTAGGCAATTCTGTTACCGAAACACAGTAATCCCAGCTTTATATGAGTCTGTTTCATACCCGAGAAAGCTAGAATCATAATGCATTCCCTCAAGACATTCAATCACGTTCTTATAATTGATAGGTTGGGACTCTTGATTTTCAGCAACAGCTTCCGGGTTATCGTATTTGAGCGACTCGATTATGGATTCCGGGGCTTGGAAATATGCCCCACCTGATTCAGAGCACAAAAGGAATGTACCAAATGGCTTGTATGGACTTGGGCCAGCGGGGGACGGAACAAGGTATAGTCTAGGGACACAGTCATCCTTGTGAACCATATGCAAGAAGCAAGAATTCCATGTCGGATGGCGCGATATGGCTTGTTGGAAAGCAGTGTCCCCGAGGAGGGGCGAACCAAAAGTGATGCAAAGGAGATTGAATTCGGTTGGATTGAGCGTGTTCAGAAGCCACAATGTAAAAAGGGATGCAACGGATCCATCCAGACCATGCCCAGTGATAATATAGCGGATAGGGTCCTTCTTTCTCCGCGTTTTGGTGGAAGAAGTAGACGCCTCTGGCATGGAAGAAGGTTTAATCTGCATTGAGGCAGAAAGAGCGTCAATGCAAAGTCTGTAGGAGCAAATGAAATATTCATTGCTTTTATGTATCCCAAGAGTCACTCCACTCTGATGAACTTGCATGCATTTAGCGAGTGAAATTATTCTCAAGGGGGCAAATGAGAATAACCAAGATGTGAACCTCAATGTGAAGTTGCATCTTGTTGCATCGAGAGCGTTAGTTATACACTGACCTAAAATTGATCTAATCTATTGAATCTCAGGCTAATCTATTAAACCTCGTTGAGTCTATCAATTGGGCATGGCTCATCTATTTTAGTCTACCTTACAACGTAATCGACAGTAAAGAACGGTTAATCAATTTTCTCGTATTATACATATATGACTAACAAATTTAAAGTGTGCTTCACCCAAAATGTTTATGACATTACTCGATTAATGATTCATAGAACGAAGACACAGATTTATGCTTCAGAAAAAAATGGAAAAGTCATACTTCTCTAGCAAAACAACGCTATCGCTTCTCATCTGATTAGGTTCATGAAGGAAACATGTCAAAAATCATAAGGGGCCAACTATTAGCATGCGTACTTCGAGACCTCAAAGCAACTAATAGCTAGCTACGATGGATAACTCGAGCAAATGGATAAAAGGGCTACCGTTTCTCGTAGTTTAAGGAAGTCCTCCCGAAGAGCGCCAAACTGATCCAAAGCAGCTTTATTTATCAAAAGAGATGGAAGATTAGCGGAGCGCAGGAAGTGAAAGTCAGATTTCTCCAGGATAGGAACCAACTGCCCTTTTTTTTTAGGACAACTTGCAGTGTCCGGTGAGGTGACAATGGCAATGATCTTGTAGTCTGGATGGTCATCGTTGAATTTTACGGGATCATCCCCTTGAGGTTCAGATAGCACATTCCATGAATCCATAAGAATACTGGATGACATTGTCAAGTTTGCCAAATACAATCCATTGCTGAATCTGCAACTCAGGAAACCAACAGACTAATAAAATCAGGAAGATGTTCTAGCAGTAAAAAGTCAATGTAAAATGCTCAGGATCTTACGCCGGTTCCATTCTGGGAAGGTCGTCGGATTCGTACAATCACGGCAACTTAATGACTGAACCGCGACCTCTTCAGATTTATAGAACTCCGACGAAGAAATGAGGGACAGTTTGCTTAGCAAATTTCTTCTTCCAGTTGGTCTGTTTGAAATAAATTAAATTTCATAGGAGACTTCCAGGAAAGACCGGGCGTCGGCGTTCAATGTTCTAAGACGGATTTGAAAACTCCGCTAGTCATTATGGTCAACAAAAGAGAACTCTCCAACCAAAACAAAAAAACAAAAGAGAACTCCAAAAGTCCTTCATGTGCCAAAATAAGAAATCATCGTGTTGCGGGTAAAGGGTCGAGCGAATCGGTCATAAATATCTTTGGAAATGGAAGCTCAGATTAATGGTTTCAGAATACACACTCATCATCGGGCGCCATAGAATACCGCAAAATCACGTAAAGACATACACCTAGAAAAACACAAGAATATGTTTCAGGTTACAGGTTCTAGGTAACCTACCAGTCGAAATGGTTCCCCAATTTTTGAAACCTGGAACCAACCATGTATACCTTAGAGCCTAAAACCGTCCTTATTAGTCAAGTTCCAAGTTCTACCCTGGAACCATGATAACCCCTACTAATAAGGAGTCCCTTTACTTCTCTGTTTTTGTCTTTTTAAAATGGTTCTCTGAAATTGCTTGACATATTCATCAGAAGACCAAAGTCTACGCTCCCTTTTAATTTTGTTTCTTTTTTAGTATGGTTTTCTATGCTATTTCCTTTGCTTCATGAAAAAATTTCAAATATGAGCCTGAAGTGAATCTTATTTCAAATAAGGGACCGAAATACCCTCATTATTTCAAAGAATGGCCTGACCAATGGCACTTTCTTCATTTGCATTTTCTGAATTTTTTTCCTTTTTTTTTCCTTCAAGAAAAGGAATGGCCACCGACGCGATAGCCAACCACAGGCGAGGCTGCCCAGCCCTTGTCGGTGGTCAACAATGGCGATGGTTGCCGTTCCCTTTCTTGAAGGAAAAAAGAAAGAAAAAAAAGGAAAAAAATAAAGGGAAAAAAATCAGAAAATGTAAAGGACGAAAATACTATTGGCTAAGCCATTCTTTGAAACGAGGAATTTCTTGTTGACCCGACAAATGCGAATGGTCATCCTTACTAATCTTTCAGGGTGGGAAAACGAGACTAATGGGATATCCATCTCTTGTTTGTGTTGAAGAATACTCGTGCGGACCCGGTTATGTTATTGGGTACCGATTAATTCTTAAAAAGGACTTCACATTTACCTTTCATTTCTCTCTTTTTATTTCAAAGTTGAAACACCACTGATCATCAAAAGTCAAACGCCTTAAAGTTTTTGAAAGCATACGAATATTTGCTATACGGAATCGTTTTAAATATTCGGTATTTCAAGTAATTAAATATGACAAAAAAAAAGTAATTAAAGAAAGGCAATCCCCAACATTTTCATTTTTTTTAAAAGAGTAAAACCAATGAATATTAATTAACAATAAGTGATCACCTAATCTCGCGTGACCCCTACCTCGATGTCTCCAAGCATAACACTAATTATCCGACGTCAACCAAATATATATGAGCTATCACAACGATGGAATGACTATAAAAGAAAAAAATGTTAGGCTCGAGAGAGGTCTTGGTCTTTTTATATTAGTTCTCCACCTAAGTGTACATGCTAAACTGATGGAATCGCCATCGGATAAGGCCGCGAATGCAATGACAAATCACGCGCAGAGGAAGAAATGGTGACTCCCGAAAGCCAATTGGAATAATGGGGAGATTGTCATTTGTCATGGCCAGTAGGGGAGCAGACGTGGAGGGTGAGGAGTGAGGACCACAATAAGGCAACGACTGAGGAATTACATTTTAGTCAATCAATAATCAAATTTCTTGTCAAAATTCGGACGCATCCCTAGATATCCAATATGAACTTACGAAATTTATGAAACGACAAGCGTACTTCGAGAGATTTTTTGGATTATCAGTCGAGCTCTATCTCGCCCTTCATCTTCCTGCCTTGCCCCCTACCAGGGACGAAGAAAATGTTGGTACATGCTTAGAATCTTCCACCAGTTCCATTCTGGGAAGGTTGATAGATTTGCACAAACAATGACCAAACTGCGTCCTCTTCAGATTTATAAAACTCCCAGAAGGAAATTAGCGACAGTTTGCTTAGCAAAATTTATTATTCCACCAATAAGGAAATCTCCACTTTGATCCTTGAGATCCGTTTTCGCAAATAGCCCGATTAGTTTGCTTGAGATAATTAAATTTGATAGGACTTCCAGGAAGGACCGGGTGTTCGCATTCAATAATTTGAAAACCGATTTTGGAACACCAGAAGTCATTATGATTAAATGGATTATCGAAGATAATTCTCATAGTTTATGATGATCAGTCCTATCACTTTATTATCGGTGAGATTAAATTTTGAATTAAGAATTACACTGCATTTTTATTGAAGTTTTGAACGAATTTCAACGTTGTATGGTTTTCGACAAGCGTTGAAAAAATTCTTACAATGAACTCTACTTCACAAATGCACCGTCAGTTTGGTATAGTGTTAACACCTAAATTTTGGCTTTTTATTCAATCGTTTATTGCATAAAAATTAGAGACTAACCTTAGTTCCTAGCAAAAATATGTATATCATTTTTCATATCATTTTTTATTCAATATTTTAATTTCAGCATTCATGCATTACATTTTGCATTGGACCGGCTGCGGATGCGGATCGAAAACTGACGCGGAAAGGGCCAAAACCAATTGAGAAATTCGGCCAACATAGGGGTGAAGTGCCGAAAATTAGAAGGCCTTCGGGCCTAAATTAAGCTTAATTCAGCCCACTTAAGTTTAATTAAAAGAAAAAGGCTTTTCTAATTATACATCTATTAATCATAAAAAGCCTAATTAAGCCCACAAAAGGGCGAACAAGCTCACAATGGGCATAAGAAATTCGGCTAGCCCATATACAGGGTCTGGCCAAAATTTTTAATGAGCACAAGGCTCAATTTAACGCAATTTGGCCCTTCGGGATTTAATTCAAATTATATTTTAATCCCAGATTTATTTTGCGAATATTAAGAAACTCTATACCCCGACTTACAACGTTTTTGCCTATAAATAAAGAGGTTATGCCTAGGATTTGGGGGGACAGAAGATCGAATTCTAGCTCAGAAAATTAAGAGAAAATACACGTGAGAAAAGGTGAGAGCGAGAGAAGTCCACGGCCGAGGACTACACGGCCGTGCCCTCCCACCACGAAGACCTTGCCGATCCTGCCTGCACAGAGTCCCGACTTTCACTGACTTTCTTCATCCGTCATTCAAGCGGTGGTCAAAGTAGACAATTGTCCATCGATTCCACTGTAACAAGTCAGGTTGCTTCTTTCCAATTAAGCTTTAAAATTGGGTTTTACTCCTTCCTCTTGATTACTGCTTTGCGTTGTCTTTTTCTGGTTTTGTTTGTTAGTGACTAATATGCAACTCCAGTGGATCTTCCTCGACATCACCAACCTGGACGTGTCCCACTAGTCACCGCATCAAGAGCCGCTGATCACCGCACAGTCAAAAGAGCACCAACACAGGCAGATCTGGTCGAGATCGCTGCCCTCCTTGTGCGAGCCACCGCGAACGACTGAGTATCGCTAGGCGTATCATCCGAGCTCACCACCGAATCTTCAGTGAACCGCGAGCACTACTGCTGCCCAGTCGTGCGTGGCCATTGTCCAGCCACCGGTCATCCTGCTGAGTCCATCGCCGGCTGTCCGAGTCCAAGTAGATCCAAGTTTGATTAAATTTCCTCATCTTGAGTAGGTCAGAATATCTCATTGCCTAAATTCAGTTATGCATTATATCCAACAATCTTTGAGATGTAGGTTTAATTAGGAAATTTCCTAATCCGCAACCGGCACATAATTAGATGGCTTTATCTGTAAGAGTATAGATGGAACATTTAATTAAACGGGTATTTTAAATCCGATAGGTTGATCTCTAAGATTATAGATCAATAATGGGATTTAAACATTTTGCGGGAGATTTATTTATTTGCTTTCTTTATTTGAATTGAATTGATTGATTGTGGCATGTTATCTTTTAGAATGTGTTTTGTCTTGCATGATATTTAAAATTCTAAAAGATATCGCATGTACATAATTTCTGCATATTGATTAGATTGCATCTTAGATTTAGAATCATGTAAGTAATATTTGCATGTTTAATTAAATCACATTAGATTGCATTTTAGGATAGAAATCGCATGTTTAGATAGCTAATTATGTTTAAAATAGTCTATCTTTAATATATTAGGGGTTATGTCATTTTAAATCCTAAATCACGTAAGATAGACACTATTTTACCATAGTTTATTTTAGGACCATTCATGATTCCGAAAATACAAAAAAATAAAAAATCATTCTTGCTATGTCATATAGATTGCATGCTACAGAATTAAATGTTTAGGTCTTTTAATTTATTTGAACACAATGTAGTCGATTTAATTAGACTATGTATTCAGCACCAATATGGAAGCGCAACCGGATAATGACTAGAAAGCAACGACTAAGCGCGAGCACAGGAAGACTACTATAATATAGATGAGAGAAAGATAGGGCGACAATGGAATAAGATACAAAAAAATGAAAAGAGAAAAGAGAAAAGAGAAAAGATTAGACTCAAAGGAGGTCTTGGTCTTTGTATATTAGTTCTTCACCTAAACGATAAACAATCCTCCCATCCCATGCATCATGACTCCATTCAGCACTAAATAGAACCGTCACAGGATAATCCCTGAAAGGCAACGACTAATCACGCGGAGAGGAAGACAACTAGAAGTGAAAAGCAATGGTGGCCCAGTTGGAATAATCATTCAAAGGATGATGCCTAGAAGGAAATCAACAAAAAAGTTTATCGATCATCAAAAAAATGTGGATGAACAACTTTAAGCGAATACTAGTGTTTTTCAATTATTTTGGCTACAAGACTAATTGCTCGTATGGTTTTATAATCAACTTCTTTCTGCAATAGTGAGTCAATTTCTAAAGCATTTAGTGCAGGGTGAAATATAGGCGAGAGCAAGTCATGGCACGATGAAATGACTAACTTTCATGCATTCAAAAAAAGAAAACAAAAACTATTAGGTCTTTTTACTTTAGTGTTTCACCTAACCGCAAATGCAAATTGCAAAAGGGGCTTTTTTATATTAGTTCTTCACAGGTGCATAGCACCCGAAGGCTAGTTTGATGGTAATATAGTTATAGTGGCAATGAAGCTACTACGATCTTGTCTTCTTGTTTTTTTTTTTCCCATAATTTTAGATAAAATGTCAATCGAACAATAAAATAAGGAAATAAATCGGACACCAGATTTATGTGGTTCGGTTGTAAAACAATCACTGAGAAAGCAGCAATGAATTCCACTATAAATTAAGAGATACAACGGAGATTACAAATCACACTCGAGTCACTCAAGCACTCTCTGTGTTTCTTAACTTTCAATTACATCTAATAACTCACACGTGTTTAACTCTTTAATTTCTCGCGATGGAATTAACAGAAAACCCCCCAACAATCACTCATGTGCGGGGCTTCAACAACGGTGTCAGAATCAACGAGCAAGACCAAATATTTATCCAAAACCGTGTGAAGCTTTGCCGACCCAAACAGGGAGTCAATTCCCTTGTTTTATTTCTTTCCTTCTCTGTCTGACACATGCAAGTCCAAGTCCTTGGACTTTCCTGTTTCATGGGCAAATAAACCAACGCATCAACTTTATTTCATAAGTTGTTTTTCGTATATATTTTCATTTGCTCGATTTCTGACTTTCTTTTAATAAATCTCGGATCGGGTTTCGTTTACGAGTTTAAATTCTAGATATATTTTAACAATCTTCACTTTGGCTCGACGTTTGAACCAAGTCACAATCGTTTCGCTAGATACCAAACTTCATCGCTAATCTCCCACGGCCTCAATGGGTTCAACCGTCACAAATATCTTTCAAGTCCAAGCCGCGCTTGTACTTCACTATAACCATGGATCTCATCAGAACACCAACTGCACCTGCACATTTAATTGCTCTACAAGACTTTCTGACACAACCTCCTCTACCACAGATAAAGCAAAAACCTTCGTTGTATCCATATCTATCAGAAGATAAAGTACGTACTTTGTCAATATCAGCAATTATAGCACCGTTGGCTCTACAGGCTCCACCTCGCTATGAGCGCCATCTATGTCGATTATTTCGCTAGTACCTGCTACATCAGGAGTTTCTTGTTACAACTCCACCTCAAGTTGAACACCGTCGAGATTTGTATGAACACTACTATAATCACTCTTGCCTAGAAGTACTGGAGATTGGTCAAATGTAACTTCTCTGCTGATAACAGGTGAATTTAATTCCGATACCACGACCGATAACCTCGCTCACCTTATGCGTAGCCTAGGAACATGCACTTTCTTGCCCTTCCATCGAGCTTACCATCACTAACTCGAACATAACACGGGCAACCAAATATTCTAATAACAGAATAATCAGCAACATTACCTAACTACAATTCTTCGGGAGTCTGATATCTAATCACAGTCGATAAGGATCTACTCTTCAAGTAGCTAGCCGTACAAAGCGCGTCCGCTAGAAAACTCCTAGCCATACCAGCACTAGAGAGCATTTTATGGGCCATCTCTAGTAATATTTTGCACATCAATTCTGCAACGAGTTGTGTTTCGTTGGCACTAGTGCGGTATCTCACTATGCATTCCTTCATGCATAATTCATTTAGCAACTTTAAGCAGAACTCCATGCTATTGTCAGTCCGCACATGCGAAGGAAACCGCGACAACCTACGAACATCCAAGTGAACTAATTCTGCAATTTCTCTGACAGTCGCACTAAACTGCACTTTTCGCCGTTGATCTAAATCACGGCACATGCATACATTCAGTTCCTCAGCAATATAACCACACTAAATTTTTTTCACTTAGAACCTTTAGATTTCTCTCGCTAATGTGCCACAAACACATATGCCACAATTCAGACTCTCAAACAGATGCATCCAACGTCTACGCGGCAAATTTCGTTACTATCTCACCTTAAAGCTCATACATGCCACTGTACTTAATTTCTTTCATTATCACCAAGGCACCTCAAATAATTTTCAGAACTCCTCATTCTGAAGAATACCGACACCCAGTTGAATTCAAGGCACTCAAGGAAATCAGATTTTTCTTCAACTCTGGAACATGTCTAACTCTATTCAATGTCCTCACAATACCATCATGCATTCTGATTCTAACATCACCAACACCTACAATATCGTATTCAACGTTGTTCCCCAACTGCACTTTACTACTATCCATGCATTGATAAATAGTAAACCAGTTTCTGTTTGGTGTAACATGAAACATACAACCAGAATCCATAATCCATCCGTCAAACGACGAATCTTCAATGACAAATAAGACAAAATCAGCATTATCCGAATTACTGTCAGCTACAGTTGCAACATCATCTGCTGAATCAACTCTAATTCTCTTATCATTCTCATTCTTCAGCTTATGGCAATACCTTCTAAGATGCCCCATCTTGCCACAGTTTCAACAGTCAGCACCACCAATCTTAGATTGACTGCGTCTATTTGGGTTCATACTACTTTTGCTAACACGAGTACCAGTTCTTCTTCTATTTTCACCTACTAAAGCAGTAGACACAGATTCACCAGATTCTCTTCTGCAGATGTCCTCACTCAGAATTAAATCTCGAATCCCATCAAAAGTCAAACTTGTTGACCCAGAGGAATTACTAACGGCAGTAACACTAGTATTCCAACTATCAGGCAATGAGGATAATAGAATTAAAGCACATACCTCATCATCAAAGTTAATATCAATTGAACTCAATTGACTAATAATCACATTGAATTCATTGATATGATTAGCAGCTGACGCACCTCCGCTCATTTTTAAATTAAACAGGCGTCACATCAAATAGACCTTATTAATTGCAGAGGACTTGTCGTACATATCTGATAGGGATTTCATCAAACCTGTAGTGGTCGTCTCTTTCACAATATTAAACGCGACGCTACGAGCCAACGTCAGCCAAATGATGCCTAGTGCTTGTCTATCCAGCAATTCCTAGTTAGCTTGCTTCATCGACTCTGGTTTCTCCCTAGACAAGGGTAAGTGCAGTTTCATCTGATATAGATAATCCTCAATCTACATCTTCTAGAAACCAAAATACTTCTCATCAAATCTGTCGATTCTCACTTTGTCTTCTTTTGTCGCCATTGATTCCCTTCAACTCAAACAAGCCTAGCTCTGATACCAATTGTTGCAAAAGCAAGTGATCGAACAATAAAATAGACAGAACAGAAAAAAATATCGGACACTAGATTTAAGTGGTTCGGTCGTAAAGACCTACGATCGTGGGGAGAGCAGCAACGAATTCCACGACAGATCAAGAAATACAACAGAAATCACAAACCCCACTCGAGTCACTCAAACTCTGTATTTCCCATCTCCCAATTACATCCAATAACCCACAAGTGTTTAGCTCCTCAATTCTTCACGAAATAATCTCTCAGTCTCATGAAGAAATTAATCAATCTTCCCATAAGATTTAATTAGCTTCAACACTGAAAAATATTGATGTAATTCCGCGAACGAAAACCCATAGAGGAAACCCCAAACAAGCACTCATGTACGGCGCTTCAACAACGGTGTCAGAATCAACACGCAAAACCAAATATATATGCAAAATCGTGTGAAACATTCCCTTGTTTTATTTCTTTCCTTCTCTGTCTGACACATGCAAGTCCAAGTCTTTGGACTTTCCTGTTTCATGGGCAAATAAACCAACGCACGATCAACTTTGATTCATAAGTTGATTTTCGTATATATTTTCCTTAGCTCGATTTCTGACTTTCCATTAATAAATCTCGGATTGGGTTTCGTTCAATGGCTCAAATTCAAGACATATTTTAACAAATGTCATGACCACATAGAAAATGATATGAACGTTAAACAATTATATAATAACAAAATAAGGTATTCAACACCAAGATAGAAGCGCCACCGGATAATGCCTAGAACGACTAAGCGCGAGCACAGGAAGACTACTAGAATATAGATGAGAGAAAGTTAGGGCAATGATGGAATTGGATGCAAAAAAAAAGAGAGAAAAGAGAAAAGAATAGACTCAAAGGCGGTCTTGGTCTTTGTATATTAGTTCTTCACCTAAACGATAAGCAACCCTCCAATGCATCTTGACTCCATTCAGCGTTAAGATAGAACCGCCACGGGATAATCCCTGAAAGGCAACGACTAATCATGCGGAGAGGAAGACTACTAAAAGTGAAAAGGAATGGTGGCCCAGTTAGGATGATCTTTCAAAGGATGATGCCTAGAAGGAAATCAACAAAAAAGTTTATCCATCATCATAAAAATGTCGATGAACAACTTTGAGCGACTATCAGTGTTTTCCAATTATTTTGGCTACAAGACTATTTGCACGTATGGTTTTATAATCAACTTCTTTCTGCAATAGTGAGTGTTTTTAAAGCATTTTGTGCGGGGTGAAATATAGAGGAGAGCAAGTCATGGGGACGATGAAATGACTAACTTTCATGCATTCAAAAAAAGAAAACAAAAACTATTAGGTTCAAAAGAGGTCTTGGTCTTTTTACATTAGTTTTTCACCTAACCGCAAATGCAAATTGCAAAAGGTGTCTTTTTATATTAGTTCTTCACAGGTGCATAGCACCGAAGGCTAGTTTGATGGTAGTATAGTTATCGTGGCAATGAAGCTATTACAGTCTTGTCTTCTTCTTCTTTTCCTTAATTTTAGATCAAATGTCAATGTCATGGCCACAAAGACAACATGAATGATAACAAAATAAGGTATTCAGCACCAAGATAGAAGTGCCACCGGATAATACCTAGAACGCAACGACTAAGCGCGAGAACAGGAAGACTACTAGAATATAGATGAGAGAAAGTCAGGGCGACGATGGAATCGGATGCAAAAAAAAAAAAAAAGTGAAAAGAGAAAAGAATAGACTCAAAGGAGGTCTTGGTCTTTGTATATTAGTTCTTCACCTAAACGATAAGCAATCCTCCCATGCATCTTGCCTCCAGCTAAGATAGAACCGTCACGGGATAATCCCTGAAAGGCAACGACTACTAAAAGTGAAAAGGAATGGTGGCCCAGTTGGAATGATCATTCAAAGGATGATGCCTACAAGGAAATCAACAAAAAGATTTATCCATCATCTCAAAAAATTAATAACCCATATTTAATAAATATGACTATCACAAAATATTTAAAACTTGAATATTATGAAATCAACAAAAAGAAATCACCGCTGATTTCAGAAAAAGTTTATTTTGATAGGTTATCTAAGAAAGAGAGAAAACAATTAAGTGTCCAGGTCAGGAAAGATGGAATAAATAACTTTAGGTGGACATTTAATCAACTTAGCTGCATTTGGTAATACTAACTAGGACATCATGTTGTTAATTCTTACAGTAGTTTCACCAAAATATTGAATAAAAAACTGCTAGGGCTCAAGCGCGCCTCGTGCGTGTTTAGCGTGTTGGTTATGCATAGAATATATATATATATGTGTGTGTGTGTGTGTAATTAGAGTGGGTAGCATCGAAAGAAAGTGGTTGGTTATTCAATAAGCAGAATTATATATGGCAATGACAATTTTGGTAAAACTAAATTTGAGACAAAGGACACTTTTGGTTTAATTTACATAGATAGATGTGTTTGTACTAATGTGTTTCTGCATATTACTGTTCTTAAAATAAATCAAGGAAATTCTATGTATGCATTCTCGGCAAAAGAAATAAACATTTGCGATATATTTAATTATTTGCTTTCCTTATTTGAATTGAACTGATTGATTGCGGCATGTTTTCTTTTAGAATGTGTATTGTCTTGCATGATATTGCATGTAGATAATTTCTGCATATTGATTAGATTGCATCTTAGAATTAGAATCATGTAAGTAATATTTGCATGTTTAATTAAATCAGAATAAATTACATTTTAGGATAGAAATTGCATGTTTAGATAACTAATTATGTTTAAAATAGTCTATCTTTAATATATTAGGGTTTAGGTCAATTTAAATCCTAAAACACGTAAGATAGACATTATTTTGCCATAGTTTATTTTAGGACCATTCATGATTCCGAAAGTACAAAAAAAAAAAATCATTCTTGCTATGTCATATAAATTGCATGCTGGTGTATATATAAGAAAAAAATAATAATGATTATATATCATTTTTTGGGTGACTAATAGTCTATTTTGTGGGAAGATTCGGCGCATAATCACAACGAAGTAAAGGTCAAAGCAATAAAGAGAAATCGAGACACAAAATTTTATTCTGGACCACACCCCAACATTTTAGACCACAAAAAAACAAAGTAACAATTAATTAAAATTATTGTGCTTGTGGGGTCCACTCCTTGAAGAACTTATGGCCATCAACATACTGTTGTTCTTATAATCACAAAAAAAAAAAAAAAAATTCTGTTATTGCTTGCAAAGTCCGTTTATAAGAAGTCATTGTAATTACTTGACAATAAACGAATGGCGACTCCTGAGAGCCAATAGGAATAATGGACTGGGTTGTTAAGGCCAATTGGGAGCGTACGTCGAGGACGAGGAGTGTGGACCACAAGAAGGCAACGACTGAGGACTTCTTTTTGGTCAATCTGAAGGCATCTCCAGATTCCAAGTGTGAAGCTGTTTACATATATGAAACGACAAACATACTTTCAGAGATTAAATTATAGATAAGAGTCGAGTGATCATGCCTTGCCTCCTGCTTTCCCTTCTTCCTCCTTTACCAGCCACGCTATAAATGTAGCCCAGAGATAGTGGAGTAATCATTCCGTGCTCAAAACTATCCAAAATAGTCGAGAGTCATCTTCCTAATCGAGAAGGTAATCACTGTGCTTCCCCCCCTGGTTTGAAAGAGCAACATGGGTGATTCTGGGCCATCTGCTTCGTCCACCTCTGTGATTGGAAACCACTACTACGTATTCTTGAGCTTTAGAGGCCTCGATACTCGCAAAGGCTTCGTCGATCACCTCTACCATAGACTCGTAGATGTGGGCCTGCCGTTCCATCCAGACTTTGTGTTCAGAGATGATGACGACCTCCGCATGGGCGAGCCGGTTGGTGATAGTCTTTTCAGTGCAATCGACCACTCTATGGTTTCAATCCCAGTCATCTCGGAACATTATGCTGATAGCAAATGGTGCCTCCTCGAGCTCATTCGCATAATGAAGTGCCATAAAAGCAGAAGACAAATAGTCTTGCCCGTGCTTTACAAGGTGAAAACCGATGAAGTGAAATACGTGAAGGGGCCATTTGGAGAGGCCTTCCACAAAAAAACAAGATTTAGCGACGATTTCAAAAAAGAAGCGAAGGAAGCGCTCGAAAAAGCACTTGACCTTAGAGTATACAAATCAGATGAAGATTATAGTGGGTACGTCGTTTACCTTGTTTTACAGATCCTTGTCGGAAGAAGAACTTTTCTGTTTATCATCCTTAACCCTTGTCTTGTGGAGCCATTAATAAGTTCTCATCTGTTGTGTTGTTTGACAGGCATGAGGGGAGATTAGTAAAAGAGCTCGTAGAAGAAATAAGGTGCCACCTGCAACGTGATTTTCCAACATATCGTCCCGTGGACTTGGTTGGCTTTGATGATCATGTGGCTAAGGTTATGAATTTGGCGGATACTGCTTTTTCCGAAGCTCGAATTATTGTGATTCATGGGATTGGCGGCATCGGTAAGACAACTTTAGTTACTACCATCTATGAAAGGCTTTTTCTCAAATTTCAGTGGCACAGCTTTCTCAAGGATATTAGAGAAACAATTAAAAGTAAGGATATGCAGTATGTCCAATCTCTACTGATCTCAGATTTAACAAAAGGTTCTGAACGTGCAGTGCGTCATTCTGAGATAGGGATTGGAAATATCCAACGTAGTTCTGAAGGAAAGAAGGTACTCATGGTTCTTGACGATGTAGATTGTCGAGACCACCTTGATAAATTGATTGATGGTTGTAAGTTCGGGTCAGGAAGTAGAATCTTTATTACATGTCGAAATAAGACCCTCTTGAAGTCTGAATATAAACAGCATGAACTCCAAAAAATGAAGCCTGAAGACTCTTTGCTTCTGTTTAATAGATATGCATTTGGAAAGAAACAACCTTCAGAAGAACTTGCGGCTCTTTCTAGTAATATTGTTGACACCACAGGAGGGCTTCCCTTAGCTCTCGTGATTGTAGGTTCACTTCTCAAAGATAAAGATAGAAGCATATGGATAGAGACACTGGAGAAATTGAAGAAGGTGCCTAATGAGGACGTAAAAAAAATGTTGAGGATAAGTTACGATTCATTAGGCTATGAGGAACAACAAATGTTTCTGGACATAGCATGCTTTTTCATTGGAATTGACAAAAGAATGGCCACCCATATGTGGGATGATCTCCAATTTTCCCCAACTATCGGATTGGAAACGCTGATCAACTGTTCGTTAATAATTGACAATGGTAACAATGAGTTGAGAATGCATGATCAATTAAGGGATCTAGGCAGAGCTATCGCCCGTCCAGCAGATAAAAAGCTTTGGAAATGCAGCAGACTATGGGACGAGGAAGCCATAACAGTTCAACGAAGCAAGGTAACAATCATGTCTACTTTTGGCCTCTCCCATGTTATCTAACGGTGGCCCCTCATATTATTGTTCTTATTGTTTTTTTTAAAAAAAAAAATTGGCCTTTAGTTCATGAAAAGTTTGTACTCGTGAGTATTCCACAGGTCATCTCTTGATGCATAATTAAGAGGCTCAGGAAAGGGGTATTACAATTGTGTGTTATTAGCTTTATCTATATTGCTCTTTTGCTGTCTTAACACCATTTGCTAGCAGTTTTGCTCTGCTTCTTACTAAGATTTCGACTTATTCAAATTGTTGGAGTTGGCGAATACTTCGGGGACCCTTGTTTCTCACATCGGGTACGCCCACGTGAGCTTAGGAAAACTGAAGTGTTATCCAACGACATGTGACCCCTGCGCGCGGAATGCGGGGGTTCGGGGGCAGCGCCCCCGACACGGGTGCCCCGCTGCCCGGTCAGCGGGCGGGGGTTCGGGGGCAGCGCCTCTCAAACCTCAACGGGTTTGGGCTTTTATTTAAGCTGGCCCGTATGGTATGGAATTAAGGGGTTTCATATAGGTTTAGGTTTTGGGCCCGTTTGGGGCATATATATATTTTCTCGTTTTTTTATCATTGTAACGAGTTGAGTGGCTGTAAACCGAAACTATAGTGAAATCTCTTTGCAGGACGTAGCCCTATTCTGGGGTGAACCTGGGTAATCTCGTGTGTAGTCCTTTTTTCTTTGATTTCTGTGTGATCATTCTGATTCGTGTGCGATAAATCCCTTCACAAATATCATTTAAGTAAGATAATATTGTAAAATACTATAAAATGCATAACAGTTTCCTATGATTTGATGTGGATAATTTATATTTTCTGATCAAATATCATTGAAGGTTCTACTTTATGGCAAAAAAAAGAAGAAAGATTTCAGTTAAATTAGTTGCAGCTAATAAGTATTGGCTATCGACTTATTCAATATGAAGTAATAATATCTTATGTAGTGATTTCATATGTCTAAATAATTGCTACAATTTGTGTTCTAGCATTTCTTATGCTTGTTTTCAAAGGAAATGCAATATGATAATGTAAATACATGATACAAAGAAAAAAAAATTGGTTTTAATTGTATTAGCCAGGGAATGTTGTTATCATAATTGAAGAAGCACCTTGAAATCTATCTATTTTGTTGAAGAATCTAGAAATGGATAACTATAATTGCGTTAGGTTCTAACTTGAAAAAACACTACGTAATTTGGATGTCTTATAGGAATGATAAACTTCAAAAATTCAAATTGAACTTTTCGATTGTGTTTTTAATTTGAAAGTCTGTTCTTTGTGCAAAGAAACTAAAAGATACTGCTTGGATTGCACAAAAATCGTCCATTGGCCACAATAACATGCGGACGTATGCTAAACAAGTGGCGGTCGGGTGGTATGCCCTGTGCTGAAATTTTACTAATCCTCAATTTTTATTATTATTTTTTTTGTAGAAGGAAAATAGGAATATTGAGGCACTACGTCTGGACAAAAAAGGCTCAAGCAAGTTCATGGAGCGAAAGAGCTTTAAAAGACTGCCTCACCTCAAGTTCCTTCATCTGAGTGAAGTGGACCTTGTTGGATATTTTGAGGATTCGCTTTCTGAATTAAGATGGCTAGAATGGAAGTTGTGTTCCGACTCTACCAAGGTGACCTATGTCCATTTGGAGAAATTGCTGGTACTTGATTTATCAGGTGGCTACATTACTCATGAATGGAGAGGATGGAGTTCAATCAAGGTAAAGATTGAGAACTGCTCTCTTTTGTTATATATCAATGATGAATCATTCTATATTCCAACAGCTAATCTGGGAACATGTTTCTTTCCTGTAGACGGAGAGGTTGAAAGTTCTCAATCTTTCGCGGTGCTCAGACTTGAAGAGCACCCCTGATCTCTCTGCATTTGAGAATTTAGAGATGCTAATCCTGGAAAGTTGCGAGAACTTGGAGGAAATCGACCCTTCCATTGGGAAGCTCGAGCGCCTCGTTTCCTTGAACTTGAGGTACTGTGGGATTCTCAAGGTGTTACCCGAGCAACTGGGCAAGCTAAAAGCATTGGAGGAACTGGTCCTAGACGAGACTGATGTACAAGAAATCCCTCCATGGATAGGATCTCTGGGGAAGCTGAAGACGCTTAGTGCTGTGGGTTGTCGTCTCCTGACTCGAGTTGACGACTCAATAAGCGGTCTGTTAAGTTTGTCGACCCTGAACTTGAAGGCTTGTGTACGCTTGCAAGGATTTGCGGTCTCCTTCCAGGCCCACGGAAAATTGCAGCGCTTGTTGTTGGAGAGATGCAACCAGCTGAGAGAGATCCCTTCTTCAATTGGGAATTTGGGAGAGTTGGTTGAGCTGGACTTGTCGCATACAATTATTGACGAATTACCCGAATCCATCAAGAAATTAACGAAACTGGAAATTCTGAGGATTTCTCATAGCAAGATAAAACAGTTGCCGACCGCTGTTGGAGAATTGAAAAGCCTCCAAGAGTTACATGCCGCAAGCTGCCGTGAACTGGAAGGACAAATTCCTAGAGAAATAAGTGGATTGTCTTCTCTAAAGACCCTTCGTTTACGTAGAGCAAAGATTTCTGGCTTGCCGGAGAACTTCCGTGAGCTTTCTTCTCTCGAGAACCTTGATTTACTTGGCTGTGATCAGCTTCAGTCACTGCCAGAACCTCCTTCCTGCTTATCATCCCTGCAGCTCACCTGCCAGAGCCACGAGCTTCGGTCGCTCTCTCGCCTAATGCATCTAAAGGAGCTCACCCTTCACTCTTGCAAGTCTCTTCGAAGCATCCCAGAGCTTCACTCCTGCTTACAGAAGTTCCGCGTTCGGAACTGCCCCAAGTTGGAAAAGTTGTCGATTCTTCCCGAGTGGAAATCCTTGTCGGAGTTAGAGCTCTTGCAATGCTACGGGCTGAATGAACTGGATGGTCTGAAAGCTTTAACATCCCTAAGAAAGTTGAACCTATCCACAAGCACAAACTTGTCCGACCTCGACAACTTTGACGATTTAGAGTTGGTGAGTTCCTCGGACTTGCGCAGAGTCGATTCTAAAAAGGAGGATAATCTCCATGTCATAGTAGGCCTTGAAAATTTAAGATCCCTGGAAGTGCTGAATATCTCTGGGCGCAAGCACATTGTACGACTAGACCTTTCAAATTCGGAGCATCTGAGGCAATTGATTGTAAAGGATTGCCCAAGGTTAGTTGAAATCCACATCCCATATATAGCATCCCTGGAGCGCTTTGATTGGGATGGGCGCCAGCCACAGGTCACCAGAGTCTCCGGCGCGCTACCGGTCATTTGATAGTACTCGATACTTCATTCCTGAGGGAAAGAGCAGCAAAAACCCGGTAGAAATCATGTAGCCTCTCTTTCCTTGTTTTATCTCATGCCTTTACTAATCATCTTGCAAATCCTTACCTATATATCATTCGCAATTTCTTCCTTCAGTTCGGTCATTGTTTGGTGCTGACAATGATCTAAGCCTCAGAGGCTTTAAACAAACAGAGGATCTTTACTGTACTGTAGATAACAGTGTCAGATCCAAACCAGAAGTATGAAGAACGTCCTTAAATCAACTGCGTTGCTTTCACGTCTTTTGCATAAAAATGACAAATAATCAATGGGGAGCTAGAGAGGTGATTTGCTTCAGTCCTTGGATGTTTGAGAGTCGATCTAGATCTCTAAATGCCATCTTTTCTTGAACTACAACTCAAATCAGAATGTTTTGTTGCAGCTGCCACTGAACAGAATTATACGTCATTAGTCAAAGAGTAAGACTCTTCATCCATGACATGATATGAATATCTTCTTATGCAAACGGAGTATTGCCTTTTTCCAGTTTCATTAAGGTTGGTTTCCTAGAGCACAGGATGTTTATAATGCATTTCTCTCATTCATTCATCCGTAATAAAAAAGAACTCCATTTACTTGTTTGGAAAAGTTCCACCTACAAGCTTAAGCTAGCTACTAGTTAGTGGTAGACTGCATGTATATGTAACCCCTGTTGAAACCCTTCCTTCAGCCAATGTGGAATAGCACTTCTAACAATTGACTGATCGTGGCAACTACTCATGTCCATGTCGTTTTGATTGCATTTATAGTAGCTTATGTCCACTTATTCTGCCATGGATTAATACGCCACCGGAGGCACCATCATAAGATTTTTACTTTTCTCAAATCCAGGACACCGATGTTGAGATGATGAATTTCCATGGATCTATGTTCAACTTTGTTTGTCAATTGAGATTCTAACACAGATTGCTCAATCTGAGGGTGGATTCATGGACTCGATACTGTCAATAGTAACATCCTGTACGGTGGAAACTCCGTTAGAAATCATGCAGCGATCATGATCTTTCTTGTTTTTCATCATGCCCATATCCTTCTCGCATGTTCGTCCAGTCGGTTATTGTCTTTACGTATCGAATTTGCATCCTTCTGTTCGTTCTTCATTTGGTGATGACAATTTCTCATTCCCCTGATACTTTAAATATGACCAGCAGCTTCACTGTAATTTTGGCAATGGTGTGAGATCCAAACCAAATATCCGGGATATGGATGCAACATGGGACGTTCTTTAAGCCGATTGCGCTGCGTCGTGCTTAATGAATGGGAATTGTCCATCATATGAATGAAAACAGGTACTTTAATTCACTCCTAGAATGTTTTTAATAACTGATCTGGATCCATGAATGTCCATCTTTTCTTGAACTATTGCTTAATCAGATTGGAATACTTTGTTACAGATGCCACCGCAGCGGAATGGAATTGGAAGCTAAACCTACTAAATACAAGAAGACTGCGGAAGTGACCTGCGGTCCTGGCTACAAATGTCCCTTATTTTGGGTGTGACGATACTTGGTAACTTTTTTTTTTTTTAAAGGATGGTAATTTTTGTTGGAGTTGACGAATACTTCGTGAACCCTTGTTTCTCACATCGGGTACGCCCACGTGAGCTTAGGGAAACTGAAGTGTTATCCGACGACATGTGACCCTTGCGCGCGGAATGCAGGGGTTCGGGGGCAGCGCCCCCGACACGGGTGCCCCGCTGCCCGGTCAGCGGGCCGGGGGTTCGGGGGCAGCGCCTCCCGACGGGGGTTCCGCTGACCCGTATGGTGTGGGATTAAGAGGTTTCGTATAGGTTTAGGTTTTGGGCCCGTTTGGGGAATATATATTTTGCTCGTTTTTCTGATCATTGTAACGAGTTGAGTGGCTGTAAACCGAAAATATAGTAAAGTCTGTGACGTTCCGGAATTTCAAGGCCCATTAAATGAATAATATTGGACTATTGAAATTGAGTGACATTTGTCGGACGCGGAATCGTTCAATCTGAAGGTTGTTAGTCGTCGGTCGAAGCGTAGTTAATTGTAGTTCGATTAGATTAGTCGCGCCGTAATTAGTCCTCGCCGAATTCCTTCGCGCCCGAGCCAACCCTGAACCAAATATTCTGAACCAGTCCTAAATCGTCAGATTACCGAAATACCCTCAGATATTATTCATATACGCCAGAAACAATTAAAACCGAATGACCGTGGGCCCCACCTCATTAATGCAAGTCATATCAACCTTTTTGACCCCTTGGAAATTACAAAAATGCCCTTTGACCTTGGAAAAGACCATTTTGCCCTTCAAGACCATTTTCTCTCTCCTCTCTCTCTCTCTTCCTTCTCTTTCATTCTCACGCACGTCCATCTTCATCTTCACCGTTTCATCATCCCATCTTCATCTTCGTCTCGCGTTCGTCGTCGCTGTGGACCGCCGCCTCCCTTCGCTCGCGCCGCCGCCGTCCACTGCGCCCCGCCGAGCCGCTGGCCACCCTCCCACCGCTCGCTAGCCCCAGCCGCAGCTGCTGCCGCCTCTGTTCAGCTGCTGTCCAAGCACCGCCGAGCCTTGCCGTCGTCCGCCAAGCTTCACCGGAGCCGCCGGGACCCCACCGGACCTTGGCCGAAGCTCCGCCGACCTTACCGCCCGCTCGTTGAGCTCCGTTGTCGTCGTTTGGCCGTCGTCCAGCAGTTGTCCAGCCGCCGTTCGTCGTCGTCTGGGTGTCGTTTTGGAAATCCGACACCGTGGTTGCGTCCGGATCGACGAGGAGAGTCCGTAGGGACCGCCGCAGGAATTTTTGTCGCCGCCGACTGTCGCCGCTAGTTCATTAGTGAGTTAACCCCTAATCCCTGATTAGGAAGTTAATTGCACTTAGTAGGTTAATTAGTTAGTTACCGTAATTAATTAGATAGTTACCGCAGTTAATAGATAGTTACCGTGGTTAGATAGTTAAGTGTGATTAGATTAGATAGTTACCATAGTTAAATTAAATAGTTACTGTGGTAGATTAATTAACTGCTGTGGTTAGTTGAATTAACCGTGGTTAGGTGGAATAGTTACCATGGTTAATTGCATGTTGTTATGCCTAGTTTGTAGCGTCTGATCGTGGATTGGACTGAGTGTTGATTGCGCATTAAATGTTGAATGATCACACTAGTGTCAATATGCCATGCTAAACTGAAATTGAGTATTCGCGTGACCAATTGTGATTTTGAGCATGAAATTGGCCGTGGGCCAGGTTTGAGCATGAAATTGGCCATGGGCCAGGTTTGAGCATGAAATTGGCCATGGGCTAGATTTGAGCATGAAAATGGTCGTGGGCCGGTTTGAGCATGATGTGAGTGTGATTGCATCAAAATGAGATTTGGCTTGAGAGCCGGTTTTAAGTGCGAGGTCACGCAGTACTTTCACCGTGTCACTCTAACGTAACTGGGGGCACGAGCGATACCCTTGTTGGCATGGGTCGCTACCTGTTAAGTCTGTGTGCCGGCGACGTACCGTCCAGGATTCCATGGCTTATTGGTTGCCTGTCAGTTCGTGCCGGCGACGGACCGCCCGGATAACACGGCTGATGAGATGCCGGTCGCAACTTGTGTTGGTCCGTAGTCCCTCCTGAAATTATTCCTGGTGTGCTCGCCTTAGGGAATTTGAGGAAGCCATCGGATGCCATCGCCGTTAACGTTGTGGGACGACGCCCGGTTAATCTGAAAGAGTACTGGCAGCGATACTGTGCTTTGGCGAGAGTGGGGTATCTCTTGGCCGTGCTGACTGGAACGCGTTTGTTGCATTATACATGATTTTGACTGATCGTTCTGGTCGATTGGCTGATTCAATGTTTATTTATTGGCATAATATATATGTCGTATGGCTCAAGACGAGGTACGTTGCATGTGGTTGTTGTTCTGGATGTTGGTTTTAGTTCGCTAGAATGGTTAGGTTGTGATCAACGACATAATCGGACTTAGGCGTTGACCCGCTGAGATTCATATCTCATGCGCTTTGGCTGATCGCCTTTCAGGTCTTCGAGATGGCCGCGCGGGTTGAGCTGTGGAGGAGTTTTGGAGGCCGCCTTGTATATAGCTGGTAGTGTAGGAGTAGTGTATCGGCTGTAGTGCGCCCCGACCCGACCCTGTATCTTTTTGTGGGTGTAAGGGGATCGGTCCAAGAAGGACTTGTGTAAATTATATTTGTATTGTGAACTAATCAAGCATATAAATAAAAAAGGTTTGTTGTTGTTTGTTGTATTTCCTATTTGTCTATCCCTGTTGTTTGTTGTCCGGGGTTGTTATTCGCTTCCGCATGTGCTTAATTATAAGATAAAAGAAATGGGTCGATGATCTGCCTGGGACATCATCCTTTGACTTGACGTTTGGAAGAGATGATCGCGCGCCCGGGGATTCGGGGCGTGACAAAGTCTCTTTGCAGGACGTAGCCCTATTCTGTGGTGAACCTGGGCAATCTCATGCGTCGTCCAATTTTCTTTGATTTCTGTGTGATCATTCTGATTCGGTGTGCAATAAATCCCTTCAATTTTCCTCAAAACTATGGTTATCTTGCTTATAAATTTTTTATAAATATCATGATTGTGGCTCGTAAATTGTACTTTATGTTATTTATTAACATGCATAAAAGGATTTCAATTAATATGTTGTGTTTGTAACTAAGAATACCTGTTAGTAGTTCTCCCATAAGATCCTAATTCTCCTCATTGGGCCATATATACCCAACGATACCTATCATTAGCACCTCATTCATAAGCACAATAATCCTTTTTCTTCTGCCGATTGTTTGCCATTTACATAAGAAGTAAATATTTTCAGTGTAAAACATAAGGGACAATCACGTGAAAAAGTAAAAAAGAAAATCAAAGAGGGAGTAGAAAGTGGCTCTCGGCTTCATCATCGTCTTCGTCTTTTTCGTCATCATCTCAATAAAAGGCAGAGAGGCACTCCGCCAAAAAGGATCCAGCAGATGCATTTTTCATTTTCTAGAGAAAAAGGAGCAGACAAAAAGGGGGCAAGAAACCCCGATGCACTCGGAGGGAATAGGAGAGAAATAGAGAGAAAAATGGTAAGATTGGACAACCCTGATACCTTGTCGAGCTGATTTCACCCCAACCAAACCATCGCCGTTGGTTGCTGTCCAAGTCTTGCAGATTCGACCACAGGCCAAGCTTCGAGCTCGAGTGGCCATGGCGGTCGCAAGCTTAAAGGCCAAATTCGATCTCGAAGCTCGTGGCCGCCATGGCCAGCAGCTACGACGAAGCTTCCGGAGGTCCAGGATGTTAGGTTTCGACGCACAATCACAGCAAAGTAAAGTGTAAAACAGCGAGAAAGAGAAATCGAGACAAGAGATTTTATCCTGGTTCACCCTTAAACTAGGGACGGATTCTACTATAATTAGAACCTTGCACTCGTTACATCCCTCAATTACAAGAGAAAAAGAGTATATATAGTAGAAGCTATTCATGAGCCCAAGCCCAAACCATTAATGAAAAAATATGAGCTTAAATCGTAAAAGCCCTCTAGTGTATTCATGAGCAGGACTCACAAGCTTTCCTATCGTTAGGGAGTATGAACCACACCCCAACATTCTCTCACTTGGTGAATACTTCCCATGCTTCTTTAGACACAACTCAGTTGTACATCATTCATATTGTTCTGCACTTACTGCTTTGGTAAAAAAATCTACACTATTCACCTGTGTGTCAATTTTTTCTAACACTACAACTTTTTGTTCCACTTTCTCTCAAATGAAGTGATATCGTATGTCAATGCGCTTTGTTCTTGCATGAAAACCAGGATTTTTAGACAAGAATATAGCACTCTCACTATCACACCCAATCTTCACTTCTCCTTGTGTAAAATCAAGCTATTTACACAATCTGCTCATCCAGATCACTTCCTTAGCAGCATAAGTAAGAGCCATGTACTCTACCTCAGTAGTAGATAAAGCAACCATGCTCTGTCTCTTGCTCCTCCAACTCACAGCTCTGCCGAATAAGGAAATAACATAATCACTGGTTGACCTTTTGCTATCAATGTCACCTCCCCAATCAGCATCAACAAAACACTTCAGTTCTAACGCTTACTGTCCCTTTGAGCTTTTCATGCCTTCATAACATAACTCAAAGTCAGACGTATCGTGAAGATAACGAAGCACCCTCTTTGCAGTTATCCAATGCTCTTTCCCCCGATTGGACATATATCTGCTCAATACTCCCACTGCTTGAGCAATATCTAGATGAGTACACACCATGGCATATATTAAGCTCCCAACTGCACTTGCATATGGAATTGCTGCCCCCTTAAGACCCTCGCCCGCACAGAGTGGAGTAGGACCCACGTGCTTTCTTCTCGTTGGGGAGTATGAACCACATCCCAACACATGAGGCAGTGGGCAGTGACGGACGAGCTCCGGAAGAGCTTTGGCCAAGGGACGGTGAAGTTGAAGAAGATGAACAGTGATGATAAACAATAAAACGCAATCAACACTAACTTAATTTTAGTTTTTCTTTTTAACTTTTTCTAATGTGGCACCACGTGAGCGCCACATCAGATTTTAACGGAGATATTTAACAGAATCCTAACGGAGAGTAAATGTGTCACTCAGATATAAGTTTAGGATTTTTCGTGTCACAAAAAAATAATTAGGGTAAATGTGACACAATGAACATAGTTTAGGGTTTTTGATGGTATTTTATCTTGTAACAATGGACGGGTCCTGCTTCAAAATCTGAAAAAAGAAAAATTGCTATAATAGTTGATAGTATGCTTTTTCTGCTCTCTCTGTATCAGCCACAAAGTTCGAAGCCCGCGAACTAGAAAAACACAATCCTTAACCCTAGGAACCTTAGCTTCGCGTGTTACTCAAAGAGCTCCTCATCTTCATTCTCTCATGAAGTCAAAATTCCTGAGTTATATCTATATTAGACATGATTGTCACTTCGTTCGTTGTCATTTAATTATGTCGAGGTTGTACTTCAACAGTCAATCAAAGCAACAATACTGTATTTTCTTTATATCAATTTGAGATACTATTTCGAGGAGAAGAGAAATATTAAATTGAAAAATTTAAGGTGAGGTTTGCGAGAGGAAGAGAGATGTCAAAAAGGAAATGATCCTGCTAGTGTTGAGTGCTTACCCGTGTTTTAGGAATACAAATGTGATTGATCGAATCAGTGGATAAAAGCATAAACAACGAAGATTCGAAATCCTAGAAAGATACCGTTCTTTCTTTTGATATTTATTTAATGGCCACCGAACGACAGCTTGGAAGTTAGCCCAGAAGAAATCATTAATCCGTCATACGTAAATTTTGTAAAAAAAAATAAAAAATGATAGATGTCAGTTTGATGAGACTTGTTACTTTAGCTGGATAAAACATCAATGGAGGTCAATTTGATGCAACTTTAGCTGGATAAAAAATTGATTGAGGTCAATTTGATGTCGCTGGGCTGGGCACGTCCTTTTCTTGCCAACTCTGCAATGTGTCTCCATCACTGTGATTAAAGTCTGATAATAACCAAGTTTAAAACTTGAAGTTGCGTTAATTTTGAATATAGTGCGCGAAACCCACCTAATTTTTTCTGTCTAAACCAACTGGGAAAATCCATTTCCTTCTTTTCCGAGTACATTAAAAATATGAACGCGCAAGATTTCGTGTAAATGATATACATAACAGATTGAAAGCAGATATAAAAGACTCATTTCAGTTTAACCCCTTGAAATCAATAATGCCAATAAGGCGACGACTCAGCACTTTTGCTAAGTCCAGGTCAATTAACGAGTTTATTTTTTTTCTAATTACATCAATTATAGGTTTATTGTAAATTATTCTCATTAAAGAAATGGTGACTCCGGAGAGCCAATAGGAATAATGGTGGGTGGTTGTTAAGGCCAGTAGGGAGCAGACGTCGAAGATGAGTAGTGAGGACGAGGACCACAAGAAGGCAACGGCTGAGGAATTAAATTGACCCGATTCGACCAATGCAATGGCCAAATTAAAGAAAATTAAAGTTGAACGACCAAATTGAACTTTCCTCAAGAGTATAAGGACCAATTTTGAAATGGCCCCTTTTGACACTATATGCATGCTTTATTTTTAACGAAGTCTTGGAAACACTTCTATTTCACTCTTGTCTGTTTTTTTTAAACCAACATTTCATTCACTTCCTCAAAATACAAGAGAAAAACGTGGCAATTCATCCGCAAACCAAGACAATTTCCAGACAACTTCAAAACAAAACAAGCTCCAAATAACAAGAGAAATAATCAGAATAAGGTTATATGAGTCACAAGCTCAATGAGCACATCTATGACTTCTCACACCAAAATTGGCGACCGTATCACCAAATACGTGTTCAGTAATGAGCACACACTGAGATCTTCATCTGTTGGTACGAAATTCCTTCGATCTCCTTCAAAATTGGACTTGTTTGCCAACAGAACCTGAGGAAAGTGAAACCTTGAAAACATACACGCAAAAATCTCAAATTTAGACTAGATCGAGATAGAAATCTTTCCAAAATGGAAGAGAGAAGCTTTTAGATCTAGACTAAATCGGAAGAGAAAAGCTCCCAAATGGGAGGAAACAAGAAAAGGAAATAGAAAACTAAAACAGCCTAAGAAAAAGGGGAGGGGAGGGAGAGATCTAGCTCAAATCCTCCCCTCCACGAAAGTTGAAGAAGAAAGTTGTGTGAAGATAAGAGGGTAATGAGAGAATAGGAGAGAACTTTAGACCTGTACTTGATGTAGAACAAAGGTAACTTGTCCGGTGCCAACCCTAGCCTTCTCTGCACTTCAAATGCCATATTCACCTAACTCAACAGATTACTAAGTTATATCTAAGCAGGCATAAAAGTGACTTTCATTCTTCGTCACTTGATTATATCGAGATCATACTTCAATGGTCAATCAAAGCGCGATAGTTTATATTTCAAATATCGATTTGAAATACGATTTCGCAAAAGAAAAGAGCGATTTTAAGATGAAATTTGCGAGAGGAAGAGAGATGTCAAAAAGAAAATGACCCTGCCGAGTGCTATTCAGGGTTTCCAGGATACAAATGTGATAGATCGAATCAGTCGACAAAAACACAAATAACGATTCGAATCCCTTGGAAGATGCCGTTCTTTGATTTTGGTAATTAGTTAATGGCAACTGAACGTCAATTTGATGTAACTTTAGCTGGATAAAATATTGATGGACGTCCATTTGAAATTGCCAGGAAGTCCTTTTCGTGCCAACTCTGCAATTTGTCTTCATCGTTGTCATTAAAGTATGATTAGTTCAAAATTCCAACTTGAGTTCATTTTATATATACCGCGTCCAAAAGTCACCTAATTTTGGCTTTGTCTAAACAAATGGGAGAAATCATTTCCTTCTTTTCCGAGGACTAAAAAATACGAGCAAACAATATTGTGTGTGTGAATGACATACATAAAAGGTTGAAGGCAGACATAAATTACTCGTTTCAATTTTATTCCTTGATAGACATAACTTTGGATAATTATCATTTAAATAAACCGCATGTACGATTTATTGGCCGAGGAAACAATGACTTGGTGATTTTCCTCAAATAAATAAAATTTACCAATGAAATCATGGTTTTCCTCATTGTGCTCGCATTAGCAAGGAATCTATCTATCGCTAGAAGATAACGTTTGTATATGAGACGTACTTCTCTATGAGTGCTCGTGACATCGAGGCTTCCATCGTTAGTAACTTTTACTAACGATAATTTTTCTTAAGTGCTTGCGACTTTGAAGGTACTTATTCTTAACGAAAGATTGGAGTTTTCCTAAAATGTTCCTAACTGGACTACCTGAGCAAGTAGCTTATAGAATGCATCCGACAGTCCACAGCTTCCTCTCTTAATCAAACGGCTAACATGCTCACCCAAGCCCATTCTATTTTCGTCGCCCAGGGACTTTGGAAGCAAGGGTGTCAAAACCGAACTAGAAAACCTAACAAAGCTGCTAACTGAACTAAACTGAAAATTACGTGCATTTCGGTTCGGTTTTCATTCATGTAATTAAAAAATGAACATTTTTTTTTTCAGTTCGATTCGATTCAGTTAACCAAACCGTACTGAAAATCTCCAAAATAACCATTTTTTTCCTTTTTTTTTTCTTTTCTTTTTTCCTTTTTCTAGCAAATGGTCGGTGAGGCCACTGGCGAGGGCCGCGAAGCCCTCGCCTGGTGGTCATCGGCACTGGCCCTCAACCAGTGGCCGGTGGATCCCCCGGCTTTTAACCAAAAATAAAATAATAAAATAAAAGAAAGAAAAAGGAAAAATAAGAACTGAAAATCGAACCGAGATGGATTTTTACTTTGTGCTGACACTTGAAAAGGTTTAGACGAGAGCAATTCAATTTTTCCTCTTTTTTCCGTTGATGAGTCTCGCGCCCTCTTTACTAAAGTCCAAAACTCAATTGATGCGGAGGAATCTTGCTAATGCCGAGTGCCAACCCGGGTTTTCAGGATATAAATGGGATAGATCATGAAAGCACAATTAATAACGATTCGAAATCCCAGGCAAGATATCGTTCGTTGTTTTGGTATTTTATTTAATGGCCACCGAACGACAGCTTGGAAGTTAGCCCAAAAGAAAACATTAAACAAAGACTTTAATTGATCATGGTCATACGTAACTTTAGTACCTACTCTTTGGGATAAAAAAAAATGATGGACGTCAATTTGATGTCCCTAAAGAGTCCTTTTCGTGCCAACTCTGCAATTTGTCTTCATCATCGTGATTAAAGTATAATTAGTTCAAAATTCCAACTAATTTGTTCTCTTTGTCTAAACCAACCGCGAATCATTTCCTTCTTTTCCGAGTACATCAAAATAAACAGCGCACAAGATTTCGGGTGTTTTGAAGATGATATACATAAAGATTGGAAGACATACATAAAAGATTCATTTCAATTTCACCCCTTGAAAGACATAACTTTGTATAATTATCAATTAAGTAAAGCACATGTACAATTTCTTGGCCGAGGAAACTATGATGGCCGAAAACGAACTTTATGTAATCATCAATTGCACGTTCCAATAGTAATGGATATCGTAGTAAATTTACACCGTTTAGATCTTTTGATGTTGGAACTTCCATCGTTAGTAACTTTTTATGGGACGATTACAAAAAAATCCTAAATCTATTGCAATTGTCCCAATTCAATCCTAATTTTTTTGTATAATTCAATCCTACATCTTTTGCATTTATAACAATTCAGTCCATCCGGCCGTCTTTAACTGGCCGGCACTAACTTGGTAATTTTTAATAATATATTAGTATCTTTTGCAATTTTTTTTCCTTAATTTTCCTTTTTTCTTTCTTTCTTTTTTCCTTCTCCTTCTTCCTCTAGGCGACACCGGATCGACGATCGAATAGAGGCAAAGGTCCGCAAGATCGGCCTAGCCTAGATTCGGCGAGGCTCAGCCTCACCATCACTAGGCAAGGTCGACCTTGCTAGCCCTTGCCTTTGGCTGGTCGCCGGGCGACTGGCTGGAGGAAGAAGGAGAAGAAAAAAAAAAGGAAAAAATATTAAAAATTAAAAATGTTAATAAACTTGTCACGTCAGTGCCGGCAGGTAAAAGTTGGCCAGATTGACTGAATTAGTACAAATGCAAAAGGTTTAGGATTGAATTGTTAGAAAAAAAAGGTTTAGGATTGAATTGACATAATTGCAATAGGTTTATAATTTTTTCTGTAATTTTCTCAACTTTTTATGAATGGTAAGTTTTCTTACGTGATGCAACTTTGAAGGTGTCTTTAATGTTAATGACTTCTCTGGGAAGGATTGTAATTTTCCTTGAATGTTCCTAACTGGACTACTTGAGCAAGTAGCTTATAGAACGTCAGACGGTCCACATCTTCGTCTCTTACTTGAACGGTTAATTATTTACTTTGTGCTGACGCTTGAAAAAGGATCGAAGTTTTGTAATTGTAACAATCGACATTTGCTGTTTCAAATATCTGTGAAAAACTGCTTTTTCTGTTCTCGATTTTGGACAAAGAAAACTTCCATTTCTTGCCTCCCACCATGTGGGCTTGGTACAACTACAAATCTGGTGATCAGTGTGAGTATCCAACTTTGATTTGTAATACTCTCCCGCAACATCTGCGTCCTTCATCCTGCTTGAGATGCCCAACCATTTTCCAAATTTTACGAACTGGGATCCTGATAGGTCCCCTCATAAAAATATCGATATGTCTGTTTCATAGTCACCAGTAGACCTGTCAAACATGTGGGTTTATTCACTTATGACCCATTTACGTAATGCAAATCTAGTGGCCCATACCCGACTCGATATATATTACTAAAACACTTTCATATTTAACACAATTTAGGAAAAATTGCCTCTTATAAATTTCTCAAAAAATTTTATGGCTAAAAAACTACAAATGTTTTTTAATAATTTTTAAAAGGAGAGTTCGGAATTTTTTATTTTTTATTTTTCTTATTTTCTTTTCCTTTTTCTTCTAAGTCCGACGATGGCTGCGATGCCCTCGCCGGCTCCGGGGGAGGGCCTGACTCTCGCCTAGATCTGACGAGGGCTGCAAAACCCTCGCCGTTAGCGGGCAAGCGTTGCGGCCCTCAGAGTGGCTGTTTGGACGAGGGCCACGACCCTCGCCAGATTATGGTAAACAAAAAAAGAAAGAAAAAGAAAAAATAAAATAAATAACCTATTTCTGATGCACTTAAGCTTATTATGTAGCCCATTTATGACCCACTTAAGCTTATTTTTAAAATTGAAGACAACCCATTTATGACCTGCATCATTAGATATGGGTTAAAATATGGGTTCTAGACAATTTTGCCAGCTTAATCTTCATCACAAAGATCAATTCTCTCTTTATCTTTTTCCCCTTCGGGTCGACGCATAATTCTTTATATTTAGCTAGATCGATTTTGTTTTTGATATCTTCTTTTGTTGCTTGGTCCACAGAAGATTATCAATCCGTGAAATTTCTGTACATACATCCTCCCTTTTTTGTTTTGTTTTCTTATTTATTTATTTTTTTCTTTTAAAACTCAAGTAGATGGATTTTCAATGAAAATGTAAGTAAGGCCAACAAAAACATAGGTAGGATGTCACTGTCGCCAAAGTAGCACCGACACCGACACCGACACGCAACATGCGACACGACACGACACGACGCGCCGACACGTCATTTCTCAAAAGATAGAGAATTCTGACACGTTGGGATATGTTGTATATAAAATGTATATCTTTATATATACATGATAATTTATCATGTATATAAAAAAAATTAGCGGTGAATTTTTTTTTCTTTTTTTTTCTTCTGTTAGAGATTCACGATTAGGTTTTGTTTTGGGTGGCTGGGTATAGAACTTGAGTATATATATTGTTGATATATTTACATTTTGATCCATAATTTATTGAAAATGCTTAAAATTAACCCATGCGTATCGAAATGGAGTATCGAAATGCTGGACTCACGTGTCGCTGGTGTGTTTGGAGCGCTAACCGCTTGTCGGAGAATGTTGGAGTGTCCGACACGACATGAAAGCCCTCAGAGAGTGTCCGTGCTTCCTAGACTGTTGCCATATACATTATGCATAAAGAATTGCATATTCTTTTGTCAATATTCACATAGACTTCCAGAGAGCATTAGATATCTCTTAAAGTTGTAGGACCTATCGTCAGGCCGAACGAGGTTTCCAAATGCTACGGATCGTCCCTGAGTTGATTATGTCTCCATCATATTCCCAATTTAATTGCCCCTTTGGATACTCTATATGCATGCTTTATTTTTAACAAAATCTTGGAACGCTTCTATTTTGCTGTTGTTTTGACTAGATGCCAAATTCGCCTGACTCAATAGATTACTGAGTTATATCTAATTAGACATAAAGGTGACTTCGTTCTTATTCAGTTAATTACATAGAGATAATACTTTAACGGTTAATCAAAGCGATACTTTATTTTCCATATATCTATTTGAGATAGGATTATCGCAAGAGGAAAGAGCGATGTTAAATTGAAGATTTTAAGGAAATGACCCTGGCGACTGCTAACCCGGTTTCTAGGATATAACTGTGATTGATAGAATCAGTCAAACAAAAATACCGATAATAACTATTCGAATTCCTTGGAAGATACCATTCTTTTGTTTTTTTGGTAAAAAATTATTTAACGGCCACCGAACGTCACTTGAAAGTTAGCCCAAAAGAAAAGATTAAACAAAGACCTCAATTGGTCATGGTCATACATAACTTTAGTACCTAATCTTTGGGATGAAAATTTGATGGACGTCAATTTGATGTAACATTAGCTGGATAAAATATTGATGAACGTCAATTGGAAGTCCTTTTCGTACCAGCTCTGCAATTTGTCTTCATCTTTGTGATTAAAGTATATGATAGGAACCAAGTTCAAAATGTCATGTTTTGTTAATTTGAATAAAATGCGTGAAACCCACCTATTTTTGTCTCTGTCTAAAACAAATGGAAAAATTCGTTTCCTTCTTTTCCGAGGAAATTAAGATACGAGCAAACGAGATTTCATGTGTGAATGACATACATAAAAGACTGGAAGGCAGACATAAAAGATTCTTTTCAATCTTACCCCTTGACAGACATAACTTTGTATAATTATCAATTAAACAAAGCACTTGTGTGACCGGAAAATTCGATAGAACATTATTTTACTATAAATAGTTCGACATGACTCTCCGATAAAGCGAAATCAAATCGTCTATGTGTGATTTGCCCACTAATTAACGAATTGGGGCTAAATTTATTTTCTTTTCTTCAAAGCCTAAACTTGTTGCGTTCTTCAACGAAGGAAGTGGAGCAAAATGAGGAGCTGAAATTTGCTATGGAGAGCAGGAGCAAGATGAACATCGCAAAATTAAGCATGTTCCAATCTAGAGTCGGTGAACAAGAGTTGCGGAGTGGAAAGAGCAACATCGTTACCAGAACGAATGGGTTGCTATAATCGGGCTTCTTTGAAGTCGAATAGTCGTCGTGGACTATGTCTCCGGCCCTCCCAGAAGAATTTTCCTCAAGTGATATTTAACTTTGGCCTAACTCCATAAAAAATGCACAACTTTAGGTTCAGTTCCGAATCTATCCCGAACTTTTTTTGTCTCATAAAAAACTTCAAATTTTAGGTGCAGTTCCAAAATTTCCCAGAATTTTGTTTTATCTATAGAAAATCACAAATTTTCAATGTATTCTCAAATCTATCCCGTGGTCAAGTCCCAACTTAACGTGACATTTCCACGTCGATAAAAAAACCCACATTAGCAAAGTAATGGGGTGATGGCTACGGACCGATTTGGCATTTTCCCGTGGATATTAAATCCACCCTAATAAAGAAATTCTCGAAAATGAAACCGTTCTAAAAAATGAAAATTAGGACGACTAACAGCGATTTTTTTAACGGAGAACTAATGGGGTAGATTTGAGATTAGAGTAAAAATTGGTGATTTTTTCTTAGACAAAAAAGGTTCGGGGTAGATTTGGGAATGGACCTAAAGTTATAGGGTTTTTTTCTTATGAATCGAATTTACCGGTTCAAACTGCAGACTCGTGGCATCTTGGGTGGGCCCCACTATAGGGTGGGGCCCACTACAGATAGATTTCGAACGTCATGTCAGCGCTACCGCACAAAACACGTGTCTCCTCGTTGCTAGCTTCCAAGTGATTTGGGCAGGCAGCGAGGCTAGGTTGGGGAATCCGTCGGGGGTGGTTTGGCATGGCCCCATAGGACAATTTTCGGTAAATAAAATGGGTTAATACCACAAAAAATTTCAAATTGATACTCTGTGACAAGTTTACCTTGAACTATTTTTTTTTACTATAAAAAACCCTCAAATTGGTACACTTGTGATAAACCCCAAACTAATTTTTTGATCAACAAAAATCCCAAACTAGTACACCTATGGTAGATTTACTCCAAAGTTATTTTTTTTTACTTTAAAAAATTACAAAATGACACACTTGTGACAAAATTTACCTCCGTTAGTCTCCATTAATACCACGAAAATTTTAAACTGGTACACCTGTGACAAATGAAGGGTAAAAACTCTAAATTGGTACACCCGTCAACTACCACGTTCTACTTTGACAAAAATAAAAAGCTGTCACGCTCTTCTAACTCAGTAATTTGACGGTAAAATTTAATGAAAATTAACGGAGGGTAAATTTGTTACAGGTGTACCAGTTTGAAGCTTTTGGTGGTAAAAAATTAGTTTGGGATAAATCTGTCACAAGTTTACCAATTTGAGATTTTTCGTGGTATTCATCCACTTAAGAATTGATGTTTCCCCCTTTATCATTTGGATTTCTCTCGCGTTTTAGTTCGATTAACAATTCAAGTTCTTAATCAGATCATGAACAAAAATGGAAGTGGATACAGAGCCCGAGTTTAATTTTGAATTCATGCTTCGAGACACATTTAATAAATTCTAGATGAACATCCTTACAGGGAAAAAGAAATTCTATGTTAAATAGAGAATTACAAATGTTAAAAGGAAAAAGAAAAGAAAAATCCTAGAAATGGACGTGTTGACTCGAATTTGTCCAAATAATAAATGCTGAGATATATCCTTCACTATTATTCTTCCATGTGATAATGCAAGGAACCGGCTTTATTCGATCGTGGGACGATTAAACTTAATTTTATTCACTGTCCATGGTAATAAAAGGTGTATTTTATCTTCTTCTTCTTTTTTGAAGGCTCATGTGTGATGAAAGCTCATTCACTCAAGTAAAAATCCCACTCCCACAAGAGCATGTTGCATCCGAATCCATTTAACCGCGACGGTACAAATGCCGAGAATGAACAGTTGGTGGAAAACGTAAATTTCCATCGATTGATTGCTTGGGCGCGCATGACAACATTTCTGAAATAAAAATCCGTTTGGTAACGCAATTTCTAGAGTGGAAATCTGTTTGATTACGTAATTTATTTCTACTTCTAAAGTATTTTTTTTTGCTCCAAAAAACTCAGAATCAGATGTGGAAAAATCAACTTCCGATCAGAAATTAATTTTTAGAGCAGAAGTATTGTCATGTGCGTCCTTAGCAAGTACCCTTAATGCGGTCACCGAGGACAGCCTGACAAAATTGGGAGAGGCACGTATATCAAGTGTGACGCCCAATTCGTGACTTAATTCATAAGTTGGATTCATGCGAGCGCAAATCTCAATTCGTGACAAAATTGGTGACTCCTGAGGGCCAATAGGAACAATGGTCCGGTTGTCAAGGCCAATGGGGAGCGAGTGTGGACCACAAGAAGGCAACGGGCTGAGGAGTTGTTTTTAGTCAATTTGAAGGCATCTCCAGATTCCAAGTGTGAACATATGAAACATATAAAACGATAAACCTACTGTGAAAGATTAAAATAAACAGAGTAGTCGAGTAATCATGCCTTGCCTCCTGCTTTCCCCTTCCTCTTTACCAGCCACGCTATAAATGTGGCATAGAGATAGTGGAGTAATCATTCCGTGCTCAAAACTACCCAAACTAGTCGAGTCATCTTCCTAATCGAGAAGATAATCACTGTGCTTATCCCCCTGGTTTGAAAGAGCAACATGGGTGATTCTAACAATTACTACGTATTCTTGAGCTTTAGAGGCGCTGATACTCGCAAAGGCTTCACCGATCACCTCTACCGTAGACTCGTAGATGTGGGCCTGCCGTTCCATCCGGACTTCGTGTTCAGAGATGATGACGACCTCCGCATGGGCGACCCGGTTGGTGATAGTCTTTTCAGTGCAATCGACCACTCTACGGTTTCAATACCAATCATCTCGGAACGTTATGCTGATAGCAAATGGTGCCTCCTCGAGCTCATTCGCATAATGAAGTGCCATAAAAGCAGAAGACAAATAGTCTTGCCCGTGCTTTACAAGGTGAAAACCGATGACGTGAAATACATGAAGGGGCCATTTGGAGAGGCCTTCCACAGCAAAACAAGATATAGCGACGAGTTCAAAACAGAAGCGAAGGAAGCGCTCCAAAAAGCACTTGAACTCAGAGTATACAAATCAGATGAAGATTATAGTGGGTACGTCATTTACCTTGTTTTACAGATCCTTGCCGGAAGAAGAATTTTTCTATTTATAATCCTTAATCCTTGTTTTGTGGAGCCATTAATAAGTTCTCATATGTTGTGTTGTTTGACAGGCATGAAGGGAAATTAGTAGAAGAACTCGTAGAAACAATAAGGGGCCAGCTGCAACGTGATTTTCCAACATATCCTCCCGTGGCCTTGGTTGGATTTGACGCTCATGTGGCTAAGGTTATGAATTTGGCGGATATTGCTTTTCCCGAAACTCGAATTATTGTGATTCATGGGATTGGTGGCGTCGGTAAGACAACTCTAGTTACGAGTATCTATAATGAGCTTTTTGACAAATTTAAGTGGCACAGCTTTCTCAAGGATATTAGAGAAACAATTAAAAGCAAGGATATGCAGTATGTCCAATCTCTGCTAGTCTCAGATTTATCAAAAGGTTCTGAACGTCCAGTGCGTGATTCTGATATAGGGATTGGAAATATCCAACGTTGTTGTGAAGGAAAGAAGGTAATTATTGTTCTTGACGATGTGGATCGTCAAGACGACCTCGATAAATTGATTGGTGGTTGTAATTACGGGTCGGGAAGTAGAATCTTTATTACATGTCGAGGTAAGACCCTATTGAAGTCTGAATATAAAGAGCATGAACTCCAAAAAATGAATCCCACAGACTCTTTACTTTTGTTTAATAGATATGCATTTGGCATGAAACAACCTTCAGAAGAACTTGCGGCTCTTTCTAGTAAAATTCTTGACACCATAGGAGGGCTTCCCTTAGCTCTCGTGATTGTAGGTTCACTTCTCAAAGATAAAGATACAAGCATATGGATGGAGACGCTAGAGAAATTGAAGAAGGGGCCTAATGAGGATGTACAAAAATTGTTGAGAATAAGTTACGATTCATTAGGATATGAGGAACAGCAATTGTTTCTGGACATTGCATGCTTTTTCGTTGGAATTGACAAAAGAATTGCCACCCACCTGTGGGATGATCTCGAATTTTTCCCAACTACCGGATTGAAAGCGCTGATTAACCGTTCGTTAATAATTGATGATGATAACAATGAGTTAAGAATGCATGATCACTTAAGAGATCTAGGCAGAGCAATCGCCCGTCCAGCAGATAAGAAGATTTGGAAATGCAGCAGACTATGGGATGAGGAAGCCGTAACAGTTCAACGAAGCAAGGTACAATCATGTCTACTTTTGGCCTCTCCCATGTTCTCTAACGGTGGTCCCTCATATTATTGTAGTTACTGTTCTTTCTCTCTAGATCTTTGACCAGCGTCAACATGTTGTTAGCGTTATCTTGGTAAAAGCTCCATCCAATTTGGCCTTTAGTTCATGAAAAGTTTGCACTCGTGACTACGGGTCATCTCTTGATGCATAATTAAGAGACTCAGAAGAGGGGTATTACAATTGTGTGTTATAAGCTCTATCTATACTGCTCTTTTGCTGTCTTAACATCATTTTCTAGCAGTTTTGTTCTGCTTCTTACTATGATTTGGAGATTTACTTATTCAAATATCGTTTAAGTAAGATAATATTGTAAAACACTATGCATAGGAGTTTTCCAAAATTTGATGCGGATTAAGTTGTATTTTTTGACCAAATGACAAGAACTTTATCATGGATCATCATCGAATATATGCAGGTTCTACTTTATGGAAAACGAAAAAAAGAAAAGAAAGATTTCAATTAAATTATTTGCACCTAATAACTATTGGCTATCGACTTAAGAATTTATTCAATATGAAGTAATAAGATCTTATGTAGTGATTTCATATGTCTAGATAATTTCTGCAATTTTTTTTCTAGCATTTCTTATGCATGTTTTCGACGAAAATGCAATATGATAATATAAATGCATGATACTACGAAATTTTGATCGACGGGATTATTTAGTTCTACTCACTCAATTCCATAAGACAAAATAATTTTGGGATAGATGCACATCATTAATGTGCTTGACTAATTGTAACTTTTTGTTAACCTACTTTTATAGGCTTTTGTTCACTAAATAATGTGTATTTTTATTGACCGCCGTGTGTTTTTATTTTTCAATAACCCATTTTTCCTTTTAAAAAAGGAGTTTTTGTTAACCAAACACTCTCGTTTCCATTCAGCCATAGGCCAAAATGAACAATTTTTCATGAATGGAAAGGGAATAAGTTGTCATGCTTTATGAATGCATAAATGCTTGTAATAAATCCGATTAGGTACTCTCTCTTTTTTGGGCCCAAAAGTTCAAGATTCCTCACAATTGTGTTGGAACCAAAAAATAAAGAAGGGTGACTCTCGGATATACGAAACGAGGCACAAAATGGATGGAGAAAATATTCTTATTGGAATCAACTTCGGATGGGATACAATATGAAGCTCACTAGGAGTTCTATGGCTTCTCTCTTATGGATACATGAACAACCATCATGTATTTATAGCTTACACAATCCCTTGTGAACACAACATTCAATAAACCAAAAGAAGGTCAAAAAACTACAACACAAATGCAACCATGCCTAACACAAAGTCTAAAGATTACAACATGTGGCAACATGCCTAACAAACATGCCTAACAACATGCCTAACAAACATGCCTAACAAAATAGACAAAAAAATTATGTAGCTTGGAAATCAATTTTATTAACATTTCTTCAGCCTCCCTTAAAATTGATTTCCATAATCAGCAATACCAAGCATCTTCTTTAATTTTTCGAATGAATCCGCCTTCAATGGTTTTGTCAAGATATCTGCAATCTGATCTTCGGACCTACAGAAATCAAGTTCAATCTCGCCATCTTTGACTCACTCACGAATGTAGTGATACTTGATATCGATGTGCTTGCTCCTGCCATGAAATACAGGATTCTTGGCTAATGCAATAGTCGACTTATTGTCACACATCATTTTGGTAGGACCTACTTGTTCATGCATCAATTCACTCATCATCCTATAAAGCCATATCGCTTGACATGCTGCTGCAGCTAACGCCATATATTCTGCCTCAGCTGTCGAGAGTGCAACAACTTGTTGCTTTTTCGAGGACCAAGAAATTATTCCCGATCCGAGAAAGAAAGCATATCCAGAAGTACTCTTTCGAGTCTCAGTATCGCCAGCCCAATCACTGTCTGTGTAACCCACTAGACTAAAATTGTCAGTACAAGAATATAGAATTCCATGGTCACGAGTTCCACTGACAAATTCTTTTTGCTGCCTGCAAATGTGATTGGTATGGTTTTTCCATGAACCTGCTAATAATTCCCACTCCATATGTAATATCTGGTCTAGTAGAGGCCAAATATCTCAAACTACCAACGATACTTTTGAAATAAGTGGGATTTACCAATTCACCTGTTCCTTCTTTCTTCAACTCCAACCGTTCTACTACGGGAGTCCGAATTGGTTTGAGCGATTCCATTTTGAATCGCTTCAAAATATCATTAGCATATTTCTGCTGTGAAATAAATATGCCATCATATGTCTGCTTCACTTCAAGGCCAAGAAAATAGGACATCAATCCCAAATCAGTCATTTCGAACTGGCTTGTCATAGCCTCCCTGAATTCAGCAAACATTTTTTCACAACTCCATGGCTTTTGCTTGTAGCCTTTTACAACCAGTCTGGCTTTGTAACGGTCCACCTGACCATCGGGTTTGTACTTCGTCTTGTACACCCACTTGACACCAATGGGTTTCTTACCGGGTGGTAAAGAAGTTATTTCCCATGTGTTATTCTTCTCAATGGAGTGAATTTCTTCATCCATTGCTTGAATCCATTTCTCATCTACAGCTGCTTCATCATAGGTTACAGGGTCACATTCAGCAAATAAACAAAAGTTTACCAGTGTTTCATCAGTGATTCCGTTACTCTCACTGTCACCGTATCTTGTGACCATATAATCCCTAAATTTTGCTGGCGTCTCCCTCAGTCATTGTGAACGACGTAGTTGTGGTTCTGAAGCTGCCGTTGGTGAAGATGTACCACCAGTTGAAGATGATGAAGAAGATGGACCACTATTTGAAGATGATGAAGGTGTTTCTGTCTCACCCACCAGTGGTTCATCTTCGATGGTAATGCTTTTTTGGTCACCCTTCTGGTTCCAGTCCCAGGCTTCATCTTCAAAAAACTGGACATCCCTGCTGATGATTACCTTGTCAGTGACTGGGTTATATAGCTTATAACCTTTAGTTGTATCACTGTAGCCAATGAAGATGCACTTCTCGCTTTTGTCATCCAGCTTCTTCCTCCGTTCATCAGGTATATGGGGATATGCCACGCACCCAAATACTCGTAAGAACGAAACATCTGGCTTGTTGCCGCTCCAAGCCTCTTCTGGAGTTCTTCCAAGAACACTCCTTGTTGGACACCTGTTTAGTACAAATACAGCACATGCAACAGCTTCTGCCCAAAATTTCTTGGGCAAATTTTTTGCTTTCAACATACTTCTTGCCATTTCAAAGATTGTCCTGTTCTTTCTTTCTGCTATACCATTTTGTTGAGGGGTATAGCTAGCAGTCAACTGACGTTTTACTCCATGAATTTTACAATATTTGTCAAATTCATTTGAGATAAATTCTCCCCCTCTATCCGATCTCAACATCTTTAGATTAAAGCCACTATGTTTTTCAACATAGACTTTAAATTTTTTGAACTGGCCAAAAGCTTCAGATTTTTCTCTCAAGAAATATACCCAAGTTTTTCTGGTAAAATCATCCACAAAAATTAGCATGTACCTTTTTTGTCCGAATGATTCAACCTCAACAGGACCACATATGTCTGTATGTACCAGCTCCAAAGGCTGCTTTGCTCTTTTGGCTTTCCCAACTGGAAATGATTCTCGATGTTGTTTTCCAACGAGACATCCTTTGCATGAGTGATCTGGACTGTCAATTAAAGGCATACCGGTCACCATCTTTTTCTGGACCAGTAATTTTAGTCCACGAAAATTTAAATGCCCAAATCGAAGATGCCACAGCCAGTTGTTGTCTTTCATCATTGCTTGAAAACTCAAGAGATTCTTCGTCTGCAGAGTCATGGGGAACATCCGGTTCTTCGTCATCGGTACCGTCGTGATCAATTTGTTGTTGACACCTCTGATGATGCAAACTCCATTTTCAATGTGAACTTTGTGGCCTTTTTCGGAAAGTTGCCCAACACTTAGCAAATTCCAAAAAAGTCCTGGCACAAAGTAAACATCTGCAATAGCTACATTAGTACCATCTTTTGACTTGATATTAATGTTACCTTTGCCCATCATGGGAATTTTTGATTTATTCCCGAAGTTGACTTCACCACGACTCGTTTCATCCAAATGCGAGAATAATTCTTTTCGGCCGGTCATGTGATTGCTGCACCCAGTATCTAGGTACCATGTGTTGGTATCTACGATACTTGAGTCATCCTTCGTACATGCTAGTACCATGTACTCTTCAGCATCGGTGGCATGTGCGTGCTCCGCCTGCTCGTACGTCGCCTTTGCATGGCATTCGGATTTGTAATGTCCGAATTTGTTACATTTAAAACACTTGACTTTTGATTTGTCACGTGTTTTAAATTTTCCGGTGAAATTTGGATTTCCACCTCTACCTCGGCCTCCTCCGTGACTTCGACCACCTTGATAGCCTCCTCGATTTGATGGGGCGACCCGACTTTGCAATGCTTGCTCGGGAACTGAACCAATAGACTTTTGATTCATTCTTTGCTCATGTGAGCACAATGAACCCATCAACCGCTCCAATGTTAATGTTGACATATCTTGCCCTTCCTCGATCACGGCGACGACGTAGTCAAATCTTTCGGTCAAAGACCTCAAGATTTTTTCTACGACACGTACATCATGGAGTTCTTCACCATTAACCCTCAATTGGTTAACGATGGTTTGAGCACGATCAAAATATGCTGAGATTGGTTCAGAGTCATTCATGCGTAAAGACTCAAAATTACCTCGAAGTGTTTGTAGCCGCACCCGCCGGACACGATCGTCGCCTTTGTAGGATTTTTGTAGAATATCCCACGCTGCTTTTGCGGTCTCCGAACACGATACTTTTTCAAATATCGTTTCCTCCACGGCTTGAAAAATCGCATATAATGCTTTCTGATCTTTCTTCCGGGACTCCACCAGAGATTCTTTCTCCTCCTTTCTTAAAGCCTCGAATGCTACGGCATCGGCCACTTCGTTGTAGCCATTTTCAACCAGACTCCACAAATCTTGCGATTTGAAAAGAACCTTCATCTGGACGGACCAGTTGTTGAAATTCTTTCCGTTCAGCTTTGGAAGCTGCATTTGAACGGAACTAGTGGATGCCATTTCTAGCTCTGATACCAAATGTTGGAACCAAAAAACAAAGAAGGGTGACTCTCGGATATACGAAACGAGGCACAAAATGGATGGAGAAAATATTCTTATTGGAATCAACTTCGGATGGGATACAATATGAAGCTCACTAGGAGTTCTATGGCTTCTCTCTTATGGATACATGAACAACCCTCATGTATTTATAGCTTACACAATCCCTTGTGAACACAACATTCAATAAACCAAAAGAAGGTCAAAAAACTACAACACAAATGCAACCATGCCTAACACAAAGTCTAAAGATTACAACATGTGGCAACATGCCTAACAAACATGCCTAACAACATGCCTAACAAACATGCCTAACAAAATAGACAAAAAAATTATGTAGCTTGGAAATCAATTTTATTAACATTTCTTCAAATTGCAAAGGTCACCATATGTGGTCTGGTGGAGGGAATACTTGGTAGTCAATGCTACTTGTGTTACAGAATTTAATCTCAAAACTTATAAGAACCTAGACTATGTAGGAATTTCACATGAGATCACCAAAATTTGTGGCATACAAGTGAAAATTGACATAGTACATGATTGTGTAGTTACAAGAAGATCACACATATTTTTCAGATGCATGCTAACAAAAGGCGGTTGGGTGGTATGCTATTCCATGTTTAATGACACTTTATTCTTGTCATGATCGGGGAATGCCCTGTGCTGATATTTACTATCCTCAATCGTTTTTTTGGTAGGAGGAAAATAGATATATAGAGGCACTACGTCTGAACAAAAAGGGCTCAATCAAGTTCATGGAGGGAGAGAGCTTTAAGAGAATGCCTTACCTGAAGTTCCTTCATCTGAGTGAAGTGGGTTTTGCTGAAAGTATTGGGGATTCATTTTCTGAGTTAAGATGGCTAGAGTGGGAGAAGTGTCCCGAGTCTTTCGTGGCGACCAATGTTGATTTGGAGAAATTACTGATACTTAATTTTGTTGGAACCAAAAAACAAAGAAGGGTGACTCTCGGATATACGAAACGAGGCACAAAATGGATGGAGAAAATATTCTTATTGGAATCAACTTCGGATGGGATACAATATGAAGCTCACTAGGAGTTCTATGGCTTCTCTCTTATGGATACATGAACAACCCTCATGTATTTATAGCTTACACAATCCCTTGTGAACACAACATTCAATAAACCAAAAGAAGGTCAAAAAACTACAACACAAATGCAACCATGCCTAACACAAAGTCTAAAGATTACAACATGTGGTAACATGCCTAACAAACATGCCTAACAACATGCCTAACAAACATGCCTAACAAAAAAGACATAAAAATTATGTAGCTTGGAAATCAATTTTATTAACATTTCTTCAGCCTCCCTTAAAATTGATTTCCATAATCAGCAATACCAAGCATCTTCTTTAATTTTTCGAATGAATCCGCCTTCAATGGTTTTGTCAAGATATCTGCAATCTGGTCTTCGGACCTACAGAAATCAAGTTCAATCTCGCCATCTTTGACTCGCTCACGAATGTAGTGATACTTGATATCGATGTGCTTGCTCCTGCCATGAAATACATGATTCTTGGCTAATGCAATAGCCGACTTATTGTCACACATCATTTTGATAGGACCTGCTTATTCATGCATCAATTCACTCATCATCCTATGAAGCCATATCGCTTGACACGCTGCTGCAGCTAATGCCATATATTCTGCCTCAGCTGTCGAGAGTGCAACAACTTGTTGCTTTTTCGAGGACCAAGAAATTATTCCCGATCCGAGAAAGAAAGCATATCCAGAAGTACTCTTTCGAGTCTCAGTATCGCCAGCCCAATCACTGTCTATGTAACCCACTAGACTAAAATTGTCAGTACAAGAATATAGAATTCCATGGTCACGAGTTCCACTGACATACCGTAAAATTCTTTTTGCTGCCTGCAAATGTGATTGGTATGGTTTTTCCATGAACCTGCTAATAATTCCCACTCCATATGTAATATCTAGTCTAGTAGAGGCCAAATATCTCAAACTACCAACGATACTTTTGAAATAAGTGGGATTTACCAGTTCACCGGTTCCTTCTTTCTTCAACTCCAACCGTTCTACTACGGGAGTTCGAATTGGTTTGAGTGATTCCATTTTGAATCGCTTCAAAATATCATTAGCATATTTCTGCTGTGAAATAAATATGCCATCATATGTCTGCTTCACTTCAAGGCCAAGAAAATAGGACATCAATCCCAAATCAGTCATCTCGAACTGGATTGTCATAGCCTCCCTGAATTCAGCAAACATTTTTTCACAACTCCCTGGCTTTTGCTTGTAGCCTTTTACAACCAGTCTGGCTTTGTAACGGTCCACCTGACCATCGGGTTTGTACTTCGTCTTGTACACCCACTTGACACCAATGGGTTTCTTACCGGGTGGTAAAGAAGTTATTTCCCATGTGTTATTCTTCTCAATGGAGTGAATTTCTTCATCCATTGCTTGAATCCATTTCTCATCTACAGCTGCTTCATCATAGGTTACAGGGTCACATTTAGCAAATAAACAAAAGTTTACCAGTGTTTCATCAGTGATTCCGTTACTCTCACTGTCACCGTATCTTGTGACCATATAATCCCTGAATTTTGCTGGCGTCTCCCTCAGTCGTTGTGAACGACATAGTTGTGGTTCTGAAGCTGCTGTTGGTGAAGATGTACCACTAGTTGAAGATGATGAAGAAGATGGACCACTATTTGAAGATGATGAAGGTGTTTCTGTCTCACCCACCAGTGGTTCATCTTCGATGATAATGCTTTTTTGGTCACCCTTCTGGTTCCAGTCCCAGGCTTCATCTTCAAAAAACTGGACATCCCTGCTGATGATTACCTTGTCAGTGACTGGGTTATATAGCTTATAACCTTTAGTTGTATCACTGTAGCCAATGAAGATGCACTTCTCGCTTTTGTCATCCAGCTTCTTCCTCCGTTCATCAGGTATATGGGGATATGCCACGCACCCAAATACTCGTAGGAACGAAACATCTGGCTTGTTGCCGCTCCAAGCCTCTTCTGGAGTTCTTCCAAGAACACTCCTTGTTGGACACCTGTTTAGTACAAATACAGCACATGCAACAGCTTCTGCCCAAAATTTCTTGGGCAAATTTTTTGCTTTCAACATACTTCTTGCCATTTCAAAGATTGTCATGTTCTTTCTTTCTGCTATACCATTTTGTTGAGGGGTATAGCTGGCAGTCAACTGACGTTTTACTCCATGAATTTTACAATATTTGTCAAATTCATTTGAGGTAAATTCTCCCCCTCTATCCGATCTCAACATCTTTAGATTAAAGCCACTATGTTTTTCAACATAGACTTTAAATTCTTTGAACTTGCCAAAAGCTTCGGATTTTTCTCTCAAGAAATATACCCAAGTTTTTCTGGTAAAATCATCCACAAAAATTAGCATGTACCTTTTTTGTCCGAATGATTCAACCTCAACAGGACCACATATGTCTGTATGTACCAGCTCCAAAGGCTGCTTTGCTCTTTTGGCTTTCCCAACTGGAAATGGTTCTCGATGTTGGTTTCCAACAAGACATCCTTTGCATGAGTGATCTGGACTGTCAATTAAAGGCATACCGGTCACCATCTTTTTCTGGACCAGTAATTTTAGTCCACGAAAATTTAAATGCCCAAATCGAAGATGCCACAGCCAGTTGTTGTCTTTCAACATTGCTTGAAAACTCAAGAGATTCTTCGTCTGCAGAGTCATGGGGAACATCCGGTTCTTCGTCATTTGTACCGTCGTGATCAATTTGTTGTTGACACCTCTAATGGTGCAAACTCCATTTTCAATGTGAACTTTGTGGCCTTTTTCGGAAAGTTGCCCAACACTTAGCAAATTCCAAAAAAGTCCTGGCACAAAGTAAACATCTGCAATAGCTACATTAGTACCATCTTTTGACTTGATATTAATGTTACATTTGCCCATCACGGGAATTTTTGATTTATTCCCGAAGTTGACTTCACCACGACTCGTTTCATCCAAATGCGAGAATAATTCTTTTCGGCCGGTCATGTGATTGCTGCACCCAGTATCTAGGTACCATGTGTTGGTATCTACGATACTCGAGTCATCCTTCGTACATGCTAGTACCATGTACTCTTCAGCATCGGTGGCATGTGCGTGCTCCGCCTGCTCGTACGTCGCCTTTGCATGGCATTCGGATTTGTAATGTCCGAATTTGTTACATTTAAAACACTTGACTTTTGATTTGTCACGTGTTTTAAATTTTCCGGTGAAATTTGGATTTCCACCTCTACCTCGGCCTCCTCCGTGACTTCGACCACCTTGATAGCCTCCTCGATTTGATGGGGCGACCCGACTTTGCAATGCTTGCTCGGGAACTGAACCAATAGACTTTTGATTCATTCTTTGCTCATGTGAGCACAATGAACCCATCAACCGCTCCAATGTTAATGTTGACACATCTTGCCCTTCCTCGATCGCGGCGACGACGTAGTCAAATCTTTCGGTCAAAGACCTCAAGATTTTTTCTACGACACGTACATCATGGAGTTCTTCACCATTAACCCTCAATTGGTTAACGATGGTTTGAGCACGATCAAAATATGCTGAGATTGATTCAGAGTCATTCATGCGTAAAGACTCAAAATTACCTCGAAGTGTTTGTAGCCGCACCCGCCGGACACGATCGTCGCCTTTGTAGGATTTTTGTAGAATATCCCACGCTGCTTTTGCGGTCTCCGAACACGATACTTTTTCAAATATCGTTTCCTCCACGGCTTGAAAAATCGCATATAATGCTTTCTGATCTTTCTTCCGGGACTCCACCAGAAATTCTTTCTCCTCCTTTCTTAAAGCCTCGAATGCTACGGCATCGGCCACTTCGTTGTAGCCATTTTCAACCAGATTCCACAAATCTTGCGATTTGAAAAGAACCTTCATCTGGACGGACCAGTTGTTGAAATTCTTTCCGTTCAGCTTTGGAAGCTGCATTTGAACGGAACTAGTGGATGCCATTTCTAGCTTTGATACCAAATGTTGGAACCAAAAAACAAAGAAGGGTGACTCTCGGATATACGAAACGAGGCACAAAATGGATGGAGAAAATATTCTTATTGGAATCAACTTCGGATGTGATACAATATGAAGCTCACTAGGAGTTCTATGGCTTCTCTCTTATGGATACATGAACAACCCTCATGTATTTATAGCTTACACAATCCCTTGTGAACACAACATTCAATAAACCAAAAGAAGGTCAAAAAACTACAACACAAATGCAACCATGCCTAACACAAAGTCTAAAGATTACAACATGTGGTAACATGCCTAACAAACATGCCTAACAACATGCCTAACAAACATGCCTAACAAAAAAGACATAAAAATTATGTAGCTTGGAAATCAATTTTATTAACATTTCTTCAAATTTATCAGGTGGTTCTGTTACTGAAAATTGGGGAGGATGGACTTCAATCAAGGTAAAGATAAGGCACGTTTTTCTCTTTCGTTACATTTGATGACAAATCATTCTACTTCCAACAGTTAATCTATGGAACATGTTTCTTTCTTGTAGATGGAGAAGTTGAAAGTTCTCAATCTTTCGGGGTGCTCAGATTTAAAGAGCACCCCTAATCTCTCTTCGTTCAAGAGTTTAGAGAGGCTAATCCTGAAAAATTGTGCGAACTTGGAGGAAATCGACGATTCCATTGGAGATGTCAAGTGCCTCGTTTCTTTGAACTTGACGGACTGTCGGAAGCTCAAGAGGTTACCCGACCCACAAATGGGTGAACTGTTAAATTTGGAGGAACTATTGGTAGACAGGACTGGCATAGAAGAATTCCCTGATTGTATAGGATCTTTGAAGAAGCTGAAGATGCTTAGTGCCATGGGTTGCGATCAACTGACTCGAGTTCCCAAACAACTGGGAGAAGTGAAGGGCCTCGTTTCTTTGAACTTGCAGGCATGTGAGAAACTCGAAATGCTACCTGGAGAAATGTGTGAATTGGAGGAACTGAAGGAACTTATAATACGCATGACTGCCATAAAGGAACTTCCTCCACGTATAGGTTATTTGAAGAAGCTGGAGATGCTTGATGCCTCTGATTGCAAATCATTGGATGGACTTCCCGACTCAATTGGCTGTCTGGTAAATTTGTCGACCCTCGACTTGAGATGTTGCTACAGTTTAAAGTTACTTCCAGAAAGGATCGGATCCCTTGTGAATTGCAGCGCTTGTTGTTATACAACACAATGAGGCTTCCAAATGGTAATGGTGATGCCCCAGTAGAGAATCCTATCCCTGATTCAATTGGTTGGTTAGAATGGTTGACTGAATTAGACTTGTCATGGACAAAAATTTCGGAATTACCTGAATCCATTGGGGATTTGAAAAACTTGAAAATTTTGAAAATTGAACGATGTGTGAATTTGACAACTTTACCTAGTACCATTTGCAAGTTGGGCAAACTTGAAGTATTAGATGCCTCAAATTGTGAGAGACTGGGAGGGGAAGTTCCTATAGATGGGATGTGTTCACTGAGGATCCTTCAATTAAGTGGGACGCCTGTTTCTGGCTTCCCTGATCCAATCGATAAGCTTTCTCGTCTTGAAAAACTTGATTTACTTGGCTGCGGGATGCTTCGATCACTGCCGCAAAGCATTGGTAAGCTGAGTTCTTTGCAACACCTTGATTTAAGTAATTGTGGGACACTTCGATTGCTGCCAGAACTTCCTGCCAGTCTAACGGTTTTGAAAGTCACCTTCCAGCATCGCACATTGCCTCGACTTTCTCACCTAATCCATCTAAAAGAACTCACTGTTGAGCATTGCCGATCGCTGGAATCCATGCCAGAGCTTCCCTCAGGATTATTGAAGCTTCGTGTCGACAGCTGTGGTAAGTTGGAACAGTTGCCATGTTTGTCAAGTTTGGATTTCTTGTCAGAATTAAGGCTCGATCGATGTAGTGAGCTGACAAAAGTCGAAGGTCTGGAAGCATTAAAATCCTTGGAAGAACTAGATGTATCTGGATGGAGGAAGTTGTCCGACCTTGACGGCCTTGAACGTCTAGAGTCTTTGAGACGCTTAACGGTTGATTTCCGCGAGTCAGATGCTCCACTGTGGAATGATGATCTAAGCGTTGTCAGATTGAAAAACTTGGAAGTGCTGAGAATACGGGGCTGTCAGTCCCTTAGAAGTCTGGACCTTTCGCAATCAACAACACATCTGAAGCGATTAAGCACTAAAGGATGCAGCAATCTAGTCGAAATCAAAGGCCTTTTGAGTTTGATCAACTTGGAAAGTTGGAATCACGACGGTTGCACATCCCTTGCCATACCAGACCGCTCGTGCTTTCCTAAAATAAAAGAATCCCGCTGGGGAGATTGGAGTATGCGAACATGGTAAAATTGTCCACATCTGTCGAACTTTGAAGAATTAATGGAATGATGCGGGTCGCGTTTCCTTTCAAAGGTAAGTAAAGCAGGTCACACTATTCATTGTCAAGATGTATTTGCCAATTTCATCAGCATTTCCTACCTGATTTAGACCATTTTTTCTTGATAGCCCGCTATTGTACTCTCGTCTTTGACAAGTTCAAGGAATGGAGACGCTGGTCGTGGAAGTTGACACGATGCTTCACGGGACTCGTGCTTTGGATCATGGGAGCAGTTAATAGTAAATTTACGAGGTAAAGTACAAAAATTTAGCAACGTTGTAATAAATCAGTAAATTACCGATATTTTTCAACTTCTATAAAGTGCGGCCAGTAAAAGGGGCAATTAAAATTTTCTGATGAAAGGGGAGGAAAAGGTCGATAAATTGTTTTTCTTTTTGTCTCTTTTCCCTTTACATAAATTTAATTATACTTAGTGACAACAGGGTATTACTATTGTTTTCCTTGTCTTACGTGATTCAAGGAACGGGGAAGCTGATCCAGGAGTCCGACGTGATGCTTCAGAGAAATCATTCTATTGATAATGCCAACACTGATCAGAATTCCTTCTAAGTACGTCAGATCTCATGAGCCATCAAGTAAGATTGTTCATCCTGCATAATTCGCTTCCTCCCTTGAAATCTATTTGGTTCTGTTTACTCCCTTATGCAAATTCTTTCCGTTTCATATTATCCATGAGGATGCTAAGCTTGAACAACAATTGCTTCAAATATGCTATAGCCTATATGTACTCTTCAGGAAATCCCTTAACTTCAGTTACCTCAGTCCCTTAACAATTCTTTTCACGTTAATTCATTTGCATGTTTTTGATGCACTGCTGCATTTCTTCACAAGATTCCCCCGTCATTTTGCATTCCTTGATCAAATTTACGTGTCAATGACCAAGTGCTGAAAATTGATCTAGTTCATCCTGTCTGGAGAAATTATCTTCTGATTTTATGTTATATAAATTCAAGCATTGGATTTTTTACGCCATGCAAGGTGTTGATGCTCGTTCAGGACCTTCGAAATAGCAAGATATACTATATCATGCTAACAAGGATAAAAGTAGGGACGGCATTTTGATCTGGGACATGTAAACTAAAGAGAACCACGTTTGCAGGTGGTTCTGATGTGAGATCATGAATGAAGTGACTGTGTAAAATGGACTATTTGTTCTGTCACCGTAATGAAGGCAGAGCCGGACGTTGTTCTTGCTTTGCGAGAGTTTTGGTATCAAGACTACTATGAAAGATGAAGATATCTCACTGGCACCTTTGCGGCATGATTCAGTGGTAATCGATTTAAGTGACAATTTTTCAGTTTTTTGAAGTAGCTATTTGAATTGATGCAGTTCATGAAGGTTGCAATTTGTAATTATTGTTCTAGACGGTTCAGGCAGCTTGAGACTCTGGAACTGTATCCTTCCAACTCCTGATTTGTTGAAGGATTGACACATGAAAGCAATGTCCTTGTGAACTGGAGGAAAATATCAACCATGATTATGTGATGCCTAACACCAACGATTGAACATCCTCACATTAGAAACAGAGCGGCGCATACATGGAGTTTCAGGATTTGGCATAATCTAAGTTGGTCAATATTCAACAATTTCCGTTTGAAATTCTTTTGTTCTAGAGAGAATGTATTTTGATAGCTAGGACAGTTGCTGGCTTGATGCCAAAAAGCTGTTTGTGAACGATTAAAGTGTCCTTTTTGGTCACCCTTACGGTAAAACCAAATTTCTTTGCCCTGATCATGAGATTGTCCGTATTAGAGAATTAAATACCCAAGTAAGCATGTTCGACTCGCATTATATGGTGTTCTACATTTGGTACGCGGATATTGGGTTCTGAATTCATGGTCACTTCAGGTTCTTGTTGTGCAATTGAAATTGAACTCTATAGTCAGTGTCCATGACTCTTCCAATTCTACAGGAAAGGAAAAGAGAGGACTTCACATTTTCTTTTTTCTTTTTCCCATTTGTTGCAAAGACAAAGACAAACAGCCGGAAGGAAAAAAAATCAAACAAGAAAGGGATGATCACGAAGTGAGTGAAGGGATCCGAGTTGATATATCCGTTGAACGGGGACAGAGATTCAGGGCTTGTGGAGGTATCTCACGGCAAGAAAAGCAGCTTCCATGACAACAGAGAGGACGTCGACGACATCCTCAACTTGGCAATGGCTTCCTTTAAACGTTCGTCCTCCCGACTTCTTGAAGTTGGCCATGCAGTTCCGTAAGTTTTGGCTGCACTCCTGGCTCAAATAGTCGTCTGCACGACACCCCGCCAGGTCTCAGTATCAGAACTCCAATATGCCTATGTGGGCGATACAACCCGGTCAATAGAAAACGATCACACAATATGATTTCTTCATCATCGCCATCGCTCAGAACACTTGACAAGCCAAAATATCTGTGGAAGTCGTTGTCCTGGATCGGTCCATGAGAAAGAGATAATCTAGACATGCACATTCTGTTATAAACGTGTAAAGCTACAGTTCACCAATGAAAAAAATGCTTCCCCATTCATCCGCATAAAATGTCCATGCGAACAGACGAGCGACTAGTTATATCAATCGACAGCTGAAAAAATCGATGTCGAAACTCACTGTTTCTGGCTTGAACGCAGGCGTGTGCTTCATGCAGCAAACGTTGAGGCCATCGCAAGGTCTCTCCCCCCGGACATCCGCTAAACTGGAGCCCACAATACTTGCCATATCTCAGCAGTGGAGGCACTATGTTATAGAGTCGGTATCTGATCAAACTTTCTTTGGTCTCATTAGATGTTGTTTCCTAACCATTTGAAATCGAAGCTATTATAATTTTTCTCATGCTCAATAGTAATCGGCCGACTACAAAAAAAAGCCCCAAATCAATCGACAATCCTTCGTCACATTATGCACTGAAAAAGCAATTTTTCTCTAGAGAAGAGCAAGCATTACTACATACCTGAGCATATTACATGATTATGTAGTTAGAAAAGAGACCACATTTGTTTTTCTATAACTGTATAGAAAATGCATTGGCCACTATAACGTGCAGACGTACACTAACAAAAGGCGGTTGGGTGGTATTCTATTCCTTATTTAATGACAGTTTACTTATGTAATCAAAAGCTAATCTTGGGGACGTGTTTCTTTCATATAGATGGAGAGGTTGAAAATTCTCAATCTTTCGTGCTGCTTGTTAATAGTTATCCGGCACAAGATCCTAATCCTTCTCAATCGGCCACAAATACCGAACATTACCTATCATTAGCAACTCTTTCACAAGGGCAATAATCTTTCTCAAGTGGCCGTAACTTGGGGTGTACCTGTTATTAGCTACTTTCGGAAAGGCCGATAATTTTCATTTAAGTGCTCATGACTTAAGAGTCCTATCTTTGCTAACTTTTCTTATGAGATTGTAAATTCCCTCAAATGCTCGTACCTTTGGGGGATACTTATGGTCAGTAAGTTTACCAATGAAATCATAGTTTTCCTTAGGTGCTCGTATTAGCGAGGGATCCACCTATTGCTGGTAGATAACTTTCGTATTTATATGAGAATGAGATGGTAATTCTCTGCGAGTGCTCATGACAAAAGGACGACACAATGAGACACATATAGTTCTTTACAGCTCCCTCAATCACTGTGAATTCTCAAAGATAGAGATAGATCTGCATTCACGATTCATGAGATAGAAAGATCGATTTTTCATCTGCGAAACAACAATGATAGGAAAACGTCACCAAATGACACGGTGCAAGTGTAATTACATGTTGCAGTGCATTGCTTGTGACTCTATTTAATTACGAAATTACGATTTATCATCGTTCAGCAAAGCAGTACGTCCCAATAGGCTAGGCCTTTTGGTCGGGTAACTATGAATGAAGTGGCTTTGGTCATTCTTCATTCAAATCTAATTGAGATGCGACACCACTTGTGCCTTGTAAGGTTATTCCTTCCAATTCACACCTCATCTTATATCCTTCCCTTCTTTTTTTATTTCCCTTTTTTTGTGTGTGTGCAATTTTCTACTTGTCGCAGTTCTTTCACACACAAAGACAACCCTTTATATTTCTTTAATTAAATCCACAATCTCCTCTCTCTCTCTCTCTCTCTCTCTCTCTCTCTCTCTCTCTCTCTCTCTCTCTCTCTCTCTCTCCGGCCACGCACGAAAGGAGTAGTAGGTTCTTTCGGTAGGAGAAAAAGGGGGGAAATGGAAAAGAGCGCATCCAAAAGCAGATGTACAATTCATTTTGTAAATATGCTTTCTACTATGCGTTAAAAAAAGTGTTTTCGCCTTTTAAAATTACATACCTATCAATATGAGAAAGGGAGAGCTTTGTTGGAGGGAGGGAGGGAGAGAGAGGACGGGGTTGAAGCAGAGCTAGAGATTGCTAACTAGTAATGGTTTTTTACGAATTTGAACATGAAAATCTAGACGTAAAAGATAAATTCATGAACAATTAAGTAGTTAATGATGATCTAATTAGTATATTTTGAATCTACTACCTCTCTAAAATATATCCTGCAAAAGATACAAGGTATAGGTCGTAGCGCAACCCCTCTGTACTTACCAATTCTGAACTTTTGGAGCCCAGAAATTGGTCTGCCACCTCTAATGGCCATCTTGAAACTTACCGACCATGACAATTTCAGAGCAAATTTCGCTGATTCTCTGGAACCCCATTTTTATTCACAAAATTGAATACTTTTATGGCAGCACAAATGCAACAAAATAACATCTCATGATATGAGTAATCCATCACAAATTAGACACTAGATGCTCACCATATTTAGAATCTATCTTTTAATAGAGGGTGTATATCATTTGGCAAAGGAGTTTAGATTATTGAGGATATGTAACTTATTTATCCCTTAAAGACGTGCACGGTACATGTTAATGGAAAAAGGTTAGCGGTGTTAATGAACGTAACAAAACAAAAAAAGTACATGTCAGGCAGAAGGGGGATGCACCTTTTTGAAGTTCGAGATCTCACATGCACCAACTTCAAAGTTATGAAGGGTAAAATGAAACTTTCCCTAAAATGTAAGAGTGAGATTTCACGTTCTTCTTCTAAATGCGTGGAAACTAAAAGTGTCATCACAATGTATCTAATTTGAAGTGATTTTCCTAATTGTTAAGCGATGTCACATTTTCCTCCGTACCTAGTTGGAAAAAATTACCTCCAACTATTAATTGTGTTGAACTTATAGAAAAGAAGTAAGAACATTTCTTTCCCCCGAGGACGAGCCAACTCTCTTTTTCTTTCTGTTTGTGAAGCTTTGTATTATGAAGCTTTCTAATGCCCTCTTTATAAGCTCCAACCTACCGCTCAATTTGAGACAATCACTGCTCCACTTACAGCTCCAAGAGGGAAATTTGTAGCCAAAATTCTGGAACGAAAAATTCACATGTTTAGCCACAAAGGGCAAAAGGACACCTCAAGTGTCAATATTTGTGTATGGCATTCATTTTGGTGCTAATATTTTTTTTTGGTCACTTAAGTGCCAAATTGGAGAAAAAACGATCACTTTAGTGCTATCGGAGAGAAATTCTGGCCAAAATATATACGTGCCATTTTTATTTAAAACGTTTTAGTGCCACGTCATTTATAAGTCCATGTGGAATCCGGAGACTGAGGACAATGAGACACAGAGCGACATTACAATAATTGATTCTTATTCTTCAATATGGGTTTTGTTTTCTACGCGAGATTTGAGAGAGGGGGGGGGGGGGTGGCCCTTGCCAGCGGTCAGCGAGGGTCGCTGGCCACTAGCCGGGGCCCGTCGACCAGCCACTCCAAACCTTGCCGCCGCAAGCTTTTTTTATTTTTATTTTTTTGTTATTTAGTTATTTAGCTTAATTTCTAATTTATTATTTTTTCAGTACAAATAAGTGAGTAAATTTTGATGTTTTTGCAGATAAAAGTGATGGAGATTGCATTATCATTTTGCAGATACAAATGCTGAAGTCCTAATGCTTTTTTAGCTATTTTTTAACTGTTTTTATTTTTTTAATTTTTTAATCTATTTTTTTAGTTTTTAGCTTTTTTTAATATTTTTTATATTAGGTGGAATTTTTTTATTAATTTTTTGCATTTTTTTATTGCTAACTGGGATCCTCCGACGAGTCACGTAGACGCCACATAAGATTTTCGACGACGCTCACCGGAGTTCGCACTCTTCGAAAAAATTGGCACTTAAGGGTGCGCATGATAACACTTCTGGAAGTGGATTTCTGCTCCAAAAGTGATTCTGGAGCAGAAATCCGTTTGGTAATTTAGCTTCGGAAACAGACATCCGTTTCATAAAAAATTTTACTTCCGAAAGAAATTTCTAGTTCTGAAGTTATTTTTCCCCTAATTTGAGAAGTTAAAACAAATTGCTTCTCAATTCAAGAAGTACTTCTCGCATCACCCTCTTTTCATTACGCCCTCACCCTCTTTTTGACCAAGCCCGCCGCCGACCTCCGCCGCTGCCCACCACTGACCGCCACCGCCAACCATCGCCCGCGACTACCACCGCCCCCCGCCACCAACCGCCGACCACCGCAGGCCGCCGACCTTTGCCCATCGCCGCCCACAACCACTGCCAACCGCCGACCATCGCCCATCGCCGTCCACTGCGGTCCGCGATCGCCGCCACCCGCCAACTGCCCCCCCGCAACCAACCACCGCCCACCGCCGACTTCCGCCGGCTGCGCTCGTCTTCGCCCGCAAACATCGCCTCCCACCGCCAACCGTTGGCCGCTGTCCATTGCCACACGCGACCACCGCCAACCGCAGACCACCGCCACAACCGACCTCCGACGGCCGCCGCCGACCACCGCCGACCTCCGTAGGCCGCCGCTCGTGACCGCCAACCACCTCCGCCTCCGACCATCGCCCCGCCCGCTGCCGCCAATCGCCGTCGCCAGCCATTAACCGTCGCCGACCACCACAGCGACCATCACCAACCACCGCCGCCGCCGAGTCACCGTCTCCGACGGCCAGAGTAAAAGATAAATAATATTTTTTTTTAAAGTAAATAATATCTTTAATAATAAAAATTATTTTTTAAAAGAAGTTTAAAAAGTTTGAAAATGAAGTAGAAATTTTTCGGCCGCCGACAATAATTTTTCAAAGAAAATTTTGTGTTAATAATGTTTCAGAAGTAGAAATTTTCAACAGTTATTAAACGAACTTCTCTAATCAGAAATCAACTTCTGGAGCAAAAGTAGAAAAATCACTTCTGACCAGAAGTTGATTTCTGAAGCAGAAGTGTTGCCATGCGCGCCCTAAAAGATCCAAAAAAAATATTAGCACCAAAATGAGCGTCGTACACAAATATTAATACTTGAGGTGTCCTTTTGCCACCACAAAGATTAAATCTCACAAATTTTGAAAGAAAAAATCCTTCACTATAGGAACCTTAGGGTGCGCATAACAACACTTCTGCTTCAGAAGTCAACTCTGGCCAGAAATTGATTTTTTACTTCTACTCCAAAGCAGAAGTTGATTTTTCAACTTTTGCTCCAAAAGTTGGGTCATAAATACCTAGAACGCAACGACTAAGCGCGAGCACAGGAAGACTACTAGAATATAGATGACAGAAAGTTAGGGCGACGATGGAATCGGATGCAAAAAAAAAAAAAGGAAAAAGAAAAGAGAAAAGAATAGACTCAAAGGAGGTCTTGGTCTTTGTATATTAGTTCTTCACCTAAACGATAAACAATCCTCCCATGCATCATGACTCCATTCAGCGCTAAGATAGAACCGTCACGGGATAATCCCTAAAAGGCAACGACTAATCACGCGGAGAGGAAGACCACTAGAAGTGAAAAGGATTGGTGGCCCAATTGGAATGGTCATTCAAAGGATGATGCCTACAGGGAAATCAACAAAAATAAGGTATTCAACACCAAGATAGAAGCCCCCCCCCCCGGATAATGCCTAGAACGCAACGACTAAGCTCGAGCACAGGAAGACTACTATAATATAGATGAGAGAAAGTTAGGGCAACGATGGAATCGGATGCAAAAAAGAAAAAGAACAAAGAAAAGAGAAAAGAATAGACTCAAAGGAGGTCTTGGTCTTTGTATATTAGTTCTTCACCTAAACGATAAACAATCCTCCCATGCATCATGACTCCATTCAGCGCTAAGATAGAACCGTCACGGGATAATCCCTAAAAGGCAACGACTAATCACGCGGAGAGGAAGACCACTAGAAGTGAAAAGGATTGGTGGCCCAATTGGAATGGTCATTCAAAGGATGATGCCCACAGGGAAATCAACAAAAAGATTTATCCATCATCTCAAAAAATTAATCACCCATATTTAATAAATATCACTATCACAAAATAATTAAAACTTGAATATTATGAAATCAACAAAAAGAAATCACCGCTGATTTCAGAAAAAGTTTGTTTTGATAGCCTATCTAAGAAAGAGGAAAAAAAAATTATGTGTCCTGGTCAGGAAAGATGGGATAAATAACTTTAAGTGGACATTTAATCAACTTAGCTGCATTTGGTAACACTAACTAGGACATCATGTTGTTAATTCTTACAGGAGGCTCACTAATAAATATCGAATAACAAACTGCTAGGGCTCAAGCGCGCCTCGTGTGTGTTTAGTGTGTTGGTAATGCATAGAAAAAAAAGATGTGTAATTAGAGTGGGTAGCATAGAAAGAAAGTGGTTGGTTATTCAATAAGCAGTATTATATATGGCAATGACAATTTTGGTAAAACTAAATGTGAGACAAAGGACACTTTTGGTTTAATTTACACAGATAGATGTGTTTGTACTAATGTGTTTATGCATATTACTGTTCTTAAAATAAATCAAGGAAATTCTATGTATGCAATCTCAGTAAAAGAAATATCTTTCAAGTCCAAGCCACGCTTGAACTTCACTATAACCATGGATCTCATCAGAACACCAACTGCACCTGCACATTTAACTGTTCCACAAGGACTTCCTGACACAATCTCCTCTACCACAGATAAAGGAAAAACTTTTGTTGTATCCATATCTATCAGAAGATCAAGTACGTACTTTGTCAATATCAGCAATTATAGCAACCGTTGGCTCTACAAGCTCCACCTCGCTATGAGCGTCATCTATGTCGATTATTTCGCTAGTACCTGCTACCTCAGGAGTTTCTTGTTACAACTCCACCTCAAGTTGAACATCGTCGAGATCTGTATGAACACTGCTATAATCACTTCTGCATAGAAGTACTGGAGACTGGTCAAATGTAACTTCTCTGCTGATAACATGTGAATTTAATTCCGGTACCACGACCGATAACCTCGTTCACCTTATGCGTAGCCTAGGAACATGCACTTTCTTGCCCTTCCATCAAGCTTACCATCACTAACTCGAATATAACACGGGAAACCAAATATTCTAATAACAGAATAATCAGCAACATTACCTAACTACAATTCTTCGGGAGTCTGATATCTAATCACAATCGATGGGGATTTACTCTTTAGGTAGGTAGCCGTACAAAGCGCATCCGCTAGGAAACTCCTAGCCATACCAGCACTAGAGAGCATTTTATGAGCCATCTCTAGTAATATTTTGCACATCAATTCTGCAACAAGTTGTGTTTCGTTAGCACTAGTGCGGTGTCTCACTATGCATTCCTTCATGCATAATTCATTTACCAACTTTGAGCAGAACCCCATGCTATTATCAGTCCGCACATGCGAAGGAAACCGCGACAACCTGCGAACATCCAAGTGAATTAATTCTGTAATTTCTCTGACAGTCGCACTAAACTGCACTTTTCGCTGTTGATCTAAATCACGGCACATGTATACATTCAGTTCGTCAGCAATATAACCACACACTAAATTTTTTTTCACTTAGAACCTTCAGATTTCTCTCACTAATGTGCCCCAAACGCATATGCCACAATTCAGAATCTCAAACAGTTGCATCCAACGTCTCCGCGGCGAATTTCATTACTATCTCACCTTAAAGCTCATACAGGTCATTGTGCTTAATTCCTTTCATTATCACCAAGGCACTTCGAATAATTTTCAGAATTTCGCATTCTGAAGAATACCGACATCCAATTGAATTCAAGGCACTCAAGGAAATCAAATTTTTCTTCAACTCTGGAACATGTCTAACTCTAGTCAATGTTCTCACAATACCATCATGCATTCTGATTCTAACCTCACCAACACCTACAATATCGCATTCAACGTTGTTCCCCAACTGCACTTTACTACTATCTATGCATTAATAAATAGTAAACCAGTTCATGTTTGGTGTAACATGAAACAAACAACCAGAATACATAATCCATTCGTCAATCGACGAATCTTCAGTGACAAATAAGACAAAATCAGCATTATCCGAATTACTGTCAGCTACAGTTGCAACATTATATGCTAACTCAACTCTAATTCTCTTACCATTCTCATTCTTCAGCTTATGGCAATATCTTCTAAGATGGCCCATCTTGCCACAGTTTCAACAGTCAGCACCACCAATCTTAGACTAACTGCGTCTATTTGGGTTCATATTACTTTTGCTAACACGAGTACCAGTTCTTCCTCTATTTTCACCTACTAAAGCAGTAGACACAGATTCACCAGATTCTCTTTTACGGATGTCCTCACTCAGAATTAAATCTCGAATCCCATCAAAAGTCAAACTTGTTGACCCATAGGAATTACTAACAGCAGTAACAGTAGTATTCCAATTATCAGGCAATGAAGATAATAAAATTAAAGCACATACCTCATCATCAAAGTTAATATCAATTGAACTCAATTGACTAATGATCACATTGAATTCATTGATATGATTAGCAGCTGACGCACATTCGCTCATCTTTAAATTAAACAGGCGTCGCATCAAATAGACCTTATTGATTGCAGAGGACTTGTCGTACATATCCTATAGGGATTTCATCAAACCTGTAGTGGTCGTCTCTTTCACAATATTAAACGCGATGCTACGAGCCAACATTAGCCAAATGATGCCCAGTGCTTGTCTATCCAACAATTCTCAATTAGCTTGCTTCATCGGCTTTGGTTTCTCCCTAGACAAGGGTAAGTATAGTTTCATCTGATATAGATAATCCTCAATCTGCATTTTCTAGAAACCAAAATACTTCTGATCAAATCTGTCGATTCTCACGTTGCCTTCTTTTGTCGCCATTGATTCCCTTCAACTCAAACAAGCCTAGTTCTGATACCAATTGTTGCAAAAGCAAATGATCGAACAATAAAATAGACAGAACAAAAAAAAAATTCGGACACCAGATTTATGTGGTTTAGTCATAGAGACCTACGACCATGGGGAGAGCAGCAACGAATTTCACGATAGATCAAGCAATACAACGGAGATCACAAACCTTACTCGAGTCACTCAAACACTCTGTATTTCACATCCCCCAATTACATCTAATAACCCACAAGTGTTTAGCTCCTCAATTTCTCACGAAATAATCTCTCAATCTTATGAAGGAATTAACAAATCTTCCCATAAAATTTAATTGGCTTCAACACTGAAAAATATTGGTGTAATTCCACAAACGAAAACCCATAGAGGAAACCCCAAACAAGCACTCATGTACGGCGCTTCAACAACGGTGTCAGAATCAACACGCAAAACCAAATATATATGCAAAATCGTGTAAAACATTCCCTTGTTTTATTTCTTTCCTTCTCTGTCTGACACATGCAAGTCCAAGTCCTTGGACTTTCCTGTTTCATGGGCAAATAAACCAACGCACAATCAACTTTGATTCATAAGTTGATTTTCGTATATATTTTCCTTTGCTCGATTTCTGACTTTCCATTAATAAATCTCGGATTGGGTTTCGTTCAATGGTTCAAATTCGAAACATATTTTAACAAATGTCGTAGCCACAAAGAAAATGATATGAACGTTAAACAATTATATAATAACAAAATAAGGTATTCAACACCAAGATAGAAGCGCCACCGGATAATGCCTAGAACGACTAAGCGCGAGCACATGAAGACTACTAGAATATAGATGCGAGAAAGTTAGGGCAACGATGGAATTGGATGCAAAAAAAAAAAGAGAGAAACGAGAAAAGAATAGACTCAAAGGCGGTCTTGGTCTTTGTATATTAGTTCTTCACCTAAACGATAAGCAACCCTCCAATGCATCTTGACTCCATTCAGCGTTAAGATAGAACCGCCACGGGATAATCCCTGAAAGGCAATGACTAATCATGCGGAGAGGAAGACTACTAAAAGTGAAAAGGAATGGTGGCCCATTTGGGATGATCATTCAAAGGATGATGCCTTGAAGGAAATCAACAAAAAAGTTTATCCATCATCATAAAATTGTCGATGAACAACTTTAAGCGACTATCAGTGTTTTCCAATTGTTTTGGCTATAAGACTATTTGCACGTATGGTTTTATAATCAACTTCTTTCTGCAATAGTGAGTGTTTTTAAAGCATTTTGTGCGGGGTGAAATATAGAGGAGAGCAAGTCATGGGGACGATGAAATGACTAACTTTCATGCATTCAAAAAGAAAACAAAAACTGTTAGGTTCAAAAGAGGTCTTGGTCTTTTTACATTAGTTTTTCACCTAACCGCAAATGCAAATTGCTAAAGGGGTCTTTTTATATTAGTTCTTCACAGGTGCATGGCACCGAAGGCTAGTTTGATGGTAGTATAGTTATCGTGGCAATGAAGCTATTACGGTCTTGTCTTCTTCTTCTTTTCCTTACTTTTAGATCAAATGTCAATGTCGTGGCCACAAAGACAACATGAATGATAACAAAATAAGGTATTCAGCACCAAGATAGAAGTGCCACCGGATAATGCCTAGAACGCAACGACTAAGCGCGAGAATAGGAAGACTACTAGAATATAGATGATAGAAAGTTAGGGCGACGATGGAATCGGATGCAAAAAAAAAAAAAAAAAGGAAAAAGAAAAGAGAAAAGAATAGACTCATGGCGTAGTTGGTTGAGTCTTTCCTTTCCTCTCAAGAGGTTCAGGGTTCGACTCCCAATTCCGTTCCGTAATTTAAGTGGGGGGCCCCGGCGGTGGGTTGCTGGGCCAGTCACCCCTGAGGCATAGTCGCCGACTACTGTCCCGATTACCCGCGGGGAAAGGGGAGGGGGCCCGATTACCCGAAGGGGAAAGGGCGGGAAAGGCGGAAGCTCGGTCATCAAAAAAAAAAAAAAAAAAAAGAATAGACTCAAAGGAGGTCTTGGTCTTTGTATATTAGTTCTTCACCAAAACGATAAGCAATCCTCCCATGCATCTTGCCTCCAGCTAAGATAGAACCGTCACGGGATAATCCCTGAAAGGCAACTACTAATCACGCGGAGAGGAAGACTACTAAAAGTGAAAAGGAATGGTGGCCCAGTTGGAATGACCATTCAAAGGATGATGCCTAGAAGGAAATCAACAAAAATAAGGTATTCAACACCAAGATAGAAGCCCCCCCCGGATAATGCCTAGAACGCAACGACTAAGCTCGAGCACAGGAAGACTACTATAATATAGATGAGAGAAAGTTAGGGCAACGATGGAATCGGATGCAAAAAAGAAAAAGAACAAAGAAAAGAGAAAAGAATAGACTCAAAGGAGGTCTTGGTCTTTGTATATTAGTTCTTCACCTAAACGATAAACAATCCTCCCATGCATCATGGCTCCATTCAGCGCTAAGATAGAACCGTCACGGGATAATCCCTAAAAGGCAACGACTAATCACGCGGAGAGGAAGACCACTAGAAGTGAAAAGGATTGGTGGCCCAATTGGAATGGTCATTCAAAGGATGATGCCTATAGGGAAATCAACAAAAAGATTTATCCATCATCTCAAAAAATTAATCACCCACATTTAATAAATATGACTATCACAAAATAATTAAAACTTGAATATTATGAAATCAACAAAAAGAAATCACCGCTGATTTCAGAAAAAGTTTGTTTTGATAGGTTATCTAAGAAAGAGAGAAAAAAAATAATGTGTCCTGGTCAGAAAAGATGGGATAAAGAACTTTAGGTGGACATTTAATCAACTTAGCTGCATTTGGTAACACTAACTAGGACATCATGTTGTTAATTCTTACAGTAGGCTCACTAATAAATATCGAATAAAAAACTGCTAGGCCTCAAGCGCGCCTCGTGTGTGTTTAGTGTGTTGGTTATGCATAGAAAAAAAAAGATGTGTAATTAGAGTGGGTAGCATCGAAAGAAAGTGGTTGGTTATTCAATAAGCAATATTATATATGGCAATGACAATTTTGGTAAAACTAAATGTGAGACAAAGGACACTTTTGATTTAATTTACACAGATAGATGTGTTTGTACTAATGTGTTTCTGCATATTACTGTTCTTAAAATAAATCAAGGAAAATCTATATATGCAATCTCGGTAAAAGAAATATTGCAAACTTTTCGTCACAAATTGAATATTGTATATTTTTGTATGATTCCCAATAATTCTCTTTGTGATATATTGTCATGGATAATGAGATACAATCAACTCTTGTCAAAACAAAAGTATAGACATCAAATGGTTACCAAAAAGAAAAGAGAGAATTTCCAAGAAAAAAGAAACAGAAGTATATGAAGTCAGGAGATGATCTTGAATAGATTACATCTAGCTTTCTGTCAAATATAAATGAGGAAAATGGAGGAGAGAAAAGAATACATTTTACTCTCAAGTATATTCTACATAAATATCCTGCTTGCCTTTTCCCACACCAAGTTGACGGCACAATGGGGATATTTCGACAGACGGAGGAAAGCAACCAATAAGGGACAATTTACATTCTTACTTTGTCCTTTCATTTTTTTCTGTTAGTTTATATTATTTTACGTGCTCGAAATATTGCATGACTTACGTTAAAATCCAACGAACATTACAATTTTATGTCTTATGTGTTCTTTTAATAAAAGTATAAACCTATATGATGGGGTTCGGATCCACTATACATAAAATTTCATGTAAACTCTAGCGGAGAATCGATAGATATAAATATTTATTTTTTTCATAATTTTGTGGAATAATATTTTTTTAGCGGAAATTCAAGTCGACATCAAAAATTTAGAATAGTGTGACAAGTATAGTTTTCAATCGGTGCAATGCACCGGAATCTTGCTCTATATATCTATGTTTCCCCAAAGTCCAGAGGAATAATTTAGTTAATTATTAATTGAGCATGTGCATTGGACTACATGAGCAAGTAGCTAGAAGTCAAGATGATTAACCCCAACTCTTTCTTTTCCTTCTCAGTTTGAAGCCCGCAAAACTTTGAAAGAATCTTAGCTTCATTTTCATGCGAAAGCATCCCAAATAGTTCCCTACAGTTAGCCTTACTATTTCCTACATAGTAGCCTCAATAAGTAGACGTCGATTTCTCTTAATTGTTTACACATTTGACACCAAAAAGAAGAAGAGGTTCATGACCTTTTCAAGAAAGTGACAAAAGGTCGACACAATGAGACACATAAATTTCTTTACAGCTCGCTCAAGCACCGTAAATTCTCAATGAGAGAGATAGAACCGCGTCCACGATTCATGAGATGGAAAGACCTGACTTTCACTTTGCGAAATAACAATGAGGTGCAGGTGCAATTACATGTTGCAATGCATTACTTGTGACTCTATCTAACTGCGAAATCACCATTCATCATCCTTCACCAAAAGTATTATGTCCCCAACTTAAGTTAAACGCGTCCTTCCCCTTCACTGCTCCAATTCCTGAACAAAATATTCACACGTCCAGCCACAAAGATTGAAGCCCCCCAAAGTTTCGAACAAAACTTCACGAAGACGTTTCTGTGAACTTACTGATTGTGTCGGTGCTTTCTGTTTTTCCCTTTTTTCTTTTGGACCAGTGCGTTTCACATTGACACTTAAAAAAGAAGAGTGGTAGGGCCGGATGAGAAAAATAATTGATGAATGCTTCCTAGTAACGTGATGGTGGTTGTCGTCTCTGAAATATCCTTGATGCAATTGGGAAGTTGGAATGGTCCACAGAATTGAACGTGCTACGTACATACATTTATGATTAGTTGTGTTATTTTAACAAAATCGCAAAGCCAATAGTGCTATCGTCATTTGGGCCAAAGAAAAGAATAGCATAATTTCTCGGAGCTATGAATTAAGCTTGTAAAACGAAACATGTTTCATATATAGATCTAAATGACGATCGATCTATCCTATTATATAATTGTAAAAGTGGTCCTCCAAAATACTTTCAATTCCAATGGGTGGCTGACATTCGACACTCTCGTGACATTTATTCTAACTTTCTTTTGAAAATTTTTCTTTTTACTTTTCCACTTCAATTGAACTAAATATTTTTCAGCTTTAGTTCAGGGGGCATATAATTACTGTCAATATTACGAAAATATTTTATTCTCATAAATATAATTACAGTGTCAATATAGCTATTACATTCTTTTTTCTTCCTTTTTTTTCTCTTGCTTTTAGACCACAAGAAGGCATTTCCTATGGTCAGTAAGTTTACCAAAGAAATCATAGTTTTCCTTAGGTGCTCGTATTAGCGAGGGATCCACCTATTGCTAGTAGCTAACTTTCGTATTTATATGAGAATGAGATCGTAGTTCTCTGCGAGTCCCGTGACATGGAGGCTTCCATTGTTAGTAACTTTTTTTGTTAATGGAAATTTTTGTAAGTACTTCCTCATATGAAACTTATGTAGTGAACATTGTTGAGCTGCGGGGATGACATTATTTTATGCATCAGGATGCAAGTTGAAAATGATAAAACTGAATTGGGAAATTTCTGGGGTGCACCCACTGTACCCGGTGCACTAGGGATTCCTTAGGAAAGAAGGCTTTGATACCAAATTAACTCAACAATAATGCGGAAGAAGAAATTCTTGTATATTTCAACATGTCATAATGAATTACATCAAGCCTATTTATATGCTTTATGATATCACTATCTAAAGTTGTATATATCAATCAAGATGCGCACAATTAAAAGGAGCTATATGTGCAATTTTGAGAGATACGTAGAATCAACATAACTATCAAATATCTCTAACAGAAGAAATTATCTTAGATAAATTCTAATTATCGTTAATAGAAAAATTTTCCTTTTATTTTTCTACTTAAATTGAACTACAACTTTTCTACAATAATTACTTTCAATATCACAAAAAAATCTTGTTCTCACGATGTCAAGTTTGCTCCTATAGTAATTATTTCCAATAATAGACACAAGTCTTTTTCCCCGTACAAAGCACGGGTCTTTAAGCTAGTATAATGGTATTATAAGTATAGGGGTTGTTAAGGCCAGTAGCGAGCAGAGTCGAGGACGAGGAGTTGTTTTTGGTCAATTTGAAGGCGTCTCCGGATTCCAAGTGTGAACATGTGAAATATAGGAAAGGAAAAACGTACTTTGAGAGATTAAAATATAGATAATAGTCGAGTGATCATACCTTGCCTATTGCTTTCCCTTCGTCCCCGTTACCAGCGACACTATAAATGTGGTATGTAGATAGTCGAGTAATCATTCCGTGCTCAAATCTATCCATAATAGTCGCTGTTTCTCTGAGAGACAGAGAGAGAGAGAACGTCCACTGCAATGGAAGATCAACAGCTCGAGCGAGCGAGATTCACCGAAGCTTCCAGTCTTCCCTCTTCGGACTCGCCGGAGACGATCAATGCGCCGTCGGAGTCCGGAGCGGATACTGGGCCATCTGCTTTGCTCACCTCTATGATTGAAAATAATTACTACGTATTCTTGAGTTTTAGAGGCCCCGATACTCGCAATGGCTTCGTCGATCACCTCTACCATAAGCTCATAGATGTGGGCCTGCCATTCCATCCAAACTTCGTGTTTAGAGATGATGAGAAGCTCCGCTTCGGCGAGGACATTGCTGCTAATCTTATCAGCGCAATCAAGCATTCTAAGGTTTCAATCCCAGTCATCTCGGAAAATTATGCTGCTAGCGAATGGTGCCTCCGCGAGCTCATTCAGATAATGGAGTGTTCGGAAAGAGGAAAACAAATAGTCTTGCCCGTGCTTTACAAGGTGGAACCCACTGATGTGCGAAACATGCAGGGCAAATTTGGAGATGCCTTTCGATGCCGCAAGCATAAATTTGACAAAGAGGTCAAGCGAAAAGGGAAGGAAGCGCTCAAAAAAGCAGTTGGTTCTAGGATATTCGAATCAGAGAAATTTGCTAGTGGGTACGCCGTTTACCTCCATTTAACGGTTCCCTATTGAAAGAAGAATATTTATATTTATCATCCTTAATTCCTTATTTTGTGGAGCCATTAATAAGTTCTCATTTATTGTGTTGTTTGATAGGCGTGAAGGGGAGTTAGTAAAAAAACTCGTGGAAACAATAATGCTCGAGCAGCAACATGATTTTATACCATCTCTTCCGGCGCACTTTGTTGAAATTGATGATCGTGTGGCTGAGGTTATGAAATTGGCGGATATTGCTACTTCCGAAACTCGAACTATTGTGATTTATGGGATTGGCGGTATCGGTAAGACAACTTTGGCTACGATCATCTATAATAAGCTTTCTGACAAATTTGAGCACCGCAGCTTTCTTAAGGATACTAGAGAAACAATTAATAGCAAGGGTATGGAGCATGTCCAATCTCTACTAATCTCAGATATAACAAAAAGTAGGGATTGCAGAGTGCGTAATTCTGAGATTGGGAATAAAATGATCCAGTCTAGTTGTGAAAAAAAGAAGTTACTTATTCTTCTTGACAATGTGGATTGTCAGGATCACCTTGATAAGATCATTGGAGGTTGTAATTTTGAGCAGGGAAGTAGGATCATTATTACATGTCGAGATAAGGCCCTCTTGAAGTCTGAATATGGAAGGTATGAACTCAAAGAAATGAGTTACAAAGACTCTTTGCTTCTGTTTAATAGATATGCATTTGACGGGGAACAACCTCCAAGAAAACTTGCGGCTCTTTCTAGCGATATTGTTACCACTGCAAGAGGGCTTCCCTTAGCTCTCGTGATTACAGGATCACTTCTCAAAGGAAAACATAAAAGCATATGGATAGAGACGTTGAAGAAATTGAGGAAGGTGCCTAATAAGTATGTGCAAAAAATGTTGAGGATAGGTTACGATTCATTAGGATATGAGGAACAACAAATGTTTCTAGACATAGCATGCTTTTTCAATGGAATTGACAAAAGAATTGTCACCTACCTATGGGAGGATCTCCAATTGTGCCAAGCTTCTGGATTGGACAGAATGATTGAACTTTCGTTAATACAATGTGATGATGAAAATGAGTTGAGAATGCATGACCAATTAAAAGATTTAGGTAGAGCTCTCGCCTGTCCAGCAGATAAAAAGCCGTGGGATTGTAGCAGACTATGGGACGAGGAAGCCATAACAGTTCAACTAAGCAAGGTAACAATCGTGGCTACTTTTACCTCTCCCATGTTCTCTAACGGTGGTCCCTCATATTATTGCCCTTTCTCTCTCGATCTTCGGCCTAAGTTTATGAAAAGTTTGTACTCGTGATTATTCCACTGGTCATCTCTTGATGCATAATTATGAGGCTCAGAAAAGGCCATTAAATTGTGCATTATTGGCTTTATCTATGATGCTATTCTGCTGGGGCTCACGCTATTTTCACTCCCTTATTAGCTTCTGACACCCCCTATCATATTAGGTTGATCATATTATCCCTTGTGGGTCACATTTTTTATATAATATTATTTCTTACCTTATTTTTCTTCTTTCTTATTCGATTTTACTAAAAGAAAAACTTGCCCATGTCCTTTCCCAATAACATTTTTCTTTCACCCAACTCGCTTCTTCCACACATATTATATTTCAACGTTCCCTTCATGTTTGTCTTCTTCTGAACTTATTCTCCATTATCATAGTCCAAGCAAGCATTAATCATATATTATAGTACAAAAATGTTAGATTTATTTGCAAATTGTTTACTTGATTAGCTTAGATTATTTTCATGATCGCGAATTTTTTACTTTGACTTTTGGATAAAATTTACGAGAATCTAATCAAAAATGAAATATTATAGTTCATGTATGCATTATACACAATGCATTCATAGATTATCGTCTAACTTGAGCTTAGTTATTTTTTCAATAATAGTTTCTTAATACAAAAAATAAAAACATATACAACTCATTAATAGAATAATTAGCTTTTTTTTGTGTGTCAAAAATACAATAATTAGTTAGCTATCTACCACATAATTTTTTTTTTTTTTGGAAAAGAGGTACACCGTTTTTGTTCCAAATGGAGAAAGAAAAGGCAAGTTGAAGATCCTAGCGGTTAAGAGCCTTTTGCTGTCTTAACATCCTTTTCTAGCAGTTTTGGCACTGCTTCTTACTATATTACAAGTTGAAGATCCTAGCGTCGCCCAGGTTTCGAAATTTACTTATTCAAGTATCATTAGAGTATAATAATATCTTAATTTAGAGTAAAATATGCCGATTAATTTATACTTTTTTAACCAAATGAAGAAAACTTCATCATTGATCATCATAGAATATATGCAGGTTCTACTTTATGGAAAAGAAGAAGAAGAAAGGTTTCAGTTAAATTATTTGCACCTAATAACTATTGGCTATCGACTTAAGAATTTATTCAATTTGAAGTAATAAGATCTTATGTAGTGATTTTATACATATGAATAATTTCTACAATTTTTTTTCTAGGATTTCTTATGCATGTTTATAATGGAAATGCAATATGATAATGTAAAATTGTAAATGCATGATACAATGAAAAAAAAAAACAAAAAAATTGGTTTTAATGATATTACCCGGGGAACGTTACTATCATAATTGAAGACGCGCCTTCAAATCTATCATTTTTTTTAAATCTAGTAATGTATAGTTATGTTATTAACATAATTGCGTTAGTTGCTAACTTGAAACAACGCTACATAATTTGGATGACTCTCACTCTATAAGTAATGGCAAATTCTTATTTATCTTGTCACTTATAGGAATGATGCACTTAAAAAAGTTCAAATTCAAATTTTCAGTTGCCAATTTAGCTTTTCTTTTATTGTCACTTAGACCAAGTTATAGTCAAATTAACAAATTTCACAATATAATGTTAGAAGGCTGTTCAAGATACATTAATCATAGAGTAAGTGGCATAGTTAAGGTTTTTGGGTTACTTATGAGCTTTGCATGTGTACTTGATCGTTCATGTTACTTATGAGCTTTGCATGTGTACTTGATCGTTCATGTTTATTCATATGAAAGGTGAGAACTCACAGTATTTCGACAAGTGATGCAACAACATAAGGCTTTTCTACCCTGCTTTCATATTATATACTGGTGTTTGTACCTGTGCTATGCACGGATCTAGTCATAGGTATTTTGAGCACATAACTCAGAATTAATGAATGTTGTGCAAAATCAAATATCTGAAACATGATTTTGCACATGTTTATACAAAGTAATCTTCGATGAAAATTTGTAAAGTAAAGAACAAAATTAAGAAATAGATGATTGAAGGAAGTAAGTGACAGAATACTGAAAGTTGAAAGGAACTATATAATACTCATATTCGATTTATCTGCATCTAGTGTAACTTGATATCTACCTCTATTCTATAATGAGCGAAACTTTCTTCGTAATAATTAATGGAGCCTTCCACGCACGCACATGGACAAAGAGAAGATAGAAAAAGTACTACCGTTATGTATTAGATGTTCGATATTTAGAGACGATAAGAAATGATAGAATGAAATAAGGAGAAAATAATAATAATGATCACGAGCCTTGTATACCAATTAATAGATTTTTATACGAATGGGTGAATGGACAAATGCACATCATTAATGTGCTTGAGTAATAGTAACTTTTTATAGGCTTTATTAGAGTACTATATAAGGAAATCAAAGGAAATCAAATCAGATATGCATAATCAAAATAGATATACAAAATCAGAGAAAACATTGTAAATATCACTAGAAAATGTCTAAAATATTTATAACAGGCCACAATAACATGCAGATGGCGGTTGCGTGGTATTCTATTCCTTGTTTAATGACACTTTATTCATGTCTAGATCTGGGAATGCCCTGTGCTGATATTGTTATTTACTATCCTCCATTTTTTTTTTGTAGGAGGAAAATAGAAAGATTGAGGCACTGCGTCTGGACAAAAAGGGCTCAAGCATGTTCATGAAGCGAGAGAGCTTTAAAAGAATGCCTTACCTGAAGTTCCTTCATTTGAGTGAAGTGGATTTTGTTGGAGATTTTGAGGATTCACTTTCTGAATTAAGATGGCTAGAGTGGAAAATGTGTCCTGATTCTTTCGAGGCAACTAACGTTCATTTGGAGAAACTACTAATACTTGATTTATCAGGTGGTTTTATTAGTGAAAATTGGGGAGGATGGAATTCAATCAAGGTAAAGACGAGAGAGACCAACTCTTTTATTACATTTGACGATAAATCATTCTATTTCCAATCGCTAATCTTGGAACATGTTTTCTTTCTAATAGATGGAGAAGTTGAAAGTTCTCAACCTTTCAGGGTGCTCACATTTAAAGAGCACCCCTGATCTCTCTGCCTTCAAAAGTTTAGAGATGCTAATCCTGAAAAATTGTCGGAATTTGGAGGAAATCCACCCTTCCGTTGGAGACCTCAAGTGCCTCGTTTCCTTGGACTTGAGCAACTGCACGAAATTGAAAAAACTTCCGAAGTCCTTGGAGGCCCTTGGGAAATTGCGGCACTTGTCCTTACGGCGCTGCTACGTGTTGAAACAGATCCCTTCTTCAATTGGGGAGGTGCGAGAGTTGGCTGAGCTGGACTTGTCAGGTACGTGGATTCGAGAATTACCCAAAACCCTAAAGAGATTGAAGAAATTGAAGATTCTGAGGATTTCTCAGTGCGAGATAATGAAGTTACCGAGCGCTATTGGAAAATTGGTAAGCCTCCAAGAGTTAGATGCCTCAGGCTGCCAGGAACTGGAGGGACAAATTCCTTCTATTATAGGTGAGTTGTCTTCTCTAAGGACCCTCCGTTTAGGTAAGGCAAACATTTCTTTCTTGCCGGAAAGCTGCCATCAGCTTTCTGTTCTCGAACACCTTGATTTATCGTACCTGCGGCTCACCTGTGAAAGTCCCACGCTTCCATCGCTCTCTGACCTAAGGTATCTCAAGACGCTCACCCTTCACTCATGCATGTTCCTCGAAAGCATCCCAGAGCTTCCCTCATGCATACAGAAGCTTCGCGTTTCGAATTGTCCTAAGTTGAGAACCTTGCCAAATCTTTCCAATTTGAAATCCTTGTTGGAATTAGAGCTCGTGCAATGCTACGGGCTGATGAAATTCGATGGCCTGGAAGGTTTACAATCCCTAAGGAAGTTGGACGTGTCCATCATCACAGAGCAGTCCAACCGCGACGACTTGGAAGATTCAGAGTCGTTCAAATACTCAGACCAGCAAAGCCATGGTGGAGAGGCGGATAATCTCCATGAGATACGAGGCATTGGCCAATTGAAATCCCTGGAAGTGTTGAACATCTCTGCACGCAGGCACATTAAAGTACTGGACCTTTCAAAGTCAGAGCATCTGAAGCGATTGATTGTCAATCATTGCCAAAGCTTAGTTGAAATTCGCTGCCATGAAGAGATAAAATCCCTGGAACGCTTTGATAGGGATGGGTGCAAGTCACTCGAGAAAGTACCCGACTTTTTAGCACATGACAAGTCATGATTCTAGAGGGGAAAAAACAGCAAGAAGCTGACTGCGGTTCACGGGCTACAGTCAGATTTAACCTCTGCTGGTACTGGATACACTTAGATGCGAGCGACACCGGAAAGTTTGAGTTGAGAATACTGCGCTGCATGACAGAATTATGAAGAAGATTCAAATATTTGGCAGCACGAAAAAGATCTAATTCTGGAGATGGCTCAAGTCTCCTACTAAACGTAAACATAGCAGGTAAACTGCCGTTTCTCTGTTGAGATTTCCCACTTTCATTAATATTTGCAGTTTGCATGGGGCTTTTCTTTGACGTGATGTTATTTTCCATCTTAGTGCCGGGAACTGGGGGAAGTTGTTGGAGCAAGTAAATGTAATGCTTTAGTGTTATCTGGCTTGTGGTCATGATGAGAATATAAACGATCCAAATGACTCCAGAAGTATATCAGATGTCTTTAGTCAAATAGTAGGAGATTCTTCATCCTCGACATGGTATCAGTCCGCTTCTTGGTAATTGACGTAATACTTTTCTCCTACTTCTCTTAAATTTGGTTTTCTTTCGCTATGTTTGTCCCATTTATGCAGAAGGATGAAGAAAGGACTTTTCATTTTTGACATGATATGAATATGTTCTTATGCAAACAGAGTATTTTTACCTTTTCCCAAGTTCTATTAAGGTTGGTTTCCTAGAGCACGGGATGTTTATTATGTGTTTCTTTCGTTCATTCATGTATAGTAAACAGAACTTCATTACTACTTGTTAGGGAAAGTTTCACCCAAAAGCTAAAGCTAACTAGTTAGGGGTTAGACTGCATGTAGATAACCCCTGTTGAAACCCTTTGTGGAATAACACTTCTGACAATTGATTGATCACGGTAACTACTCATGTCTGTGTGGTTTTGATTGCAATTTTAGAAGCTTATGTCCACTTATTCTGTCATGGATTAATACGCCACTGGTTGCACCATCATAAGATTTTTACATTTCTCAAATCCAGGACACCGATGGTGAGATGATGAATTTCCATGGATCTATATTCAACTATGTTCATCGATTGAGATGCTAATACATAGATTGCTCAATCTGAGGGTGGATTCATTTACTTGATACCGTCAAAAGTTTACATCCAGTTTGGTGGAAACTCCAGTAGGAATCATGTTGCGCTCTTCTTGTTTTTCATCATGCCTATATCCATCTCACATGTTCATGCCATCAGTTAGTGTCTTTACATATCGAATTTGCATCCTTCTGTTCGTTCTCCATTTGGTGATGACAATTTCTCATGCCCCTGATGCTTTGAATGACCAGGAGCTTCAGTGTAATTTTAGCAATGGTGTGAGATCAAAACCAAATATCTGGGATACGGATGCAACAGGGACGTTCTTTAAGCCGATTGCATTGCGTCGGGCTTTATGAACGGGAACTGTCTGTCGTAGGAATGAAAACAGGTACTTTAATTCACTCCTGGAATGTTTGAGAACTGATCTGGATCCATGAATGTCCATCTTTTCTTGAACTATTGCTTAATCAGATCACAATACTTTGTTACAGATGCCACCACACCGGAACAGAATTGGAGGTTCGACCCAGTAAACACGAGAGGACCGCAGAAACGACCAACTAGGGTCCTAGCTAGAAATGTCTATTATGTCTGGTGTAACGATAGTAACTTTATCTTGAAGGATACTAATTTTCCTCAAAACTTTGGTTATGTTACGTATAAAATTTTCATAAATGTCATGAATTTGGCTCGTAAATTGTACTTCATGTTATTTATAAACATGCGTATAAAGATTGCAATTGATCACGTGTAACTAAGACTAAGATACCTGTTAATAATTTTCAGTTTAAATATTAAGGGGAAATTACGTAAGAAAGTCAAAAAGAAAATGAAAGAGGGAGTAGAAAGTGGGAGTAGGTGAAGGGGAAAGTGGCATTGGAAGCTACTTTTCCTTATATACGGTCAACAAACTAATCAACCTACTCATTTTCATGGTTCTCGCGCTCTGTTTTCCGAAGTTCAAAACTTAATAGATGCTGGGGAAGGCAGAGATCTGCAGAGCACACCAATTGGAGGTTTAACTCGTGGAGAATGAAGCTTCAGGATCGAAACACTGTCGTTGGATTAGCTGAGACTTTCTAGAAATGGCTTCAACTCATTGAGAATGAAGCTTTGTTGTCGTAACAATTAACGAGTCCTGCTTCGAAGTCTGTAAAAAATTGATATAATAATTTACAGTATGCTTTTTCTGCTCTCTACATCAGCCACAAAGTTTGAAGCCCACGAACTTGAAAAACGCAATCCTTAACTCGAGGATCCTAGCTTGACGTATGACTCAAAGAGCTCCTCATCTTCATTCTCTCATGAAATCATTTATAGTACATCTATTTGCTATTAGGCTTACCATTTGCTACATAGTAGTCTAGGTAAGTAGATGTTGATTCCTAATTCCCTCCCTCAACATCTGCTACCTTCATCCATGTTATATGCACACCTATATTTGAAATTCTGCAAACTTGGAACTTGGTAAGTCCTTTCGCGACAATATCAACCGCTTGTTAAATGGGGTTCGGATCCACTGTACATAAAATTTCACATAAACTCTAGTAGAGAATCGATAGATATAAATATTTCTTTTTTTCATAATTTTGTGAAATATTATTTTTTTAGTGGAAATTCAAGTTGACATCAAATATTTAGAATAGTATGACAAGTATAGTTTTCAATCGCTGCAATGCACCGGAATCTTGCTCTATGTATCTATGTTTCCCCAAAGTCCAGAGGAATAATTTGACTTGGGAAAGATTAATGATTCTCTCGATGAAAGGAACCAATTCAAATCAGGGAAGGCATCAACTAAACTTGTGATAACTGCTCTTAGTCACTGAAGTTATTAGTGAATTATTAATTGAGCATGTGCATTGGAATCGTTTCATCGAAAGTAGAAACGAAGACAAAGTTCCGAGGGGAACGACAAAATCAAATATTAGATTTTTTGTTTGCATGCGTCCGACTCATTCCGAAAACTGTGCAATTTGCTCGGTAACATGCGCTAAGGTCAAGTCCATCTTATTTAGTTTCTCCATTGCTCGGTCACTGATTTAGTCACGTGGGTTTCATATGAGTAATCCATCACCAATTGATGCTCACCATATAAAGAATTCTTGTTTTAATATAGGGTGTGTATCATTCGGCAGAGGATTCCAGACTATACAGGATATTTAGCTTATTTGCTCCTTAAAGGCATGTGCATGGTGCATGTTAAAGGGAAAATGTTAACGATGTTAATAAGCGAAAGCTTATTAATAGTTTTCCCTCCATAAGATCCTAATCCTCCTCAATCAGAATCTCAATTTACTTATGTAAGCAAAAGCTAATCTTGGGAACATGTTTCTTTCGTACAGATGGAGAGGTTAAAAATTTTCAATCTTTCGTGCTACTCGTTAATAGTTTTCCCCCATAAGATCCTAATCCTCCTCAATCGGCCACAAATATAGAACATTACCTATCATTAGCAACTCTTTCATAAGGGCAATAATCTTTCTCAAGTGGCCGTAACTTGGGGTGTACCTGTTATTAGCTACTTTCAGAAAGGTCGATAATTTTCATTTAAGTGCTCATGACTCTCTTTTTTTGGGTCGAAAAGTGCTCATGACTTAACTAGTCCTATCTTTGCTAACTTTTCTTATGAGGTTGTAAATTCGCTCTAAAACTCGTACCTTTGGGGGATACTTATGGTCAGTAAGTTTACCAATGAAATCATAGTTTTCCTTAGGTGCTCGTTTTAGCGAGGGAGGCAATACATAACATCCGCATTTATAGGAGAATGAGGTCGTAATTCTCTGCGAGTGCTCGTGACGTGGAGGCTTCCATTGTTAACAACTTTTTGTTAATGGAAATTTTTCTTCATGACTTCTCTGTGAAGGGCTGTAATTTTCCTAGAATATTCCTAGCTGGACTACATGAGCAAGTAGCTAGAAGTCAAGATGATTAACCAACTCTTTCTTTTCCTTCTCAGTTTGAAGCCCGCAAAACTTTGAAAGAATCTTAGCTTCATTTTCTCACGAAAGCATCCCAAATAGTTCCCCTACAATTAGCCTTACTATTTCCTACATAGTAGCCTCGATACACATTTGACACCAAAAAGAAGAAGAGGGTCATGGCTTTGGAGACTCGGAAAGAAGAGCAGTAGGGACGGATGAGGAAAGTGACAAAAGATTGACACAAGGAGACATATAGTTCTTTACGGCTCGCTCAAACACTGTGAATTCTCAATGATAGAGATAGATTTGCCTCAACGATTCCCGAGATAGAAAGACCGATTTTTCATTTGCGAAATGCAATGATAGGAAAACGCCTCCATCCGATATGGTGCAGGTGTAATTACATGTTGCAGTGCATTGCTTGCGAGTCTATCTAAGCTCTTTCCCTTCTTCTTTTGGACCAGTGCGTTTCACGTTGATGCTAAAAAGAAGAGTGGTTCATGATGGCCTTGGAGACTCGAAAAGAAGAGTGGTAGGGCCGGATGAGAAAAATAGTTGATTGAATGCTTTCTAGTAATATGATGGTGGTTGTCGTCCCTCTCGTATCCTCGATTCAATTGGGAAGTACGAATGGTCCCCGTAGTTGAACTTGCTATGTAAATTGTTTGACACTCGATGTCTAGATTGATATGAAATCTCACTTAACTAGAGGAGAAAAGAAGTCTTAACACATCGATGGAGACTGGTTCGTTTACTTAATAAAACTCATAAATTGATTGCTTAAATAACATTTACATCGGCAGATACTAGTTAGTTTTCTCGGTTCAACCCGAGAACTAGCTTGGTTGGACGTCAATTTGATGTAACTTTAGCTGGATAAAATAAGGAAAAATTGTCAAAAAAGTCCTAAACCTATTACACTTTTGCCAATTCAATCCTAAACCTTTTAATTTTGCCGATTCAGTCCTAAATCTTTTACATTTGTGCCAATTCAGTCCTAAACATTTTTTTGTGCCAATTCAGTCCTAAACCTTTTGTATTTGTGTCAATTCAGTCCATCCGGCCAACTTTGGCCGGTCGGCGCTGACGTAGCCCTGCCGGAGCATTTTTAATAATATTTTAGTATTTTTTTAATATTTTTGTTTTTTTCTCTCTTTTTTCCTTTTTTTGGGTACTATTCTTCCTCCATCCAACCAACAGGTCACCGATAGCTGAAGGAGAGGGCTGGCGGGCCACTGGGGCCGGTGCCGTGGGGAGAGGCCGGTGTCGGCTCTGTTGGGCAAGGCGGGGCGCCGGCACCTCTGGGTGTCGCCGAGCCACGCCATGGATGGGCTCGGCTCGGCCTGGCCAGCCATGGCGTCGTCGTTTGCCGATTTCTTCCTTGCCCCTTCGAATATCTCGTCCGTTCCAGCCACCGCGCGCTCTCTCTCTCTCTCGCTCGGTCCATCGCTCTCTGTGACGTCTAGGTTCGAGTTGGAGAAGGAATTGGCAATGGCAATGCCATGGCTGGCGAGGCTCGGCCTGGCCAGATCTGGGTGAGGCCGAGCTCGCCCAGATCTGGCCAGGCCGAGCCTCGCCCAGCCATGGCGTGGCTCGGCCACGGCCAGCGGCGCCGACACCGGCCTCGCCCAGCAGCAGCCGGTGCTGGCCTCATCCCGCTGCGCCAGCTCTAGTGGCCCGCCGGCCCGCTCCTCCAGCCACCGGTGACCTATTCGTAGGAGGAAGAAGAGAACAAAAAAAAAAAACATAACAAAAAAGAAAGAAAAGAGAAAAAAACAAAAAAATATTAAAAAATACTAAAATATTTTTAAAAATTCTTCGGCAGAGCCACGTTAGTACCGGCCGGCCAAAGTTCATCGGATGGACTGAGTTGGCACAAATACAAAATGTTTAGCACTGAATTGGCACAAAAAAAAAGGTTTAGGACTGAATTGGCACAAATGCAAAAGGTTTAGGACTGAATCGGCAAAATTAAAAGGTTTAGGACTGAATTGACAAAAGTGCAATAGGTTTAGGACTTTTTTGACAATTTTCCCGATAATATATTGATGGACGTCAATTTGATGTCGCAAGGAAGTCCTTTTCGTGCCAACTCTGCAATTTGTCGTCATCTTTGTGATTAAAGTAAATGATAAGAACCAAATTTAAAATTTCAAGTTGCGTTAATTTTGTCTTTTGTCTAAACCAACTGGGAGAATTCATTTCCTTCTTTTTCGAGCACATTAAAATACGAGCACACAAGATTACGCGTACGAGTGACATACATAAAGGGTTGAAGGCAGACATAAAAGACTCATTTCAATTTTACCCTCGAGAGACATAACTTTGGATAATTATCAATTAAATAAAGTACACGTACGATTTCTTGGCCGGGGAAACTATGAGTCGGTAATTTTCCTCAGATCCTCGTACCTTTGGGGATACTAATTGGTTTGTAATCTTACCAATGAAATCATGGTTTTCCTCCTTGTGCTCGTAATGGCCCTTGGAAGGATATCAGTGCGATCTCTAATTACTAGTTTCAGTTTCAAACGCACAAAGTGAGAGTGGACTTCCATGTACTTTGTTCTCAAATGAATCACTCGATTCTCTACCAGTTGAATCGCTAATCGATTATTACTGCGTAGTCTCAGCAATTGCGCTAATCACGTGCGTTCTTTAGCTACCACGGATGTGGCTACCATCGTCGACAACCATTCTTTAAAAAGTTCAACCTAAAAGCTTAACTTGTTAGGTGGAGGGAGATCGCATAAATTTAAAGAGTATTTAAGATCCGTTGTCGAATGATATGAGACAATACTTCAATAGACACGGTGGGATGTCTTTTGTCGCACCAAAAGATGGCTCCTAAACCAAGGCTAAACGTATAGCCTGCCGTTGATCTACGTGTGTCATAGTTGTCGGCATAATTGGCGTTATGCTAGCCAATTATCTCTTTTTGCCCTTTTTCCCTTTCGATCGGCACGTACTTATTTCTATAGAGCTAGATCAATTTTGTTTATGGTATCTTCTTTTGTAGCTTGGTCCACCGAAGATCATAAATCAATAAAAATTTTGTATATGCATCTCCCCCCCCCCCCCCCTCTTTTTTTTTCTTTATCTTGTTTATAGTTTTTTTTTTTATAAATATTTTTAAAACTCGAGCAGATGGATTTTTCACGAGATGTCGGTAAAGGGAGGTAGGTGGCCATTGTCGCCAATATAATTCATATACATCGAGCGATCGGAACGCCCAAAGGACGACTTCAATATTTCAAGCGCGCGCTCTCTCTCTCTCTCTCTCTCTCTGGTTCCTTGTGTCATTCATTGTCTGTGCTTTCCCTCACCTTGAAAGAACAAAATGACACCTTTCTGGCATTATTTCACACCCGTTCTTATCTTTGTGGCTGGGTACTTCATTGGTAAAAAGAAGAATGGGACGACCATCCCTGGCGGACAACCCGTGGATGCTGGAGCCTCTGCTTCGTCCACCCCTGCGATAGGAAACAATTACTACGTGTTCTTGAGCTTCAGAAGCCCTGATACTCGCAAAGGCTTCACCAATCACCTCTACCATAGACTCCAAGATGTGGGCCTGCCTTTCCATCCAAACTTCGTGTTCAGAGACGATAACCATCTCCCCTTAGGCAAGGAGGTTGATGCAAATCTTATCAGCGCAATCAAGCACTCTAAGGTTTCAATCCCAGTCATCTCAGAAACTTATGCTGCTAGTGAATGGTGCCTTCGTGAGATCATTGAGATAATGGATTGCGTGGAAAGAGGAGAACAAACAGTCTACCCCGTGCTTTACAAGGTGGAAGTCGCGGATGTGGTAAACATGCAGGGGAAATTTGGAGATGCCTTCCGATGCCACAAGCATAGTTTTGACAAAGAGGTCAAGCGAAAAGGGCGGGAGGCCCTCACAAAATTAGTTGCTCATGAAGTATACGAATCAAGGAAATTTGCTGATGGGTATGTCGTTTGCCTTCTTTAAACTGATCCTTGTCGGAAGAAGAGTTTTTCTATTTAATCATCCTTAAGCCTTGTTTTGTGGAGCCATTAGTAAGATCTCATGTGTTATGTTGTATGACAGGTGTGAAGGGGAATTAGTAGAAGAACTCGTAAAAACAATAATACGGGAGCAGGAGTCCAACAACGACGTCAATCAACAGCAACAGGTGAATTTCGAGCGGGATTGCGCGCTCTCTCTCTGTTTCCTTGTGTAATTCATTGTCTGTGCATGTTCACGAGAGAGAAAGAGAGAGAAGTCTGGCCCTTTCGCCACCTCTGTTGCTAAATTAAGGTCGCTTTGGGAGATTCATTATGCTCAATAGTTGAGTAATCTTCCGGATTGACAAAAAAAAACCACTGTACTTTCCCCTCGGCATGAAAGAGCAAAAGGAAATACATGAAACGAATAACGTACTTTGAGAGGGTAAAATATACAGAATAGTAGAGTAATCATGCCTTGCCTCCTGCTTTGCCTTCTTCCTCTTTACCAGCGACGCTATAAATGGTGGCGCAGAGATAGTCCAGTAATCATTTCCTGCTCAAACCTATCTGTAGTAGTCGACTAATCTTTCTGGTGACAAGGAAACTACTGAACTTTCCCCCACCTTGAAAGAGCAAAATGAGACTTTTCTGGCATTATTTCACACCCCTTCTTATCTTTGTGGCTGTCTACTTCATGGGTAAAATGAAGAATTGGACGACCATCCCTTGCGGACAAGACGAGGATACTGGAGAACGAAGTGATTCTGGGCCATCTGCTTCCTCCACCTCTGTGCTAGGAAATAATTACCACGTGTTCTTGAGCTTTAGAGGCCCTGATACTCGCACGGGCTTCTCCGATCACCTCTACCATAGACTCGTAGACATGGGCCTGCACCAACGAGACTTCGTGTTCAGAGATGATGAGAAGCTCCGCTTTGGCCAGCCAATTGGTCATCTTCTTGATGCAATCGAGCGCTCTAAGATTTCAATCCCAGTCATCTCAGAAACTTATGCTGCTAGTGAATGGTGCCTCCGCGAGATCATTAAGATAATGGAGTGCGTGGAAAGACGAGAACAAAGAGTCTATCCCGTGCTTTACAAGGTGAAACCCTATGAGGTGCGAAGCATGCTGGGGAAATTTGGAGCTGCCTTCCGACGCCACCAGTATAAATTTGCTGAAGAGGTCCAGCAAAAAGGGCCGGAAGCGCTCAAAAAAGCACTTGAACTTAGAATATACGAGTCAGAGATAATTGCTAGTGGGTACGTCATTTGCCTTCTTTTAGCAGATCCTTGTTGGAAGAAGAATTATTCTATTTAATCATCCGTAATCCTTGTTTCATTGATCCATTAATCAGTTCTCATCTGTTGTGTTGTTTGACAGGCATGAAGGGAAATTTGTAAAAGAACTCGTAGAAACAATAATGCGCGAGCAGCAACATGATTTTCTACCGTCTCTTCCCGAGGACTTGGTTGGAATTGATGATCATGTGGCTAGGGTTATGAATTTGGTGGATATTGCTTCTCCCGAAACTCGAATTATTGGGATTCATGGGATTGGCGGCATCGGTAAGACAACTCTGGCTACATTCGTCTATAAAGAGCTTTTTGACAAATTTGAGTGCCAGAGCCGTCTCAATGATATTAGAGAAACAATTAAAAGCAAGCATTTGGACCATGTCCAATCTCTACTAATATCAGAGATAAGAAAAAGTAGCGATGGTACAGCGCGTGCTTCTGGGATTGAAATGATCCGACGTAGTTGTGAAAAAAAGAAGGTACTTATTCTTCTTGACGATGTGGATAGTCGATACCATCTTGATAATTTGATTGGATGTTGTGATTTCGAGTCGGGGAGTCGGATCATTATTACATGTCGAGATAGGGCCCTCTTGAAGCCTGAATATAAAGAGTATCAACTCAGAGAAATGAATGACCAAGACGCCTTGCTTCTGTTTAAGAAATATGCATTCGAAGGGAAACAACCTTCAATGAAACTCATGCCTCTTTCTAGTGATATTGTTCTCGCCACAGGAAGGATTCCCTTAGCTCTCGTAATTATAGGTTCATTTCTCAAAACAAAAACTGAAAACATATGGAAAGAGACGCTGGGGAAATTGAAGAAGGTGCCTCAAATGGATGTGCAACAAAAGTTGAGGATGAGTTTCGATTCATTAGGATATGAGGAACAACAAATGTTTCTAGATATAGCATGCTTTTTCATTGGAATTGACAAAAGAATTGCCGCCTACTTGTGGGAGGATCTCCAATATAGCCAGGATTCCGGATTGGAAAGAATGATTGAACTTTCGTTAATAAAAGTTGATGATAAGAATGAGTTGAGAATGCATGATCACTTAAGAGATCTAGGCATAGCTCTCGCCCGTCCAGCAGATAAGAATCCTTGGGAGTGTAGCAGACTATGGAACGAGGAAGCCATAACAGTTCAACGAAGCAAGGTAACAATTATGTCTTACTTTTGGCCTCTCCCATGTTCTCTAGTGGTAGTCCCTCTTATTACTATTCTTATTGTTCTTTTCCTCTAAATATTTGACCAGTGTCAACATGTTGTTAGCATTTACTTGGTAAAAGCTACATCCAATTTTGGCCTTCTGTTCATGAAAAGTTTGCACACGGGAGTGTTCCACAGGTCATCTCTTGATGCATAATTAAGAGGCTCAGAATAGGGGTATTAAAAATTGTGTATTATTAGCTCCATATATATTGCTTTTTTGCTGTCTTCACATCATTTTCTAGCAGTTCTGGTACTGCTTCTTACTATTTGGCAAGTTGAAGATCCTAGCGTCGCCCAGGTTTGGAAATGGAAAAATACCAAAACAGTCCTAAACTTTTTTTGGCCAATTTAGTTGTAAATTGCGATTAATTTATTTTTTGACCAAATAACAAACACTTCATCATTGATCGTCATCGAATACATGTAGGTTCTACTTTATGGCAAAAAATAAAAATAAAAATAAAAAAAGAGGAAAGACTTCAGTTAAATTATTTGCACCTAATAACTATCGGCTTTAATTCAATATCCACCTCTAATTCTGTAATGAGGGAGCCTTTCTTCGTAAGGATTAATATAGCTTTTCATGCGTACACACAAAAACGAAGAGAAGATAGAAAAATAATAATACTATTGTTAGTTATTAGATGTTTGATTTGATAAGATTAGAGGAGCGGAGGAAAAAAACAGATATTTGATTCATCAAATAAGAGAAAAAAAAAAATACTTGTTTTGTTCCAAAAGTGCAGCGGTTCTCACATATTGAAAAGAGTTTGGTGGAGGGAATACTTGGTAGTCAATTCTACGTGTGCAACCGAACTTAATCTCAAAATTTATATGAAACCTAGACGATGTCCATGTAGGAAATTTTCATGAGATCAACCAAAATTTGTGGCATAAAAGAGAAAATTGGCATATTACATGATTGTGTAGTTATAAAAAGATCACATATACTCTGTAAGTGCAGAGAAAATGCACAGGCCACAATAACATGCATACAGATGCTAAAAAAAGGCGGTTGGTTGGTATGCTATTCCTTGTTTAATGACACTTTACTCATGTCAAGATCTGGGAAATGCCCTGTGCATATTTACTATCCTCAATCTTTTTTTATTTTTGTAGGAGGAAAATAGAAATATTGAGGCATTAAGTCTGGACGAAAAAGGCTCAAGCATGTTCATGAAGCGAAGTAGCTTTAAAAGAATGCCTTCCCTGAAGTTCCTTCGTCTGAGTAAAGTGAATTTTGTTGAAAGTATTGAGGATTCACTTTCTGAATTGAGATGGCTAGAGTGGGAGATGTGTCCTGATGTTTTCATGGCGACCAATGTTCATTTGGAGAAATTACAAGTCCTTGATTTATCAGGTGGTTTTATTAGTGAAAAATGGGGAGGATGGAGTTCAATCATGGTAAAGATGAGAAACACTTTCTCTTTTGTTACATTTCGATGATAAATCATTCTATATTCCAATGGCTAATTTTGGAACATGTTTCTTTCTTATAGATGAAGAGGTTGAAAGTTCTGAATCTTTCGAGGTGCTCAAATTTAAAGAGCACCCCTAATCTCTCTGCATTCAAGAATTTAGAGATGCTAATCCTGGAATGTTGTGAGAATTTGGAGGAAATCGACTCCATTGGAGATGTCGAGTGCCTCATTTCCTTGAACTTGAGGTACTGTGGGAGTCTCAAGGTGTTACCGGCGGAACTGGGTAAGCTAAAAGAATTGGAGGAACTGGTCGTAGACGAGACTGATATTCTAGAAATCCCTCAATGGATAGAATCTCTGGAGAAGCTGAAGACGCTTAGTGCCGTGGGTTGTCGTCTCCTGACTCGAGTTCCCAGCTCAATAAGCCGTCTGCTAAGTTTGTCAACCCTGAACTTGAACACCTGCAAAAAATTGCAAGAACTTCCAGACTCCTTCCAGGACCTTGGGAAGTTGCAGCGCTTGTCCTTAGCGCGCTGCTACATGTTGAGAGAGATCCCTTCTTCAACTGGGAAGTTGGGAGAGTTGGTTGAGCTGGACTTGTCGTCCACAAGGATTAAGGAACTACCCGAATCCATTGGGGAATTGAACAAATTGAAGATCCTGAGGATTTCTCATAGCGAGATAGAAAAGCTACCCAGCGCTGTTGGAAAATTGGAAAGCCTACAGGAGTTAGATGCCGCAGGCTGCCATAAACTGAAAGGACAAATTCCTCTTGACAAAGGTGGATTGTCTTCTCTAAGGACCCTTCGTTTGGGTAGAGCAAAAATTCCTGGCCTGCCGGAAAACTTCCATGAGCTTTCTAATCTCGACCACCTTGATTTGCTTTACTGTAGTGAGCTCGAGTCACCACCAGAATTTCCTTCCCGCTTATCATCCCTGCAGCTCACCTGTCGGAGCAGAGAGCTGCCGTCGCTCTCTCACCTAAAGCATCTAAAGGAGCTCACCCTTCACTCTTGCATGTCTCTTCAAAACATCCCAGAGCTACCCTCCTGCATACGGAAGCTTCGCGTTTGGAAGAGTCCCAAATTGGAAACTCTGCCAAAGCTATCCGATTTGGAATTTTTGTCGGAATTAGAGCTCTTGCAATGCTACGGGCTGCAGAAATTGGATGGTCTGGAACCTTTAAAATCCCTAAGAAAGTTGGACTTATCCACAAGCACAGAGTTGTCCAACCTCAACGATTTTGAAGATTTAGAGTCATTGAGATACTCGGAGGCGCAAAGCCGTGATGAAAAGGCGGATAACCTCCATGTGATAGGAGGCCTTGAAAAATTGGCATCCCTGGAAATGTTGAATATCTCTGGGCGCAAGTACATTCAACAACAACTGGAACATCCAAATCTGGGGCATATGAAGCGATTGATTGTTAAAAATTGAGAGACCTCAGATAAAATCGACTTCCATAATAATATTGAACCCCTGGAACGCTTTGATACGGTTGGGTGCAAGTCACATATCACCAGGCTCTTTAGCACGTGAGAGGACACGATTCCAGAGGGATAGAGCAGCAAAAAGCTGACTACGGTTCGCAGGCTAAAGTTAGAATTTGATAGTACTGGATACAATGCGATGTGAGCGACACCAAAAAAAGATTGAGTTGAGGACACTGCGCGCTGCATGAAAGAAATGTGAAGAAGACTCAAATTATGGCAGCATAACAAAGATCTGATTATGGAGATTGCCAAGGACTCCTTCTAAATGTAGATGTAGCAGGTAAACTGCCGCTTTTCTGTTGAGATTACCTGCTTTCATTAATATTTTTAGTTTGCATGGGGATTTTCTTTGACGTGTTATGATTTTCTCCCTTAATTCCAGGAACTGGGGGAAGTTGTTGGAGCAAGCAAAATTTAATGCATCAATGTTATCTGGCTTGTGGTCATGATGAGAATTAAAAAGATCAGGATGACCCCCAAAATATATTTGAGGTCTACAGTCAAATACTAAGAGATTCTTCATCGTCGACATGGTATCAATCTATGCTTGTGTACGTAAATTAATACTTTTCTCCTACTTCTATTGAAGTTGGTGTTCTTCTGCTATGTGGGTGTCCCATTTATGCAGAAGGATGAAGAAAAGAAATCCAGTATCTGATGGATTCTGGAAACTGCTTGTGCACAAGTGATTATTGATTGCGTTTTAGTGATTCGTTATTTTGTCATGGAAATAGGCGTGTTTTCCATTTTCTCATAGCCAAGACATTAATGTCAAGATGATGAATCTCCATGGATCTACATGAACTCTGCTCATCACTTGATATGCCAATATGAAGATTGCTCTCTCTGAAGGTAGATATATATGGCCTTGATCATGCTGAAAGTACGATTATCAACGGTAGAAATCATGTAGGCCACTCTTTCCTTGTTTTACTTCATGCCTTTGTTAATCATCTTGCAAATTCTTACCTTTATATCATTTGCAATTTCTTCCTTCAGTTCGGTCATTGTTTGGTGATGACAATGATCTACGCCTCAGAGGCTTTAAACAAACAGAGGATCTTCAAATGTATGGTGGATAACAGTGTCAGATCCAAACCAGAAGTATGGAGAATGTCCGTAAATCAACTGTGTTGCTTTCATGTCGTTTGGATAAAAATGACAAGTAATCAATGGGGAGCTAGAAAGGTGATTTGCTTCAGTCCTTGAATGTTTGAGAGTTGATCTAGATCTCCAAATGCCTTATTTTCTTGAACTACTACTCAAATCAGAATGTTTTGTTGCAGCTGCCCCCTGAACTTGCAGGATGGTTTCAGCCAGAAATGTGCACCTTTTTTGGCTAGGCTGACGGCGGGGACAAAAAAATCTTCAGAGCTCGGGTATCACCCAGCTAATTATGGCACTGAAATGAAGTGGGAGGAGCTGTGCATATGATTTTCACTTCTGTGGAGAGCTTAATTGATACTGCACCAGAAGCGAGGACTGCCAACTACAACTGTAATCTTCGCATAGGAATAGCTGATTGGCAATATTGGGAGTGCAAATTGACTTGGAAGATACTAGTCATGTTCTCTTATTTTCATTTGCACAATAGTTTGATGCGTGTCTATGAATCCTGATGAGAGAAATCATGTTCATTTATTATCATTTACACAAAGAGAATACCAGATTCTGGCGATCATCCTTGTTTCCTAGTAAATGTAAATATAGCAGGAAAAGTATCATATTCAGTTGAGTTTACCTACTTCACATTAGTAATTTCGGTGAGGTATGGAGTTTTTGGTGTCATGTCTTATTTCAAGGAATCTAGGGGAAATTGGTGGACTAAGGCTCCATTTATTTCGCGGAAAACGTGGCATTTCTGGAAAATGTTTTCTAGCAAATCAATTTCCAGGAAAATCACCATATTTAACGGCGTTTGGCTAAAATCTGAAAGTGCACTAGAAAATATTTTCTGCTGTTTGACATGGAATTTTCCTCCGTGCACTCATTTTAATAAATTTTTTATTTTTATTTCATATTTTTTTTAAAAAAATTGAATTTTTAATTATTTTTTATTTTTTTTCTTTTCCCCTCTTCTACCGCTTGCCAACCACAGCGACGGTCGGCGACCGGCTGCAGGCGAGTTCGAGCCTCGCTATAGGCCGGCAAGGTTGGAGTTCGCCGATGAGGCTTGGCTTGGCCTCGATCGAGGCCGACGAAGCCTCGCCTCACTAGATCTGGCGACCCTTGGCCTCCCTAGAGGCCAGCGATGCGAGGCCTCGCTATGGCTGGTCATTGGCTATAGTCGTGGCTGGCGACCGACCAAAGAAGAAGGGAATAGGGAAAAAAGGGAAATTTAAAAAAAGAAAAAGATCAAAAGAGAAAAATTAAACATTAAAAAAATTATGGAGTTTTAATAAATAAATAAATAATGAAAAAAAGTAAAAAATAATTTAAAAGAATGAAAATGTGAAAGAGAGGAGGAAGGAAATTTGAGGAAAATGTTTTCCTCCTCTCAAAAAGAGAAAAACATTTTCCCTACCTTTTAAAGAGTTTTTTTTTTCATGAGTGAAAAATATTTTCCTTGACTAGCTTATTTTTCGCGAACCAAAACCCGAAAAATCCTGAAAATATTTTCTTGGGAGTTGTTTTCTGTGAAACAAACAAAGCCTAAGTGAATGCAATGCTTTAGCATCATCTGGCTAATAAGAATGCCTTCGAAGTACATTGCATGTCATTATACATTATCAGTCAGAGAGTATTACCGGGAGAAAAACACCAGGTGTGTCGAAAGTTGTGTACGGCACTCACTTTAGTGCCAAAAGTCTCTTTTGGATCACTTAAGTGTTCAATTTTCTGAAAAACGATCAGTAAGTGCCAACTCCGATCTAGTTGCCCAAAAATCCGTCTTTTAATTAAGCGCATGCGGAATGTTCTACTTCCCCAGACAATAATATAAATAACATGGATAGGCAGTAGGCAGACAGCAGCCAACAACCAACATCAGCAAAAGATCATTTTATTTATATATAGTTAACCCTAGGAAGCGAAACATCTACAAGCCCAACCTCAGGGCTGCTTCTTATGACCGTAAAAGAGATTCCGGGTCAGGGTTGCGGGTTAACACTACTCCAAGCTACTCAAAAGAGAACCCGACATCCACGTCCTTCTCAGAGCCAGTAGCTATCCAACGCTAAGGTTCGGAAAAATGGTTAACCACAATCAGTGAGATATAAAATCTCTGTGAGTCAACGCTTAAGTCCGAGCAGGGCATTGATTCTCTAAGGGCGGCCTAAACATACAGGACATATCGATAACAGACCAACGGCGTGCGACTCTTGCAACGCTCTAGCTACCACATGACCAAGCACATATCTCAACAGTCAGCCATCAATCACATGCAAGCTTACCCCGCTTTGGTCCACACAGTATAGTAATCAACATGGCATTTAAACCACACACAGACCAAGGCATATAACCAGAACACTCATCACAATCTCTCATGCACAATGCAACACACGTGTTCCAGTTATTAACGAGAGATACTCCACTCTCGACCACAGCACACTAGATAGTTGGTGCTCTTCCGGCAGGACCGGGCGAGGTCCCGTTCCGTCGGCGACGGCAACTGATAGCCTCTCAAGACTCCCCAAGATGGACATGCTAGGCTTTTTCGATAAGGAACTTCAGTCCGTCACAAGCTATAACCGGCATCCGGCCAGCCTGGCGATACAGATTGTCAGGCAACCGATAAGCCGTGTGGTTCCGGACTCCCGTCGGTATGGACATATCAGACGATGAACCCAAGCCATCAAGGGTATCGCCAACGTCCCCAAATACCCAAGGGCGACGTTTTTCCATCGTGTGACCACACAAGCATGTCAGTTCTTAGATTCACATTTAGTCCGATGCAACCATGGTTATGCTCAAAATCCGACTTATAGCCATTTTTCATGCTCAAAAGACGTAGTTGAAAAGTCACATGTGATCACGCGAACATTCATTTTCTATTAAACATGGTACTCCATACTGGGTGATTACTCATCAAATCCACATATAAAAATACAATCAAGGCACTTAGCAATTACTCAATTAGCACCCAATAATAATTAATTAATTAAAATTTATTATCTAGACCAAAGTTAATTAACCTAACTATAATTAATTAACCCACTTATAATTAATTAAGACCATCTTAATTAATTAATCCAACCTTAATTAATTACCACCACATCAATTAATTAGCCTAACAATAATTAATTAAGCCAACCTCAATTAATTAACACAACTACAGTTAATTAATCCAACCATGATTAATTAAAGTAATTATGGTTAATTAACTTAATCATGATTAACCATCAAGTAACTATAGTTAATAATCTAACCACGGTTAACCATCAAGTAACTATAGTTAATATAAAGTAAATATGGTTAACCAAAAAGTAACTACAGTTAATATAAAGTAACTATGGTTAACTAACCCAACCATGGTCAACTAACCTAACCACTAACCTAACCATGGTTAATTAACATAAACTAACCATAATTAACCTAATCTAACCACAATTAACATAATCTAAGCACAATTAACGACCTAATCAGAGATTAGGGATTAACTCACAACAAACGGCCGGCGACGACGGCGGCGGCGACGGGCGCACGACTTCGACGGCGGAGGACAGCGCGGGTGGGTGGTTCGGCTCGGGTGGCGGGTCGCGGACCTCGGCCACGTCAAAGAGGGGCGTGGCTTGAGGCGACCGGCGGCGCACGAAGACGGCGGCAAGGGTGGCGCGGCGAAGATCGGCGGAGCTCGAAGGGTGGCGGCGGCTATGGAGGAAATGGGAAGGAGATGGTGGTGGTGAACACAAGAAAATGGAAGGGGGAGAGAGGAGAGGGGGAGGATTTTCAGCCGTGGGGGGGGGGAGAGAGAGAGAGAGAGAGAGAGAGAGAGATGACGTGAGTTGAATTAATGGGGGTGGGGCCCAAGGTCAAATCTCCATTAATGTTTTTGTCTCTTATAAATAAAGCAAGGGCAAAAAGGTAATTTACTAGAGAGGGGTAGGTTAGTCATTTGGCACTAATGACTGAGGGCATTTTGGTGATTTTACATCAAGGGTTCGGTCAGGGCTAGGCTCGAGCGTGAAAGGTCTCGACGCTAGGTTTTACGGCTTGACTAAACCGGCTTGATTTCCTCTGACCGACGCTTCAGGATAAACCAAATCACTTTCCAGATCAACAAAATCGTGTCGAATAATTGTTCCTTAAACCTAAAAAATCCATTATTATTTCCTAGACTGAAACTCGTGACTAAAAACCATCAAATTCATTTATCTTACAAACGTCAGAATTTTGGGATATCACAACTCTCCATCTCTTTAAGAAGTTTCGTCCTCGAAACTTAGATGTTAGCCGCTCCTTAACAAATCTGACATTCTGTAGGGTCACACTCTTGCTTCACCTATTCTGATCGCCTATTCCTTGGAAATCACCACATCCCGCAATCTTAACCATTCAAAGGGGTCCTCATCGACTCAAATACCCACAGATCTATCTAGCCATACCGGCATGCTGTTCACTCACAGTTACACCACGAATATTCTAGACTCGTTTCTCACACTCGCTAATTCACATGGCGTCATCCAGGACCACAATGTCCATCAAACATAACTAGGCAGATTGTCCATTCTCACTCAGGATGCAACACATCTCTGCCCCTCGCAATGCCAATTCCACATGCCATGCCCGGGATCCTGTTCGTTACGGTCTCTAAAACACAACACACAATTCACACCCCACCATGACGCTGTTGGGTCACTGGCCGGCCAGCTCGTGTGGGTTTCATCACAATTCAAGGCTACCCTAATCACATAGTAGGGGCCCTCTCCGATCACAATGGAGGCACAACACAAACGCTCGACTTTCACCGACATCCACAAGGCATTCAGGCATTTCTCATATCCATGGCATCTCATCCGTTCGTCACTAACCATCATCCGAAACGTAATGCTATGTATGTCACCACAAAACTCATTCCATTCAAACTCAAGAAAAAATTTCGGACGTTGAAAATAGTTTAGTTCGAAACTCTTTCACTTGGAAACTAGAAAACTCGGAAAATATTTTTAGATTTCGTGCACAAGTCAGACTCAGCACGATACCTAGACTCATCCCTTTCAATGTATAACTTGGGTCATTCCTGCCCCCATTGCTATCTTAGAAGCCTGCCAGGAGCCGATCCTTGTTCAAGCCTCTCTGCTCCAGCGATTGCTCCCCGCCTTCATCAGACCTGGTCATTACAATTGTCCCAAGTTATACACCTACAAGGAGAGTCCTGTTCCACACGACCCATACCATGCTTTACTACCGTTTATAGGTATCTCGTCAATCTTGTCCCATACCAAGCTAATGGTTTATCAAATCCGATAAAACGATGATATGTCCATGCATGCACGTTCAAACTCAAAAGTTTTAATGTAAGAATCTCATGCAATGCATGATCGTTCTCACTGCTCTTCACGTATCACTCATTTTCACATCAATCCTCACCTTAGCAAACTAATCTATCACCACAAGTGACCAATTCCTCAGTAAGGATCGACAACCTAGGTCACTCCATAAACCTCAAGTCTGGTTGCTAACCACTGAGAATCAATATCATAGAATCAAATAAGCCTTTCGTCCAAAGTCACTGTTCGCTTCCTTGCGAACCTCAATCATCATTCATGGCCTTTCGATACGATCGATAACTAAAACCATCAAGATACAGCACATGTTCAAGCCCAAGATCCACAATATCAATCTACCACAATTCCATATCCACAGTCAGTCATACAGGGTTAACCATCAAACTTCACAGTTCAAGCCTATCGGTAAGTAGCTATCATTTCGACTAATCGTCCAATCCACCTGTCGATCACTACACAAGTAGGTGCTCCCCATGGCGACGCGCTAGGGCGGATAAATCCTTTGTCAAGCAACTCTTGCATCTGTACCTTAAGTTCCTTAAGTTCCGACAATGCCTTTCGATATGGTGCCTTGGAGATCATCTCCATTCCAGGGACTAGCTTGATCACAAACTCTATCTCCCTTTTTGGTGGTAAACCTGGTAACTCTTTTGGAAAGACATCGGAAAACTCACATACCACAGCAATGTCCTCCATCCTTGGTTCCTCAACCGACGTGTTAGCCACATTCGCCAAATATCCTTGATAGCTACTATCCAACAAACGAGTCGCTTCTAGTGACGAAACTAAGAGAGTCGAGGTTCCTCATCGGTTTCCAACAAACTCAAAGCTAACCCCATCCAACGGGTTAAACTAAATTGCCTTGCGATAACAATCCATCATAGCTCTTTGCTCAGTGAGCCAATCCATACCAACAATAACGTCAAAATCAAACATTGCCAGCACAATTAAATCTATTCTTTCCTTGCGACCACTTACAACCAACTTACAACCAGGATAACCTACCGCAGATACTACACTATCCTTTTGCAGCGTAGAAATCTTAAAGACCGTTCGCAACGGTTTCACACTCAACCCAACTAACTTAACGAACTATTCGGTAACAACCGAATGCGTAGCTCCTAGATCAAATAACGCATAAGTTACATGATCATGCAAGAAGAGTGTACCTGTAATGGTTAGAGAGTCCTTCGCCTCCTCTCGGGTGACAGCATACACCCTTCCTTACACTGGGGGTCGGTTCAGGCAATTCTGTGGAGAATTTCCTCGCAGCTATCCTCCTTGCGGTAGCATGGCTTGCCTTCCCATTTGTCTGTGCAGGCAATCTCTCACCTAGTGGCCATACTAATCACATCCAAAGCAAGCTCTTGTTCTAACAAGGCACGGGGCTGATCCATGCTTCTGCCTACAGAATCGACACACATCATTGGGGCGGTACACCGGCTTTCCTACTTCGTTCCTCCGGTTGGGCGTAATGGGATGCTTTCCTCATATCATCGGCCCATTATCCATGGCAGGAGGCGCAAACTGCGATCCAAATGCGGCTGCCCTTTCGGCCATATTCCTCTCCACAAGCTAGGCCCTCTCATACAGCTCGTTATAGTCCTTAAGATTCAGTGGCACCAGCTGATCCTTGATTTCGGGTTTCAGTCCATTGCGAAATCTCCTTGCCCTATCCACAGGGTCATCAATTATCCTTGGGGCATATTTCGACAGCTCGATGAGCTTAGCCTTATACTGATCCACCAACATTTGAGTCTGTCGAAGACGCAGAAACTCAGCCATCTTCTGCTCTCGCGCACAATCTGAAAAGTACTTTCCATTGAAGGCTTCGATAAAGGATCCCACACCGGGACCAAACCTTCGGGAAAGATCCTTCCCCGTGTGGTTTCCCACCACATGTTAGCGTTACCTTACGGTTGGTAAACAGCCAGCGTTACCTTATCTTCCTCAGAGCATCTCAACAAGGCGAAGGCCTTCTCTAACTCCTTGATCCATGAGGTTGCAGCCTATAGATCACCAGCTCCTGAAAACTTCGGCGGCTTGAGCTTTAGAAACTGCTCCACCAACTTATGCATCTGTTGACCACCATTCCCGTTTCCAGCCAACAGGTCTTCGTGCAGAGCGGCAACAGCAGCAGCTTGATTCCTTACTTGCTACCCTACGGTCTCTCCCAAGGCTTCCAACGCCTTCAGAATCCTGTCCACTCTAGGATCCTCTTGAGTTGCCCTTCCTCTAGGCACCCTCGCATTACGGTTGCTCATCCTATAGGACCTTAAGGACTCCTGCTTATCCAAAGGCAACACATAATGAAAACTAAGGACCATGACCTAAAAGTCAAACAATAATCATATGCACGGGGTTTTAATCCAACCAACTATCCCAAAACCCAACGCACCTTATCACTCCAGGCTATGACCAAGTGGATCATGCTGACCTTGCTCTGATACCACTCTAGGGAGGGGTTGTCACGCCCCGATCCCCAAGCACACAGCAACCCTACCAAACGCCACGGGTCATTTAAGGACGACGTCCCAAGCACGTCATCGACCCATCCATTTTATCTTTTAATTAAGCGCATGCGAAACGTTCTACTTCCCCAGACTATAATATAAACAACAGGGATAGGCAGTAGGCGGACAACAACCAACATCAGCAAAAGATCATTTTATTTATACATGGTTAACCTTGGGAAGCGAAACATCTACAAGCCCAACCTCAGGGCTGCTTCCTATGATCGCAAAAGAGATTCCGGGTCAGGGTTGGGGGTTAACACTACTCCAAGCTACTAAAAAGAGAAGTCGATATCCACATCCTTCTCAGAGCCAGCAGCTCTCCAATGCTAAGGTCCGGAAAAATGGTTAACCGCAACGGGTGAGATGTAAAATTTCCGTGAGTCAACGCCTACGTTCGAGCAGGGCATTGATTCGCTAAGGGCGGCCTAAACATATAGGATATATCGATAACAGACCAACGGTGTGCGACTCTCGCAACGCTCTAGCTACCACATGACCAAGCACATATCTCTATAGTTAGCCATCAATCTCATGCAAGCTTACCCCGCCTTGGCCCACACAGTACAGTAATCAACATGGCATTCAAACCACACACAGATCAAGACATACAACCAGAACACTCCTCACAATCTCTCATCCACAATACAACACACGTGTTTCGATTATTAACGAGAGATACTCCACTCTTGACCACAGCACACTAGGTAGTTGGTACTCTTCCTGCAGGACCGGGCGTCGTCCCGCTCCGTCGGCGACGGTAACCGATAGCCTCTCAAGACTCCCCAAGACGGACATACCGGGTTTTTTCGGTGACGAACTTCGGTCCTCCACAAGCTGCGACCGGTATTTGACTAGCCTGGCAACACAGACTGTCAGGCAACCGATAAACCGTGTGGTTTCGGACTCCCGTCGGCATGGACATATCAGGCGACTAACCCAAGCCATAAAGGGTATCGCCAACATCCCCAAGTACCCAAGGGCGATGTTCTTCCATTGTGTGACCACACAAGTACGCCAGGTAACCAAGCCAATTCTTATCTTCATATTTAGTTCAATGCAACCATGGTCATGCTCAAAACCCGGCTTAGAGCCATTTTTCATGCTCAAAAGATGCAGTCGAAAAGTCACATGTGATCACGCGAACATTCGTTTTCTATTAAACATGGTACTCTATAATGGGTGATCACTCATCAGATCCACATATAAAAATACAATCAAGGCACTCATACTCAATCAATACCAAATAATAATTAATTAATAAAAATTTATTATCCAGACCAAGGTTAATTAACCTAACTATAATTAATTAACCCACTTATATTTAGTTAAGACCATCTTAATTAATTAATCCAACCTTAATGAATTACCACCACATCAGTTAATTAGCCCAACAATAATTAATTAAGCCAACATCAATTAATTAACCCGACTACAGTTAATTTATCCAACCACGGTTAACCATAAAGTAACTATAGTTAATAATCTAACCACAGTTAACCAAAAAGTAACTATAGTTAATTAACCTAAGTACGGTTAACCAAAAAGTAACTATAGTTAATATAAAGTAACTATGGTTAACCATAAAGTAACTATAGTTAATATAAAGTAACTATAGTTAATATAAAGTAACTATGGTTAACTAACCTAACCAAGGTTAATTAACCCAACCATGGTCAACTAACCTAACCACTAACCTAACCATGGTTAATTAACATAAACCAACCATAATTAACATAATCTAACCACAATTAACATATTCTAAGCACAATTAACATATTCTAAGCACAATTAATATAATCTAATTTAACCATAAACGCAATTAACGACCTAATCAAAGATTATGGGTTAACTCACAACAAACAGCCGGCGACGATGGCGGCGACGGTAACAGGCGCGCGACTACGGCGGCGGAGGATGGCGCGGGTACGTGGTTTGGCTCGGGTGGCGAGTTGCAGATCTCAGCGACGACGATGACGGGCGCGGCTTGGGGCGACCGGCGGCGCAAGGAGGCGACGGCAAGGGCAGCGCGACGACGGTTGGCGGAGCTTGGAGGGTGGCGGCAGCTATGGAGGAAATGGGAAGGAGATGGTGTGGTGAACACAAGAAAATGGAAGGGGGAGAGAGGAGAGGGGGAGGGTTTTCGACCGTGCCGGGGGGGGGGGGGGGAGGAAGAGAGAGAGAGAGAGAGATGATGTGAGGTGAATTAATGAGGGTGGGGCCCAAGGTCAAATCCTCATTAATGTTTTTATCTCTTATGAATAAAGCAAGGGCAAAAAGGTAATTTGCTAGGGAGGGGTAGGTTAGTGATTTGGCATTAATGACTGAGGGCATTTTGGTGATTTCACATCAAGGGTTCGGTCAGGGATAAGCTCGGGCGCGAAAGGTCTCGACGCTAGATTCTACGGCTCGACTAAATCGGCTTGATTTCCTCTGATCGACGCTTCGAGATAAACCAAATCCCTTTCTAGATCAATAAAATCGCGTCCAATAATTGTCCGTTAAACCTAAAAAATCCATTATTATTTCCTAGACTGAACTCATGACTAAAACCATCAAATTCATTTATCTTACAAACGTCATAATTTTGGGATGTCACGCCGATCGCTAGCTGTCACCGTGGCCGGCGACCGGCAAAGAAAGAAAGAAGAGACAATAAAGGAAAATATAAAATTCAAAATAGAAAATTTTAAAATATAAAAAATAAATATAAAATTCGGTACTTTTATAATTATAAAGACAAGGAATGTGAAGTGCAGGGAGGAATAACGAGGGACAATGATTTTCTTTTTTCAAAAAGAGGAAATCATTTTCCCTACTTTTGAAAATCAAGAAAAATATTTTCCTAACTAGTTCATTTTCTATGAACCGAACATTGAGAAATCTATAAAAAAAAATAAATCTACTGAAAGTTGTTTTCAGTTAAACAAACGGAGCCTTAAATATCTATATTGCTCTAAAATAAGGAATCGAGCGCCATCGCCCATTTCCCTCTCCCTCCCCGAGTTCTCTCCCCCTTTGATTTCTCTCTTTTTCTCTTTTAAATTTTGCTGACGTGGCTCCTCACAGCCCAAGCAGGCTGGCAATCATGGGTCTCTCGATGGAGATACATTATCACGTCAAATGCCAACATGACCAAGTTGATTAGAGGAATTAAATTGATCCGCTTCAAAGAACACAATAGCCAAATTAAAGTTTCGACGAAATACTAAATTGAACTTACACAAGGGTATAGAGACTAATTCTGAAATGTCCCCTTTTGATACTCTATAAGCATGCTTCATTTTTTACAAAATCTTTCAAATCCTTCTGTGCGTTTGGTTTAGCTTTCCCAAGAGGCTTTGAGAAGATGTTGGGGTGTTTGACAAGGCTTTTCAAAGGGCATTTAGCCAAATAACAGCCTTGGGAAGGTTGAAAATCCAATGCTGTTAGGGACCAAGATTGGGCTTTCAGCATTTTCGAAATGTTAAAGACTCAATTAATGAAAAATAGTGAATTGTCTATTTTGTCCTCAAAACCTTACTAAAAATCCAATTTTACCGCTCTTAAAAAGTGAAACCTAGATCTACTAATCATCTTCCTTCTTGAGCGAGGTCGGCAAGGCCAGATCTGACCGGCGAAGGGCCGACGAGGTTAGATCTGGCCGACGATGGCCGCTTGTGTCGCGCGACCTCGACGAGGGCCACATGGGGTTGTGCCACCATCGGGGACCTCGGCCGGTGGCCGCTAGCGCCAAATCTGGTTTGCCGGTGGCGGTCGGTGTAGGGTTTTGATTTTTTGCAAAAAAAAAAAAAATGCAGCCAAAAGCCCTTTGCAATTTTTTTTTTTATACCAAACACTAATTAACTCAAAGTTGCATTTTAAAAGATTTTTTATCAAACGCCATTTGTATTTCCCCGAGGACATTTGCAATTGTATTTGCATTTGCTCAAAGCTCATTTCTAAACCGAACTAAACCCACCCAAACTCTTGTTTTGAGTAAATGCCAAATTCACCTAACTCAATTTACTCCCAAACTTAAATTACTAAGGTTTATCTAATTAAACATAAAAAGCTAGTTCATTCTTCATCAGTTAATTATATTGACATCATACTTCCAACTGTTAATGAAGTTGTTTCTAGCACTATCACTAGAGAGGGTGAATAGGTGGATTTTGACGACACTTGACAAAAGAATGCGAAATTTAAACAGTCAGACGTAATATTACATGAAATCAGAGTCTGAAGAAAAACAGTGCCATAATTAGATTCACTTGTGTGCAATATATCAATAAAGATGATAAAATTATGTACTAGTTCTTTATTCACGTCTATCGTTCTTCATTACCTTTATTTCTTTAGTTCATCATATTAATTCCTTCTTGTCCGAATCGCCACGGAACCCAATTCATTCAAAAAAAATAAAAAATGAAGATCAAACCTTTGGTGGACGATCAAGATCTTTCATCAGGACCATTTCCGCTCAATCACCTACTACAACTTTCTTATACCACCCCCGCCAACCTTCCGCACCCAATAAGAATCGCATCGATTGAAGCATTTGAATTGGCCAGGCCACCTTCAGCATAACTTTCATTGATGGCCATTCCTCATGAAACCAGTTGTGCGCCGTGAGGATCTCCAGAAGTCGTGGGAACTGGATGTGATGTATCAGATGGATTCTCATTTGAATCGGTTGGGGGCTTTTCATCATATTTTGTATAGTGGCCTGCCTTCATGTAATCGGCGAGTTCTGAGTGGTGAGAATCAGAACCTCCCTTAAACATCCTTCAAGACCTCCTTGTACTCCCTCCACCACTGCATATAGCTGCTTTTCTCCAAGAATATGTCGGGAGAAACCTTGCGATTCCCGATCATTTCCATAACGTCCTTCTCAAATCGTTTTAAGCTTGCTTCTTCTCCTGCTCTGTCTCTGTCCAGCCGCCTGCATGACCGGATCGCTTCCTCCACCCGTGCCCAAAAGCACGAATCTTCCATCACCTTCTCCACTTTTGATTGAGGACCAGCCAATGCCGGGGGATTTCTTTCCAGATATTTTTTCAGCCATTGCTCTAGCAGCTTGTAGTGATTGGATCTTCCTCGATTTTCGTAATCCTTCCGGCCCCTTCTGTAATACTCTGCTATGTCTAGCGGTTCGACTATCTTCCGGTAATTATTCCCGGCAAATAGCAAACGGTTCCGCAGTGGCGCACCCTATTTTGGAGGCTTCTTCTCCGCTTCTTCGACCACCTTCTCCCAACAGTCCGTCAGGTATGTCTTGTACTTATCAGCTCCATTGTCACGCCGTTCCCATGCATTCTTGAAGCTGTCATAGTAACCGGGACCCTGGCCTTTGGCTCTGCATTTTGCCATGTACCACTCCATTAAAGCTAGGTACACTTGCATTTCGTTCAATTCCTTGTCAGGATCAAATTCTTCCCTCTGTCTTATGACGTTTTGTTCGTGCTCTACTATTTTTCCTGTCAGAGCAGAGATGCACTCGTTCTGCTGCTGTCATGACAATGAAAGTTTTTCCAGTTAAAAATCCACAAGGGAAAAACCATTCGTAACGGAGGGGCTTTGATGTTCAGCAATTTTTTTCTTGGGTAAGGATGCATAGATGTACGAGCTGTTTACAGAAAATATCTGTGCTTGTAAAGGTGGTTAATATGATATTCACACAGTTGCAGTTGATAGTTACTTCATTAATTCACTATAACATCACCTATAAAATTTAGTTTAGCAAGGGCTCAAACCGAACATATACATAGTCAAGATGAGCTACCTGACTTTGCCAGAGGCCGACTGCTGTGACTTGAGCAGCAATCTCAGCTTTGAACGAGTATGCTTCATGCCCGAGAAAGTTAGAACCATTTTTGGGAAATGGCATTCTCTCAAAGCATTTAATGACGTTTTTATAATCGAAAGTTTCGGACTCTTGATTTCCATGGCTCTCGTATTTGAGCAACTCGATCACGGATTCAGGGGCATGGAAACATGCAAAACCTGATTCAGAGTACAAAAGGAATGTACCAAAAGGCTTGTATGGACTTTGGCCTGTGGTGGGATCAACAAGGAATAATCTACGCTCATCTTTGTGAACGACATGCAAGAAGTGAGAATTCCATGTCGGATGGCGCGATACGGCTTGGTGGAAGGCGTTGTCCCCGAGGAGGGGCGAACCGAAAGTGATGCAAAGGAGTTGTTTGTATTTGGTTGGATCGAGGGTGTCTAGAAGCGACAATGTAAAAAGGGAGGCAATGGATCCATCCAGACAACATCCCGTGATGACAACTGGCTTGAAAGAATCTGCAACCTGCATTGAAGCAGAATGAGCAAAATGAGCATCAATGTGAAGTTGTTTCTTGTTCCAAATAGAGCTGCAGTTATGTACTGGCGTATAATTGGATCCTTTTTAGCTGTTTCTCATGCTAATCTGTTTTAACCCTCTTGTATCTATCAATCGGCATGCTTCTCTAACAAAACAATGTCGTCACTTCTCATCTGATCAGGTTCGAAACAAGTCGAGGACTGTCAGGGGGCAACTGTTAGCACGCGTGCTTCAGTGGCAATTCTAGAAGAGATGATTCCTAGATCTGAGAAATACTTTGAGACCTCACTAATAGCTAGCTATAATGGATAACTTGAGAGAACTGATAAAAGGGGCTACCAATTTCTGTCGTTCAGGGAACTTTTCTCGAAGAGAGTTAAACCTAGAAAAAGCAGCTTCATTTTCCGAAAAGGAGGAGTATTGAAGCGTCGGAACTGAAAGTCAGTGATCTCCGATATATGAACCGAACCGCTTTTTTCTTGAAGATAATCTGTGACCGGTAAGCTGACAAAAGGAATGATATTGTAGTCTGGATGGCTTTTCATGATGGTTCCAGGGTTATCTCCTTGAGGTTCAGATATCGCATTCCATGAATCTATAAGAATATTGGATGATGCAGCCAAGTTTGCCAAGTATGATCCATTGCTGAATCTGCAACTCAGGGAAACAACAGACCGATATAATCAATAAGATGTTTCAGTAATAAAAGGTCAACGCAAATTACATGCACTTTCTTAGAAGATCTTGGATTTAGGCACTTCTGATACAGAAACTACGCAAAGGAAAAGAAGTTCTGTACTCATGCTCGGGATCGGACGCCCGATGCATTCTCGGAAGGTTGTTGGATTTGCACAAACACAGCAACTTAACGATCAACTGCGTCCTTACAGAACTCCGAGAAGGAAGCAAATTTTATTCCACCAAATAGAAGAACTCCACTTTAATTCTCGAGATGGGGTTTCCCAGTAGCCAAGTTGCTCTGTTTGAGTTTGACAGGAGACTTCCAGGAACGACCGTGCGTCCGCATTCAATGTTCTAAAACGGATTTTAAAACTCCACCAGTCATTGAGGCCGTGTAAGAAAACTCATTCAATTGACAAAGGGATAGGTGCATTGAAAGTCGTAAAACTTATCGTAAAAGTACAATTTAGTCCTAAAATTTATAAAAAGTGCTATCAGATCCTAAAACTTGTCAAATTGGTGTAATCAAGTCTTCGTCCAACTTGGTTAATGAAAAATACTAACGTGGCTTTTTTTCTATTATTTTCTCTATCCTACGAGGTGATGACATTGCAAAAACAATATAGTTTTGGTCAAAATATGATTTTTAATGTGAATTTTGTTTGAATTAAAATCAAAATAAGTTATTTTTTCTTTAAAAAAGAAGAAGAAGAAAGAAAGTGAGAACGAGCAGCGAGGGCTGCCCTCGCCACTGCCACCCCACCATCGCCAGGAAAGACCGACTAGAGTATGGGGTGGCCAGCGACCCTCCCACAGATCAGGTGAGGGTCCTCGGCCCTTGCCTAGGTTTGGCCGAGGGCCGCCACTGGCAGTTGACCCCCGTCCTCCGTGCCCAAGTACAACTAAACCATCTCAAATAAATTGTATATTAACAATTCAATTTGGACAAAAACGATGACGTTTTAGCCACGCATTGCCATGTAGGAGAGAGAAAATATCTAAAAAGGTCACGTTAATATTTTTCATTAGCCATACTGGACAGAGTTAACAAAATGACTCGATTGCACTAATTTTACAAGTTTTTTTATTTGATTACACTTTTGTAAGTTTTAAGTATCTGTTAAAATATGCCTGGAGTTAACGAATCCGGTCCGAATTGCATTACTCCATATGCAAGATATTTGTGGGTTTCCTTCATTCACGTAAGAGTTGTCTTGAAGCGCCGATTATCCAGAGCTTGGCAATGGGTTTAGAGATTTTTTTTCGTGCAGTAAATCAACAATATATGTGTTGAAGTCCATTAAATCTTCTGGTAAGATTTGTTAATTTTTCATGAAATTGAGAGATTATTTCATGATGAATTGTGGGGCTAAACACCGCGTGATGTAATTGAGGGCTGGGAAACACCGAGAGTGTTTAAGTGACTCGAGTGTGATTGTAATCTCTTTTGTATCGCTTGATCTATAGTGAAATTCGTTACTGCTCTCGTCGTGGACATATGTCACTACGATCGAACCACGTAAATCTGTTGTTCGATTTATTTTCTTATTCTGTCTATTTTATTGTTCGATCGATTGCTTCCGCAACAATTTCAATTGCACTTTCGCGACAAGTTTTAAGAATTGCAACGCATATAGTCAATTGACTTGCAATACATATAGTCACTGCTATTACTCACGTTTCTGTCTTTTCGTCCTTGCTTTTAGACATAATATCCAATGTCGTGGCCCAAAAAGACAACAATATAAACGTTAAACGAGGACCACAGGATGGCAAAGACTGTGGAATTGTTTTTAGACAATTGACTATCAAATCTTTTAAGTCAAGAGGAGACATGGAAGTCCTCTCTCATATTCATTCCCTGCTCAACCTTTTATTTTTGGCAAAAATACCAACTCAACTGCATATTTTCTCTCTCTCTCTTTTCCTACTTTTTGCCCCCTAACATAAAAGATAAAAAATAAAAATAAAAAATTTACTCGCTCACTTCTCCAAGTCGCCTCCATTTTTCCGCAATGCATTTGTTGATATCCAATTTGTTAAAATATGACGCGTTTTATCACATTAAACAATGGTGAACCTACTGTTTTGTCTCAGCGTTCTCATGCCCACTTGATGCAAAACCCACATCGCTTAACTTCATCTTATATGTTACAGAACTTCCATAATTAATATAAGGGATATGCGCGCCAGAAATTCTTAAATTAAAAAATTCTCATGTGTAGATCTAAAATAGATAAAATGATGAATATGTCTTATTAGATAAATGTGAAGTGGTACTTCGAAACACTCTTTGTTGGGGTACATTGTTTCTTACGGTGGTCTGCCCATGAGGGCAACCACACCCTACCCATTGAAGATAATTGCCAAGGCAGTTACTAGTTTTTGTTTTTGAAACGTGACAATATCACGTTGAAGAGACGTCAGTTTTCTCTCTCCTTATTCCTTTTGACGTTTGTAATCATTGACAAGAGGACAGAGAGATAACAGAGAAAAAAGACAACGACGTTCTCACACAAAAACTCTCCAACACTCGATCACACCAAGGGACTCTCGAGACTGCAAGACGACATCCAATTTGTGACAATCACGGTATGTTCCTCGTGTAATGTACCATTTGATCAGTGATTCAAGTTTCGGTTTTTGGGCAAGTTTCCGCACGTTATTTTTGTTAGAACTAAGGATTTAGTATCCTTCATTGGTATCAGAGCATTGTGTTGCTTGTTTCTTGATCGAATGTACACAGTTAAGTCGAATTTATGCCATGATCCATACCATTCTTCTGTTTTTCGAACTGCCCTATTTCAAGTTTAAATGTTAGTACGTTCTTTGTCACTTTTGTAAAAATGGTTCGATTAAAATGGAAAGTAATTGTATATTTGGAATCTACTCATCGATACGAGCTTGGGGAATGGTCGCTCGTCTCCGAAGGAGACCGGATGACGCCGTACGCACCACACGTGCAGTGACGGGGCGAGGTACCTCAGGATCGTAGCGAAAAGTCGCAATTTCATGAACTTTCATTCAACAAAAATGCATTTTGACCATACCATCGAGACGTTCTCGGCCATACGAGCATTTTGAGGGGCGGCATGTCACCGGCGGACGACGGACAGAGCCGTACGCTCCGACACGTGCTGAAGAAGCGCTTTGTGCGAGGGACTCATGCACCCACGTGCGTCGCGCATGCGTGGAATCGTCTGTAACCATTGGCTGACGTGGCGCTTGCGTGGTGATGATGTGGCTGCCTACGTGGCAGGCCACGTCGCTTGCTGATGTGGTAATCCGGCCCGACCCGACCCTATCCTTGACCCGATCCGGTCAACGTTGACCCGAAAAAAATCTTGTCGAGGCTCGTGCTGGGGCATATGACGTTCGATTGGGGTGTTTTTGATACCAATGTGTTCGTATCGAAAATTCCTACAATATGGTAGATTTATTTTACCATTTTATGCATCATGGGTTATGATTAATCCCTTTTTTTTCCGCATTTGTTGTAGGAAAAAAAATGCCTTGGATGATGCAAACCCCTATAGCCGTGAGAGGTGATGAACAAAGAGAAAAACTCTTAAAAGGCTTAGGAATGCTTTAGCCCTTTACCACTGGGATGGTCAAGCTGACATGATGTCGCATATGAAGACGGTTAACAAAATGATTCAGGAAGTCATATGGAATGGTCACATAATGCCAAACGACATGAGGGTCATAGCGCTGAGAACCACTCTTCCTGTGGAGTGGCATGGGGTCATAGTTCGTTTATGGGAAGCCAACCCCCATTCTTATAAGAGTTTTGAGATTAGATTCCTGGCTGAGGCAGAATGCGTCCTGGCGTAAAGCGAATGGTACCCCGAGAGCTTTTATAAGGGTGCCTTGTAGACTCAATAATTTTCCTAGCTTTAACCAGTTTGTGGAGTCATTTCCTGTTATAAGGCAATGTTACTGGAGAGGACGTTGATGTTTTGTTTTAGTTCCTTTAGTTTCTAAGTTTGTGAATATTTCAATCCTGATGTTGTTTTTAGAGTTAGTTTGTCATCCTGTGAAATATTTCCCACTGATGTTGTAATGTGAATATTTATACGAAATATTTGTTTGTGAATGAATTATGGTATTTGTTATATAATGCTTTAGTGGTATTATATAGTTGAGTAGGGAGTTCTAGAAACTTTTAGTGACTTTAATGAACTCAATTTTACCTAAATGATTATATTAATGATAATTTCAAACAAGGATCTTTAGATGATGATTGGGAACTTAGTGAACTTTCGAATCTAAGTCCTTATGTGAAATTGTATATTAGTATAATTAGTTAGTGTAAAACGTGTCCATAAATGTTAGGCATTAATAATTCGTACGAAATGTCTAAATAACCTCATATTCAGATACAATGGCAACGGCTTCAAAGAACATCGTGCTTGAGCTTAATAAGTCGAGAAGTTGAATGGTGAAAACTATGAGATCTGGAATATGAAAATCCAATATGTGCTGGAAGAGCTAGAGGCACTGGAAGCTCTTAACCTAGTCATGACAAAACCAGATGACGGAACCACTGCGCAGCACAGAAGAGATAAGGATGCTTTCGCTGCTTAGAAGAAGAAGAACTCAACGGCTTGCATTACGTTGCTGAGCAGTATGGATAATGATATCATGCGTGAGTTTAGGCAGCATGAGAATGCTAAGGATATGTGGGATGCATTAAAGACTAGGTTTGGGCAGACATCGGTCACCAAGCTGAGGTAGCTTATAATTAGGTTCGACACATATAAGATGCCACATGGGCATAAAATGAAGCAACATCTAAGGCGCATATCGAACATGATCAGTGAGCCGAACGATGCTAGTCACACATTATCTAATGAGCAGTAAGTGCAGGCAGTGATCCGCTCTTTGCCCCAAAGCTGAGAGCATATGAAAGTTAACCTGACCCATAACGAGAATGTCAAGACCTTCGAGGATTCTATGCGCCACCTTGAGCTGGAGGAGGACCACCTTCTGGCGGCTAAACTACAAACTGATGTATATTTTTCTGGCTCTAGCTCACATGGAGCTTCAGGCTCCAAGCGAAAGCATCCTGGCAGGTTCAGGAAGTGGAAAGGTAAAGGGGCGGAACCATCTAGCAAGAAACCGAAGTTTGACAAACATGGAAAGGGGAAGCGTCCTTTTAAGAAGAACATTTCAAGGGTGAAATGTTATAATTGTGGCAAGAAGGGTCGCTTCGTGTGACGGCCTAAATTTCTACGAGCGGATTAGTTAATGACGGGCTTAGATTTGTTTAATAATTTTGTGCGGTGGATTAGATTTGTTTAATGCTATAGTCGAAGCCATGACAATTTTATTGGACCGTTGGTAATTGTTTGAGTGATAGTTTTGGTGAAATCAGTCCCGACACAAAACTTGATTTGCGGTTTAAGCGCGAAGCACCCTAAACCGCTACATGATAGACAAGTGGAAGTTGCATGGGGCAAGTGGCATGCCTTCTTGACATGTGTCCCCCATGCATGAACCCCCGCCCCACTATAATCTCTCTTCTTCTTCTCTCTTCTCCCATTTTTCTTTTGAGAACCCCCAAGAACCGTGAGCTCTCCCTCTCTCTCTTTTTCTTCTTCTTCCTTCGGTGGAACCCCTCATCCCGACGCCGTCTCTCGATCTCTCTCTTGTTCTTGTCGCGTGATGGAGGACGAAGGTCGAGGCTCGAGCTTTAGGTTGCGCTGCGGCAGTTCGTCGTGCGATTGTTTTCGAGCATGGTTACGTGGCGAGTAGATTTCTAACCCGTGAACTCTTGGATCGTCAATTCAGGTTTGCATATTGTTTTGGCTTGATTGATTAGCATCCTTGAGAGTCGATTTGGTGAGATTATAGTTGGATCATCGGAAGCAAGCATCAATTAGTGGTGGCCGTGAGAGAGAAGCTTCGGCTTAAGCATGGGGTTGCCGAATTGGTTTTGCATGTTGTATCTACCAACTTAAATGATGCTTTTGAGGGCTGAATTCATGATATTGGTGGGCTAATCGTCGAGGTGGACGGAGGTTGGTAGTCGGCTGTGCGTAGTATTAGGCGCCAGTGAAGTGAACGGGTGAAGGACCCCGAGCTAATCTGTATGTGGTTGTTTGAGTTGGAGTCTGGACTTCGAGTGACCTTGAGTGGTTGGCGGACGTGGATTCTTGCATGGAGCGAAGTTGTATCGGAGGACAAAAGCCCTCGAGGTGAATACGGTGTGGTTGGGGAAGTTTTGGTGGCAATAGTCCTATCCGTGTTCCGCTGATATGGGTTAGATAGTTATCTTTTGCTTCCTGACTTGATACTTTTGGTGATTGATATATCTGATTGTCGACGTGTCACTCGCGGAGCTTCGGTTCACCCTCGTTGATATAACCTTTTTTAGGTGAGCTAGCTATTTGAGAAGTAGTGGGCGTGGATGATGGCGTCAAAGGAGCACACCGGTAGGGATTGATGTGACGGGAGCGGATATTCTGTTGTAGTCCCCCCATTAAATTAACTTCTCTGGTTAACGGGAAGTGTAAATATCTGGCAACTTAGTTATGTAATTATAAAATGAGATGTTTCTAAATTGTATGGTGTGTTTGTTATCTATCTAGTACAGGTTTATGAAACCTATGAGGCCGTACCCTTTATGTGACGTCCTGAAATTTCAAGGCTTATTAAATGAATAATATTGAACTGTTGGAATTGAGTGACATTTGTCGAACGCGGAATCGTTTAATCTGAAGGACGTTGATCGTCGATTGAAGTGTAGTTGATTGTAGTTCGATTAGTTTAGTCGCGCCGTAGTTTATTCTTGCCGAATTCTTTCGCGCCCGCGCCCAACCCTGAACCAGTCCTAAATCATCAGATTACTGAAATACCCTCAGATATTATTCATATACGCCAGAAACAATTAATACCGAATGACCGTGGGCCCCACCTCATTAATACCAAGTCAAATCTACCTTTTTGACCATGAGAAATTACCAAAATGCCCCTTGACCATGGAAATTATCCTTTTGCCCTTGAAGACCATTTTCTCTCTCCTCTGTCTCTCTTCCTTCTCTCTCTTCTCACGCACGGCAGCCCTTCCCCTTTGTATTTTCACGTTGCCATCACTATCTTCTTCACTTCATCTTCCTCTTCAAGCCACCGCCGACCACTATCGAGCCGCCCGCCGCTCGCGCCGCCGCCGTTCGCGCCGCCGCCGTTCGCGCCGCCGCCGTTCGCGCCGCCGCCGTCCACCGCGCCCTGCCGAGCCACCGGCCGCCTCAGCCGCTCTCCAGCCGTAGCCGCCGCTACTGCCGCCCCTGCCCAACTGTTGTTCGAGCTCAACCGTGCCTCGCCGGAGCCACCGAGACGCCACCGGACCTTGGCTGGAGCTCCGCCGAGCTTGCCGCTCACTCGCCGTGTCCGTTCGTCGTCGTTTGGCCTCAAGAACAGCCACTGTCCAGCTGCCGTTCATCGTCGTTCGGGTGTCGCCTTGGAAATCCGACACCGTGGTTGCGTTCGGATTGACGAGACGAGTCCGTGGGATCGTCGCCGAAAATTTGACCGCCGCCGCCGCCGAAAATTTGACCGCCGCCGCCGGTCGCCGCCAGTTAATTAGTGAGTTAACCCCTAATCCCTGATTAGGTAGTTAATTACACTTAATAGGTTAATTAGTTAGTTACCGCAATTAATAGATAGTTACCGTGGTTAGATAGTTAACTGTGGTTAGATTAAATAGTTACTATAGTTAGTGAATAGTTACTGCAGTAGAATAATTAACTGCTGTGGTTAGTTGGATTAACCGTGGTTATGTGGAATAGTTACCATGGTTAATTGCCTGTTGTTTTGTGCCCGATGATTTGTGGTATCTGATCGTGGATCGAACTGAGTGTTGATTGCGCTTAATTGCTGAATGATCACACTAGTGTCGATATGCCATGTTACATTTAAATTGAATATTCGCGTGACCAAATGTGATTTTGAGCATGAAAATGGCCGTGGGCCAGATTTGAGCATGATGTGAGTGTGATTGCATCAAAATGAGATTTGGCTTGAGAGCCGGTGGAAAATGCGAGGTCACGCGTGGTTTTAATAGTGTTGCCCTAACGTAACTAGGGGCACGGGCGATACCCTTGTTGGCATAGGTCGCCGCCTAATAAGTCTGTGTGCCAACGACGTACCTTTCGAGATTCCACGGCTTATTGGTTGCCTGTCAGTCCGTGCCGACGATGTACTGTCCGGATTACCACGGTTGATTAGATGCCGATCGCAACTTGTGTTGGTCTGTAGTCCCTCCTAGAATGATTCTTGGTATGCTCGCCTTAGGGGTCTTGAGGGGGCTATCGGATGCCGTCGCTGTAAACGTTGTGGGACGACGCCCGGTTAATCCGGAAGAGTACTAGCAGCGAGGCTGTACTGTGGCGAGAGTGGAGTATCTCTTGGCCGTGATGACCGGAACACGTGTGTTGCATAGTGCATGAGTATTGCTGAGTGTTCTAGTTGAGTGACTGATTGTTGTTTATGCATTGCCATGATATATCTGTCGTATGGCTCAAGACGAGGTACGTTGCATGTGGTTGTTTTCTGGATGTTGAGATTAGTTCGCTAGAATTGTTAGGCTGTGAATCAACGTCCTAATCGGACTTAGGCGTTGACCCGCTGAGATTCGTATCTCATGCGCTTGGCTGATCGCCTTTCAGGTTTTCGAGATGGCAGTGCTAGTTGAGCTGTTGAGGAGTTTTTGGAGGCCGTCTTGTAAATAGTCGGTAGTGTAGCAGTAGTGTATCGATAGTATTGCCCTGACCTGACCCGGATATCTTTTTGTGGGTCTAAGGGATCGGTCCAAGATGGACTTGTGTAATATATGCTTTTCCTGCGAACTAATCAGGTTTATAAATAAAAGGTTGTTGTTGTTTGTTGTATCTCCTATTTGCCTATCCCTGTTGTATGTTGTCTGGGGTTGTGATCGCTTTCGCATGTGCTTAATTATAAGATAAAAGAAATGGGTCGATGATCTGCTTGGGACATCATCCTTTGACTTGACGCAAGGAAGGGATGTTCGCGCGCTCGGGGTTCGGGGTGTGACACTTTAGGCGTGCCTACCCTTGCATGCACTTGCATGTCAGCATCGCCTGTTTATATTAAGTATTCCACATGCGCCACTATATTATATAATATCAAATTAAAATAGAGCCCGATTAGCGTAAGGATGGCGCCCTAGGACGCTACACTTCGCTCGCAACTGTGGCGAGCCGAAATAGGTAGAAACCCTTTGTACACTTAAAAGTGTTAGCTACATATCGAGTTCTATATTTCTAACTGAATCTCATCCTTTGTGGACTGTAGACTCGGGGGCCACAGACCATGTAGCCAAAGACAAATACTTTTGTGGAGTTTCGACGAATTCCACATGGAGCGAAGTGGATCTATGTGGGGAACAACTCCAGAGTGGAAGTTAAAGGAATTGGCACCTGCCAACTAATCATGCGTAGTGGTCGTACTTTGTTCCTACATGATGTATTGTATGCTCCAGAGATTCGTCGAAATCTCGTCTCTATATTGGTTTTAGTCAAGCTTGGTTTTTGTATGAATTTTCATGATAATGGCATGGATTTGTTGTTACGTACAACTTTCTTTGGTCCATGTTATTTTGTGGATGATTTTATTGTGTTTGATGTTGAAAGCACTAATGCCAATGTTTGTTATTCCCTGTTTACATCTTCCCATTCTAGTGATAATGATGTGAATATATGACATGCTAGACTTGGTCATATTGCCCAATAACTAATGAATAGGTTAGCCAAAGAGGGCTTAATGGGTAATATTGAAAAATTCGAATTGCCTACTTGTGAGCATTGCCTAGCGGGAAAGACAACGAGAAAACCATTTGGAAAAGGAACAATAGCTAAATTTCCTTTGCAATTAATCCATACGGACATCTGTGGTCCTATGAATGTTAGAGCAAGGCATGGGATTGTTTATTTCATTACTTTCATAGATGATTACACTCGATTCGGATACGTCTATTTGATTTCTCATAAATCTGAAGCATTAAGTTGCTTTAAGAAATTTATGACCTTAGTGAAAATCAATTAGATAAGAACATAAAAGTATTGAGATCCGGTCGAGGTCGAGAAAGCTTATCTGATGAGTTCAGAAATTTGTGTGATAAAAAGGGAATAGAAAGACAATTGTCTATCCCATACACTCCGCAGCAAAATGGTGTTGCAGAGAGAAGAAACAAAACCCTAATGGAAATGGTTAGGTCTATGATGGCACTAGCTAATTTGCCTATCATCTTTTGGGGTGATGCTTTGTTGACTACCATCTATATACTTAATCGTGTGCCTTCAAAGTCTGTTTCTTCCACCCCATATGAATTATGGACAAGTTGAAAACCAAATTTGAGTTTTCTTAGACCTTGGGGTTGTGCTGCCTATACTCACGAGACATCTCATAGATATGGAAAATTAGGTCCAAGAGGCAAAAAGAGTATCTTCATAAGATACTCCGAACACTCAAAGGGGTATGAGTTCATAGGCGAGCAAGCGGAAGTGTGACTGAATTTGAATCTCGAGATGTCACATTCTTAGAGAGTGACTTTTCGAGAAAGGGCGAAATAGGTGAAGACTATTCCCTATTTGAGACCTTGGATTGAGATAATGGGACAGTCGGATATAATGATCCAAGGGGGAGCAATGTGAGAAGTGAGGAATTGAGCACGAACCAGTCTCAATTGCAATCACTTGATAAGACAATGCCATTATCTGATCTAGTGGGAGCGTAATGGAGAATGAAGTACCTAGGGTACAATCTTCTCCACGGCGAACAAGTCGCAAAAGCATTCCCCGTTGACGTTTTGAGATTGAAGAGGAAGCTTTCATGGTCGCTCCACAAGAAGAAGATGAGCTAATGAATGTAAATGAGGCTCTATCTTGCCCTGAAAAGGAAAGGTGGAAGAAAGCAATGGAAGAAGAGATGGATTCGATGAGATCAAACCAAGTTTGGAAACTGGTTGATCTTCTGAAAGGACGCAAAGCCATTGGGAACAAATTGGTTCTCAAAATAAAGTGTAAGGCCGATGGCTCGATTGAAAGATATAAGGCTCGCCTTGTGGCGAAGGGGTATAACCAACAAGAAGGAATTGATTATGAAGATACTTTTTCTCCTATAGTGAGGTTTGCCTCAATTCGCCTTATCCTAGTAATGGTGGCAAGCTTTGAATCTTGAATTACATCATATGGATGTAAAGACTGCTTTTCTCAATGGAGAATTAGAAGAAGAAATCTACACGGAACAACCTATTGGGTTTGTTACTTAAGGCCAAGAACAAAAAGTATGTCGACTTTTGAGATCGATATATGGCATCAAGCAGTTTTCAAGACAATGGTCGCCTTGTGAGATCAATTTATGGCCTCAAGCAGTCTTCAAGACAATGGTACATACACTTTTATAATGCCATAGTGGCATAGGATTTTGAGATGATTAATGAAGATAATTGCGTATATATCAAGAGATCCTAATGTCATTTTGTGATCTTATCATTATACGTTGATGATATACTAATTGCCGGAAGCAATATGGAGTTTGTCAAGACAATCAAAAGTTGGCTATCTTCTAATTTTGAAATGAAAGATATGGGTGAAGCCACATACATTCTTGGAGTTAAGATTTCAAGAGATTGTTGTCATCTCTTTCGCAAGAGACATACATAAATAAAGTCCTTGAATGATTTCGTATGTAAGACTATAAACCAATTGATACTCCTATTGCAAAAGGTGAAGGTTTGAGTCACAAAATGTGTCCTAAAACTCCACAGGAGTAGGAATGAATGAAAAGTGTTCCTTATGCAAGTGCCATTGGAAGCTTAATGTACGCTATGATGTGTACAAGACTTGATATTTGTTATGTAGTTGGAATGGTGAGTAGATACCAATCCAATCCAAGTCAAGCACTTTGGGCTGCTGTTAAGAGAATCTTGAGGTATCTGAAAGCTACTGCTGATTATGCGCTGAGTTATCAACGAAGTGATCTGCACCTTGAGGGTTATATTGATGTTGATTGGGGAGGAGATTTAGATGAGAGAAAATCTACCTCTGAAAAAGTGTTCTTACTGAATAATGGCGCCATATCATGGAGCAGTAAGAAGCAGCAGTGTATAGCCTTATCTATCATGGAAGCCGAGTTCGTGGCTTTGTCAGCGACACCGTAGGAGAGTGTCTAGCTTATGAGATTTTTGGATCATTTAGGTGTTGTTGATGATGCTGCAAATCCAGTATTAGTGTATTGTGATAGTCAAGCAGCAAGAGCTTACACCAAGGATCCCAAGTTCCATTATAAGACCAAGCACATAGATATTAAGTATAACTATGTTATGGATACAGTTGCATGAAAGGATATGAGCATACAATATATATATCTACGCATAGAATGTTAGCAGATCCGATGACGAAACCGATTCCTAGAGATGTTTTCCATAGTCATGTAAAATCTCTAGGACCGCGTAGAATGTAATATACTGAATATTGTAATTTCCCTGAATGTTCACTGTTAATGAAGTTTGAGATTATTGCCTATCAGTTTTCGTAATATTCATGGATATTAAAGCTTGGTGCATTATGTTGTGAAAGTATATCGGACAGATAAGAGATTAATCCACTCACACAGGTAATCGCTTCTATTTACTGCGTGATAGATAGAGATAAGACAATTTTAAGCTCTTTATCTAGGTGATAATTGAGAGCTTGAGCTTAAATATAGATGTCGCCTTAACATAATGTTAAGATGAGGACTTACTATTTATTATGTCTGAAAGTGAAATAACCCATATATTTCACTTTATCTGTTTTTATTGCTAGATGTGAGTTCTGATGGATACTTTTGAGCAGAGTAGTTACATGAACTCAAGTTAGACATTGAGTATGTCTAAACTATCATCTGTACGGTATTAAATGGATAGACATACGCTCCATGGGGAAGGAGAGAATACCGTAATACGTATTTCATATTATGTATGCATGAGTTGACCAACGAGAGTAGGCAAAAGTTTAGATCTCAACTTTTTAAGCAGTGTGAGACTCTCGAGGATAAGAATTCCTCATTTAGTGCCCTCACGACTCTTAATTATTCTCAAGATTTCTATTCAGTGTTCGCTATCTTGGAGTGTTGCCTATGGTCATGAGACTGATTCGATCTAATGGGACATTTCTAGAAAAGTGAGCTGAACTGAGATTGAGAGGTCTAATGGAAGAGGAAGATCAATTTAGGTTTTTGAGTCACATTATAGATTTGTATTCACAGACTGGTCAGTTATGATTATTTTGTGTGTGATCATAACTGTGAATATAATATATCATACTTAAAAGAGATCGGGAGAGAGATATGTATGTGATTGATCGATCTAGGGTATAGCATACGAAAATATATTTTTGATTTGTGTCCAATTTTGAGTTGTTATATACTCCCAACGGATGTGTAACAACGAGCTCTCAGAGTATGATGGTCGTACAGATTATGTGTTGATATGAACCTTGCAAAGAAGAGAGAGTTATGTTTAGCCCTTCGTGGACGAGTGAGAGTTGTTGCTCCTTTGTGGGCAAGTGAAGCTGTTTGCCCTTCATGGGCAAGTGGGAGATGTTGGGGTACATGGTTTCTTATGGTGGTCCGCCCATGCGGGCAACCACACCCTACCCATTGCTGATAACTGCCAAGACAGTTACTAGTTTTTGTTTTAGAAACGTGACTATATCACGTTGAAGAGACGTCAGTTTTCTCTCCCTATTCCTTCTGACGTCTGTAATCATTGACAAGAGGGCAGAGAGATAACAAAGAAAAAAGACAATGACATTCTCACACAAAAACTCTCCAACACTCAATCACAGCAAGGGACTCTCGAGACTACAAGATGACATCTAATCTGTGATAATCACTGTATGTTCCTAGTGTAATAAACCGTTTGATCAGTGATTCAAGTTTCGATTTTTGGTCAAGTTTTCGCACGTTATTTTTGTTAGAACTAAGGATTTAGTATCCTTCACTCTCAATGGGTGGCTGGCGTGTAATGAGCGATATTTATCTTTAACTTTCTTTCAAAAAATTTCCTATTTAATTAATTCTTGGGAAATTTTCAAATAAAGATCTGAAATGTGCTCATTTTCTCAATAAGGGCCTGAAGTGGATCTTGTTTTAAATAAGGACCTCAAGTAGCCATGTCAGTCTCCAAAAAGTGCCTAAAGTGAGATTTTCTTAAATAAGGACTGAAGTAGACTTTGTTTCAACTAAGGGCATGAAGTGACCTTGGCATTTCAAATAAAGGCTTGACCTCGACGGCCGGCTAAATATTCTGGCTGATTAAGGGTAGTTTTGTCCAAAGATATGATTAAATTGAAATTATTTTCTTTTTCTCATTTCACTATCTATTATGTTTTTGCTGCAACCGGCCACTAGGCGAGGGCCTGCAAAACCCTCGTCGGTTGCTAGCGAGGGTCGCGGCCCCCGCCCAAGTATGGCTGTCCTTCGCCAGTGGTCGGCAGGGCGACCTTTGCCCAGCGCTCTCTAGGCATCGTCGGTGGACGCTGTGTGTCCTACATGGCACGGCTGGTGCTGACATGGACTATTTTTATAATATTTTTTTAGAAAATTTCTAGTTTTTTTCTATCTTGTTTGTTTTTTTTATTTTCTTTCTTTTCCTTTTTTCCTGCCAAGTCGGCAAGGGTCGTTGGACAACCCTCGCCAATCACAAGCGAGGGTTAGTGGCAGGAGAAGGCTTCGTGATCCTCGTTGAGTGCAACGAGGATAGCACCTAACTTGATTGACCGAAAAGATTGAAATGGAAAAAATCGATATTCATTTTTCTCTATTTTTTTTTCCTCCAAATGCTCTACCGTTATGACTGGATCGCGTTTTGTCCAGTCGATAGAAATCAACCAGTACATATGGCCATTGTAATGGATCGCCTTTTGTCCTATTCCTTTTACATGATTTAAGGAGACGATAGAATCAATCATGCGAGGGTTTGATAGATGTAGCATCCGCAGAGGAAGAATACAAGAAGTGAAAAAGAAAGCCCCACTTGAAGCAGTGAATGGATCGACCGTTCACCGGGTAATGCCATCAATGCAACGACCTTGCTAAGTCCAGGTCAACTAACCATTTCATTTTTCTAATCACATCAATTATATTAATTAATTGTAATTTCTCCGCAATAGAAAAAGAGGAATGATGGGCCGGTTCGGTTCTCTGGTTCTCAATTCTACCATAGAACCACGCTCACCCCTACTAGAGCATACTAGAACCATGCTCACCCCGAACATCGAGGCCATCGCAGGGTCTCTCCCCCAGACATTCGCTGTACAGGAGCCCACAATACTTGTCATATCTCAGCAGTGGAGGCACTATGTCATAGAGTCAGTATCTAATCAAACTTTCTTTGGCCCACGAATCAACCCCGCATATCAAACGAGTACTCTGAAGATCCTTCCAGAAATTCAATGTCTTCGCAGAGGGTACAGCTTGGGGAAATCGAGCGAGCTCGAAGATGTCTTCCTTCCTTCAGTCGCTTCTGGATCCGAAGAAGAACTGGTTCGCCGCTCAGCACATGAAATCCATCTCCAACTATTAATTTGAAGTGGTTTTCCTAATTGTTACGCGATGTCACATTTTCCTCCGTACCTAGTTGGAAAAAATTACCTCCAACTATTAATTGGTGTTGAACTTATAGAAAATAAGAACATTTCTTTCCCTCGAGGACGCCCTATTTATAAGCTCCAACCTACCGCTCAATTTGAGACAATCAGTGCTCCACTTACAGCTCCACGAGGGAAATTTGTAGCCAAAACTCCTGAACGAAAAATTCACACGTTTAGCTACAAAGGGCAAAAGGACATTTCAAGTGCCAATATTTGTGTATGGCGCTCACTTTGGTGCCAATATATATTTTTTTGAATCACTTAAGTGCCAAATCGGAGAAAAAACGATCACTTTAGTGTCATCGACGAGAAATTCCGGCCAAAATATATACGTTGCATTTTTATTTAAAACGTTCTAGTGTCACATCATTTATAAGTCCGCGTGGACTCCAAGTGGTAATTTTTTTAAAAAAATCAGTCAACGTTGACTCCACGTGAAAAAATCTATTTTAAAAAAAAGTCTGTGACAATTTTTATTAAAACATTCAGTTTTAAAATTAAAAAAATTAAAAAAGTAAACCAAAAAAAAAAATGGCAGCGGCAAGTGCTTGCACAGCCCTCGTCGCCACCGGCAATGGCCGGCGAAGGGTGGGGGCTGGTCGGCGGGGGTCGCCGAGCCTCGGCCAGTGGTGGCGACCCCGCCGACCACTGGCAAGGGTCGCGGCCCTCACCTAGATAAGGCAAGGGTCACTGGCCCTCGCCCAGGCCTGGCCGCGGGCCGCCACCCGCGAGGATCCTGCGGCGGTTCTTGCTCTGGCAACCCTCTTGCTCTCGTGGGTGTCGATCGATTTGGGTGGCGAAAAGGTAAGGGCTTGGGGCAGGATCGTTATCAGGGACACGAGAAGGAATATTGTGTGGGTGGGTATCGAAATCTTGATTGATTGAGTAGTGGAAAGGGTAAAAGCATCAAAAGCAGGGGCAAGTAAAAGAAGGGGAAGATGAACCCGGAGACTGAGGACGATGAGACACAGAGCGACATTACAGTAATTGATTCTTATTCTTCAATCTGAGTTTTGTTCTCTGTGCGAGATTTGAGAGAGGGGGGGGGGGGGGGGGGGGGGGGCTGGCCCTCGCCAGCGGTCGGCGGGAGTCGCCGGCCACTGGCTGAGGCACGGGACCCCCGCCGACCACCACCTAATTTCTAATTTGTTATTTTTCAGTACAAATAAGTGAGTAAAATTTGATGTTTTTACAGATAAAAGTGATGGAGATTGCATTATCATTTTGTAGATACAAATGCTAAAGTCCTGATGTTTTTTTAGCTATTTTTTTAACTGTTTTTATTTTTTAAAATTTTTTAATCTGTTTTTAGTTTTTAGCTTATTTTAATTTTTTTTAATATTAGGTGGAATTTTTTATTAATTTTTTCCTTTTTTATTGCTGACTGGGATCCTCCGGCAAGCCACATAGACGCCACGGAAGATTTCCGGTGACGCTCACCGGAGTTGGCACTCAAATAAACATTTTTTGAAAAAATTGGCACTTAAATGATCCAAAAAATAAATGTTGGCACCAAAGTGAGTGCCGTACACAAATATTGACACTTGAGGTGTCCTTTTGCCGCCACAAAGATTAAATCTCACTAATTTTGAAAGAAAAAATCCTTCACTTTAGGAACCTTAGCTTCACGAACGACTTCAAGAGCTATATTCTTCCAAATAGTTCCCTATTGTTAAAACTTCACGCGGATGTTTCTGCGAACATACTGATTGTGTCGGTGCTCTAAGCTTTCCCCTTTTTCTTTTGGACCAGTACGTTTCACATTGACACTAAAGAAAGAAGAGTGGTTCATGATGGCCTTGGAGACTCGGAAAGAAGAGGGGTAGGGCCGGATGAGAACAATAATTGATGAATGCTTTCTAACAATGTGATAGGTGGTTGTCGTCTTTCTCGTATCCTCGATTCAATTGGGAAGTTGGAATGGTCCACGGAATTGAACTTGCTCTGTACATGCATTATGATTAGGTGTCTTATTTCAAAAAATCGCAAAACCAATAGTACTAACGTCGTTATTGGGATCAACCTTTCACTAGCCCACCCAAAGGTTCGATCTTTCAATATGTACAACTGACAGTTATCTGATTCATCTAATTTCATTGGTTTGCAAATCATAACGTTGTACGACAGAGAGCGCCTGCGGGAGAGCTGGTCACCATGGGAATGAATGCTGGGAGACCTTACTATGTTATGGGCGTAATATCTGGTAATTCGCTATAACTTGATTTCATGACATTGTCTCATTCTACAATGAGCATTAAGGATAAGACTATGAGTCTCAGATTGGTTAATTGTTTCAGCTGATGGAAAGAAACTCAATCATAAGACCGAGCTAATCTTGGAACATGTTTCTTTCGTATAGATAAAGAGGTTGAAAATTCTCAATCTTTTTGTGCTACTTGTTAATAGTTTTCCGGCACAAGATCCTAATCCTCCTCAATCGGCCACATCTACCCAACGTTACCTATCATTAGCAACTCTTTCATAAGGGCAATAATCTCTTTCAAGGGTCCTAACTTGGGGTGTACCTGTTATTAGCTACTTTCGGAAAGGATGATAATTTTCCTCGTGAGATCGTAATTTCCCTCAAATGCTCGTACCTTCGGTGGATACTTATGGTCAGTAATTTACCAATGACATAATAGCTTCCTCATGTTCTCTGTATTAGCGAGGGATCGACCTATTCCTAGTAGATAACTTTCGTATTTATATGAGAATGAGATGGTAATTCTCTGCGAGTGCTCGTGACATGGAGGCTTCCATTGTTAGCAACTTTTTGTTAATGGAAATTTTTCTTTATGACTTCTCTGTGAAGGGTTGTAATTTTCCTAGAATATTCATAGCTGGACTACTTGGGCAAGTAGCTAGAAGTCAAGATGATTTAACCATCTCTTTCTTTTTCTTCTCAGTTTGAAGCCCGCCAACATTGAAAGAACCTTAGCTTCAGGGATGACTACAATAGCTCCTCCTCTTCATTTTCTTGCGAAAGCATCCCAAATATTTCCCTACAATTAGCCTTACTATTTGCTACATAATAGCCTCGGTAACCATACGTTGATTCCTGATGATTCGTTCTCGTCCAAGACAAGAAATCCGGTGTCTCTCGTGAATTTCTCGATCCAACGATGCGCACACTGCACGGAAATTGAATTAGAGTGAATAAAGGCAACGTGGACAAAGCTTCAGGTGGACCCGATTGATGTGGGTGCTTTAAACATTTTTTCCTTCACATTGACGCTAAAAAGAAGAGGTTCATGATGGCCTTGATGACTCGGAAAGAAGAGTGGTAGGGCCGGATGGGACAAATAATTGATGAATGCTTTCTACTAATGTGATGGTGGTTGTCGTCTCTCTCGTATCCTCGATTCAATTGGGAAGTTTGAATGGTTGACGGAATTGACCTTGACATGTATAGGCATTACCGTTAGGTGTCATATTTAAAATCGCGAAACCAATAGTGCTAACGTCATTTGGGCCAAAAAACAAAGAAAAGTAAATAAAACTTGAGTGTCCCATAGTTAAATTTAATATCTTTTCCCATCTATTAAAGTTCAGACTTTAATTAAAGGAAAATTGTTGATGTGCTTGCACAGAGAGAGAGAGAGAGAGAGAGAGAGAGAGAGAGAGAGAGAGAGAGAGAGAGAGAGAGAGAGAGAGCATAATTTCTTATGAATTAATCTTAATAAAATGAAATATGTTTCTTATGTAGATCTAACCAATCAATCTATCTTATTAGATAAATGTAAAAGTGATTCTCCAAAACACTTTCAATGGGTGGCTGACATATGAGACTCTCATGACGTCTATTCTAACTTTTTTTGAGAAACTTTATTCTCAAATCTACCCCGTGGTCCAGTGCCAACTTGACGTGACATTTTCACATCGATAAAATATCCACATTTGCAAAGTAATGGGAATGATATGTATGAACCGATGTGGCATTTTCATGTTGATAACAGATCCAGACCAATAAAAATTGTTGAGGTTCTCCAAAATGAAACTGTTCTAAGATATAAAAATTAAGGATGACTAACGGTGGTTTTTGGATAGAGGGCTAATGGGGGCAAATTTGAGATTAGAGTAAAAACTGGTGATTTTCCTCTTAGACAAAAAAAAAAGTTCGAGACAGATTTGAGGCTGAACCTAAAGTTAGGTGATTTTTCTCTTAGACAAAAAAATAGTTCTGGGAAAATTAGGGACTAAACCTAAAGTTTGGGGTTTTTTAAGAGACAAAACAATATTTGGGGCTGATTTGGGACCGGACCTAGAGTTTGTTGTTTTTCTGAGACGAAAAAAAAAAGTCCGGAGCAGATTTGGGACTGAACCTAAAGTCCACCAAGTTGAGTTGTTCTGTCTACTGGCATTCCGCCAATAGTCTCACCCCTTTGAAGAATTCTTGTTGGAGGTACTGGGGGTACCATTTGGACAGGATTCCCTATAGTGGGTATGACATTAGCGAATTGAGGAACATACCCGTAGGTCGTCGGTATAAAAGCATGTTGACCATGCATGAGACTGGGACTGCTTGATGACTCTCGCCTCTGATCACATTCCATAATCGTGTTGATTATCAAAGGTTTGAGCGTTTTCGCCATTTGTCTAGTCACAAGATTGGTCCACTCATTCTGACTCTCTTCGAATATCCTCCGTATCATAGCAGAAGTAGCCGAATTTATCTCCATTTGCACCCTCTGATCATTCATAAGTTGCCTCAAGATATCAGTTTCAACGAATTGCACTCGGTTTGCAATTGGTTGAGCGTTTGATGACTCCGATACACCTACTCGATCACCAGGCGGTGGTGGAGCATCATCATGACCAATGTTGTCTGGATTACGTTGATTTTTAGTTCTCATTGACATTCTGCTCGAATCAATCACAAGGGTCCCACCAGGCGTGCTAAAAAGATGTTTTGCCGAAATTGCTCAGCGAAAAAATATCTTTCACCGAATTCGTGCTTCTTTTTAAATGTGATAAGGGGTTTTATGATGATTTTAGACAAGAGAGTTCTAGATAGTCAGAAGAATCAACGCACGAAGTTCGTACAGAATCCAATAGAATTACATAAATATTGTCCCGACCAGAGTTTAACTCGATGGAGAGAGTCTATCAGTACAAATCCAAAGGAATCGATACAAATGAAATCGAAAGAAGTATACAAATGCAAACCAAATTAGAGTTTGGCTCGATGGTATGGCCTAGCAAGCACAATTCCCTTCAAGAATACCTAACCAACGCACCCAAAACAGTGTCAGAGTTTGACTCGATGACAATGCCTTGAATACGCGTAGATAATGCACCAGAGATTGACTCGATGGCACAATATCTAGGATAAAGATAAATGCCGGAGTTTGATTCGACGTCGAGAATCTGAAAGCTACAGCTACGAAAAGTGAATGCAATACGATAAGTAAAGATAAGATAAATTTGTTGATTTGTTCGGGAGAGCTCTCCTCTGTGGATGCCTGGTGGTACTTATAATGGTTGGAATAGTAACTGCTCTTCGGCGGTTGTAATCCTGGCGCTCCAACAGTTGCCACTTTCCTTGGCCTTTTCAAATCCTTTTTGACCCAGTCTTTGAGCAATTATTTGATTCCAAATAACTGATGATGTTAGCGCCTTTCTTCAATTTCCAATGGTGTTAGTCGTGCCCATGTTTTCCGCATCTCAAGGATATGAAGTTCGTCAATCCAGTAACTATCGATAGGACATTGACCATCTTTCTCTCGATCGTGGGGGTATGCTCATGTACTCCGCATTCTGTGGACTCCTTGACTTGTTCTCAGAGACTGTTCAAACCTTATCTGCCTCGAAACTGCCCTCCCGCCATGGAATTCAAGGAAATAATTTTCATATACTTTGGTGCTCCTTCAAAATGTTGGGAATATCACCAATGTGGTGATTGTTGGAAAGTCACCAATATTGTTTTGATGATAACAAAGACAATCAAGGGCTACTAATGTGTGTATTGGTTGAGTTATATCAGGTGACATATGCACAAGCCGAAATGCAGATGATGTTATAAAGAGCACCAGATGTTTGGAGTGCTCTGCCGATGTTTAGGGTTCGCTGCCGATGTCTGAGGTGAACAAGATATTGGGCATTGAAGATGTCTACAAGCTGGAAGGATCTTCAGATAAGGTGAACATCTGGAAGGACCTTGATCGAGGTGAACAAGCTGAGAAGAACATGGATGTTCGTGATAGGTTGGAGGTACAAAGATCGAGTGAACAGTGGATGACCTTGGTCATGGTGAACAAGCCTAGAATGAGGATGTTTAGTAAAGCTTGGAAGGACCATGATGATGAACAACTTGGTGGAGTCGAAATTGCCAAAATGATTGGAAGGACCAAAAGAAAGATCAGATCACTAGATGGTTATCAGAGCAGTAGATCGTTGGCAAAGAGCAGCTGTCTTATATAGATTAGGTGGAAGATCGGGTGAACAACATCAACGGACTAGTAAAGATCTGGACGTCCTGATTATGGATAAGGGATCGTGCAGATGTTACTCCCGGAAGGTGCCGGTCACTTGATCAACTGACCAGATCTTTGGTCTTGAAGATTATAGCCGCTACAAAGATTGTGATGATATCAATGACCTGAGTTCAGCGAAGACTAGGTATGAGGATGAAGATCTTGACAAGGAGGAGAACAAGTCAAAGATGACGAGGTGTTCATGATGACTTGGAGGTACCATAGTCAATCTATCATCAAGGTGACGTCTTTGGATGCTGAGATACTCAAGAGAAACATTGGATTATTGATCACAAGTTATTCTCATGGTTTTTCTATAAACAGCACCAACAAACCCAAAGATTAGCTGCAACAATGTTTATGTCGATATCGGGTCTTGGTGATGTCTGGATAATGAACATGTGCGGATGTTTCGTTGGGAAGAAAAATATAGCCATTGGCGAGTGAAAGATCCGTAGAGAAAGATTTGGAAGTCTATCGGGTATTGGCATCTGTCAACTTTTCATAACAGTGTCAGAGCAGCAGTTTCAGAACAATGTCAGAAACAGTAGCTACAGCAGTTCCAATGGATCTCTAATGGCTAGTTGGACTTCTCAAGCCCCTCTAACGGGAAGAATGAAGTTATCTATATAATGGAAGACCATCTAGGCCAAAATGTTAGAGAGAGCACAATGTAAAATGCAAACTTGATGTGAGCTAGCTTTCTCTCGCTGTTTCTTTGTTCTCCCGAAAGATCTTCTCTAGTGATCTTTCTATACTGTAATCTTGTGCAAGATCAAGTGTACAATAGTGAGAGAAATACGTGAGTCCTGATAGTGTGATCTATTGGAAAAGCGGTATTTGCTATTTGTAACTTGTCTTGAAGATTACTAGTGGATTCCAGCCCAAGTTGTGGCCGTTAGTCTTGAGAGTGGACGTAAGCATGGGAATAAAGTCAAACCACTATATATCTTGTGTGCTTGCATTTTACTTGATCTTTTACTAAGTCTTGCACACGTTCATATATTATTTTGTGAAACATCTGCTTATCACATCTTTTTATATCACCTACCGTTTTGTGTACTCTTATTTCTCGTTATCGCCATACACTTCAACACACAATCTTCACACGATTTTGAAACATCTGCTTGACCTGATTTCTACAATATGTCTCGGCAGATGTTTGACTCGACATTTGAAGTTTAACTGTTATCTCTACGCATTAGCACCACCAGATGTTTATAGTATCTGCTGCACCTGATTTCCAAATATACTTAGGTGATTTTAGTAAATCATGTGTGATCTTATTCTCTCTCACATTCAAGAACAATCAGGTCACGACACTCGAAATATCTGCTGCCTTGATCTTTCTAGAGTGGTTGTTGTTTTCCGTAAAATTGTCAAAGTTCTTTGAAACAACCTATTCACCCCCCTCTAGGTTGTATTGTTAGCCCCAACAATTGGTATCAGAGCCTCATTGCTTGTTATTGGAAGTGTATTCTTTCGAGCATAAAGATTTTGTTTTGGCTAACGTTACAAGAGGTGGTTTTGTTCTTGCAAATTTCTGTTTGTTGATGATCCATTCCTTCGACTCAAGTTTTCTGGAATTACTTCATGCTTTTAAGGATTTCCTTATTTTAAATCAAAGTTTTTCGGGTTTTCATTTTACCAAAGGATCTTCAACACTTTCAAAACATTACGAACTCTCCTTCTTGGATTTGAAAATGCTTTTGTTGATTATTTTGATTAAGTTCTTTGGACAGAAGATTATCCCTATCCTAATAAGCTATCCTACTTTCTAGTAATGAAGCTTTTGTGGATTCTTTTGAACAAATGAATTTGTTCTATCTCGGAGTGCAAAGATCGTTTTGTCTAATTCTTACCCGACATGATCTTTCTACAATCGAGAGAAAAGCCAGCCCGATTTTGAGCTCGTCAATGTGTTCATCTATGACAATCAGCACATCAATGAAAGGTACAACGAAGGCAATGGTCATGATGTATAAGCAAATGGTTCATGTGATTGAACATGGAACAGCAACTCAAAGATCAGCAAGACCTCTTGTTCAAGTAGTTGAAGAACATGGAACAGCAAATGAAACATCAGCAAGCCGTACTGTTCAAGTAGCAGTAGAAGAACAAGCATCAGCTCAGCTCCTGCTTATGACGATATCCAGAGAAGACTTGCACTTATTACTTAAAGCTATTCACTTCGTACATTGTGCATTTCTTATATGATATTTAAAAGTATTTCTTCTTGTGTGACAGTTATAAAGACTTGGGATCAACTCTAAAGTCACATTGAAGGAACCAATTGAGAAAGAGAAATGAGAAGGAACATTCTCTTGGTTATCTTGACATTTTCAAAATGAAGCCACATGAAGATACCAAAGAAATGTTCATGAGCTACAATGACATTGGGAAAGGACTTGCGGAACATGTCAAGATCTACACCAATGATGACTATCCAATCAAGATTCTTCAAGCACTAGCCCAAGAATGAGCTCATACGAAGATCGTCAACTCATGAAGCTCAAAGATCTCGACACTTGACATTGGATGAGCTTATTGGAACTCTCATGGCTTATGAAATGGAATCCATTAATGAGCAAGAGATTCCAAAGGTAAAAAGTCTATTGCATATTCAGCTAACACTTTTTACGCATATCTTGAAGGATCGTTCTCCAACGACAACAATGATGACGAAGATGATGATATGGCCTCGTTGATTCAAGAGCTCCAAAGATTCTTGAAAAGAAAGAAGAAATTCAAAGGCAATCATATCATGCATCCAAAGCTTAGAAAGAGGAGGAAAATCTAGAAAGAAAGAGTTTCAAGTGAATCGGAGTAAATATCAGCTGACATAAAAAATCGACTCAGATATCGCCAGAAGCAAACATCAGCACTGCAAATGTTTGACCGAATTTGATCATATCCTAAAGCTATCAACGAAGGACATCAAGTAGGCCTTGATAATCATCAATTCAAAGGTATGACATTTGTTAAACTTCTACCTTAGGTAAGTGTATCAAAAGATCATAATTATCCTATAGCTTACTTTGCAAATCTTTAGATGGATTTATGATGATTCTTGATGATGCTTGCTGAGTTGTTGATGATTACACATGATTCATATCTACAATGTTGTCCTGTCATTAGTATAAGGCACTACATGCATTTATTGTAAAACATGACATGAGCAACATCTCTTTTTGCAAATGTGCTAGTACTACATGATACATTCTCATTGCACTTGAGATTATTTTTGCATAAGGAAAATCCTCTGGATGTTGAAAGCAATCACCGCATGCTTTTGTCTATTTAGTTGCAAGTATTATATTATTGGGAATGCTAATGACAATGTTGGTATGTTTGAACCAATGATCATAAAGGCATGTTTCTTGATTATTTAACTCCTAGCAAATCATATCGTGTATCTAACAAGTTGTGCAAAAAATGGAAGAATCAATAAACATCAGGTTCGAAGATAAGTGGAAAGGTGCACAAGATGATGATAGTGAAGAAATCATGCCAAGATCTGCGCCAAAAAATGACAAACAGCCGCTTCAGCAACAGCCAGCAAATCTTTTAAGAAAAATGCAGATTCTTCCAATCAAAAGCAGATCTTCAAATCAAATGCAAATTTCTAAGGATTGGAGATTCACATCAAGTCATCCTAAGGAACAAATCCATGGGGATACCGACAAGGAGGAAAGATCAGGTGATGATTCAAAGAGCAAATGTTTGTTGAGCAACGATGCAAATCACCTAACAAGATCAACGGTGTGTACCAACTCAAGAAAGCACTTTACGATCTCAAACAAGCACCAAGAGCATGGCATGAAAAGGTTAAGCACTTTTCTTGTTCATTTATGGGTTTGAGAAAGGTAAAGTCAACACTACTTTGTTCATAAAGAGAAAAGATCATGTTATCTTGTTGATTCAAATTTTGTTCGCAACATCATCTTTGATCTGCTAATGAGCCGTATGCAAGGAATCGACCAATATCATGAAGTGAAAATTAGAAATGAGCTTGATGGAAGATCTGAACATCATTCTTGTTTAAAAGGTAAACAAGTTGAGGCTGACACTTTCATATTCCAAGATGTATATGCTAGAAATTTGGTAAAGAAGTTTGGGATGGAAAGTTGCAAGGAATGTGATAGGCAAATGGCACCATCACGATAAGCATGAGAAAGGTATGTTCTCGATGAACTCACTATCTTGCAAAGATTATCATGTTTTCTACAAGGAAATGCAGGTAGTAAGAGAATACATCCATGAGAAATTTGGCAATCTTTCAAGGAAAGAATCAGCAGTGGAAAACTTCGCAAAGATCAGTAGAATTTGCAAACAGCAGCATCTGCTCCTGTTTAGCCTTCTACTGTGCTATTTTGAAAGGTTTGAGAATTCTTCTCTATGCATTCAAATCACAAGCTATTGAAGATATATCAAATTATTTTGAATAATATGAGCAAGGTCTTAAGAGCTCCATATGAAAGGTTGAGTGATTTCTTGATTTAAATGCTTGAAATACTTATGATGCTACTCCATTTATTCAAAAGCAAGGGCACATGATATTTGACTTGGGATATTATGTTATTAAGATCATATGTACAAGAATTTGCTGAGCTTATGCAGATTTAAATTGAGATGAGCTTGATTGTGGAACTCAAATCTTCTTCTCGAACTTCGAAGAACAAATGACGATGAGGATGGTGTTACAAAGAAAATAAAAGCAAATCCTTTTGTTCAGCACCTCAAAGCAGTGATATTAGCACTAAAAGTGAAACATCAACACAAAGATCGTGTCAGCAGCACTGAAAGATGATTCGAATGGCCAAAATTTCTGAACCCCAATGAAGCTATTTGCAAAAACTATCAAGGTGAAAGGGAGAGGAAAACAAAAGGTGAACTGCAACAAGAAGAAAGATGCAAAAGAAAGTGGAAAATAATCATATCCAAGAAGCAACACGTCAAGGAAGAGTAAAGATGAGGTACGAGCACATCTTGATGAACTTGGGCTGATTTTGGCCCGGATCTTGGTTATCATTCTGAGGATGGAAGAAGAGGTGGCTACATGGGGGGAACTTGCTAAGTTCTACATAGTACGGTTAGTCCACCTTCTATATCTCTTACTTTTTATCACTTGATGATGTTTATGAAGTAAGATGATTTTTGATAACATGTGCGAACAACGATGATATTCTCTGCAAACTGATGATGTTTATATGATGATGATGATGATCTTAAGATCTTATAGCATCAAGACAGGGGGAGTAATATGCATTGTTGAATATTCAAAATATTATCTCCAAATGACTGTCTTTTGATGATCTTTTATATCATGAGAATTCTTCCTTCTCGAAGATATATGAACTCCTTCATGTTTCAGCAAAGAAAGTGGCCGTGTCAACCCTAAAATGTCTTTTGCTAGTTACGACTGTCTGCTTGTGTTTTAAATGAAGATGTTTACTACTATATGCTCCTGCTTATGCTTAATGACACAATCTTTTGCATACTGCTAGTGTTCTTTTTGTTAATGACAAAAAGAAGGAGAGTGACTGGATGAGATAAATTTGGCTGCAAAAAGTTATGATATTTGGTGAAAGTACTTAGACGGCGGGAGCAACACTGTTCTTGCTAATGTTTAGATCAATTGTAAACATGTTGTCTCTCAAAATTTGGTTTTAGATGGAATTTCATGATAAATGCTCTCATCCTTCATCTCTTCTAAAATATCATGAGATTTCTTTTTCTTGAAGATGCATGAACTCTCTCATTCATATTTCAAAAGATCTTCTAGAAAATATCTGTTATGACCATTATCTGAAATATCCTCAATGCAGATCTTTATATTCCCTTTGCAATATCATGCTGTTTATTATGACAAAAAGGGAGAAAGTTAGAATGATTGTATGCATCCATATTCCTTGATATATAACTGTTGATGCATATGATGTTTGATCTACCAAAAACGAGCTTCATTGCACATCTTCTCTATTCGCCTGAGCATGTCAAATAGGGAAAATGTTTAATTATGTGAAAATGAGCTGAATTACATATACCTTGTGAGCGCCCTTTTTGATTATGACAAAAAGGGGGAGAGATTTGATGAATATGCATATGTGTTTGGAGGAGTATTAGCTTTAGTTCACATGATGTTTGTTCATTCCTATTTGAAACTCATGTGACTAAGTGCCTTGTGTAAAAACATGAGCTGTTGATGACTTCTATTATTTGCTCACAATGTTTCTACTTGCTATCTCCTGTTTATTCATTGAACATCTTGATATTTGGAGATTGCATTGTATGCTAACGATGCCTTGAACTGAACTCTTATTTTTGGCAAGATAAACAATATGTTTTACTTTTCATGCCCTCAAATTGAAAATCCTTTATTGCTTGTTGAGACATCTGCATATTCAGAAGATTATTTTGTCATCATCAAAAAGGAAGAGATTGTTGGGAATATCACCAATGTGGTGATTGTTGAAAAATCCTCAATTTTGTTTTGATGATAACAAAGACAATCAAAGGCTACTAATGTGTGTATTGGTTGAGTTATATCAGGTGATATATGCACAAGCCGAAATGCAGATGATGTTACAAAGAGCACCATATGTTTGGAGTGCTCTACCGATGTTTAGGGTTCGCTGCCGATGTCTGAGGTGAACAAGATATTGGGCATTAAAGATGCTTACAAGCTGGAAGGATCTTCAAATAAGGTGAACATCTGGAAGGACCTTGATTGAGGTGAACAAGCTGAGAAGAACGTGGATGTTCGCGATAGTTTGGAGGTACAAAGATCGGGTGAACGGTGGATGGACCTTGGTGATGGTGAACAAACCTAGAATGAGTATGTTCAATAAAGCTTGGAAGGACCATGATGATGAACAGCTTAGTGGAGTCAAAATTACCAATATGCTTGAAAGGACCAGAAGAAAGATCAGGTCACTGGATGGTTATCGGAGCAGCAGATCTTTGACAAAGAGTAGCTGTCTTATATAGATCAGGTGGAAGATCGGGTGAACAGCATCAATAGACTAGTAAAGATCTGGAGATCCTAATTATGGGTAAGGGATCGCGCAGATGTTTACTCCTGGAAGGTGTCGATCACTTGATCAACTGACTAGATCTTTGGGCTTGAAGAATATAGCCGCTATAAAGATTGTGATGATATCAATGACCCGAGTTCAGTGAAGACTAGGTACGATGATGAAGATCTTGACAAGGAAGAGAACAAGTCAAAGATGACGAGGTGTTCATGATGACTTGGAGGTACCAAAGTCAATCTATCATCAAGGTGACGTCTTTGGATGCTAAGATACTCAAGAGAATCATTGGATTATTGATCACAAGCTATTCCCATGGTTTTTCTATAAACAGCACCAACAAACCCAAAGATCAGCTGTGACAATGTTTATGTCGATATCGAGTCTTGGTGATGTCTGGACAACGTACATGTGCGGATGTTTCATTGGGAAGAAAAATATAGCCGTTGGCGAGTGAAAGATCTACAAAGAAAGATCAAGAAGTCTATCGGGTAGAATATAGCCGTTAGCATCTATCAGCTTTTCAAAATAGTGTAAGAGCAGCAGTTTCAGAACAGTGTCAGAAACAGTAGCTACAGCAGTTCCAACAAATCTCTAACGACTAGTTGAACTTCTCAAGCCCCTCCAACGGGAAGAATGAAGTTATCTATATAATGGAAGACCATCTAGGCGCCAAAATGTTAGAGAGAGCACAATGTAAAATGCAAACTTACTGTGAGCTAGCTTTCTCTTGCTGTTTCTTTGTTCTCCCAAAAGATCATCTCTGGTGACCTTTCTATACTGCAATCTTGTGAAAGATTAAGTGTACAATAGTGAGAGCAGTACGTGAGTCCTGATAGTGTGATCTATTGGAAAGGCGGTACTTGCTATTTGTAACTTGTCCTGAAGATTACTCGTGAATTTTAGCCTAAGTTGTGGCTGTTAGTCTTGAGAGTGGACGTAGGCTTGGGGAAAAAACCGAACTACTATATATCTTGTGTGCTTGTATTTTACTTGATCTTTTACTAAGTCTTGCACACGTTCAGATATTATTTTGTGAAACATCTGCTTACCACATCTTTTTATATCACCTAACGTTTTGTGTGCTCTTATTTCTTGTGATCTTCATACACTTCAACACACAATCTTCACACGGTTTTGAAACATCTGCTTGACCTAATTTCTACAATATGTCTCAGCAGATGTCTGACCCGATATTTGAAGTTTAACTGTTATCTACACATTAGCACCACCAGATGTTTATAGTATCTGCTGCACCTGATTTCCAAATATACTTTGGTGATTTTAGTAAATCATGTGTGATCCTATTCTCTCTCACATTCAAGAACGATGAAGTCACGACACTCGAAATATCTGCTGCCCTGATCTTTCTAGAATGGTTGTTGTTTTCCGCAAAATTGTCAAAGTTCTTTGAAACAACCTATTCACCTCCCTTAGGTTGTATTGTTAGCCCCACCAAAAAAGACCTTGAATCTAGCGGGATTGCTTCTTGTTGGCGCTCAATTTTCTAACAGGTGTGATGATTTCATCAAATGATGCCTATCGGTACCACCACGTGCTCTGCACGAGCCTTCTTTATTCTCTTTCGACGTGCCTTCTCCTCACTTGTCTATCACGTGTGTCAACTCTTCACGTGTTTTGCTCAAGTGTCGACTAATTGTGTGCTTTGCATAGGTGTTGATTCCTCACGTGATCCACGCATGTGTCGATCTCCCACGTGTGCATCACGTATTTTGGCGGGCGATTTATTTTGAGTGCCAACAGGAACAAAAGAGCAAATCATGCTTGGATCCAAGTAATAGTAAAGCGACCGAAAGACATTAGCACGAGATAAAGCTTTGTGGCGAAGATTTTATACTGTGCCTTTTCTGCTCTCTACTTTGGCCAAAGAAAAAGCCATTTCATGCCTATTGCCTCCCACTACGTCCGTTTGGTGCAATAACAAGTCAGGTTATCAGTGGGAGCATCCTACTTTGAGAACCAAGTATCCACTATTGTCTTCACATTGTTAACAAGAAGACAATGAGGTCGTGAATGTTTTCGTCGGAAAATCGTCTTGTGGTGTGAAGTTGGAGCGAAGTCCGTTCCAAAATTAGAAATCATTTATCACTCGTTGCTGGGTGTGGAAGCATGATGATAGTAATACGAGAGAATTGTAACACAAACTAGCTCCTACAAACACGCACTCATTTCGTCAATCTCTTTCCATCCCGGACGAGCCAACTTCATCTTTTTCTTTCTTTTTTTTTCCTATCTATTTGTGAAGCTCTCTCAGCTTGCATTCCGAGGCTTGCCGATGCCCTATTCACAGGCACCAATGTACTGCTCAATTGGAAACTATGGCTGCTCCACTTACAACCACATGAGGGAAATGTGTAGCCAAAATTCTAGAACAGACATTCATACGTTCAACCACAAAGTCTGAAGCCCACAAATTTTGAAAAAACACAATGCTCAACTTTAGGAACCTTAGGACGTGCTTGGCAACACTTTTGCTCTAGCTTCTGGTCAGAAGTTGATTTTTATATTTCTGAAGCAAAAAGAAGTACAGAAATAGAAAAATAAAGTTGCATTATCAAATGAATTTCTGCTCCGGAAGCATTTCTGGAGCAGAAATTCTTCTTCATAAATGTTGTCATGCGAGCCCAAACGGGTTCCTCAATGACTTCAAGAGCTCATCATCTTCATTTTGTTGTGAAAGCATTTATTGTATGTCTAGCTACTATTAGGCTTATTATTGCTACACGTTAGCCTCGATAAGTAGAAGTTGATTTCTAATAGATATTTCCATTAAAGTCAAGAATTCCGGGAAATAATTTAATGTAAAGATCCAACCCACTTCGGGCAAGACTTGAATTTCTGGAATAAAGGCTACGCGGACAAAACTTTAGGCGGACAATTCGGTGAACTTGCTGATTGATGTGGGTGCTTTACGCCTTTTCCTTTTTCTTTTCAAGGCAGAGGTTCATGGCCTGGGCCCTTGGAGACTCGGAAAGGGAGTGGTAAGGACGGATGAGAAAGATAATTGACGAATGCTTTTTAGCAATGATGGCGATTTGTTGTCTCTATCATACCCCGAATTAGGGGTGGGCAAAAAATCATGATCCAACCAAACCGGACCGGACCATACCCAATCAGTTGATTTTGGATAGTAACCGATGGGTACGGTTTGGTTCTTGGTTCCAATTTTCCAAAACCGGCGGGTACCGGTTCGGTTCCCGATTTCGGGTGGAACCATCCAACCGAACCAGTCCTTTATATAATATAAACGTTTCTGGAAGTGCAGGCTTGGGAATGCTCGAATTTGAGTTTGAGGGTTCTGAGTTTTGATTAAATTGGGGTTCGATTAGAGTTTCTGGTGAAGTTTTGGTTGATTTGGGAGAGGCAGGGGAAGCAGTCATGTTCTATGGTGCAGTAGCGCAGGATCCTTGGCTCAGTGTTGCCCAAATTGTGTGTCTTCCTTGTGCCTGGTCTTTGTGAAGTTTCTTTATGGCATGTGGGGTGAATTTGTGATTGTTATGGGATGTGGATGAATGCCAGGGATGTTCCTCCCTTGTGCATGGTCTTTGTGAAGTTTCTTTATGGCTTCCAAGGCCTTTGTGTACATGTTGTACAGTACATCAAAAGTTACAAAAAAAAAAAGGTAAAACATAACTTCTTTACAGAAAATTTGGTAGACATTGGGATCGTAACCGGGATCTAACTGGAACCAAACCGGACCGGTGGTTCGGTTCTCGGTTGGATCCATGGAACGAGCGGGTGAATCATGGTTTGTATTTTGCGAAACCGGTCTTTAGCGGGCGGTTCTCGGTTCTAGGGTGGGAACCACCCATCCTGGAACCGATCACCCCTACCCCGGATTCAGTTAGGAAGTTGGAACGGAGCCCCCTATTAAAGTTAACAAAAAGAAGTATGAACATGAGTGTCCGATAACTAAATTAATCATTCTTAGTTATTTATCAAAGTTCATGAGTTAATAAAAAGCAAATTGTTGATGCGCATGCTCAACAAAAGAAAGCACAAGTTCTTAGATATAAGAATTAAGCTTACAAAATCAAATATTACTCGTGATATAATAGATGCAAACGAATCTATGTTATTTGATAAATGGTAAGTGGTGCTCCAAAGCACTCTTAATGAATGGATGATATGGAATACTCTCCACGAGTGACATCTATCTCAACATTCTTTTGAGTATATATTTTTTTTCCACTTCAATAGAACTAAATATTTTTCTGTTTTAGTTCAAGGGGCATATAATTACTTTCGATATCACGGAGATCTCTAATTCTCATGACGGTCAAGTATACTTCTTCTAGAGTAATTATTTCACCTAATCAATTTTCACACGTCTTTTTCCCGTGCATAGCACGGGTTTACAGGCTATTATAATGGGAACATAATTATTATAGTGGCAATATCGCTATGACGATCTTTTCTTTCTTTTCTTTCCTTGCTTTTAGACACGGTATTAATATCGTGGCTAAAAAAGACAACAATTTAAACGTTAAACGATCATACCATACTTAGCATGTTACTGATGATTGCCTAGAAGACAAGGACTAAAAGCACTTTGCCGAGTCCAGGTCAACTAGCCACTATATTTTTCTAATTGCATCCATTATACAAGTTCGTCGTAAATGCCAAGTCCAGGGATCGTGCCTTTCCTCCTGCTTTCCCTTCTTCCTCTTTACCAGCGACGCTATAAACGTGGCGCAAAGATAGCCGTGTAATCATATCATACTAGTCGAGTCTGCAATGGAAAATCATTGCTCGAAGCAACAACATAAGCGAGTTGAATACACTGAAGCTTCGAGTCCGACCATGTCGAAGCGACGCAGACAGGAAGAATTGTTTGAATTAGAGTCGGAGGAGAGCGAGAGCGAATCGCCTCTTCTTCTTCCCTCTTTGGACTCATCAGAGAAGATCAATGTGCCGTCGGAATCCGGAGCAAACTCTGATCCATCTGCTTCGTCCACCTCTGTGGTTGGAAACAATTACCACGTATTCTTGAGCTTTAGAGGCCCTGATACTCGCAATGGCTTCGTCGATCACCTCTACCACAGACTCAAAGATGAGGGCCTGAGGTTCCATCCAAACTTCGTGTTCAGAGATGATAAGGACCTCCCCTTCGGCAAGGACATTGCTGCAAATCTCATCAGTGCAATCACCCACTCCAAGGTTTCAATTCCAGTCATCTCGAAAAATTATGCTGCTAGCGAATGGTGCCTCCGTGAGCTCATTCACATGATGGAGTGCAAGAAAAGCAGAGGACAAATAGTCTTGCCTGTGTTTTACAAGGTGAAACCCAGGGATGTGCGACACCTAGAGGGGAGCTTTGGAGATGCCTTCGAATCCTGTAAGGATCAATTTGAGGAGGAGGTCAAGCAACAAGGGAGGGAAGCGCTCAGAAAAGCAGCTATCTCTAGAGTATTCGAATCAGAGAAATATGCTAATGGGTACTTCGTTTACCTTCTTTTAGCCGATCCTTGCTGGAAGATGAATATTTATTTATCATCCTTAATTCTTGTTTTGTGGAGTCACTAATAAGTTCTTCATGTTGTTTGACAGGAGGGAAGCGGAATTAGTAAACGAACTCGTAGAAATTGTAATGCGCGAGCGGCAAAGAGATTTTCAACCACGACTTCCCATGAACTTGGTTGGAATTGATGCTCATATGGCTAAGGTTATGAAGTTGGTGGACACTGCTCACCCCGACACTCGAATTATTGGGATCTATGGAATGGGCGGAATTGGTAAAACAACTCTGGCTACGATCATCTATAACAAACTTTTTGACAAATTTAAGTGCCGATGCTTTCTCAAGGATATTAGAGAAACAATTAATCACAAAGGTATTGAGCATGTGCAATCTCGACTAATCTCAGATATACTGAAAAAAGATGACCATCAAGTACTTGATTCTGATGTAGGAATTCAAACAATCCAATCCAGTTGTACACAAAACAAGGTACTTATTCTTCTTGACGATGTGGATCGTCAAGACCACCTTGACAATTTGATTGGAGGTTGTAGTTTCACGCCAGGAAGTAGGATCCTTGTTACATGTCGGGATAGGGCCCTCTTGAAGTCTAAATATGAGTATGAACTCAAAGAAATGAATAGCGAAGACTCTTTGCTTTTGTTTAGCAAATATGCATTTGAAGGGAAACCACCTCCAAAAGAACTCGCGACTCTTTCTCATGAAATTGTTGCCACCACAGGAGGGCTTCCCTTAGCTCTCATGGTTATAGGTTCACTTCTCAAAGGAGAAGAAGATCAAAGAGTATGGAGAGAAATGTGGCAGAAATTGACGAAGGCACCTGATATGATAGTACAACAAAAGTTGAGGATAAGTTACGACGCGTTAGAACATAAAGAACAACAAATCTTTCTAGACATAGCATGTCTTTTCATTGGAACGGACAAAAGAATTGTCATTTACTTGTGGGATGATCTCGGATTTTACCCACTATCTGCATTGGCCAAAATGACTCAACGTCTATTAATAAAATATGATGATAACAATGAGTTGAAAATGCATGATCAATTAAGAAATCTAGGCAGAGTTATCGCCCGTCCAGTAGACAAGAAGCCTTGGGATTGTAGCAGACTATGGGACGAGGAAGCCATGACAGTGCTGGGACGCAAGGTAACAATTATGCCTACTTTTGGCCTCTCCCATGTTCTCTAATATTAGTTCTTCATATTGTTATTGTTATTGTTCTTTTCGCTAGATCTTTGACTATTCTCAACATGTTTGGAAATATATTTATTTAAATATTATTTAAGTAAGATAATATCGTAAAATACTATAAAATGCATAAAAGTTTTGTATAGTCTTATGCCGATTGTTTATAATTTTCAACCGAACAAACAAAAACTTTACTGTTGATCATGACTTTGTTGTCTTTCATTCTATCTTCCCAAAGATCAGCAATTTAGTTCTAAAGTACATAGATGTGAGGATAAATGCATGGGCTAATAAATGTTAAATAAGAATATATAACTACATGTTAAACTCATATATCTACTTGATTCTTGTTTTTTTTTTTCCTTTTTACTAAAATGCATCTGCTCAATACATGAATCACATGTTATCTACCTTTTTCACTTTTGAAGTTTTACTTTTGCATGATATATGGGATAGTCTCATTCTCCAAGAATCGAAGACATCATCCTATCTTTAATTTCCAAATAGTTGATACGTGCAATATGCACAGCCGGGGAAGTTCTACTTTATGGCAAAAAAGAAGAAGAAAGATTTCAGTTAAATTGTTTGCACCAATTACTAATGGCTAACAACTTAAGGTTTTGTTCAATTTGAAGTATTAAGATCTTATATAGTGATCTTATTTGTATGAAGAATTTTTACCAATTTGTTGTTTACAACTTCTTATGCGTGTTCCCAATGGAAATGGATGTACATATACACGATGGAAAGAAAACTTAAGATTTAATTTTAATTGTATTACTCGGTGAATGTTATTTACATAAATGAATAAGCACCGTGAAATATATCGACTTTTTGAATAATTCAGAAATATATAATTACGTTACTAACGTAATTGGGTTAGTTGATAACTTGAAACAACACTAGATAATTTGGATGACTCTAAGTAGAAAAATTTTATTTGTCTTGTCCTTATAGGACTGATAAATTTTTAAAAAATTAAACTAAAATTTTTAATTACGAACTTAGCCTTTCTTTTCTTGTCACTCGTACCAAGTTATAGTCAAATTATCAAATTACATAACATAATATGGGAAGATTGTTCGAGATACATTGGCATAAGTAAGGTTTTTTTTTGTTTATTTTTAATTATGAGCTCTCAGCTCTGCATGTGTACATGGATCAATCATGTTCATTCATGTGAAAGATGAGAACTCAAGGATTTCGACACGTGGCGCAACAACATGAGGCTATTCTACCCAGCTTTCTTATTATATACTATTATATTGGTCATAGCGGTGATATGCACAGATCTAGTTATAGGTATTGGTGCACGTAATTCAAAATTAATGAATATTGATTGTGCAAAATCAAACAACAGTAAATGCGAACTGAAGAAACTAAATAACCACTGAGATCTGATTTTGTACATATGTATACGAAGTGATTTTAAATGAATAACTTAAAAGTAAAGATCGAATTAACAAATGAAATGATTGGGGAAAGTAAGTGACGGAGTAGTGAAAGGTGAAGAAATTATATTTTATGCAAAGGGGCCTTTTCTTTTTTCAAAAGTGCAGCAGTTCTCACATATTGCAAAGGGACACCGTATATTTGGTGTAGGTAATACTTGGTAGAAATTCTACGTACGTTACAAATTTAATTTCAGAGCATTCAATTAGCATATAGACTATATTATATTAGGCCACATCTTAAAATCATTTTATTGTACAGAACCCATTTATGGTAGAAAACGCCCTTACAAAAATTAATAAGCATTTATGTCATAAAGATCAGTTTTGCATAACATTATAAATCAATAATATATAAGAGAAAAACAAGTAAAGTTCATAATTGGTTAGTTTAGATTTATCGACTTACATATAAAATTACGTCCAAATTAATAAGTAACGCAAATTGATGTTGCTATATTGTTCTAGAAACAGTAGGGTAGATTGAATGAGATGATTAAGTTTTTATTCCAATTAATATAAAGCAATGTGTTTAGCGAATGTTATGAGAAGTGGGAGGGAATGGAGCTTTGTGATGATGTTGCTCAACCGCGCTTTTATGCTTATATATACGAAATCACATGTATATCATCAACATTTGTGGCATACAAGTGAAAAGTGACCTATTATATAATGTTGTAATAAAAAATAAATATCACATAAATTTTTTCCCTATAAGTGTAAAGAAAATGCGCTGGCCACAGTAACATGCAGACGGATACTAACAAAAGGCGGTTGGGTGGTGTGCTTTTCCTAGTTTAATGACAATTTGTTCATGTCAAGATCGGGAAAAGCCTTGTGGTGTTATTGACAACCCTCAATATCTTGTAGGAGGAAAATGAATATATTGAGGCACTACGTCTGGACGAAAATGGCTCAAGCAAGTTCATGGAGCAAGAGAGCTTTAAAAGATTGCCTAACCTGAAGTTCCTTCATGTGAGCGCAGTGGATTTTGCTGGAGATTTTAAGGAATCACTTTCTGAATTAAGATGGTTAAAGTGGGAGAGATGTCCCCACTCTTTCGAGGCGACCAACCTTCGTTTGGAGAAATTACTCTTGCTTGATTTATCAGGTGGTAATATCCGTGCAGATTGGGGAGGATGGAGTTCAATCAAGGTAAAGACGAGAAACGCTTTCTCTATTGTTACATTTGATGGTGACTCATTCTACTTCCAGCAGCTAATCTGGGAACATGTTTCTTTCTCATAGATGGAGAGGTTGAAAGTTCTGAATCTTTCGTGGTGCTCAGATTTAAAGAGAACGCCTAATCTCTCCGGGTTTAAAAGTTTAGAGATGCTGATCCTGGAAAATTGTGAGAATTTGGAGGAAATTGACCCTTCCATTGGAGATGTCAAGTGTCTCACTGCCTTGAACTTGAGGTACTGTGGGAGTCTTAAGAAGTTACCTGCACAACTGGGAGAGGTGAAGGGACTCGTTTCTCTGGACTTGTGGGCATGTGAGAATCTCCAGGAGCTACCCAGAGAAATTGGCACATTGGAAGAATTGAAAGAACTTAAAATAGGCTGGACTGCTATAAATGAAATTCCTCCATGTCACAATTGGAAGAAGCTGGAGATCCTTGATGCCTATGGTTGCAAATCATTGGTTGGACTTCCCCACTCAATTAGCCATCTGGAAAATTTGCTGATCCTTGACTTGAGACGTTGCTTCAGGTTACATAAACTTCCAGAAAGCATCGGATCCCTTGTGAAATTGCAGCGCCTGTCACTAGGCGGAAAGAGTTATCCATATGGTATCGATGATGGCCGAGTTGATTATTGTCTCTATCATATCCCCAATTCAATTGGGAAGTTGGTATGGTTGACTGAATTAAACTTATCAGATACAGGCATTCGGGAATTACCGAAATCCATTGGGAATCTGAAAAACTTGAAAATTCTGAATATTGCTGGAAGTGAGGATTTAAGTAATTTACCTAGCACTATTAGCAAGTTGGGAAAACTTGAAGAATTATATGCCTCACGCTGTGGAAGTCTGGGAGGAGAAATTCCGATAGATGGGTTGTGTTCACTGAAAATCCTTCAATTATATAGGACTCGCGTTTCTGGCTTCCCCGACACATTTGATAAGCTCTCTCATCTTGAACAACTTGATTTAGAGGGCTGTGAGATGCTTCAATCGCTGCCGCAAGGCATCAGTAAGTTGCCTTCTCTGCAATACCTTCAGTTAACTTCTTGTGACAAACTTCAATTGTTGCCCGAGCTTCCTGCCTCTTTAACAGTTTTGGGAGTCACCTGTCAGCATCACACATTGCCTCAACTTTCTCACCTAATCCATCTAAAAGAGCTCATTGTTGAGGATTGCCGATTGCTGGAATCCATGCCAAAGCTTCCCTCAGGATTATTGAAGCTTCGTATCTGCGGGTGTGATAAGTTGGAAGAGTTGCCAAATTTGTCAAGTTTGGAATTCTTGTCGGAATTAGTTGTCAAAAGGTGCTATGAGCTGACAGAAATCAAGGGTCTGGAAGCATTAAAATCCTTGGCAAAACTAAATGTATCTGGATGCAGGAAGTTGTCGAACCTTGACGGCCTTGAACATCTTGAATCTTTGACATACTTGGACATGGGTTGGTTCTCTGAGTCAGATGCTCCACTAGTGAATGATGATCTAGTTCAACTTCGAGGCCTTGACAGATTGAAAAATTTGGAAGAGCTGTATATATGGGGCTGTCAGTCCCTTATAAGACCGGACCTTATGCAGTTAACACATCTGAAGCGATTAATCGCTAGAGAATGCCACAATCTAGTCGAAATTAAAGGGCTTGAGAGATTAATAAACTTGGAAGAACTGGATATCCATGGGTGCAGATCCATTGGAACATTACCAGACCTCTCGTGCTTCGACAACCTGAAAAGATTGTTCATTGGGTATTGTTGGAAGCTTGGTAATGTTCAGGGCTTGGAGAAAGTCGCATATGTGCAAAGATGGTAAAATGAGGGATTCAACAGCAAGGCCTCAGCAAATTGCCCACTTCGGTATAATTTCGAAGATTTAATGGAATCTTGGGAGTCAATTTCGCGTGAACTTGTGGAGATCACAGAGCTCCGCGAAACAAGCCGTCTTTTCTTCTGGCTATGGAAGGAGATTCTTGGACTATTATGGCTGCTTATCTCCTGAACACTGTATTGCTACTAGTCTTGCCTTCATTTGAACTACATTATTCTCCAAATTAAACGTTATTTGTTTGCCTTAATGTAAATTATATAGCTCTATCTGATGCCTCTCTAGAGGAAGACCGCTTATGAGAAGCATAATGATGCTAAGCGATGCGATGAAGCTCATCGTGTTACATGTTACGAAATACTTGTACTCCTCCGGGTACTTATCTGCCATTATGGACTCGCCCGCAGTATGTTCTGTATCATTTTCATTGCCTGGGAAATCGTCTTGCCAAAGGCCGCCAGGCGGGGTGATACTGGCTTGAAATGCCACGGTAGCTAGCAATGTTGCTACCACCATTAGCGTCTTATGCATACTTTCTTGCCACTTTCTCTCCCTTTCCTTCTTGTTCACTTCCCATGCAGGTGGATGGAAGGCGGCGATCGTGTTATTCGCATTGACTGCTTGTCCGGATGGGTCATGATTTCTAAAGTTTGAGGAACAGGAGCCATAACCTCTGAGGCTCTTCCCGCGCTCACCCCTTGTGCTAATAGGCCGAATGCTGTGAATCCTCTGGAGTTCGTAATGTACGGGCTTACTCCTTTATTAATCAGGAAGTCTATAGTCTGTAGAGGAGTAACAACAGAATGTACCAATTGGGGTAAGGTTTGAACTACACAAGCCCATGTTATACTTATTTCAGGATTAACTTTGGTACGAGTGTTTTTTCAGTCCTGTAGTGTTTGTGACTATTATTTGATGCCTTCACAAGGGAAACCCATCCCTTGTTGAATTTCTTCTGCTATCTCTAGTTTTATGTTCCTTCTAATCTAGATAGAATTAGCATGAAAATAGCGTGAAGTGTCAAGTTGTAGTTAATTGTCTGGACGAGTTATTTTTTTTCCACATATCATAACCTTCAATGATTTACAAATGGATACTTTTTAGCTTCCGAAAATCTCTAAGACACTCAGATATCCTAGAAGGGAAAATAACAAAAATAGTCTTTTAACTTTGGCAGAATGTGCAATTTTATTCTCGAACTTTTAATTCGTTCAATGTGGTTCTTGAACTGTTCCAAAATATTCAATTTAATCTCTAAGCTTTTAATTTGTTCAATCTGGCTCTCAATTTTTCGTAAAAAAGAGTCAAAAACTTTCATAATTACACAGTTACTTGGATCTCTGAAAATTTGCTTATTTCAATTCATTTCTGCTCGCTAGACTAGTCCGCAAATCGAATCAATAATTCCAACAACAGTCCAGAAAGTTGAATATTCTTGCTGAAGAATAAGATAACGCGCAGGCTCAAATAAGACTATAACAAGAACTCTGATTGTTCGGGCGAAAAGGAAAGGAATGGGGTCGACATGTCTCCGATTGTTCGGCGAATGTACCGTAGAGGATTTATGGTCTTTGGTCTTAGCCAATCACGTCTAAGGATTGTATGAAGAAATGTCTGGTCGTGGGGTTGAGGGAAGAACATCGTCGCAATGAACCATTGGACAAGATTGTATAAAAAGGATTTCGTAGCCGTTGAAAAATCAGAGTAGAATATCCCATTGATCAAATCGTTCATACAGTCAAGATCTAGGTTTCCAAATATAGAATTTTTCTAATAAATCATCTACTTCCACAATCCACAATCAACGATTTGATCGTCGCTTCGCTCTCAATGTGTGACGTCCTGAAATTTCAAAACTTGTAAAATTAAATAATATTGGATTTTTGGGAATTAAGGGACAGTTATTGGACGCGAATTCATTTTATCTGGAAATATCTGGGTAGCCCCTGAAGCGTAGACCAGTAGGGTTTAATTAGTTTGATCGCGCCATAGAATTTAGTGACGAATTCCTACGCGCCTAAGCTTAATCCTGACCGAAATGTCTTCAGTCGTCTGTGCCAAACGACCAACCAGACCTGAATTACCAAATGACCGTTTTGCCCTCGGATATTATTCATATAAAACAGAAGCCATTAATACTGATTTGAATTTGTGGGCTCCCCTTGTCAACTCCCCCACCCATCACCATCATCTTCTCTCTCTCTCTCTCTCTCTCTCTCTCTCTCTCTCTCTCTCTCTCTCTCTCTCTCTCTCTCTCTCTCTCTCTCTCTCTCTCACTCACCGTCCGACCACCCCTCCTCTCCCTCTCCTCCCTCTTCGGCCGACCCCCTCCACCGTCGTCCACCCCTGCCCGGCGCCGTTACCGCCAGCCGTTCGTCACCGGCCGTCTGCAGCGCCTCAGCCACACCGCCCCTCCGTCCCAATCTCCTCCTCACCCGACAACACCACTCGCCACCACTCCATCCTCCACCGTAGCGCGTCACCTCCGTCCGCTACCTCCACCTTGCCGCTCGTTTGCCTTCCACCGCCGTTACCGCCGACCTCCGTCGAGCTCACCGAGACCCACGGCTCCCCGCGCCGCCGTTGGTCGTCGTTCCGTCGTTTCCGAGCTCGTCGCCCCGGTGTGCCGACTCGCCGTCGCCCCACGACCCCGCCACCATCGTCAACCCCCTGTTGACACATGAATTTTAATCATTTGTTTCTTAGAAAATTAATAGAAAATCCAAAAAAAATTATAAAATTGTAAAATCAACTTTGGAAGCCTTTGCTAGGCACAAGGAACCAATTTTGAGCAAAAAATACTTTTTGAATTTTTACGGAATTTTCGAATTTTTATTATTATTTAAATTTATCCGAAAATCAGAAAAAATATCATCAGTGTCCACAAAAATATGAAAAAATAGATAATATTTTTATTTTAATTCCCTCTTCACGCTGGACACTTTAAATCTCAAAAATTCAGTCTGGGTTGCCATGTTCCTTCACAAACATAAACCCAAATTGAGCCAAACAATTATGTTTCGAGTCTTTTTAATTCCAATTTTTACTTTTTATAAGCTATGACATTTCCCTCTGATGCCTTGAACTTCAATTAGGTCCATTTCCTTGACAATTCGTTCAATTTTGGCCAAAAGGACTTATTTGCATTTTTTATTTTCGATTGAGTCCCCGGTTTCACTAAAAATGAAATTAACTTCGTTCTAGGGGTACCCATGAGAATCAAAGACCTCTACCCTATGTTTTTTACCATTTTGAATCCATTGGTGGGGGTGGTTTGGCTTGATTCGGTCATTTAGGCTTTGGATTACTGAAAATTCATTTTCGGGCCAAAATTTGAATTTGGGGTTTTTGCGCAATTTCAAATAAATTCTGTCCAATCTTGTCATTTCTAGATGGAATCCATGATGTAGAATCTAATTCCGGTGCTTAATTGAAAAAATTTAATCATTTTGGGGTCCAATTTGAGGTTTTTAGCCGAACCGGAGCAACCGGGCGGGTCAAACCCGGCCCAATTGACCCGGGTCGACCCAACCCAGCACAGCAGCCCCAGCAGAAACTCAAGAACAGGGGCTGCGAAAAACCCAGATTTTTCGGCTCTTGCGTGCTCTTTTGGAGAAGCACGAGCGACAACACGCTCGAGTAATGTGAGAGGCAAGTTCCAAGGTTGCAAGGACGGAGTTCCGAGGAGGGGCCGGCCGTAAAAAGAAGGAGAACACAACAGCAAAGGGGAGAAAAACAGAAGAAAAAAAACAGAGCAGAAAAAACAGGGGAGGAAAAGAGGAGAGAAAATGAGGGGAGTTTGAGAGAAAAGGGAGAGAACTTAAGCGGTCCATAGCGCCGGCAAGACATCACCACCGTCCACCGAGGTCCTCGGACCACCTTCGAGCCTTCCCGACCGCCGCCATCGCCGTCTTACACGCTGAACAGGTTTGAAACCGAAACCCCTGTTTTCGGTGCTCGGTTTTCGCCGGTTTGGCTCCGTTCGACTTTCGGGTCGAACGGAGCCAAACCGACCACCCTATATCATTGTTTCAAGCTTATGTGGTCTCCTTATAGTGTCCCCATGCTTTATTTTCGTTCATAAACATCCTGGGTGCACGTTTTCAACGACGCACATAACGTGTTCGATGAAATGCCTCGGCTGGTTCAAACCCCCGAATTTGAGCATACTTTTCGTGCTCTTTTTGCATGATATTTTGGCATTTATTTTTTTAAATGAATTCTACATGTGTAGTTCTTCGTTTTGATATGCTGTATGGCCCCTAGTTATGAGCGAGGTGTGAGATATGCCCTTCCAAAGTTGCCTTGTTGGTCTGATCCGAACCTGAAAATTTTGACAAAGTGCTGGAAACGGTTCGAACCACCCACTTTACACTCAATGTTCATGGCCTTCCCGTGATTATTTTTCAGTGTATTTAGGCTCGTTACATTCCTTGAACATAGTAGAGCATGTCGGTATTTTTTATTCCCCTTGGTTCAATTCGTGGGAGAAGATATGTGGTTCGGAATATGCTTGGTTGACCATTTTTGCACTCTGAATCTGTCAAAAACAGTGCGACCCCCCTACTTTGGAGTCGGTTTTCTCTCTCACCTAACGTGCTTTGAGAGTTATTTTTGTTTTATATTGTTCACCGTATGTAGGTATTCACGTCGGTATTTGTTTAGCTCATTGGTGATGATCGGAGAGCAAGAAACACGTTCGAGAATATGCTCCCGTGAACTGGGTTCCTGGGTTGGAATGTTTTCTAAGTGTTTGAACAGTTCCAGACCTGCCAATTCGGGGCCGCTTTTCTTGGTCATTTCACGAGCTTTTTGAGTCGTTATTTGGTCTAACATGCTCTCTGTGTGTAGCTCTTCATGTTGATACCTCGGGTTTGATTTGGTTGTCTTGGTGGATCAAGTTACGATCCCCGAAAGTCACCTCAGTGAGCTGCAAAGCGAGGGGTTTGTCTTTTCTTTAAAGTGTTGGTTATGCACCAAGCACATTCACGACGCCATTACGGTGCACTCGTTCGGTCAATTCCCGAGCCGTTGATCATTTTGGAAACTAGATCATACCTAGTTTCACGTAGTATGATCGGTTTCCCCTGATTAGTTTTCTTTACCGAGATAATTACTCTCGAATTTGGCTCGGTGAACTGCAAAGTGAGCCTGAGATTTCGGCTAAGTGTCGCTTTGCAGCAAGCCATTTTCCCGATGCCATCACGACGTGCTCAGTTGACCATTTCCCGAGCCGTCGCTTGTTTTGGAAACCTGATCATACCTAGTTTCTTGAGGTATGATCTCTTTCCCCCTATTTGATTTGAGTACTGAGATAATCACTCTTGAAAACACCCCGAGAGTCAACTTTTCCAAACCAAATTTTTTTGGAAAACGACCAAAACCCGAGATTTCGAGTGAGACTTTCGCCGAAACTTCGCGCAATTCATTTTCAGTATCTCCGGGCTTGCTCCGCCCGGTCCAAAAAAATTTAAAAAAAATTTTTAAAAAAAAAAAATTTAAAAAATCGGAAAATTCGAGAAAAATCCCAAAAAATCAAAAATCGTGGAAAGGTCAAAATTGAGCTTTTATTGCGTTTTTCAACATGGCCAACATCAATTTACTTTTATCTCGCATTGGAGGAAGACCGATGTCCAATCCGGTCTTATTATTGTACACCCGATCCTGTCTCGGGTTTTGTATTCCGGCCTTGTACCTAAATACCCGAGGGCCGCGGGTTTTTATTTTACCGCCTTAGCGTAACTTTTCTTATGCTTCCTCTATTATCCCTTTTGAATTCTTTGGTTGATTTTAATTCGTTTTGATAAAAATCAAAAAAGTTAGAATGCCATGAAATGAACCCCGCAAGACCATTTTGCATGAACACTTAGCGACGGACAAGAACATGATTAGGAGTCAAATTGATAAAAACCTCGCGTGCTCACAAGTTAGATAACAATCAATTCCGGACGGTAACCGAAAGGACTCTAGCTTAAGCTAGGGTAACCAAATCCCCGGCCTTAGAATCTCTGGTTGCGTAGGACCGAGCGATCTCTCCCAATCGCTCGGAGAGGTATCCGGTCTACCTCCCAAGAAAGACCGGTGGCGACTCCAATTGTATGCACACATAGCACATATCACCCGACCACACCAAGGTCGAAACCGATAAACTCCCGCCGCGATTTGGTATGGGCCTGGGAGGGCCCGCGCCGAAGCCCCCCATCAGAAAGTAAGGGCCCGGCAATCCATTAGCCTCGATTCGATCCCTAAAAAGAGGGGGATCTTTCTTTCGGGTCGCGACAGCTGGCGACTCCGCTGGGGACTTTAAGAGGATTTAAGCCGTAACAAACCGGTTGAGTGTTATCTAACTTGGTCTACATTTTGTAGCTCATGTCAAAGTCACGAGGAAAACGAGGTTAGTCGCTAACTCGTGTTAAATGGTCTTGCAGATGGGAGTTATAAGGGGAGGCGTGTTTGTTGACTATTTGCTTTTGCAGATGGGGGTTTGGATGCATGTTGTGTGGATGGTTATATTGAAGCGCTGATTGTTAAATTCAAACGCATGTTTATCGTCTAAGCACGACACTGAATCCACACACAACCGTGCCTAAAACCCCGGGCGCATTCCTTAGGAAACCAATAGAAGGAATTGGAAATGGAATCTCCGTGGGGAAAAACATGGGGTAATCCACTTTCCAATTCCGCTCACTTCGAACTATGGATTGGGTGCCAATGCAACGATAGTTGTGCAATGGAATCAACCCTTTCTAGAACTCAAAGTGGGAGCCTTAAAACCTTAGGTACCTCTCCCTTTATGTGTCAAAACCTCACAAGTATGCATGTGCATGATCTATGTGATTGCCATATTCCTTTTCGAACGGTTTGTAAGTCTCGTTCCATTTCGCAATTTCAATTCTTTCAATCAAAGGCAATCTTCAACAAAAGCAAATGGTGATTAACATAAATGCCTCTCGCTAGGATTTAGAAAATGGGTCCGCCCGAGATCAAGATTGCACACTTCCCTCAAGCGATAATCAACATGTGGGAGCGTCTTCCACCTGTCCACAGGACCTACGTGGAGAAGAGGATAGGGTATCTCACGTCCCTAATACACTTGGAGGCAAGAATCCCCATGATCAAAGCACTGTCGCACTTTTGGAGTCCCGAGTCGTCCTCCTTCGTGATAGGCCAATGCGAACTCACTCCAACCCTTGAAGAATACGACACCATGATAGGTCCCGTAGGAACCTTCGGTTTAGCTACTCCCCCGATAGAAGTCGATTCAGTACCACTTCTTAGCCAATTCCTAAAGGTCAATTCCACTCTCATTAGAAACATCCTCAAGGGAAACACCAATGCCATTCCCATAACCTTTCTGGAGGAACTGTTCTTTGGGTTACCCATCGAGTCGGGAGCCCAAATCCCTAGGACCTTTATCCTAGCCTTCTTCGGATTCGTCATCTTTCCCTATACAAACAAGAGCATGACCCCCTCCATCGTTCACATTGTCCTCCAAGTATGCGGCGGCAAGAAATTCTCCCATTTGGTCCTCGGGGAAACTTTCATCTCTCTCTCAAAATTCAAGGAGTCAGGTAAGGGAACTCTTAGAGCACCTGTAGGTCTCCTTCAAGTTTGGATGATATCTCACATTAGGGAATTCGCTACTAACATGCAAATCATACGAATTAGTCCTTCCTCTCACCCTTTCCTTCAATTCATCGACAAGAACAAACTCTTCCCTTGTTGGGCATTCTCTAGGTGGCTCAACTATCTTAAAGCTCTCGTCCCTATTCGCATTCAGTGGTATGCCAAGTGGCTTGTATCCCCAAACCCTTGCTTAGCCGATGGATTCGACAACGTCATCCCTCTATTGGGACTGACGGGAACTACGTCATATTACCCTCTGAGGGTGATCCGTCAATTCCGTGCCATCCAACGAATCCCTCCTCCTCTTGAACCCGATCCCTTCGCATTGGACTATCACAAAGAGGTCACCGAAGGACGGAGAGCGCAATTGGACAAGACGATTAACAACATAGTCCACACCTGGCGTGACTACCGTACGACACCCATTACTATGGTGGATGGGTCCGAGCTTGATGGGGATATGAAGGAGCATCATGCATCTGAGGATTACATATGCTGCGCTTTGAGGACCTTGCCCAAGGTGGTCGTCCCCATTTTGCCTACCAAGTTGACTCTTCAGGAGGTCTTAGCTGAGAAGGCCGCCCAAGAAAGAGATGATGCGATTCGCAGAGCCGAAGCCTTGGCTCAGCAGAACAAGCGCCTTCGCCTGGCCGTCGTACCCATTGAGGATTAGGCACTATATTCCGTTAGACCCTCCTTTGGTTGTATGAGCTTTCAATTCTCGTGTAATAATGATTCCCTTCTCTTCTATCTCTTTAGAATGATGTATAGGGATCTACTTCCTTAATGTAATGAGCCCTGCAGTCTTACCGGGTCTCATGAGATTCTAATGGAATATACAAGGGGCATTTTGAGTAATCACCATTTGTTCCACTTTGATTGTATAATTTCTTATGAAGAAATCTTATTGGGAAAATGACCCGTACGATTGCTCAAATCGAACGGATGCCTCCCATTACTATTTCATCAAAAGAAAATATAAAATTAAAGGGATTTTTCATACTTCTCCAAAGTTGTTGGGGCCACATGCTAACTGAACTTTCCATCTGCAAACGAACAGGTGCTCATTAACCACGGGACCGACGCGGAATCGTGTTAGAACCCGTCTGACGACAAGAATGGAGCAAGAGGAACTGGGCCCGAGAGTAGGCAACCTTGAGACGCAAGTAACCGCGATGGCTACGATGCTAGCCGAGATGAAAGCCATGATGGTGGCGGCCCAAGAGAGGAATACCCAGTTGCCTGACCTGAATCAGTCCACTCGTCCGTCCTTGTCCAATACCCCGGACACGTCCCAGGTCCCGAACGAAACTCATGCCCTAAAAGCCGATCACGTTCCGAACATCGATGCACCGCCTAAGTCTGCACCGGTGGTTGTCGATTTGGATGCAGAAAAAAAGGAAAAGCCCGCGGGCAAGACAGAGGAGGGAGCGAGGAGGCTCGCAAAGATAGAAGAATGTCTAAGTAGTCAAGGGTACGAGTTGGCCCGTTTTGACAAGATATCCCCCTTCGCGAAGGTTGAAGTTCCGCCCGACTACAAGGAACCAGAGTTTGTTAGGAGGTACAACGGGACAGGCTGTCCCAGGGCTCACCTGAAGTATTATTTGCGCAAGATGGCGCACTACTCCGATTATGTCCCCCTATTGACGAACACGTTTCAAGAGAGTTTGGCGGGCGCCGCTCTAGCTTGGTTCATTGAATTAGATCTTGAGGATTATGATGGCTGGGAGGATTTGGCTGAGGACTTCTTGCATCAGTATAAATTCAATACGGCAACGGCTCCAACTAGGGAGGAATTGCTGAGGACGATGAAAGGGAAAAATGAAGCCATTCGCACCTATGCTCAAAGGTGGCGGGCTTTGGCAACGCAGGTCAAGCCATCAATCCCGGAGGACGAACTCGTCGACTTATTTCTAAAAGCGCTGCCATACGAGTACTTTGATCGACTGAACACCTCTGGGTGCCAGACTTTTGTGCACCTCATAAAAGTTGCCGAGAGGCTCGAATGGGCAATGAGGGAAAGGAAAACACCCGAAGCAGTAACGAGACGCCAGTATCCGATTAAGAAGGAAAGGGAGCCTAATGTCGACGTGGCCTTTGTGCCCAACCCGCCTCAATCGAGACAGTTCTCTAACTCCACCCTGACGCAGGGAGGTTCATCGTGGTCGACGCAGAAGCAGTATCCCTCGAAGAAGAGGCCGCCTCCCAAGCAGTTCACGCCACTCCCCAGACCGTTGTCTAAACTGCTTCCTATGCTATTGGAGGGAAGATTGGTTGCCAAGGAGCCGCCAAGACCAAACCCTACAAGGCTCCAAGGCTATGACCCAATTCAATCCTGTGTCTATCACATGGGGGAGAAGGGACACAACGTCGACAACTGTACGACACTGAAGTATAAGGTCCAAGCCCTCATTGACAACCAGATCCTAGAGTTTGATAAAATGGAGCCAAATGTGCAGCAGAACCCGCTCCCAGACCATCAAGTGGTGGGCATGATATTCGGAGAGGAGGAGATAGATAAAGAAGAACTCGAGCTTGCGAAGACCCGTCAAGGTGATAAAAGGTTTTCCCACGAAGCCCACAGAAGAGTGGAAATTGTGGATACCCTAGGGCAAGATACTGGGGGATACAACTTTCAAGTCTTGTACTCGGTTCCCCCCAGCTTCTTCGTAAAAGCTACAGACGTAGTGCCCGATGGGTGGGGAGGCATGGATGAGGTAGAAGAGGAGCCCGAAAAGGACCCCTCGGAAGAGGATTCATTCGTGACAATCGACGAGATTATCCCAGTGGGGATGCATGAGGAAAATATTGATTCGTTGAGAGAATCAAGTGTCACAGACCGGCTCGATAACATCGAGAGGCAACTGATTTTTGCCTCCGAGAAAGTGTTAAGTTCACTTCAGCAACTGAAAGTAATAGGTCAAGCACAAGTTGCAAGTGATATACTCTTACTGGAGCTGCACACCAGAGTTGAAAGCCAGGATCGCCAGTGGGCCGTTATCGAAGAGCGATTGGGAGAATTGGCCATTTTGGTCATGAAGGTGAAAGAGCAAATGGACGGGCCTAATCTTGGTACGGGAGATGTCCCTACTCGACTAGATCTTGTCCAGATGATTCAAGAGAGGGATGAAGAGTTCAAACCCTATTCACGCAGGTGGAGGGTACGTGCCTTGCAAGTTTATCCGCCACTGACTGAGGAAGAATTAGTGGAATATTTCTTGAGGACCCTCCCTTATGAGCTCTTTGAACATATGTTCACAACCGCCTATAATTCGTTTTCACACCTGGTGCGAGTAGGCGAACGGGTGGAATGGGGATTGCGAAATGGAAAACTTAAAAGCAAGGATGCTAATTCCTTGAGGGGACCGAGTGTGCCATCCATAGGTGAGCCCGGTGATATGCACTATGCGAAACCCAGATGCGGGTATAACTCAGAGGACCTAGATGATCTCATTGGGATGATCGAAACAATAATGCCCTTTGTGATTAATCTGGATAAGATTGACAACTGGGAGGGGGATGATGGCTCCATGGTCAAACCAGTCGTAATTAAGATCTCTGATGATGAAGCAAGTGATAATCTGAAGATAGAAACAAAAAAGATTAAGCCAGTTGTGATAAGGATTCCTCCCATAGAGGAGTATAACCCTAAAGCGGTCCATTGGGACTACGGAACAGGCGAAATAGATGCCGTAATGCGATCGGGGAGATGCTACGCGCCCAGGGAAGGCGAACCCGAGAAAAGAGAGGTAACGAAGGAGGATGCAGAGAAGATGTTGTCTATCATCAAGACAAGCGAGTTCGAGGTAATAGAGCAATTAAGGAAAATGCCGGCCCAGATCTCGTTGCTGGATCTCTTCATTAATTCTGAGAAACACAAGAATGCCTTGCTGAAGGTACTAAATGAGGTCCATGTACCTGAGACCATTAACGAGGTGCAGCTGGAGGACTTCGTTGGCTCGATTCTGCTGAAAGATCAAATATCCTTTTCGGATGAAGACTTCCCCATGGATGGGCGGGCTCATAACAAAGCCCTATATGTATCTGTAAGGTGCCATGGCAAGCAAGTGTCCCATGTATTGGTGGACAATGGGTCGGCATTTAATATATGCCCTTTGGCCACGCTGAGGAGTTTGGGCGTGAATGAAGAGTTAATCCGCACCTCCAAAGCGACCATCCGAGCTTTTGATGGTATGAAGAAGACCGTCGTGGGTGAGATTGAGTTGGATGTGTCCATTGGCCCGATCAAGTTCTCCATCAAATTCCAGGTTATGGATCTCCCTAGTGCTTTCGGCTTCTTACTAGGAAGGCCGTGGATCCACACGGCTGGCGCTGTACCTTCGAGCTTACATCAGAAGGTCCGTTTTGTAGTGGACAACAAAGTGATAACAGTGCATGGAGAGATGGACTTGGAAACCTATCAAAAGAGTGTTGTGCCTTATATAGAGCCTGAACCAAGATGAAGACTCCCGCGCCTTCTAGCTTTACTCTCGCGCCTGGAAGGATGTTATTGGTCCATGGTTTTATTCCTGGAGGAGGCCTGGGGAAATATGGCCAAGGAATCCACCAACCCCTCCAGCTGGGGGCTAATGAACGCCGAACCGGTCTAGGTTATACAGGTGAGTCTAGTCGTGATTTCACCTTGAGGAGCCATCATAGAAGCCGAAGCCGAGGCCGAGGCCGAGATATGAACCGTGGAGGTCAGAGAGGCGGAGGTAGCTCTTTCGTCGGTTCCAATGCCTGGAAGGGCAAAGCAAAGATGTTTGATAGCCCGCTCAATCAGTTTTTCTCTAAGTATTCCAAATGGCTGGCAGATGAAAATGTTCAAGCTGCAACCGATCCTGAAGCGCTTGACTCCCTCTTTGAAGACTCCGTGAACGTCATCGTGGAATGGCTTGACACCGATGTTGTTCTACCTGAGTAAAGAGGCCCTCTTTCTGCTTCTTACAACACTTTTATTACTTGCAGTTTCAATTCAGTTGTTGCATTTCGTTTAGTTCTCCTTGATTCCAAGAAAATACCTTTGGATCTCGAGCCGTTGGTCCAAGTGGTTTACCCTGTAATGCGGCCTTATCAACGAAATTCAGTAAAATGCATATGCACGTTTTATCAAGGGCGTGTGGGAATATTCCAAACCAGCCCAATGATGATACTTGTTTTCGATTCCCGAAGACTTGAGGCCTGGATTCCCGCACGCTTCCTGATTTATCAAACAGATTTAGAGATGTGAAGATGTCCGAAGATACGAGGACTAGCTCTCTTTTTATGCCTTTTCAAATGATTTTCAAAAAATCATGCATTAGAATTACTTGGTGAAATGGACTGACCATCTTTATGACATTTCAGGCACATCATTCCAAGCATGCATACTAGACTGTTGTGTGACTCGGACCACCAAGGAGATTACTCTTGTAGTATTGTGGAAGAAGACGAGGATTTCATAGATATTCAGAGGGATTGGAACCGGCACGAAGAATCTAAACCCCTTACAGCAGAGAAAGCAGTGGTGGTAAATCTGGGTGATTCAAAGAGCGTTAGAGAAGTAAGGATAGGGGAATCATTGTCTCCCTCTGAAGCTGCTCGAATGATCAAACTCCTCAAGGAATACCAAGACATCTTTGCTTGGTCGTATGCAGATATGCCTGGCCTCGACCCCAGCATTGTAGAGCACGTGCTGCCCACTGATTCTAGTGTCCTGCCAAAAAAGCAAAAGCTTAGACGAACGAAACCCGAGCTTTCCAAAAAGATTGAGGAGGAAGTGATGAAACTCCTTAAGGTGGGGTTCATAGAAGCAATCCCTTATGCCGACTGGATAGCCAACATTGTGCCAGTAATGAAGAAAGACGGCAAAGTCCGAATTTGTGTTGATTATCGGGACCTGAACAAGGCTAGTCCAAAGGATGACTTCCCTTTGCCACATATCGATGTACTGGTTGACAGCACAGCTGGGTTTGAGCTGTTTTCGTTCATGGATGGATTTTCTGGATATAATCAAATCCTGATGAAGGAGGAAGACAAGGCAAAGACCTCATTCATAACGCCATGGGGGACCTTCTGTTATAGAGTCATGCCGTTCGGCTTGAAGAATGCTGGGGCAACATACCAGAGAGCTATGGTCGCTCTGTTTCACGACATGATGCATAGGGAAATAGAAGTGTATGTAGACGATATGATAGCCAAGTCCCGACCAGGAGAAGACCATATTCTGGTGCTAAGGAAGCTGTTCGAACGTCTACGAAAGTACAAGCTGAGATTAAACCCTAACAAGTGCGTATTCGGGGCAAGATCTGGAAAGCTTTTGGGGTTTGTGGTTAGTAGCCGGGGCATTGAAGTCGACCCTTCCAAAATTAAAGCCATACGGGACATCTCTACCCCTACCTCGGTAAAAGAAGTCAGAAGCCTGCTGGGGCGACTAAACTATATCGCCAGATTTATATCCCAACTTTCCGATGTGGCGAAACCATTCTTCAAGCTCTTAAAGAAGGGCGCCAAGGTCATCTGGGATTCGGAATGTCATCAAGCATTTGAAAGGATCAAGGAATATCTAGTCCTACCGCCGGTATTGGTACCGCCGATCCTTGGGATTCCCCTGACTCTATACCTGACGATCCATCAAGAATCGCTGGGAGCTTTACTCGCCCAGACGAAGCCGGAGGATGGGAAGGAGAGAGCAATTTATTACTTGAGCAAGAAGTTCACACAGTCAGAAGCTAATTACCCGGTAGTTGAGAAGACGTGTGTCGCACTGATCTGGGTACTCCACAGGCTAAGGCAGTACACCCTCCACCATCACATCCAACTGGTGACAGAATGTGACCCAATCAAGTACTTGGTGGAAAAACCAGCCTTATTGGGGAAGCTAGCCAAGTGGCAGGTGCTGTTGTCGGAATTCGACATAAGGAGCTCGGGTCAAAAGTCAGTTAATGGAAGGGCCATAGCCGACATGCTGGCAGAGAATTCTCAAGGGCTTGCAATCCCTAGCGAGGAAGAGGCTGAGGATCGAATCCTAACCTTATCAGATGATAAGTGGACCATGTACTTTGATGGTGCCGTTAATCTGACCGGATCTGGAACTGGGGCAGTATTGATATCCCCGGACGGTTTACACTACCCAGTTTCTGCAAAGTTGGTGTTCCCGTGCACTAACAACATGTCAGAGTACGAGGCTTGCATTCTGGGCCTGCAGTTGGCCATCGCCATGAAGGTGCAAAGGTTACAGGTTTATGGAGATTCCATGCTCATTATTCTTCAAACTCAGGGAGAATGGAACACGAGGGATTCCAAACTCATCCCCTATCACGAATTCCTAGAGGAATTAGCTGAGGAATTCGACGAAATCTCGTTCGAATATCTTCCAAGGACCCAGAATCACTTCGCAGATGCTTTGGCCACTTTGTCTTCTATGTTGCAAGTGGAGGACGGGCTCGATATCAAGCCTCTAAGAATTGATGTGATTGGCCAGCCAGCTTACTGCATGGTAATTGAAGATGAATTCGATGGTGAGCCATGGTATCACGATATCAAGAATTATCTTTTGAAAGGAGAATTCCCTCCGGGAAGCCAGATCGGGGATAGGAAATATATAGCAAGGATGGCTACTAAATTCTTCCTAAATGGGCAGACTCTGTATAAGAGGTCATTTGACTCTGTCCTGTTGAGATGTGTGGATGCCAAAGAAGCAAACATGCTCATGAAGGAGATCCATGAAGGGGTATGTGGTCCTCATATGAACGGTCACCTCCTCACAAAGAAAATCATGCGACTAGGTTACTACTGGATGACCATAGAGTCGGATTGCAGCCAACATGTGAGATCTTGTCACCAATGCCAGGTGTATGGAGACAAAATCAACGCACCTCCGAATGAGCTCCACCAGATGTCAGAGGCTTGGCCATTCGCTATGTGGGGGATAGACATGATTGGCCCCATCAATCCAAGTGCTTCCAATGGACACCGCTTTATCTTGGTGGCAATCGACTACTTTACGAAGTGGATCGAAGCAAACTCATATGCGAATGTCACAGCGAAGAATGTGGCAAGGTTCATCAGAAGGGATATCATCTCCCGATATGGAGCTCCTCAAGCAATTATCACGGACAATGGTTCCAACCTGAACAACAAAATAGTCGATGACCTGTTGGGGGCCTTCAATATTCGACATCTTAATTCATCTCCTTACCGCCCACAAATGAATGGAGCTGTGGAGGCGGCAAACAAGAATATCAAGAAGATTCTGTCGAAGACCGCAGAGAATTATAGAGACTGGCATGAGAGGCTACCGTACGCATTAATGGCATATCGAACTTCAATTCGGACCTCAACTGGGGCAACTCCTTATTCCCTGGTCTACGGCATGGAGGCAGTCCTGCCTGTGGAAATTGAAATCCCATCTCTAAGGATCTTATCGCAAGTCAAACTCTCTGAAGCCGAGTGGGTCCAGCAGAGGTATGAGCAGTTGAATTTGATTGACGAAAAGCGTCTCAAGGCGATCTGCCACGGTCAGAGCTACCAAAAAAGGGTTGCCAAATCATTCAACCGGAAGGTCAAGCCCAGATATTTTGAGGTTGAAGATCTGGTGGTGAAGAAGACACTTCCGAATGTTTCTCATCCTGGGGGCAAATTCATCCCAAATTATGAAGGTCCTTATGTTGTCAAAAAGGTCCTTCCTGGAGGAGCCATGATCCTTGTAAACATGGATGGGGAGGAGTTAGGATTTCCTGTAAATGCGGATGCAGTCAAACAGTATTATCCTTGAAATGAAAGTAGAAGCCGGCTTGGCTATCTTTTGGATGATCTGAGTCACTTTAGGACTATTGCATACATTTCATGCATTCATGCATACGTGCATTTGCTTCATATGATTGCAGGTTCAGAGGAGGTTCCTGAATCGATAAGCCATTCAAGCCAAACAAAAGGCCCCCTAATGAGGATTCGCAGAGACAGATAATTCCATTTCTCTAGCGGGGAACCAGCTGTGATTCAAGGAGTTGCATGCGAGGTGAGACGAGCTATGGCAACCACAAGCGGGAATCCCTACCAGACTTTTACAGGTAAGTGGTCTGTTTCCCCTAGAGTATAAGGGTTTTCGAGAATCTAGCAAGTTTCAAACCCAAGTCTATAGCAAAATGCCTAGCACACTCTAAAGACTTTTCATCCGATCATGATTGAAATATGCATTGGGCATCTTAAAACCCTGGTGGGGGTTAAACTGAGGAGAAGACGAAATGAAGATTTCCAAAAGGGAGTGTTTAAACTCTGTCAAAAGGAGCACCTCAAATGATGAGAGTCAAGCCATGCCCAAACACGTCCCTATATATACTTGAGTGGTGAGTGGAGGCCTTAGTTTAGGGACATAAGGATCATTTGCAATGGTTACATGGATTGAAACGACGAAGGGCATTCATTTCTCTATCCCAAACATCACAGGTGACCACTGCTAACCCCTTTGAACGGCGGTTTCATTTCTTCACCCCTGTCAAGAACCACCCCACATCGGGGCCAAATGGAGGTAATTTCGGCGGCAACAAGAGGTAAATGGTTAGAAATTTTCTTGCTCGAACTAATATCAATCTTCGAGTGTTTCTTTGCATTTAAACTCATACTGCAATTCAAGTGCCTTTGGACGACGAAAAGCATTCGCTTCTCTATCCTACACACTTTTATCCTTTGCATAGCCCAATTGAGCTTGTATGTTCATTTCTTAAACCCCGTTGGTGATCATTGCTCCTTCCAAGACGTAGACGACGCCACCTCAAAGCGGAAGAGCTTAGAAGAATCGATCCACGGAGAATTCCCGATTTAACTCTTCAAGCGTGCTAGATTTTCAATTGCTATGTATCTGGCATAATCTTTCAAAATTATTTTGTCTAAAAAAAAAGGGGGGGCTGGGCATAAAAAAAAAACAAAACAAAAGAAAGAAAAAGCAAAGTGCCGATCAAAAGCAAGGCCAATGCCCATTCGAAATTTTGTTCATTTGTGGATACCTCTGAATTTCATAGGTACATTTTTATAGATTCCATGAAGAAGTGTTTGCATGTTGTCTTTCTTGTAAACCCCCAATGGAATCTAGTTGAAAAAGAAAATTCCCCGGATGAGTCAAACTGCAAAATGCACTCATTAGTTGGGGTTCGCATTGCCCTCAAGCAACGACAGCATTAGCGAAACTTCGCACCACCCTCGTACAACGATGGTGTCCTTTGAAGACTATTCTAGAAGGCCGAGACCGGTGACAAATCCACAATGATCACTAAAGTCAAACCCTTCTCATATATTTTCTGAGCCAAAATGAGCCTTTTTCTCCCTCGGTCCCCAACCCTGACCTACGTTACAACCCTTGAAAGTCTTTTCTGATTAGGGCACTTGTGTCAACGTAGAGTTGAATGATTTTAAGCATCGCTCGAAGAGGTACGAGCAAGATTTTTTCTCTCTCATTTTGCAGGGTTCTTGACTTGTAAACCCGGAGCAGATAATGAAGATTTTTGTTCATTGGCCTTGACTCGACTGTGAGTCCCCTTGAAAAACCTTTGACCAAACCCGACATTACGGTCCCTTGAAAGTTCCTTTCAGATCAATTGAATTGTATGCACTGCGAATAGTTCCGAAATCCTAGACATAGGTTTGAGAGGAAATTCGAGCGCTTCTAAACAGAAATCAAAACCTTTTTGAGAGATTATGAGAAGTCCTCTTTGATGAGCGCACTCCAATCGACGTTTTAACCAAACTCTTTTGGCAAATCTCATATCATTTGATCCAAAATCTTCCCCACCAGGAATTTTGATCACCAATGTCATGTTGCAAGATGTTTTGGATAACCTCCCACATCATAATGCATCTAAAAAGTTTCTGCATGATTCTTAGCTTGTCTAAATCTCAGAATAACATCAAAACGAGATTTCCATAAAACTTTGGAGTCTTTCTTAAAAACTAAGCCCTTTTGCATTGCCTAAACGCAACATTAGGACTTTCAATTACACCATTCTTGGTAAGATGATTCGGGTTTGAGCTCCTATAGGATTTCTAGTCTCCCCAAATCTTAGAATGGCACCCAAAACGAAATGGATTTGTACCTCCTCTGTCCGCCCTTAGAAGCGACATTAGGGTAGTCCCTCGATGACGAACAAATCGAGATTGTGCCTCCTCAGTCTAAGTTTTATCCTTAGCAAATTCCTCATGATCTGTCTCACCAGACAGGTCATCTAAGTCTAAGTTTTATCCTTAGAAAAATCTCTCATGATCTGTCTCACCAGACAGTTCATCTAAGTCTAAGTTTTATCCTTAGCAAAATCCCTCATGATCTGTCTCACCAGACAGGTCATCTAAGTCTAAGTTTTATCCTTAGCAAAATCCATCATAATCTGTCTCACCAGACAGGTCATCCCAGCCTAAGTCTTATCCTTAGGAATCTTTCAAAACTTAGGCGAGTCCTCTTGGCAGGATATGTCGTCTCTAGAATCCTTTAAATTAGGAATTCTATCATGGGTTGACCTGCCATACAGGTCAAAACTTAGGCGAGTCCTTTTAGTGGGATATGTTGTCTCTAGAATCCTTTAAATTAGGAATTCTATCATGGGTTGACCTACCATACAGGTCAAAACTTAGGCGAGTTCTCTTGGCAGGATATGTCGTCTCTAGAATCCTTTAAATTAGGAATTCTATCATGGGTTGACCTACCATACAGGTCAAAACTTAGGCGAGTCCTCTTGGCGGGATATGTCGTCTCTAGAATCCTTTGATTAGGAATCTTGTCGTGGAATGATCCACATTCAAGTCCTGAATTGCAGGCAAAACTTAGGCGAGTCCTCTTGGCAGGATATGTCATCTCTAGAATCCTTTAAATTAGGAATTCTATCATGGGTCGACCTACCATACAGGTCAAAACTTAGGCGAGTCCTTTTAGTGGGATATGTCGTCTCTAGGATCCTTTAAATTAGGAATTCTATCATGGGTTGACCTACCATACAGGTCAAAACTTAGGCGAGTCCTCTTGGCGGGATATGTCGTCTCTAGAATCCTTTGAATTAGGAATTCTATCATGGGTCGACCTACCATACAGGTCAAAACTTAGGCGAGTCCTTTTAGTGGGATATGTCGTTTCTAGAATCCTTTAAATTAGGAATTCTATCATGGGTCGACCTACCATACAGGTCAAAACTTAGGCGAGTCCTCTTGGCAGGATATGTCGTCTCTAGAATCCTTTAAATTAGGAATTCTATCATGGGTTGACCTACCATACAGGTCAAAACTTAGGCGAGTCCTTTTAGTAGGATATGTCATATCTAGAATCCTTTCATTGGGAATTCTATCATGGGTTGACCTACCATACAGGTCAAAACTTAGGCGAGTCCTTTCAATAGGATATGTCGCCTTTAGAATCCTCTCACTAGGAATTTTATCATGGGCTGACCTACCATACGGGTTAGAGCCTAATCTCCCTAGGGTATTCTTGGGATGAATCCTTAGGTATCTTTTCAAAGTGCAGTCATGCCAGGCCACAGCCGCGCGGTAGGCAGATAAGTGCCAGGTAAATCTCTCTCTCTGATCTCTCTCATATCATAAGAGCCTCCTCCAACCCAGTTTGGACCCAAGCTTACACAGAGAGGTATTGGAGGTCAAATGTCATAACTCTTTCTATTTTACCCAGTTGAGTCGATTAAGACTCATGTGTCATCTCGTCTTTGAAAGGAATCTCTACCGAGCTTCCTCTCAAAGAGGGGCAGCTGTTGACACATGAATTTTAATCATTTGTTTCTTAGAAAATTAATAGAAAATCCAAAAAAAATTATAAAATTGTAAAATCAACTTTGGAAGCCTTTGCTAGGCACAAGGAACCAATTTTGAGCAAAAAATACTTTTTGAATTTTTACGGAATTTTCGAATTTTTATTATTATTTAAATTTATCCGAAAATCAGAAAAAATATCATCAGGGTCCACAAAAATATGAAAAAATAGATAATATTTTTATTTTAATTCCCTCTTCACGCTGGACACTTTAAATCTCAAAAATTCAGTCTGGGTTGCCATGTTCCTTCACAAACATAAACCCAAATTGAGCCAAAAAATTATGTCTCGAGTCTTTTTAATTCCAATTTTTACTTTTTATAAGCTATGACATTTCCCTCTGATGCCTTGAACTTCAATTAGGTCCATTTCCTTGACAATTCGTTCAATTTTGGCCAAAAGGACTTATTTGCATTTTTTATTTTCGATTGAGTCCCCGGTTTCACTAAAAATGAAATTAACTTCGTTCTAGGGGTACCCATGAGAATCAAAGACCTCTACCCTATGTTTTTTACCATTTTGAATCCATTGGTGGGGGTGGTTTGGCTTGATTCGGTCATTTAGGCTTTGGATTACTGAAAATTCATTTTCGGGCCAAAATTTGAATTTGGGGTTTTTGCGCAATTTCAAATAAATTCTGTCCAATCTTGTCATTTCTAGATGGAATCCATGATGTAGAATCTAATTCCGGTGCTTAATTGAAACAATTTAATCATTTTGGGGTCCAATTTGAGGTTTTTAGCCGAACCGGAGCAACCGGGCGGGTCAAACCCGGCCCAATTGACCCGGGTCGACCCAACCCAGCACAGCAGCCCCAGCAGAAACTCAAGAACAGGGGCTGCGAAAAACCCAGATTTTTCGGCTCTTGCGTGCTCTTTTGGAGAAGCACGAGCGACAACACGCTCGAGTAATGTGAGAGGCAAGTTCCAAGGTTGCAAGGACGGAGTTCCGAGGAGGGGCCGGCCGTAAAAAGAAGGAGAACACAACAGCAAAGGGGAGAAAAACAGAAGAAAAAAAACAGAGCAGAAAAAACAGGGGAGGAAAAGAGGAGAGAAAATGAGGGGAGTTTGAGAGAAAAGGGAGAGAACTTAAGCGGTCCATAGCGCCGGCAAGACATCACCACCGTCCACCGAGGTCCTCGGACCACCTTCGAGCCTTCCCGACCGCCGCCATCGCCGTCTTACACGCTGAACAGGTTTGAAACCGAAACCCCTGTTTTCGGTGCTCGGTTTTCGCCGGTTTGGCTCCGTTCGACTTTCGGGTCGAACGGAGCCAAACCGACCACCCTATATCATTGTTTCAAGCTTATGTGGTCTCCTTATAGTGTCCCCATGCTTTATTTTCGTTCATAAACATCCCGGGTGCACGTTTTCAACGACGCACATAACGTGTTCGATGAAATGCCTCGGCTGGTTCAAACCCCCGAATTTGAGCATACTTTTCGTGCTCTTTTTGCATGATATTTTGGCATTTATTTTTTTAAATGAATTCTACATGTGTAGTTCTTCGTTTTGATATGCTGTATGGCCCCTAGTTATGAGCGAGGTGTGAGATATGCCCTTCCAAAGTTGCCTTGTTGGTCTGATCCGAATCTGAAAATTTTGACAAAGTGCTGGAAACGGTTCGAACCACCCACTTTACACTCAATGTTCATGGCCTTCCCGTGATTATTTTTCAGTGTATTTAGGCTCGTTACATTCCTTGAACATAGTAGAGCATGTCGGTATTTTTTATTCCCCTTGGTTCAATTCGTGGGAGAAGATATGTGGTTCGGAATATGCTTGGTTGACCATTTTTGCACTCTGAATCTGTCAAAAACAGTGCGACCCCCCTACTTTGGAGTCGGTTTTCTCTCTCACCTAACGTGCTTTGAGAGTTATTTTTGTTTTATATTGTTCACCGTATGTAGGTCTTCACGTCGGTATTTGTTTAGCTCATTGGTGATGATCGGAGAGCAAGAAACACGTTCGAGAATATGCTCCCGTGAACTGGGTTCCTGGGTTGGAATGTTTTCTAAGTGTTTGAACAGTTCCAGACCTGCCACTTCGGGGCCGCTTTTCTTGGTCATTTCACGAGCTTTTTGAGTCGTTATTTGGTCTAACATGCTCTCTGTGTGTAGCTCTTCATGTTGATACCTCGGGTTTGATTTGGTTGTCTTGGTGGATCAAGTTACGATCCCCGAAAGTCACCTCAGTGAGCTGCAAAGCGAGGGGTTTGTCTTTTCTTTAAAGTGTTGGTTATGCACCAAGCACATTCACGACGCCATTACGGTGCACTCGTTCGGTCAATTCCCGAGCCGTTGATCATTTTGGAAACTAGATCATACCTAGTTTCACGTAGTATGATCGGTTTCCCCTGATTAGTTTTCTTTACCGAGATAATTACTCTCGAATTTGGCTCGGTGAACTGCAAAGTGAGGGCCTGGGATTTCGGCTAAGTGTTACTTTGCAGCAAGCCATTTTCCCGATGCCATTACGACGCGCTCGGTTCACCATTTCCCGAGCCGTTGCCTGTTTTGGAAACTAGATTATACGTAGTTTCACGTGGTATGATCGGTTTCCCCTGATTAGTTTTCTTTGCCGAGATAATTACTCTTGAATTTGGCTCGGTGAACTGCAAAGTGAGCCTGAGATTTCGGCTAAGTGTCGCTTTGCAGCAAGCCATTTTCCCGATGCCATCACGACGTGCTCAGTTGACCATTTCCCGAGCCGTCGCTTGTTTTGGAAACCTGATCATACCTAGTTTCTTGAGGTATGATCTCTTTCCCCCTATTTGATTTGAGTACTGAGATAATCACTCTTGAAAACACCCCGAGAGTCAACTTTTCCAAACCAAATTTTTTTGGAAAACGACCAAAACCCGAGATTTCGAGTGAGACTTTCGCCGAAACTTCGCGCAATTCATTTTCAGTATCTCCGGGCTTGCTCCGCCCGGTCCAAAAAAATTTAAAAAAAAATTTTTAAAAAAAAAAAATTTAAAAAATCGGAAAATTCGAGAAAAATCCCAAAAAATCAAAAATCGTGGAAAGGTCAAAATTGAGCTTTTATTGCGTTTTTCAACATGGCCAACATCAATTTACTTTTATCTCGCATTGGAGGAAGACCGATGTCCAATCCGGTCTTATTATTGTACACCCGATCCTGTCTCGGGTTTTGTATTCCGGCCTTGTACCTAAATACCCGAGGGCCGCGGGTTTTTATTTTACCGCCTTAGCGTAACTTTTCTTATGCTTCCTCTATTATCCCTTTTGAATTCTTTGGTTGATTTTAATTCGTTTTGATAAAAATCAAAAAAGTTAGAATGCCATGAAATGAACCCCGCAAGACCATTTTGCATGAACACTTAGCGACGGACAAGAACATGATTAGGAGTCAAATTGATAAAAACCTCGCGTGCTCACAAGTTAGATAACAATCAATTCCGGACGGTAACCGAAAGGACTCTAGCTTAAGCTAGGGTAACCAAATCCCCGGCCTTAGAATCTCTGGTTGCGTAGGACCGAGCGATCTCTCCCAATCGCTCGGAGAGGTATCCGGTCTACCTCCCAAGAAAGACCGGTGGCGACTCCAATTGTATGCACACATAGCACATATCACCCGACCACACCAAGGTCGAAACCGATAAACTCCCGCCGCGATTTGGTATGGGCCTGGGAGGGCCCGCGCCGAAGCCCCCCATCAGAAAGTAAGGGCCCGGCAATCCATTAGCCTCGATTCGATCCCTAAAAAGAGGGGGATCTTTCTTTCGGGTCGCGACACCCCCCCCGGCCGTCCTCCACCGCTCGCCGAGCCGCCGTGACCAGCCGCCTCCGCGAGCCACCATCGCCATCGCCACTGTCCGTCGCTGTAGTTCGCCATCGTCGTTGTGACGTTCTAAAATTCCAAGGCTTGTAAAAACAAATAATATTGGATCTTTGGGATTTAAGGGACAATTATCTGAAACGAATTCATTTGAACTGAAAAGATCAAGGTAGCCCCTAAAGCGTAGATCAGTAGGATTTAATTAGTTTAGTCGAGCCATAGAATTTAGCGTCGAATACCTTCGTGCCCGAGCTTAATCCTGACCGAAATGCCTTCAGTCGTCTGAGCCAAATGACCAACTAGACTTGAATTAGCCAAATTACCAAAGTGCCCTTGGATATTATGCACTACAGGACGAAATACTTACTTATGAGTTGACCCATGGTGGACCCCACTAGTCAAATCTCACTAACCATCTCTATCTTCTTTCTCTCTCTCTCTCTCTCTCTCGCTCTCTCTCTCTCTCTCTCTCACCCCACCTTCGGTCGACTCCCCCCTCCCCTCCCCTCACCCGCACACGACACCCCTCCGGCCACTACCTCCCTCCGTCGTCGCCGCCTCCTGGTCAGCCGCTGCAGTCGCACCGCCACAGCCTCCTACCGGCCACGACCCCGCTGAGCCTCCTCTCCCTCTTGGTTTCCTCCCCCGCGACGCACCACCACCACCAGCTGCCATGCGTCACCCCTGCGCCCCAATCGCCCCTACCGTTGCACGCCCGAGCTGAACCCCCGCCACTCGAGATCCCGCCGAGCTCCGTCGTTGGGCCCCTAACTGTCGTCATAGCTGTCCAACCGCCGCTCCCCTCGTGCCCCCGTTGTTTGTCGCTGTTCGAGAGCAGTCATCGTTCGCAATCGTCGTAGCCACGTTCACGACCACGAGCCAAGCCCAAAGCCGCATCACCGCCCCCGTTTTTGCCGGTCACCATTGTGAGTTAACCCTAATCTTTGATTAGGCCTTTAATTACACTTAGTATTAGATTAGGATAGTTACCATCGTCAATTAGATAGTTACCATAGTTAATTAGATAGTTACTATGGTTAGTCGGATTCACTGTGGTTAATTGTTAGTTACCGTGGTTAGTTGAATTTACTGAGATTAGAATAGACCGGTTAATAATTAACTGCTGATGAATGCTGATTGGTCAATTGCTGATTGACTTGAGTGCTTGACTGCTCGAATCTATTGGGTTATCACTTAGGGCAGAATATCCTGTTTAACCAGAATTGAATATTCATGTGACCAAATGTGTTCTTTGAGCATGAAAATGGCTGTTAGCCGAGTTTTGAGCTTACTTGTGAATGTGACTGCATTGGGCTAACGCAAAGTAAGAATTGGCTTGGTTGCCTGGTGAGTTTATGTGGTCACACGATGGTTTAGCGTCACCCTAACGTAACTTGGGACGTGGCGGTACCCTTGTTGACTTGGGTTCGTCGCCTAGTATGTCCGTGCCGGCGGGAGTTCGGATGTACACGGCATATTGGTTGCACTACAGTTCGTGTCGGCGAGGTCGAAACCACACGACTGATCGGATGCCAATCGTAGCTTGTGACGGACAATAGTTCCTTATAGGAAAGCTTGGTATGTCCGTTTCGGGGGTCCTGAGAAGGCTATCGGTTGCCGTCGCCGAAACGAAGTGGGACGACGCCCGGTCCTGCCTGAAGAGTACTAGCGGTTGGGCTATACTGTGGCGAGAGTGGAGTATGTCTTGCGTTAATACTTGGAACATGTATGTTGCATAGTGCCTAAGTGGTTGCTGAGTGTTCTAGTTGTGTGCTTTGGCCTGTTTATAAGTTATTGCCATGTGAGTTCGCATGTGATTGTTTGTTGGTCGTGGGCCGTGCCTATCTGTTTGGTAGTTAGAGCGTGTCGTGCATCGCACGCTATTGATCTGCCATCACTCTTACGTTGCATGTTTAGGCCGCCTAGATGAATCGACGTCCTAATCGAACTTAGGCATTGACTCACAGAGATTTTATATCTCATTTGTTGTCGTTAACCGTTTATAGGTCCATAAGTATGGTGGAGCGTAACGTGAGGTTCGAGGTACCCGTCGACCAGTCCTTTTATATCAATTATCGTCCGGTCCCAAACTCGAACCTTGTTTGGGAGCAGCACGTGACGTCGGTTTGGGTCGACAAAGGGATGTCACACTTAGTGGGCCATCTCTTCAAAGCCTGATTTCAGCGTCACGGTGATGCTCTCCTTGGGCCTATCCGGGGGTTTGAGGGACCCTACCATTGGAGACCGTCTATGAGATTTCTACATCGCTTAAGGATAGTGTGATTTCCACAGTGGGTTATCCTGGCTGTAAACTGGTTGTAGATGGTCGCGAGGGAAGGATAGACTTAATTGTGCTGGTCATGTTTGATTTTGATTTGATTATTGGTATGGATTGGCTCACTGAGTAAAGGGCTGTAATAGGATCCCAATTCAAAGTTTAAGTTGGCGGTAGGCCATCTGTCGAGTCTGATGGTTGCTTTGAGAATTGAGCCAGAAGTGCAGGCAAGGGTTAAGGCCTTGCAGTCGATGGACCCTACCATTTAGAAAAATCCTTCAAGAGGACTTAAAGAAGAGGAAGGCCGAATTTCAAATAGCCGAGGATAGCATACTGAAATTTCAAGGACGTTTGTGTGTGCCTGCTAATGAAGGTCTTAGGGAGGAAATCTTGTCGAAGGCACACTGTAGCAGTTACAGTGTTCATTCGGGTAGCACAAAGATGTACCAGAATCTGAAGCAGTACTTTTGGTGGAGTGGCATGAAGGCTGGCATAGTCAAGCATGTGGAAAAATGCTTGACATGTCAGCAAGTTAAGGCGCAACATTGTAACCCTGGAGGACTGCTACAGCCGCTTGAGATTCCGGAATGGAAGTGGGAGCATATCATGATGGATTTCGTGATAGGTTTGCCAAGGAGTCAAAGAGGCAATCATTTGATTTGGGTTGTGGTGGATAGATTGGCAAAGTCTGCTCACTTCATTACTGTGTGAAAGGACTTCGCTTTGGACAGGTTGGCTGACTTATATATATGTCTAATAGTGCATCTTCATGGTGTGCTATAACGGTCACATCAGATTGGGATCCTAGGTTCACTGCTACCTTTTGGAAGAGCCTACAGACTACATTGAGAATGAAGTTGTAGTTTAGTACGGCTATTCACCCACAGACGGATGGCCAGTCTAAAAGGACGATTCCTTTGGTTAATGTGGTTTGGCAACACCATGGAACAGAAGGAGCAACGAGGGAAAGCGATGAGGCTGTGAGGAGTCAATACCCATTTCTTTTTGATGTCGTGTAATGTTTTAATTTTGGGGATGAAATTTCCTAAGGAGGGAAGAGTTGTGACGTCCTGAAATTCCAAGGCTTGTAAAAACAAATAATATTAGATCTTTGGGATTTAAGGGACAATTATCGGCTGGAAAAATCAAGGTATCCCCTAAAGCGTAGATTAATAGGATTTAATTGGTTTAGTCACGCCATAGAATTTAGCGTCGAATACCTTCGTACCCGAGCATAATCCTAACCAACCAAACCTGAATTAGTCAAATTACCAAAGTTCCCTTGGATATTATGCACTACATGACGAAATACTTAATTCTGAGTTGACCCATGGTGGACCCCATTAGTCAAATCTCACCAACCATCTCTATCTTCTCTCTCTCTCTCTCTCTCTGCCCCCCTTCGGCCGACTCGCCCCCCTCCTCCCCTCAACCGCGCGCCACACCCCTCCGGCCACCACCTCCCTCCGTCGTTGCCGCCGCCTGGCTAGCCACTGCAGTAGTGTCGTCGGAGCCACCCCGCTGCTGTCACTGCCCACCGGCCGCGACCCCGTCGAGCCCCTTCTCCCTCTCGGCATCCTCCCCCGCAACGCACCACTACCACCATCCGCCATGCGTCACCCCTGCCGTTGCACGCCCGAGCTAAACCGTCGCAGCTCGAGGTCCCGCCGAGATCCGTCGCCGCACCCCTAGCCATTCGTCGCTGTCCGAGAATCGTCGTCGTAGCCGCGTTCGCGACCTCGAGCCGAGCCCGAAGCAGCGTCGTCGACGCCCGCCGCCACCGTCGTCGCTGTTGTGAGTTTACTCCTAATCTTTGATTAGGCCGTTAATTACACTTAGTATTAGATTAGGATAGTTAACGTAGTTAATTAGATAGTTACCGTGGTTAATTAGATAGTTACTATGGTTAGTCGGATTTACTGTGGTTTGTTAGTTACCATAGTTAGTTAGATTTACTGAGGTTAGAATAGACCGGTTAATAATTACCTACTGTTGAACGCTGATTGGTCAATTGCTGATTAACTTGAGTGCTTGATTGCTCGAATCTATTGAGTTATCACTTAGGGCAGAATATTATGTTTAATCGAAATTGAATATTCGTGTGAACAATTGTGTACTTGAGCATGAAAATGGCTGTTTGCTGAGTTTTGAGCATACTCGTGAATGTGACTGCATTGGGCTAATGCGAAGTAAGAATTGGCTTGGTTGTCTGGTGTGTTTGTGTAGTCACACGATGGTTTAGCGTCACCCTAACATAACTGGGGACGTGGCGGTACCCTTGTTGGCTTGGGTTCGTCGCCTTGTATGTTTGTGCCGATGGGAATTTGAATGCACATGGTATATTGGTTACACAATAGTTTGTGCCGGCGAGGCCAGAACCACAAGACTGATTGGATGCCGGTCACAGCTTGTGACGGACCGAAGTTCCTTACAGGAAAGCCTGGTATGTCCGTCTCGGGGGTCTTAAGAAGGCTATCGGTTGCCATCGCCGGAACGGAGTGAGACGACACCTGGTCCTGCCGGAAGAGTTCTAGCGGGTAGGCTGTATTGTGGCGAGAGTGGAGTATCTCTTGCGTTAATAACTGAAACGTGTATGTTGCATAGTGCCTGAGTCGTTGCTGATTGTTCTAGTTGTGTGCTTTGGCTTGTTTATATGTTACTGCCATGTGATATCTATTGTGTGGGCCAAGGCAAGGTCAGTTCGCACATGGTTGTTCGTTGGCCATGGGCCGTGCCTATCTATTTGGTAGTTAGAACATGTCGTGCATCACACGCTATTGATCTACCATCGTTCTTGCATTGCATGTTTAGGCCGCTTATGTGAATCGACGTCCTAATCGTACTTAGGCGTTGACTCACGGAGATTTTATATCTCATTTATTGTCGTTAACCGTTTACAGGTCCATAAGTATGGTGGAGTGTAACGTGAGGTTCGGGGTACCTATTGACCTGTCCTTTTATATCAATTATCGTCCGGTCCCAAACTTCGACCTTGTTTGGGAACAGCACGTGACGTCTATTAGAGCATGGGACCCGTTTAATTTTGATACACCGGATGGGGAGATAGTGGACCCTGATCCTGACTCGGACGAGGAGGATCCGGAGACTCCACCTGGGTACTGAGACTAGCTTGGTGATCCCGACCAGCGTGTGAATGTACCGGTGGAGGTTCTTTTAGCAGTAGTTTTTTATTGTGGTAGTTAGCCCCTAGCCCTAACTCGGTATCTTTTAGATGGTCATAGGAAGCGGCCCTAAAGAGTGGGCTTGTAGATCTGTTCCCTTCCGCCTGGGCTAACTGAATATAAATAAAATGTTTTGTGCTGTTGTCATTGTTGTTTCTCTTACTGGCTGTCCTTGCTTTTATTATTGTATGGGTTGCTTACGTTCTGCGTGCGCTTAACTACAAGATAAAATGAATGGGTCGATGACATACCTGGGATGTCATCCCTTTGACTTGAGATGTTTGGTAGGGTTTTCGCATGCCTGAGAGTCGGGGTGTGACAGTTGTAGCCGCGTCCGCGACCTCGAGTCGAGCCGAAGCCACGTCGCCGCTGTCACCGTTGTCGCCGTCGTCGTCACCGATCGTCGTTGTGAGTTAATCCCTAATCTTTGATTAGACCGTTAATTACACTTATCATTAGATTAAATTAGTGATCGTGGTTAGTTGACTAGTTACCGTGGTTAGTTGATTAGTTATCTTGGTTAGAGTAGACTGATATTAGTTGCTCTAATTCAATGATAGCTGCTTGCTGATTGTTCGATGATTGTCTAGGATTGCTATACCCATTGGTTGTGCATACATGTTCGATTCTGGTGATTAGTCACACTTTTATAGATGCAAAGTCTAGTGGATAATATACACGTTCATGTGACCTCGTATGAAGTCAAATTGCATACTTGAGCATGAAAATGGCTGTTAGCCGAGTTTTGTGAATCATTGTGAATGTGACTGCATTGGGCTAAATCTAAAGATATGAACTGGCTTGGTTGCCTAGTGTGTTTGTGTGGTCATACGATGGATTAGCGTCACCCTAATGTAACTAGGGACGTGGCGGTACCCTTGATGGCTTGGGTCCGTCACCTGATATGTTTGTGCTGGCTGGGTCAGATTCGCACGGCTTATTGGATGCACGACAGTCTGTACCGGCTGGGCCGGAATCACACGGCTGATTGAATACCAATCGCAGCTTGTGTTGGAACGACGTTCCTTACCGAAAAGCCTAGTATGTCTGCCTTAAGGGTCTTAAAGGGCTATCGATTGCCGTTGCTGGATGGCAAAGGACGACACCCGATCCTATCAAAAGAGCACTAGCGATCGGGCTATGCTGTGGCGAGAATGGGGTATCTCTTGCGTTAATAACTGGAACACGTATGTTGCATTGTGCATGAGTCATTGCTGAGTGTTCTGGTTGTGTGCTTTGGCCTGTTTATTATTTAATGTCATGTGATTACTATTGCGTGGGCCAAGGCGGGGTAGGTTTGCATGTGGTTGTCTATTGGCCGTTGGGCCGTGCCTATCTATTTGGTAGCTAGAGCGTGGAGTATATCGCGCGCTATTAATCTGCCATCGTTTTATGCTGTTTGTTTAGGCCGCTTGGGTGAATCGACGTCCTAATTGGACTTAGGCGTTGACTCGTAAAGATTTTATATCTCATTTGTTGTCAGTGGATCTGGCCAAGATAGAAGCGGTCATGGATTGGCAGAGGTCGACGACAGTTACAGAGGTTCGAAGTTTCTTAGGATTGGCAAGCTATTACAGGCGTTTTGTGGAAAGATTCTCTGCGATAGCTATGCCGTTGACGCGTCTATTGAAGAAGGACGAGAGATTTGAGTGGATAGATAAGTGCGAGCGTAGTTTCCAAAAGCTTAAACACAAGCTAACTACGACTCCTATTTTGACGATACCGTCTGGTCCCGGAGGTTATGAGATTTACAACGATGCATCTTTCAAAGGATTAGGCTGTGTTCTTATGCAATATGGGAGAGTGGTTGCGTACGCATCTTGTCAGTTGAGGCCACATGAGTTGAACTACCCGACGCACGATTTGGAGTTAGCGGCGATTGTTTTTGCCCTTAAGATTTGGAGGAATTATCTGGTCGGAGAAAAGTTTCAAGTCTATACCGATCACCAAAGTCTTAGGTATCTATTCTCTCAGAAGGAGCTGAACATGAGGTAGCGTCATTGGATGGAACTTCTTAAAAATTATGACTGCGAGATTTTGTATCATCCGGGTAAGGCTAATAAGGTTGCAGATGCGTTGAGTTGGAAGTCAGTGATCACCGAGTTGATGGTCTGGGAGGGGCGTCTCCTGGAAGAAGTGCTAGATTTGGATTTTAAGTTGGAGGTGGGCCGTCTGTCAAGTCTAATGGTTGCGTTGAGGATCGAACCGGAAGTGCAGGCCAAGGTTAAGACTTTGTAGTCGACGGACCCTGCGATTCAGAAGATCCTCCAAGAGGGCTTAGAGAAAAGGCAAGCCGACTTCCAGATAGGTGAGGATGGGATACTGAAGTTTCGTGGGCGTTTGTGCATGCCTGCCGATTAAGGTCTTAGAGAGGAAATCTTGTCGGAGGCACATCGTAGCAGTTACAATGTTCATCCAGGTAGCACGAAGATATATTAGAATTTGAGGTAGTACTTTTGGTGGAGTGGTATGAAGGCTGACATAACCAAGCACGTGGCGACGTGCCTGACATGCCTGACGTGCCAGCAAGTCAAGGCACAACATTGTAAACTTAGAGGACTGCTACAACCGCTTGAGATTTCGAAGTGGAAGTGGGAGCATATCACGGTGGACTTCGTGACGGGTTTACCAAGGAGTCAAAGAGGCAATGATTCGATTTGGGTTGTGGTGGATAGATTGGCGAAGTCTGCTCACTTCATTACTGTGTGAAAGGACTTCGCTTTGGACAGGTTGGCTGACTTATATATACATCTGATAGTGCGTCTTCATGGAGTGCCAGTGACGGTCACATCAGATCGCGATCCTAGGTTCACTGCCACCTTTTGGAAGAGCCTGCAGACTACGTTGAGAATGAAGTTGTAGTTCAGTACGGCTTATCACCCGCAGACGGATGACCAGTCTGAAAGGATGATTCAGACCCTCAAGGACATGTTATGAGCCTGTGTCTTGGATTTCAAGGGTAGTTGGGAAGAACAGCTTCGTTTAGTCGAGTTTGCCTACAACAACAGTTACTAGCAAAGTATCAAGATGGCACCGTTTGAAGCGCTATGTGGTATGGCTTGCAAGATGCCAGTGTGTTGGGAGGAGGTTGGTGAAAGAAAGATCACCGGTCTTGAATTGGTACAACAGTCGTTGGATGCTGTCAAGGTCATCAGAGAAAGACTTAGGACTGCCTAGAGCCGTCAGAAGAGTTACGCCGACAAGTGGTGCAGACCGTTGGAGTTTCAGGTGGGTGATCACGTCTTTCTGAAGGTGTCGCCTATGCGAAGGACATCTCATTTTGGCAAGAAAGGAAAGTTGAGCCCGAGGTATGTTGGGCCGTTTGAGATTCTAAAGGGATTGGAAATCTGGCTTATCGTCTCGCATTGCCACCGAAACTTGCTCAAGTGCATGACGTCTTCCATGTGTTGATGTTGAGGAAGTACGAGCCTGATTCGGCTCATGTGTTGAGTTTTGAAGAGATTGAAGTGGATGATCGTGTATCGTACGTGGAACGTCTGGTAAGGATCGAGGACAGGAAAGAGCAAGTACTGCGGAATAAGACGATCCCTTTGGTTAAGGTGATTTGCCAACACCATGGAACAGAAAGAGCAACGTGGGAAAGCGAAGAGGCTATGAAAAAACTGTACCTCTTTCTTTTTGAAGTTGTGTAACGTTTTAATTTCGGGGAAGAAATTCCCTAAGGAGGGAAGAGTTATGACGTCTTGAAATTTCAAGGCTTGTAAAATTAAATAATACTGAATTTTTGGGAATTAAGGGACAGTTATCGGATGCGAATTCATTTTATCTGGAAAGATCTGGGTAGCCCTTGAAGCGTAGGTCAGTAGAGTTTAATTAGTTTGATCGCGCCATAGAATTTAGAGACGAATTCCATCTCACCCAAGCTTAATCCTGACCGAAATGCCTTCAGTCGTCTGTGCCAAACGACCAACCATACCTAAATTACCAAATGACCATTTTGCCCTCGGATATTATCATATAAAATAGAAGCCATTAATACTGATTTGAATTTGTGGGCCCCCTTGTCAACTCCCCCAACCACCCATCACCATCATCTTCTCTCTCTCTCTCTCTCTCTCTCTCTCTCTCTCTCTCTCTCTCTCTCTCTCTCTCTCTCTCTCTCTCTCTCTCTCTCTTCCTTCCCTCCCTCTCTCCCTCACTGCCCGACCACCCCTCATCTCCCTCTCCTCCCTCTTCGACCGAGCCCCCTCCACCGCCATCCACCCCTGCTCGGCTCCGTTGCCGCCAGCCGCTCGTCACCGGTATCTGCGGCGCCCCAGCCGTACCGCTCCTCCTTCGTCGCCGCGTAGAGCCTCCACCCGAGGCCCCTCCATCCCGATCTCCTCCTCACCTGACGCCACCACCCGCCACCACTCCATCCTCCACCGTAACTCGTCGCCTCCATCAGCCACCACCATCGCGCTGCTCTTCCGTCGTCCACCGCTGTTGCCGCCAACCTCCGCCTTGCTCACAGAGACCTGCGGCTCCCCTCGCCGCCGTTGGTCATCGTTCCGTCATTTTCGAGCTCTTCGCCCCCGTGTGCCGCCTCGCCGTCGCCGTCAACCCCCCTACCGTCCTCCACCGCTCGCCGAGCCATCGCGACCAGCCGCCTCCTCGAGCCACCATTGCCGTCGTGGCTGTCCGTCGCCGTCCGCGGGTCTCCGTCGTCTGCCGTTGCCGTAGCCGCGTCGACGACCTTGAGCCAAGCCGAAGCCGCGTCGCCGCCGTCACCACCGTCGTCGTCGCCGCTCGCCACCGCCATCGTTGCCGATTGTGGTGATTAATTCGTTAATTACACTTAGGATTAGATTAAATAAGTTACCATGGTTAGTTGACTAGGTATCGTGGTTAGTTGATTAGTTACCGTGGTTAGAGTAGACTGATATTAGTTGCTCTAATTCAACCATAGCTGCTTGCTGTTTGTTCGATGATTGTCTAGGATTACTATACACGTTGGCTGTGCATACATGTTCAATTATGGTGATTAGTCACCCTTTTATAGATGCAAATTCTGGTGGATATTATGCACGTTCATGTGACCTCGTGTGAAGTCAAATTGCATACTTGAGCATGAAAATGGTTGTTAGTCGAGTTTTGAGCATGATTGTGAATGTGACTGCATTGGGCTAAATCTAAAGATATGAACTGGCTTGGTTGCCTAGTGTGTTTGTGTGGTCATACGATGGATTAGCGTCACCCTAACGTAATTGGGGACGTGGCGGTACCCTTAATGGCTTGGTTCTGTCGCCTGATATGTCCGTGCCAACTGGGTTGGATTCACACGGCTTATTGGATACACGATAGTCCGTGCTGGCTTGGCCGGAATCACATGGCTGATCGGATGCCGATCGCAGCTTGTGATGGGCCAAAGGTCCTTACCGAAAAGCCTGGTATGTCCGCCTTAGGGGTCCTGAGGGGCTATTGGTTGCCGTCGCGGGATGGAGAAGGACGACACCCTGTCCTACCGGAAGAGCACTAGCGGTCGGGCTATGCTGTGGCGAGAGTGGGGTATCTCTTACGTTAATAATTGGAATATGCATGTTGCATTGTGCATGAGTCATTGCTGAGTGTTCTGGTTGTGTTCTTTGACCTGTTTATAATTTAATGCCATGTGATTACTGTTGCGTGGGCCAAGGCGGGGTAAGTTTGCATGTGGTTGTCTATTGGCCATTGAGCCATGCCTATCTGTTTGGTAGCTAGAGCATGGCGTGCATCGCGTGCTATTGATCTGCCATCGTTTTTTGCTGTTTGTTTAGGCCGCCTGGGTGAATCGACGTCCTAATCGGACTTAGGCGTTGACTCATGGAGATTTTATATCTCATTTGTTGTCGTTAACCATTTTCAGGTCCGTAGTATGGCGTTCCGTCCAGTGAGGTTCGGGGTACCCTTCGACCAGTCCTTTTATATCAATTATCATCCGGTCTTAGATTCGGATCGTGTATGGGAGCAACATGTGACGACTGTCTGGGTCGAAAAAGGGATGGAGCACTTAGTGCCTCATATCTTCAAGGCCTGGTTTGTCCATCACGGCGATGCTCTCTACGGGCCGATTCAGGGTTTAAGGGACCCCCAACCGTGACCATGGTCATCTGAACGTGGGACCCGATGGATATTGATAAGCCGGACGGGGAGATAGTGGACCCTGATTCCGACTCGGATGAGGAGGATCCTGAGACTCTGCCTAGGTATCACGACTGGCCTGATGGTCATGGCCAGTAAGCAAGCGTGGCAGCGGAGGTTCGTTTTTGGTGATAGCTTTTGGTTGTAGTAGCTAGCCCCCTTAGCCTTGACCTGGTATCTTTTTTATGGTCTTAGGAAGCAGCCCTGAAGAGTGGGCTTGTAGATCTGTTTTTTTCCTTGGCTAACAGAATATAAATAAAATATTTTTGTGCTGCTGTTGATTGTTGTTTCTCCTGCTGACTATCCCTGCTTTTAATACTGTCTGGGTTGTTGTTCGTTCCGCGTGCACTTAACTACAAGATAAAACGAATGGGTCGATGGCATACATGGGATGTCGTCCCTTGACCTGAGATGTTTGATAGGGTTGTCGCGTGCCCGAGGGTCGGGGCGTGACACAATGCTTCATTGCAACGATGTTCTTCCATAGTTGTTAAATCGTCTATGAAGGTTATCGCAAGCCCCATAGTCAGCATCGCGATCCATGTGGTGATCTGATGCCTATGTGGCATGGCCGGCACTGTTGTGGACAAATTTTTAATAATCATTTGAATTTTTATGTTTTATATTCTTTTCTTTTCTTTTTCTTAATTAGTTCATTTGTTTTCCTTTAATGTTGACCTACGAGGCCAGCAGGCCTCGTCGGTCATAGCTCTTCCCCAGGCCCTCGCCAAAATGGAAGTAAAAAAAAAAAAGAAAAAACATAAAATATGTAAAAAAATATCCACGCCAGCGCTAGTCGTATAACGTATGACAGATAGCGTCTACATCACCGATTTTCGGCCAAAATTGGTCGAAAATGACTTAATTGTTAAATTGTGAAAAGGTTTATGACTCAATTGGTATAATTGAAAGGTTTAGGACTGAATTGACACAATTACAATAAGTTTAGAACTTTTTTGGTACTTTTTCTGATAGTTGTGTGTCCAATGCTTTGGGAGGAGGAAATATAATTTCATTAGTTCATAGAAATGGTTTTACAAAAGTTGTTGGTGAAGGAGTAGACTAAGAGATAAAAGCCTTATAAGCTCTACTCTCCACTCACCTCCACGATCTATCCAAGCTCTATTTATATAGCACATCCATCCCCGTTGAAGATTTTTACCCCAAGTCCTAACTGCGACGAACTAAGCTAGAACCACAAACTTTACCTACCTCCCAAGACTAAGATTTTTCGTAGGATAACATCTAGAATTCTCTAGTATTCTACAGATATTTCTGCTTGCTAGTCTAGTCTACAAATCGGATCACTAATTCCAACAACAGTCCAGAAAGTTGAATATTCTTGCTGAAGAATAAGGTAACGTGCAGACTCAAATAAGACTATAACAGGAGCTCTGATTGTTCGGGCGAAAAGGAAAGGAATGGGGTCGACATGTCTCCGATTGTTCGGCGAATGTACCGTAAAGAATTTATGGTCTTTGGTCTTAGCCAATCACGTCTAAGGATTGTATGAAGAAATGTCTGGTCGTGGGGTTGAGGGAAGAACATCGTCGCAATGAACCATTGGGCAAAATTGTATACAAAGAATTTCGTAGCCGTTGAAAAATAAGAGTAGAATCTCCCATTGATCAAATCGTTCACACGGTCAAGATCTAGGTTTCCAAATATAGAATTTTTCTTTAGGTAATAAATCATCTACTTCCACAATCCACAATCAACAATTTGATTGATCAATGGGAGATTCTACTCTTATTTTTCAACGGCTATGACATCTTTTGTATACAATCTTGTCCAATGGTTCATTGCAACGATGTTCTTCCCTCAACCCCACGACCAGACATTTCTTATCGCAAGCCCCATAGTCAAGATCTAGGTTTCCAAATATAGAATTTTTCTTTAGGTAATAAATCATCTACTTCCACAATCCACAATCAACGATTTGATTGATCAATGGGAGATTCTACTCTTATTTTTCAACGGCTATGACATCTTTTGTATACAATCTTGTCCAATGGTTCATTGCAACGATGTTCTTCCCTCAACCCCACGACCAGACATTTCTTATCGCAAGCCCCATAGTCAAGATCTAGGTTTCCAAATATAGAATTTTTCTTTAGGTAATAAATCATCTACTTCCACAATCCACAATCAATGATTTGATCGTCGCTTCACTCTCAATGCTTCATTGTGACGATGTTCTACCATAGTTGTTAAATCATCTATGAAGGTTATCGCAAGCCCCATAGTCAGCATCGCGATCCATGTGGTGATCTGATGCCTATGTGGCATAGCCGGCATTGATGTGGACAAATTTTTAATAATCTTTTTATTTTATTTTTGTTTTATATTCTTTTCTTTTCTTTTCTTTTTCTTAATTAGTTCATTTGTTTTCCTTTCATTTTGACCTGCGAGGCATGACCGGCACTGATGTGGACAAATTTTTAATAATCTTTTGTATTTTTATGTTTTATATTCTTTTATATTCTTTTCTTTTCTTTTCTTCTCAGTTTGAAGCCCGCAAAACTTTGAAAGAATCTTAGCTTCATGTTCTCGCGAAAGCATCCCAAATAGTTCCTTACAATTAGCCTTACTATTTCCTACATCGTAGCCTCAATAAGTAGACGTCGATTTCTCTTAATTGTTTACACATTTGACACCAAAAAGAAGAAGAGGTTCATGGCTTTGGAGACTTGGAAAGAAGAGTGGTAGGGACGGATGAGGAAAGTGACAAAAGGTCGACACAACGAGACACATATATTTCTTTATAGCTCGCTTAAGCACTGTGAATTCCCAATGAGAGAGATAGAACCGCGTCCACGATTAATGAGATGGAGAGACCTGACTTTCACTTTGCGAAATAACAATGAGGTGTAGGTGCAAGTGCAATTGCATGTTGCAATGCATTGCTTGTGACTCTATCTTACTGCGAAATCACCATTCATCATCCTTCACCAAAAGTATTATGTCCCCAACTTAAGTTAAACGCGTCCTTCCCCTTCACTGCTCCAATTCCTGGACAAAAGATTCACCCGTCCAGCCACAAAGATTGAAGCTCCCCAAAGTTTCGAACAAAATTTCACGAAGACGTTTCTGCGAACATACTGATTGTGTCGGTGCTTTCAGCTTTTCCCTTTTTCTTTTGGACCAGTGGGTTCGTTTCACATTGACACTAAAAAGAAGAGTGGTAGGGTAGGGCCGGATGAGAAAAATATTTGATGAGTGCTTCCTAGTAACGTGATGGTGGTTGTCGTCTCTGAAATATCCTTGATGCAATTGGGAAGTTGGAATGGTCCACAGAATTGAACTTGCTACGTAAATACATTTATGATTAGTTGTGTTATTTTAAAAAATCGCAAAGCCAATAGTGCTATCGTCGTTTGGGCCGAAGAAAAGAATAGCATCATTTCTTAGAGCTATGAATTAAGCTTGTAAAATGAAATATGTTTCATATATAGATCTAAATGACGATCAATCTATCCTATTATATAATTGTAAAAGTGGTTCTCCAAAATACTTTCAATTTCAATGGGCGGCTAACATACGACACTCTCGTGACATTTATTCTAACTTTCTTTTGAAAAATTTTCTTTTTACTTTTCCACTTCAATTGAACTAAATACTTTTCAGCTTTAGTTCAAGTGGGCATATAATTACTTTCAATATTACGAAAATCTTTTATTCTCATAAATATAATTACAGTGTCAATATAGCTATTACATTCTTTTTTCTTCCTTTTTTTCTCTTGCTTTTACAACACAAGAAGGCATTTCCTATGGTCGGTAAGTTTACCAAAGAAATCATAGTTTTCCTTAGGTGCTCGTATTAGCGAGGGATCCACCAATTGCTAGTAGCTAACTTTCGTATTTATATGAGAATGAGATCGTAATTCTTTGCGAGTCCCGTGACATGGAGGCTTCCATTGTTAGTAACCTTTTTTTGTTAATGGAAATTTTTGTAATGGCTAACGTGCTGGCCGAAACACATTCCATTTCTTCTACTAGGGACCATGGAAGGACTCATGTTTCAACCAGCAGTTATTCTTTTCACTTACACGAGTCTCGGGCTCTCTTTGTTAAAGTCCAAAACGCAATAGATGAGATTGGCAGAGCACACCGCTTCGTGCCAAACGCTTCAGGATGGAAACACTGCCGTTGGAGATAACTCAGATTTTTCTAGGAAATGGCTTTAATTCATAGTCAATGAAGCTTTGTAATTGTGACTAGAACGCGTACTGCATCAAAATCTGGGAAAGTTGGGAGTTAAATTCCCTCTAAAAGTGGGAATCATTTATCATTCATCGTTGTTTGTTGGGCACGAAAGAACGGTGGTGATAACACGAAAAAGTTATAATTGTTGAAGTGTGGTTCATACTCCCCATCATAGAAAAGTATGGGGATCCCACTCTCCAATAAGGGGGCTGGGATCTCAATGGGGCAACGCCCCCTGGACATCATAGGGCTTTTATAATTTGAGCCCATAATTTTTCATTCATAATTTGGGCTTGGGCCCATGAATAGATATTGTTATATATATAATCTTTTTTCGCTTGTAATTGAGTATGTAATAAAAAGTGCGATGAGCTAATTATAGTAAAATCCTCTGCTGGACATAACCCAAGTTTAAGGATGAACCATGATAGAATATTGTGTCTCGATTTCTCTTTATCACTTTTTTACGCTTTACTTCGTTGTGATTGTGCTTCGAATCCTAACAGTAATGAGCAACTCGTGACATACTTATCTGAAAATTGCAGTATGAATATAAACGCACAAATAAAATATTTGTCACACAACTATCACACACATAATATATGATTAGCGAAAGCTTACATCTACGGCTCCGTTTGTTTCGCGAAAATGCGAGGTTTTCGAAAAACAAATTTCGGAAAGTTATTTTCCAGAAAAATGACAATGTTTTCCTGTGTTTGGCTAAACTATGAAAAAGATCCGAAAAATGTTTCCGTCGTTTGGTATGGAAAATGAGATTTGATTTTCCTCCATGGACTCATTTTAATAATTTTTCGTTTTTCTATTTTTTTTAAATTTGAATTTTTTTAACTATTTATCTTTATCTTTTTTTTCTTTTTTCTTTTTTATTCTTCTAGTTTCGGCCGACGACCGGCCGCAGGCAAGCTCGAAGCTCAGCCGGTCCCGACGATCTCGGGTGCGCCCCAGATCCAGGTGTTTGTACTCGAATTCGACACCATCTTCTTGCACCAAATCCATCAAACCGGCCGGCTTTAACACTCGAATCATCATGACTATGCAGTAGAGATCAGAAGGTGAATAGGGATGAATGATGATCAGCCACGTGGCGGCCAGAAAGAGTAGCTACGTGGCACGACATATACGGAGGGACCCATTTTGCTGGTGTAATAGGGACAGGCTTTTTGAGACTTTGAGTGGTCGTGCTCATTTATTTGGTGATAGAAAGCTTCTCGTGATATTCTCTGTGCATTAGTGGCGACGTGCAGTTTCAAAGGGCTGGAGCTCACCGGCTTCAGGCGAGCCCGAGATCGCCAGCATCGGCCGAGCTCGAGCTCGCCAGCCTGCCCATGGCCGATCGCCGGACGGTCGGCCGTTGCCAAGGTCCGTACTCGGCGGAGGAAGGAGCGGCGCGCAAAGGAAGGAGAAAAGAAAAGAAAAAAATTATAGAAAAATAAAAGAGAAACAATAAAAAATAATTTTTTTGAATTTTTAATAAATTAATAAATGATGAAAAGAAAGTAAGAAAATAATTATAAAGAAAGGAGGAAGGAAAGACGGGGAAAATGTTTTCCTTTTGTCAAGAAGTGAAAAACATTTTCCCCAATTTTGAAGGGGTTTTTTCCTTGAATGGAAAATATTTTTCTGGACTAACTTATTTTTCACGAACCAAACGCCGAAAATTTCAAAAAATGTTTTTCGGGAAATTGTTTTCCACGAAACAAATGGAGCCGTGCTAGTACAATTGTTTTCCTCTAATGACACGCAAAGCACTTAGAGCGAACTCTTTTAATTTACGATTAACCACCTCTTTCTTTTTCTTCTCAGTTTGAAGCCCGCCAAACTTTGAAAGAACCTTAGCTTCATTGTCTTGCGAAAGCATCCCAAATATTTCCCTGCAATTAGCCTTACTGTTTCCTACATAGTAGCCTCGATAAGTAGACGTTGATTTCTCTTAATTATTTTCACATTTGACGCCAAAAAGAAGAAGAGGTTCATGACTTCGGAGACTCGGAAAGAAGAGCGGTAGGGACGGATGAGGAAAGTGACAAAAGGTAGACACAAGGACACACATATAGTTCTTTCTTTACAGCTCGCTCAAGCAATGTGAATTCTCAATGATAGACATAGATGTGCCTCAATGATTCATGAGATAGAAAGACCGAATTTTCATTTCCCAAATAGCAATGATAGGAAAACGCCACCATCCGATACGGTGCAGGTGTAATTACATGTTGCAGTGCATTGCTTGCGACTATATCTAAGCTCTTTCCCTTTTCTTGTGGACCAGTGCGTTCCACATGACACTAAAAAGAAGAGGTTCATGATGGCCTTGGAGACTCGGCAAGAAGAGTGGTAGGGCCGGATGAGAAAAATAATTGATTGAATGCTTTCTAGTAATGTGATGGTGGTTGTTGTCTCTCTCATATCCTCGATTCAATTGGGAAGTTGGAATGGTCCACGTAATTGAACTTGCTATGTAAATTGTTTGACACTCGATGTCTAGATTGATATGAAATCTCACGTAACTAGAGGAGAAAAGAAGTCTTTAACCCATCGACAGAGACTGTTTTGTAATCACGGCTTGCCTCCTGCTTTCTCTTCTTCTTCCTATTTACCAGCGACGCTATAAATGGGGCGCAGAGATAGTCCAGTTATCATTTCCTGCTCAAACCCATCAGTAGTAGTCGAGTAATCTTTCTGGTGACAAGGAAACCACTGTGCTTTCCCCCACCTTGAAAGAGCAAAATGACACCTTTCTTGCTTTATTTCACCCCCGTTCTTATCTTTGTGGCTGGGTACTTCATTTTTAAAAAGAGGAATGGGAGGACCATCCCTCGCGGACAAGACGAGGATACTGGAGAACGAAGTGATTCTGGGCCATCTGCTTCCTCCACCTCTGTGTTAGGAAATAATTACTACTTGTTCTTGAGCTTCAGAGGCGCTGATACTCGTAAAGGCTTCGTCGATCACCTCTACCATAAACTCGTAGACGTGGGCCTGCACAATTCAGACTTCGTGTTCAGAGATGATGAGAAGCTCCGCATTGGCCAGCCAATTGCTGATAATCTTCTCGATGCAATCAAGCGCTCTAAGATTTCAATCCCAGTCATCTCAGAAGATTATGCTGGTAGTAAATGGTGCCTCATCGAGCTCATTGAGATAATGGAGTCCCATGAACGCAGAGGTCAAATAGTCTTGCCCGTGCTTTACAAGGTGAAAATCGATGATGTGAAAAACATGGAGGGGAAATTTGGAGATGCCTTCCGACGAGAGAAGCATAGGTTTGACGAAGAGTTCGAAAAAAAAGCGAAGGCAGCGCTCCAAAAAGCAGTTAAACTGAAGGTATACAAATCAGAGGAAGATTATAGTGGGTACGTCGTTTACCTTGTCGGAAGAAGAATTTTTCTACTTATCATCCTTAATCCTTGTTTTGTGGAGCCATTAATAAGTTCACATCTGTTGTGTTGCTTGACAGGTATGAAGGGAAATTAGTAAAAGAACTCATACAAGCAATAGTGCTCAGGCAGCAACATGATTTTCCACCGTCTTTTCCCAAGGACTTGGTTGGAATTGATGATCATGTGGCTAGGGTTATGAATTTGGCAGATACTGCTTCTCCGGAAACTCGAATTATTGTGATTTATGGGATTAGCGGCATCGGTAAGACAACTCTGGCTACATTCATCTATAAAGAGCTTTTTGATAAATTTAATTGCCTCAGCTGTCTCAATGATATTAGAGAAACAATTAAAAGCAAAGGTATGGAGCATGTCCAATCTCTACTAGCATCACATATAACAAAAAGTAGAGTGCATGATTCTGGGATTGAAATGATCAGACGTTGTTGTGAAAAAAAGAAGGTACTTATTCTTCTTGACGATGTGGATAGTCGAGTCCATCTTGATAATTTGATTGGAGGTTGTGATTTCGAGTCGGGGAGTCGGATCATTATTACATGTCGAGATAAGGCTCTCTTGAAGCCTGAATATAAAGGGTATGAACTCAAAGAAATGAATAGGGAAGACTCTTTGCTTCTGTTTAGGAAATATGCATTCGAAGGGGAACAACCTCCAACAGAACTCGTGGCTCTTTCTAGTGAAATTGTTGTCACCACAGGAAGGATTCCCTTAGCTCTCGTGATTATAGGTTCATTTCTCAAAAGAAAAGATAAAAGCATATGGACAGAGACACTGGAGAAATTGAAGAAGGTGCCTCATATGGATGTACAACAAAAGTTGAGGATAAGTTATGATTCATTAGGATATGAGGAACAACAAATGTTTCTAGACATAGCATGCTTTTTCATTGGAATTGACAAAAGAATTGTCGCCTACCTGTGGAAGGATCTCCATTATCGCCTAGATTCTGGATTCGAAAGAATGATGGAACTTTCTTTAATGAAAGTTGATGATAACAATGAGTTGAGAATGCATGATCACTTAAGAGATCTTGGCAGAGCTATCGCCTGTCCAGTAGATAAGAAGCTTTGGGATTGTAGCAGACTATGGGACGAGGAAGCCATAACAGTTCAACGGAGCAAGGTAATAATCATATCTACTTTTGGCCTTTCCCATTTCTCTAATGGTAGTCCCTCATATTATTATTCCTATTGTTGTCTTACCCTAGATCTTTGACCAGTGTCAACATGTTCTGAGCATTTTGTTGGTAAAAGCTACGTCCAATTTTGGCCTTTAGTTCATGAAAAGTTTGCACTCGTGACCATTCCACAGGTCATATCTTGATGCTAATTAAGAGGTTAATGAAGGGGGTGTTAAAATTGTGTATTATTAGCTCTATCTATATTGCTCTTTTGCTGTCTTAACATCATTTTCTAGCAGTTTTGTAATACTTCTTACTAAGGTTTGGAGATTTACTTATTCATACATAATTTAAGTAAGATAATATCATAAAATACTATCAAACGCATAAAAGTTTTCTATAATTTTATGCCTATTAATTTATATTTTTACCAAATAACAAGATCATCATCGAATATACGCAGGTTCTACTTTATGAGAGAGAGAGAGAGAGAGAGATTTCAGTTAAATTGTTTGCACCTAATAACTACTGGCTATCGAATTAAGAATTTATTTGATTTGAAGTAATAAGATCTTATGTAGTGATTTTATATGTATAATTCTATAATTTGTTTTCTAGGATTTCTTATGCATGCTTACTAACGGAAATGCAATATGATGGCTGATTGACTAGTGCGCTCATCTTAGGATTAGTGTTTGATCTTTTCGAGCTTGAAATCCAAAATTAAAATTCAAGTTCAACTTCCTTTCCTCAATTTCTTTCTACCCTAGCAATCTGTGGTTTTCTGGAAACTTTTTGGTCGCGCAATATGCAAGTAAAGAGATAATGGGGGAAATAGGGGGAGACCCATATGGAATTGTAAAAGGGTAAAAGAGAGACTAATGAAATTTCCAATACAGATGCACATCATTAACGTGTTTGAGCAATAGTAACTTTTTGTTAACCTACTTTTATAGGCTTTTGTGCACTAAATAATGTGTATTTTTGTTGTCCGAATGTGTTCTGTTTTTTTCTTTTATACTAATAACCAATTTTATTTTATTTTTAAAAGAGTTTTTGTCAATTATTCTTCTCTTAGTTAGTTGCGTATTTCATGAACGGAGAGGAAATAAGTTGTCGTGCTTTATGAATGCACAAATGCTAGTATCCTTTGTTCTTGTCCAAAAGTGCAACGGTTCTCACATATTGCAACGGGACACCATATATAGTTTGGTGAAGGGAATAATTGGTAGCCAATGCTACGTGTGTTACAGAATTTAATTTCAATACTTATAAGAAACCTAGACTGTTTCCATGTAGGAATTTCACATGAGATTACCGAAATTTGTGGCATACAAGTGAAAATTGACATGTTACCTGATTGTGTAGTTATAAAAAGATCACATATACTCTCTGTAAGTGTAGAGAAAATGCATTGGCCGCAATAACATGTTGACGTATGCTAATAAAAGGCGGTTGGGTGGTATGCTATTCCTTGTTTAATGACACTTTATTCATGTCAAGATCGGGGAACACCCTGTGCTGATATTTACTATCCTCAATCTTTTTTATAGGAGGAAAATAGAAATATTGAGGCATTAATTCTGGACGAAAATGGCTCAAGCATGTTCATGAAGCGAAGTAGCTTTAAAAGAATGCCTTCCCTGAAGTTCCTTCGTCTGAGTGACATTGATTTTGTTGGAGATTTTGAGGATTCACTTTCAGAATTGAGATGGCTAGTGTGGGAGAAGTGTCCTGGTTCTTTCACGGCGACCAATGTTCATTTGGAGAAATTACTCATACTTGATTTATCAGGTGGTTTTATTAGTGAAATTTGGGAAGGATGGAGTTCAATCAAGGTAAAGATAAGAAAGGTTTTCTCTTCTGTTACATTTGATGATAAATCATTCTAGTCCAATAGCTAATTTTGTAACATGTTTCTTTCTTATAGATGGAGAAGTTGAAATTTCTCAATCTTTCACGGTGCTCGAAGCTAAAGAGCACCCCTAACCTCTCTGGGTTTAAAAGTTTAGAGATGCTAATCTTGGAAAATTGTAAGAATTTGGAGAAAATCGACCCTTCCATTGGAGATGTCAAGTGCCTCGTGTCCTTGAACTTGAGGGGCTGTGTGAGTCTCAATCGATGGAGCTCAATCGCGGTAAGGATGAGAAATGCTTTCACTTTAGCTACATTTGACCATAAATCACTTCATTTCCAACAGCTAATCTATGAAACATGTTTCTTTCTTGTAGATGGAGAAGTTGAAAGTTCTCAATCTTTCGGGGTGCTCCAATCTAAAGAGCACCCCTGACACCTCTAGATTTAAAAGTTTAGAGATGATAATCCTAGAAAATTGTGCTAACTTGGAGGAAATCGACGATTCCATTGGAGATGTCAAGTGCCTCGTTTCTTTGAACTTGAGGGACTGTCGGAAGCTCCAGAAGTTACCCGACCCCCAACTGGGTGAACTGAAAAATTTGGAGGAACTTTTCTTAGACAGGACTGGCATAAAAAAATTCCCTGAATGTATAGAATATCTGAAAAAGCTGAAGATGCTTAGTGCCATAGGTTGCGGTCAACTGGCTCTAGTTCCCCCACAACTGGGAGAAGTGAAGGGCCTCGTTTCTTTGAACTTGCGGGCATGTGAAAAACTCAAAAAGCTACCTGAAGAAATGTGCGAATTGGAAGAACTGAAGGAACTTATAATATGCATGACTGCCATAAAGGAACTTCCTCCACGTATAGGTTATTTGAAGAAGCTGGAGATGCTTGATGCCTCTGATTGCAAATCATTGGAAGGACTTCCTGACTCAATTGGCCGTCTGGTAAATTTGTCAGCCCTCGACTTGAAATGTTGCTACAGTTTAAAGTTACTTCCAGAAAGCATCGGCTCTCTGGTGAAATTACAGCGCTTGTTGTTACACAACACATTGAGACATCCAAATGGTAATGGTGATGCCCCAGTAGAGAATCCCATCCCCGATTCAATTGGCTGTTTAGAATGGTTGGCTGAATTGGACTTGTCATGGACAAAAATTTCGGAATTACCTGAATCCACTGGGGATTTGAAAAACTTGAAAATTTTGAAAATTGAACGATGTGTAAATTTGACAACTTTACCTAGTACCATTTGCAAGTTGGGCAAACTTGAAGTATTAGATGCCTCAAATTGTGAGAGACTGGGAGGGGAAGTTCCTATAGATGGGATGTCTTCACTGAGGATCCTTCAATTACGTGGGACGCCTGTTTCTGGCTTCCCTGACCCAATCGATAAGCTTTTTCATCTTGGAAAACTTGATTTACTTGGCTGCGGGATGATTCGATCACTGCCGCAAAGCATTGGTAAGCTGCGTTCTCTGCAACACCTTGATTTAACTTATTGTGGGGCACTTCGATTGCTGCCAGAACTTCCTTCCAGTCTAACGGTTTTGAAAGTCACCTGTCAGCATCGCACATTGCCTCGACTTTCTCACCTAATCCATCTAAAAGAACTCACTGTTGAGCGTTGCCGGTCGCTGGAATCCATGCCTGAGCTTCCCTCAGGATTATTGAAGCTTCGTGTCAGCAGCTGTGGTAAGTTGGAAGAGTTGCCAAGTTTGTCAAGTTTGGGATCCTTGTCAACATTAAGGCTCGATCATTGTAGTGAGCTGACAAAAATCGAAGGTCTGGAAGCATTAAAATCATTAGAAGAACTGGATGTATCTGGATGCCCGAAGTTGTCCGACCTTGACGGCCTTGAACGTCTAGAGTCTTTGAGACGCATAACGATTGATTTCAGCGAGTCAGATGCTCCATTGTGGAATGATGATCTAAGCCTTGTCAGATTGAAAAACTTGGAAGTGCTGATAATACGGGGCTGTCGGTCCCTTAGAAGTCTGGACCTTATGCAATCAACAACACATCTGAAGCACTTGAGCACTAGTGGATGCAGCAATCTAGTCGAAATCAAAGGCCTTTCGAGTTTGAGAAACTTGGAAAGTTGGTATCGCCACGGTTGCACATCCCTTGCCAAACCTGACCGGTCGTGCTTTCCTAAAATAAAAAGATGGTAATAATCAGGGATTCAACTGCAAGGCCTCAGCAAATCGTCGACACCTGTCGAACTTTGAAAACTTAATGGAATGGATGGGGGTCGCGTTTCCTTTCAAAGGTAAATAAATGGCGTCACATTGTTCATTGTCAAGATGTATTTGCCAATTTCATCAGCATTTCCTACTTGATTTAGACCTTTTTTTCTTGATAGCCCGCTATATGAGAAGTTGAAGGAATGGAGACGCTGGTCGTGGAAGTTGACCCGATGCTTCAGGGGCATTTCGTGCTTTGGATCATGGGAGCAGTTGATGGTAAATTTACAAGGCAAATTCGTTTTAATAAATCAGTAAATTTACCGATATTTTCCAACTTTTATCAAGTGTGGTCAGTAAAATACAAACCTTAAAATGATTTTACCAACATCCCGATAAATTAGTTAGCGACAAACTTTTCTCTATGTTTTTTAGGTGCAGCTCTATAATATATGTACAGAGATGTTAATGAAATTAGTATGTTACGAACTTCTTTCTTTACGAAATTTATTTTCATCAACTGAAAATTTTCTATAGCAGATGTATTGACAATTTGATATTTAATCGCTGAGTAAAAAGAACACACAACGACGAGATTTCTATAACAGAAGAAAACAGAAATTAATTGTTCCTTTACATTGAAACTGTTTAATGAACCGAGATTTCTAGTTCTTTTCTATAATTTGTATATTTCATTGTGGGCCTATACTTAATATCGCAATTTTTCCAATTTTCTGATGAAAAATGGGAGGAAAAGGTCGATAAATCAATGACAACAGAGTGTGGTTTTACTTCTCTTACGTGATTCAAGGAACGGGGAAGCTGATCTAGGAGTCCGACGTGATGCTTCAGAGAAATCATTATATTCATAATGCCAACAGGGATCAGAATTCCTTCTAAGTACGTCATATCTCAGGAGCCATCAAGTAAGATTGTTCATCCTGGATAAGCTATCAATGACTATCACAAGCTAATTTGAGTTATAATTGTCTCAAAGTAATACTTTTGAAGAATGATTCGCTTCCTCCCTTGAAATCTATTTGGTTCTGGTTTACTCCCTTATGCAAATTCTTTCCATTCCATATTATCCATGAGGATGCTCAGCTGGAATAACGATTGTTTCTAATGTTTGGATGTTTTTGATTCACTGCTATATTTCTTCACAAGATTCCCTGGCCATTTAGGATTGCTTGATCAGATTTACGTGTCAAATTTGACCAAGTGCTGAAAACGATCAAGCTCATCCTGTCTGGAAAAATTATCTTCTGATTTTATGTTATATTCATTTAAGCATTAGATTTTTTAGCCATGCAAGGTGCTGATGCTTGGTCTGGGCCTTTGAAATAGCAAGATGTACTATATCATGCTAACTAGGATAAAAGAGGACATGTAAACTAAAAGAGAACCACATGTGCAGGTGGTTCTGATGTGAGAATATGAATCAAGTGACTGTGCAAAATGGACTATTTGTTTTGTCACTGGAATGAAGGCAGAGCCGGACGTTGTTCTTGCTTCGTGAGAGTTTTTGTGTCGAGCCTACCATGAAAGATCAAGATTCCTCACTGGCACCTTTGCGGCATGATTCAGTGCTAATCAATCTAAGGGGCAGGAAGTTGATTTCATGATGTAGCCCTGAGCTGCAGGAGTTGTTTAATGCCTTTCTTAGTGATTGTTTTTCAGTTCTTGAAGTAGCTATTTGAATTGATGCAGTTCATGAAGGTCCCAATTTGTAACTATTGTTCTTAGTGATTGTACTTGATAGTTCAGGCAGCTTGAGACTATGGAACTGTATTCATCCAACTCCTGATTTGTTGAAGGATTGTCACTTGACAGCAATGTCCTTGTGAACTCGAAAAATATGTCAACCATCATTATGCGATGCCCAGCACCGAAGATTGAATGTCCTAACATTAGAAACAGAGGGGCGCATACGCGGAGTTTCGGGATCTGGCATAATCTAAGTTGGTAAATATTCAACAATTTGTGTTTGAAATTCTTTTGTTCTAGAGAGAACGTATTTTGATAGCTAGGACAGTTGCTGACTTGATGCCAAAAAGCTGTTTGTCCATGATTCATTTGTCATTTTTGGTCGCCCTTACAGTAAAGTCAAATTTGTTCGCCGTGATCATGAGATTGTTCGCATTAGTAAATTAAGTAGCCAAGTACAGAGTAACACGTTCGATTCGCATCATATGGCGTTCTAAATTCGGTAGGCGGATCTTGGGTATTGAACTCCATGGCCATTTCAGGTTCTTGTTTCTGCGATTAAAATTGAACTCCATAGTCAGCGTTCATAACTCTTCCAATTCTACAGGAAAGGAAAACAGAGGCGCTTAACATCATCTTTTTTCTTTATCCCATTTGTTGCAACAGAACATGAACGGACAAAGACAAACAGCAGGAAGGAAAACAATCAAAGAAGAAAGCAATGATCACGAAGTGAGTGAAGGGATCCGAGTTGATATATCCGTCGAACCTGGACAGAGATTCAGGGCTTGTGGAGGTATCTCCCAGCAAGCAAAGTGGCTTCCATGACAACAGAGAGGACGTCCACGACATCCTCGACTTGGCAACTGCTTCCTTTAAACGTTTTCCCTCCCGAGTTCTTGAAGTTGGCCATGCAGCTCAGGGAGTTTTGGCTGCACTCCTGGCTCAAATAGTCATCTGCACAACACCCCACCAGGTCTCAATGTCAGAACTCCGATATGCCTATGCGGGCGATACAATAAAAAATATCAGATTAATCGATCACGCAATATGATTCTTCCTCATCGCCATCGCTTAGAACACTTGACAAGCCAAAATATTTGAAGAAGTTATTGTCCTGGGACTGGACCGGTCCATGAGAAAGAGATATTCTAGATATGCACATTCTGTTATAAAAGCAAATGTTGATAGTATTTGCTCCCCCACAATCTCCTTTCCCAAACTTCAGAGCAGTAATGAAAGTTGGCTTGTGAATGAAGAGATGGTTTAGTGAAACAGAGGCTTTGCAGGCACATTAATTTTGCTCACAGATGTTTTCACCGCACATGGACTTGATGTGCCTTCTTTTTTTATTTTTTTTGACCCATTAGTCCCCTAACGCCATTTTCACCACACAGGAATGTAGGCAGAGCTGGACGTTGCAGTTGCTTTGTGAGGGATTTGGTGTCGACCGCTCTGGAAAGATGGAGATTCCTCACTGGCGCCTTGCGGCATGATTCAATACAAATCGATTCGGTGGACAAAGAGTTGATCTCATGATGTAGCATTGATTTGCAGGAGCTGTGAATGCCTTTCTTAATGATGGTTTTTTCATTTTGTTGAAGCAGCTCTTTGGATTGATGCAATTTATGAAGGTTGCCATTTCGTAATTATTGCTCTTGATAGTTAAGGCAGCTTGAGACTCTGGACTTATATTCATCCAACTCCTGATTTGTTGAAGGACTGACACTCGACAGCAATTTTCTTATGAACTTGAGGAAAATATCAGCCATGATCATGTGATTCCTAACGTCAAAGATTGAACATCATAACATTAGAAACAGAGGGCGCAGATGCGGAGTTTCAAGATTTGGCGTAAACCAAGTCCACATCCAACTATTCGAAATTCTTTTGTTCCATTACTCTTCGAACTCTCCAGGAAAGGAAAACAGAGGCACTTTACAGTTTCATTTTTCTTTTTCCCGTTTGTTGCAACCGAACAAGTACACACTGACAAACAGCAGGAAGGGAGAAAAATCAAAGAAGAAAGGGATGATCACGAAGTGAGTGAAGAGATCTGAGTTGATATATCCGTGGACAGACACAGATTCAGGGCTTGTGGAGGTATCTCCCGGCAAGCAAAGCAGCTTCCATGACAACAGAGAGGACGTCCACGACGTCCACGACTAGGCAACTGCTTCCTTTAAATGTTTTCCCTCCCGAGTTCTTGAAGTTGGCCATGCAGTTCAGTAAGTTTTGGCTGCACTCCTGGCTCAAATAGTCATCTGCACAACACTCCGCCAGGTCTCAATGTCAGAACTCCAATATGCCTATGCGGGCGACACGATAAAAATTATCAAATTAATCGATCACACAATATGACTTCTTCCTCATCGCCATCGCTTAGAGCACTTGACAAGCCAAAATATTTGTGGAACTTATTGTCCTGGGACAGGACCGGTCCATGAGAAAGAGATAATCTACACATGCACATTCTGTTATAAAAGCAAATGTTGATAGTATTTGCTCCCCCCACAATCTCCTTTCCCAAACTTCAGAACGGTAATGAAAGTTGGCTTGTGAATGAAGAGATGGTTTAGTGAAACAGAGGCTTTGCAGACACATTAATTTTGCTCACAGATGTTTTCACCGCACTTGGACATGATGTGTCTTCTCTTTTTTGACCCATTAGTCCGTTAACGCCATTTTCACCGCACAGTAACTAAAGTTGGCTTATGAATGAAGAGATGGAACTTGCTTCCCCTTCTGCTTTGTATATCCAATGCGAATATCATAAGATTTAACCGACCCTCCTGCCACGACATTTGCACATTTAGATGCTACGACCGTATTATCATTCGTTGAACCTCGGGGATAACCATTAACATTGAGGTCAATCACCACACCACATCTATCATACATACGACATTACATGACGCGGTTTAGTAATTTTACTCGGATGTTTTCACAACACTTGGTGTCTTTTCTTCCTTTTTACCCAGTAGTCCCTTAGACCATTTTCTCTATATCCCACTCCGTAATATACTTTTTCAAGTATTTGAATCCATGCATTATAGACGTGTGAAGTTATTGTTCACCATTTGAAAAATGCTTCCAAGTTCATCCTCAAAAATGTCCATGTAAACGGGCGGGCCAGCGACAAGTTTTATCAATCAATTCGACGGAGAACAAGCTGAAAAAATCGATGTCGAAACTCACTGTTTTTGGCTTGAACGCAGGCGTCGTGCTTCATGCAGCAAGCGTCGAGGCCGTCACAGGGTTTCTCCCCGGGACATCCACTGTACAGAAGCCCGCAATACTTGCCATATCTCAGAAATGGAGGCACTGTGTCATTTTCAATAGCAAATTCCTTTTATGTTCAAAGACTAATCAATCAACCACAAAAAAAGAAGCTGCAAATTAATCGACAATCCTTCATCGCATTATGCACAAAAGAACTGGTTTTTTTTTTTTTTTTTTTGCAGAGAAGCGCGAGCATCACTAGATACCTGAGCAGAACTCGGATTCGCATTTTCTGCTGCAGTCTTTGCTCTGCGAAATTATCCATTCACGTAAGAACCAATGTGGGTTTTCTTCTCTTTTCTTCTTTTTTTGATAGATTCAAATCAGGGTGAAAGAAAGATTCGAACTTACGACGGAAACCGCAGCGTTTGAGGCCTGAACACCGACATTGAGGGCGTGGACGGGGATGGCAGAAAAACAGAGGACAAAAAACAGGGGAATTAGAGTTATGACAGGAGCTAACTTCGATGGCTGTGGGCTAACCATCGTCATGGCCGGCCTGAGAGAGAAGCACTTAGACTGCGGAGCTTCGTCTTTGCTTCAGGGCACTGATTCACAGAGACTAGAGAGAGAGAGAGAGAGAGAGTAGAGTGGAGAAAGTGGGAGCTGGTTCTTTTGTCGCTTTAGGGCTCGTGAGGTTCTTTTGGAGCCTTGTTCACACTTGTAAGCCAAGTTGGCTGTGTAATATAGAAACACCCATCACGAGTCTGTTGTCGGCGCTTACTCTACCGGGAACCTGTTGTTGCCGGTCCTCCGCTCTTCGCTGCTGAGTGATTAAATTTTAACCTTGAAAAACGAAAATAATGATATTGAAAATTCAAAAAAAAAAAGAAAAAAGACACAAAAAGAGTGATCGTGACGGCAAACAGATCGGAGACAGGGCGGCAAGCAGAGATGCTGCGCCACCCTTGCCGCCATCGGCGAGGGCGACCATGCTTCCTTCCCTCTCACTCTTTATCCCTCTTTTGATGACCTCAATCGCATGACTTCATTATGGGTAAAATTTTATATGATTATGAAAAAACTACGTGCAAATTTATATAGGAAAAATTTCAAATAAGCGTCTCAAGTGCTCTCATTTTCTCAAATAAGGACCTGAAGTGATTCTTGTTTCAAATAAGGGCCTGAAGTGTCCTTATTGTCTCAAATAAAGGCCTAAAGTGGCCATAACTGTTTCAAATAAGGGCCTGGCCTGGCGCGGCCTGCTAAAAATTTCGGCCGATCAAGGGTATTTTCATCAAAATACAACTTTAACCTAATTTTTTTTATTAAATTAAAAGAAAAATTAAAAAAACTAAAATTGAAAAACCAAACAAACAAACACTGGCAGGAGGGCTACTCTAGTGGGGTGGCGGCGAAGGTCGGCAACCCCTCCAACCAAAGGCGAGGTCTAGCAGGCCCTCACCTTAGCAAGGAGAGGACCTCGACCCTCTCCTAGATCTGGGCAAGGGTCGCCAGCCCTCACCCAGGTCCGAGGGAGGGCCGCGGTCGTTGGCGGGACTAGGACGACCGTCGCGAGGCCCTCTCCCTAATCTGGCAAGGGCCAGCAGGCCCTTGGCTCTGGTCGGTGGAGTCGCTGACCCTGGCCTAGGCGTAAACAACCCCGCCGGCGTTAGGGCTGCGGCCACCTTCCCTCCTGTGTTTGTTTGTTTTTTCTTTCAATTTTTTTTTTTAATTTCTGAAGAAAGGAAAAACAAATAAAAAAAGTCATAAAAATACGAAATGACCAAAATGCCCCTAAAAAATGGTGAGTCGGCAACTAAAACTGGCTAAGGTCATGCCGACGGCCACTCGTGGTTTCTTAGTTCACATGTGCTGAGCCATATCATCATCGTGTGCGAATTAAGTTCACTCATTCGCTCAATTCACGACCCGCACTCACCACCGTCAATCAGATATCATCAATTTCGTTGAAGTGCATGTGCGGGGGTATTAAGCGAAAGAAGCCACACAGTGAAAATGTGATGTTAGGTGGACATCTCCGGTGAAAGTCATCAGATTTTTGCAGCGTCGACCCAACACATCAAGCAATACCTAATGCAGATGATACTTGGTGCAACATTTAACGAAATCACTTTTTTTTTCCCTTTCTTTGGTCTTTTTTTAAAATTCTTGTAGTTGCTTTGTTAACAAGGATGCTTGTTGACAAGGAGACCAAAAAAAATTTCCAAACTTATTATAGTCACGAGCGTCCAGTCCACAGTTCCATCGATTTCTATCTTAAAATTGCTTCCACGCTTTACACGCCCGTTACCCTACTCTTCGGTATTGTGTGTTTAGACCGGCAAACATCATTTCAAGGTAAAATCTAATGAAAAAAAGAACCCAATTTTACAAGAAATTTCAATATATAAAAATAAGACTGATAAGGTCACTTCATGCTCTTATTTGAAACAATGTCCACTTCAGGCTCTTATTTAAGATAATGAATGCACTTCAGACCCTTATTTAAAACAAGATCAACTTCAGGCCCTTTTTTTATAATTGAAAGCATTTCAGACCCTTTTTTGAAAATTTTCTATTTATATATCAACATTTGCATATTGTGAAAGCTTCACAAATTTCGAATTTAAGAAAAATTAAAGTATGTAAGTTGTAAAAACTTAATTAAGTAAAAGTATAAGATAAAAAAATCATTTAGGGACGCTTCCTAAACTTCAGGATTCAAATTAATAGCTCGTAGCTAAAAGTGAAAACCTCAGCTGGCCAAACCAAAGAGGTGAGAACCAGAAGCTTAGCAAGTTCCCGGTAAGAACATGTGATCACGAAGGCCACGTGTTTCTTTGTCATGGAGAGTTGCACATAAGCGAGTGTGAAATTTGATTTAGACTAGCATTTCTCGTGTAGATCATCGATATGAATTGGAATATAAGGGGGTTGGTGGTCGGTCTCATGTCGTGAACATGGCTTTTGAACCCACGCAACACACAAAAACAGAGGGGGTTACAGAGGAATATCCGAGTTGCTTCGTAGATTCTTTCGAAAACCCATTCTTAATTCCTCCGAATTTCCTGTTGGTGACTGAACGTGACTTTAGAAATGGTAGATCATCATCTTTCAGTCTTTGACTTTGCCCATTTTGAATTAGAGGAGATTTGCTTCTTTCCTCGGTTTATGGACAATCTAAGATCAGCAGATGGACACGAAAGAAAGATCAGTTGATTGACCAAAGTGAAGCATTTTGAGCTGCTCTTGTGAAGCCTTGGAAATTTTGCTCTTGTGGAGATGAAAGAAAACAAAAGGAGAGTGAAAAACGGGCGAGGTGGACGGTGTCGAGGTGCGCTAAAACTGGCCTGCACTGCCCGACCGCGGCATGATCTGAGTGACAATCACTTTGGTGCAATACCAAGTTGATCTCACGATACAGATGTTCTTTGTAGTCTCACAGATCGGTGTCCTAGCAAAAAACTACCCGCTAATTTGCTCATTTGAGTTCTTTAACGATGATTTACGTTTGAGGACGCATGGCGGAAAGCTGGAAATGACTTCCTTCACACCATTCTTTTGCCAATGCTTGCTGATTTCAAGAGCTGTTAGTGCCTTTTAGTGGTTCTGTTCTTGATGCAGCTATCTTGCATTGATGCAGCTTACGGAGGTTGTGAGTGTTGTTCACCTTATATACATCTGATTCCCGATTTGTCGAGGCATTGCAGCAATTTATTTAAGTTAGATCAACCATGATTGCAATTTTTCCTCCTCCTGAAGATTGAGAATCTTCGGTCGCCTAGGCTCGTTTCAAGCATTCGCATAACATCAGTCAATCGGCATCCGACAACCTTCATTCCCTATCATCCTACGACTCCTGCAGCTACTGCTAAACCCGAAACGACCCAACTTCTTTTGTTGTTGTTTGAAGTAGATGTTAACAGCCTTTCGATTTCAAAGTTAATATCCATATATTGATTTGCTGCTTCAATTTAGTTCTGCGTGTTTTCCTGATCGAGAAATCGTTACCATTTATCCATCGAGTAAAGAACGGATCATGCTCACAGAGAGATAAGCAATGGATTTATCTGTATCTATTCTCAATCCGGAGTATCTCAGATGTACACATGTACAGAATTATTTCAATGAATGGAAAAATTGCAATGCCAATTTTGGTGAGAACCAATCCGACGAGTTAGCCAATACGAATCCCAGGAACACCTGCGAGTAAGAAACCTCTACCGTAAACATTTGAATATTCACAATCAAGTACTATAGTGTTACTTCTGTTTAATCAAATCATATGGAGACAACCTTAATGTATGTCTTATGATTTTTCCTTCAATTAGTGATTAATCTACCCGTGCAATGCTCGTGCAATGCACGCGCAATCGCCGAGTTAGCATTTTATTATCCGAATGACGTTTTACTTGAAAGGATATTCTGAAACATACATAGTACATTTTTCTCATCTCACTTAGAATTAACAATTTTTGAAATTACTAATTTCCTCTAATTCTTTCTGTATTTTGACATATCATGCTTCTTGTTAATTGATTCACGAACAAACTAGTCGAGGAAAACCATGCTCAAAGCTTGTAGAGCCTGTGATTTTCTGTCATGTACCTGGACCGAGCCAAGAATGTAAATCAGCGAAAACCGCCGACCATGTATTAGGATGTCTTCCACCATGGCGAAGGGTATCGTGAGAGAGGCGCCTAGCGACGCCACAAGAGGAGTGGTCCAGACAACACCGAGCGCCCTATTCATAATTTACAAGTCTTATTTGTCAGATTCAAGATGGTAGAAATCGTCATTCATCAAGGTTTAGCCTCTGAACTAACCAGAAATAATCAGAGAGGAAACTTCCGACGAAGCAATTGGCAAGAACAACTCCCCCGACGGCCGGGGACTGAGGAAAGGCAAATTTGGGCTCTATGTCTAAAGCAATGAGAGGCCAAACTGAAAAAATCCAAGCATAACAATTAGTTAAGACACCATTGTTGAAGAACAGAAAGTACTCGGTTTTGTTGCCACCGATTCTGTACAAGATTTTCAATATCATTAAATGAATCAGCACACAATCTTGCGAAAAAATTTATGCTCATGAGGAAGTTGAAATTAGGGGGCTTGATCTTACCGAGCCACCAAAGTGCGAGAAGCGAGAGTAGTCCGATACAACCGAATAACTTTTGCATGTCCACCCTTTCTCCTTCTTCTCCAGCGTACTTCTTGAGAAGCACTGAAATTTTTCACATGATTATCGGTAGCTGCTACATCTCTGTTGAGAATTTCAACTGAAAGATAATTTATTTTGAAGAAAGAGAGAATGCTGTACCAGCAAATAGTCCATCAGTTGCAGCCGAGAGAATCGCGAAAAGATTTCCTAGAAGAGAGTAGGTTCTGTTGTTGAAGCAACAGATTGAACACAAAAGAAGAAGACTTTATTAGTTGCTGGTCAGTAATTTCAATCAATACACCTAACAAAGTACGAATTAAGAGTATAATGAAAGCGGAACCCAAGACAGAACTAAATATGCAGATCATATTAGGCAAGTACTGCACATTTATCTTGTTATTACATCAACTTGATTCGAGTTCCAGAAGAACTATTTCACGAGAATGTTCGATCTCTAATAGGAAATGAGAAGAATGAAAACAAAATTATGCAGTCAAATGAATTTGGAAAACAAAGACCACATACACAGTTGTGTTGGATTGTGATTGATCAGTACTTGAAGTCTTCCCTAGTGTAGTCATGGCGACTCCGGCTATACTGATAAAGACCGAGATTACTTTTACTACACTTATGGAGTCCTGTCCTAGAAATGCACCAATCAGAAGGGTGAAAAGTCCTGATGTCGAGAACAATATCGTGGTGCTGGCAACGCTTGTTCGTGCAAGTGCAGCGTTCATGAAATACTGCAAACAATAATAACACCCTTCAATACTATGCCATATCTAAAGAAAGTGCAATTTCCTCTCGATATCCAACATAATTACTCATTAAGACTGTCATGGTTTGTAGATGATGCAGATCATAGAAAGATCATAGAAAGACCAGACATTGGAATCAATTGATTCCAGTAGAGGATAATAGATGAGTGCCAATTTTATGCGAAATATGCAGAGAAAAGACATGATTTGGTACTGGTAAATTAGTACTTCTTTTGTAAGCCCCCAAATGACAATTTTACCAACTTGAGAAACTGTGAAAATCACATGCTTTGTATCAGAAAATAAATGATCAGACACTTAAAAAGTAAAGTCGCAGTAAAGAATGTTTAACCATAAAAACAAAATGGTCTCTCACCTCAGACACAAACCAAATAGGCGCAAGGGTGCAGGCGACTTTCAGAATTTGCTTGCTGTTCATCTTCTCCTTTTGTTCCACAATGTCATCATCTTTTGCATCTAAAACAAAGGCCTTTCCCTCTTCAAGTAAATGCAGTTCTTTGCCTGTTGAATCCACCACACTCAACTTTTCTTGGTTTTCCATTTCAACATTACTCTGCTTCCCATTATTTTTGCTAGGAGAATCTGGACCTGCACAGATTGCATCGACTTTCTCCGCACTATCGCCACTTTCACTAGTGCGGGACTTTAGGGACTTCAGTAACCAGTCCTTGAAGAATGCTATGGGAAGATAGAACGCCAAGAGAGAAGTCCCGAGATAGGTCACTGCGAATGGCTGCTTATAGTCCTCGAAAACACCCTGTTACACAAGTTGATATGTTAAGCTGGTAATAGTTATCGCGACAGAGGAACTGATGTTCTTTGGATTCATAAAATTTGTCTCATCAGGGGAGAGAAAATTAAATCGCTACCTAATAGGATCAGCTATCGAAGCAAGATAAAATAGGAACACATGGTCCACCGATTAAACAATGTAAATAACTAGGATCACCAAGTGAAAACTCTGAAAACGACATCAAGGTGTGTCGCTAATTTAGGCTCTGATTAGTAACTCATTGATCAAATGGAAAGCAAGCGATGAAACCTGTACAAGTATAACGAACCGCGCATGCTGAGTTGGCTCAATTTAGATGTATATTCTCATATTTAGGGATGCTTAGCAATGTTAATTAGCTTAATATAGAACGATAATCCATCATACAGAGGAATATTTACTCCCATGTGGAAAGATAAGGACGCCGAAGATTATCTGTTCAACTTTCCTCTTTCCCAGAACTCCTAAACCATTGGGTGAGCTCCTGGATTTACACACTTGCAAGATCAAGATGCATTTTGATTCTTGACCAAACTATTATAAATCCGTCCAACTTTTCATAAAGGTTGAGCATGTTTTGCTGATTTTATATTCTTAGTGGTGCTTCTGTGTAATCCCACTCGACCCCCAGATTCACATCCTTTGATTGGAGGATTGCGGGTGACACAAAATCATCCTCAAAAAGTTCAGCTGCACCCAGAAAAAGAAAGCTCGCCACAACCAAAGAAAGATTGAAGTCACATCTTCTTCTTCTTCTTCTTCTTCTTCTTCTTCTTTTCATTACCCAAAGGGATGCAAGAATGAATTTTGCATAAACAGTTAGAGAAAGAGAGAGACTAACCTGAGTGACTTCTGCAGAAGTGACCCACATGATCACCACAGCGATAATTAGGATCAACCCACCTTTATATCTCCAGCTCATTTTGCCAATATTTGACAGATACAAGTTTACAAGCTAAGAAGAACAAAGAAGACAGAATTTGCTGGTGTGTGTTGAGGTGGTGCCGGTGGAAGGGAGAGCTATTGCTGAAGTTGCATGAGATGGGTAATTATAGAAGAAAATATTAGAACCCCCATGCATGAACCACCAAATTAAAAAAATAAATAATTATTATTGGATGAATTGGATAGTTTCAGTTGTCTACTACTTCCACCGACTGAGTCAACCGCGTCTTCCCCTTCCTCCGAGTTGCCACAGCGTCTCCCACTCGGGCCCACACCCCGGGACCCAACTCTACCTGCCTCGCGTCTAGCTGTGAGAACTGAATAATTTGGCCCGATTGATAATATAAAAAAATGACCGTGATTTTGTGGGTTAATTTTACAGTTTAATTAACGCGAGGTTCGGATATATTCTCTTCTTTACAGACCCTCTTGAGTTCGTGTTATGATTAAGTGCTTATTAACGAATCTCGGCATCGATAGTTTGCTTTGATGGAGCTCGAATATTTCGATTTTTCAATTACTGAAAACGACTATCGAAGCTCAAAACCTGCATGATTAATTTGATTCTTAAAAAGATATTAGTTATGTACAAGTGCCATCCATGATGTAAAGTACCTCTTGTCCAGCTTGACATCGCCATTTTCTCGAATAAAAAAGATCAACAGATTGCGAAAATGAGTATTTTCAACTTAATCAAGTAATTAGTTCCTGCAAATTCTCTGTTTACTCATATAATTATATGAAAAGGCTCGTAAAATTTGGTGGATACAGAACTGCCAAGCTTACAAAAGGAATGACATCCTTCCTTACGATCGTCATCAAATATAATAACTGCCAAGGCTGGCTGCTTCTTCTTCTTTTATCCTTTTGGTTCATTCCTAGAGGTGTAAACGAATGGACCAATTTCAATTCATTTTGCCTTTCACTTCTTGGAGCCGTTCCAAAAAAGCTTCCCCCCAATTGAAAAGTCACTTTCATATTTCTAGGAAATTTAGGTCTTTATTATCTGGTGGAGCAAAGTTTGTGTATCAGATCCGATCCTCTTTAATGACAAAGTTCCTAAAAAGCGCACATTTCTCGTGTAACGACTCAACTCGACTCGTTTCACGTAGGCCAATATCAAAATGAGTACTCAATGGAATCGCACGAGGTGATAAGTATTCTGGGTATGTGTTGGCTTACAAAATTACATAGCAGGACATCTCCTATTCGATATGAGATTTTAGAGTGTTACAAATTTCATGAGTGTTAACCCCTATCACCCACAATCCATTTCTTCTCTCTCCGCCTTATCCAAGCCATTTTTGTTTGGTGATCCCTCCTCACCCTCGTTGGATTAGGAATGGGCTAAATTCGTCCACAAACCCTACGACCGGAGTTAGGAGGCGGTCCTATTTTGATATCATCTATGACGATCCGGGACGTTCCATGTGGTTCATGCCCCAAACGAACTCCCACCAGCAAATGAACATTTTCTTGTCTCTCCTCCGAGCAATTATCATCTAATTTCATGACGGCCACAGACGATTCGGTGTATACTGTTGGGTTTCTCTTTTTTCATGGGAGGGAAAAGGGAAGAGAAAGAACCAAGAGAACAAGTGGAGGAAGCTCCACCTGCTGAGTGGACCAACATGTGACCCCCAACAAGAATCTTAAAATCTGCAGAGGTACAAGGACTTCCCTTGTTCCTACGGGAGTCTCCAAGAATTTTTTCGCCTGTTTCAGCTCGGACATCACCACCCCGGAGTCAACAAAAACAGTTGTGAACTGATTCAGTAGCCCTATGTCATTGCCCCCGTCAGGAGTCAACACTGAGTCACACATCTTCTCTTTCACACTGCATCTTCAAAAGGGCAATTCGGCAAAATATAATAATCGAGCACTCACCTGTTTTTCATCTGATCCTCTTTTTGTTTTATCGTTGTTTAGGGTTTCCTTTTCTGCACTATTTTCTCCCCTTCACATTGACCTAATCTTGAAATCCGAGGGATACCCATCATCATCATTCGCCCCAATCGGTCTCTTTCGCCGTCATTGAGGTGCCTATCTATGTATTTCTGTCACTGTTTTTAATGGCAAGCAATCTACTATCCGATTTCCGTCACAAATTCCGGCGAAAAAGATGAGTAATAATTATTAAACCAAACGAAAATAACACAGAAGACAAAACGAAATTGATAATCATAAGACCTTTTTTGTCTTCGAAGGAATACATTTACTTCTTTTATTTTGGGTTCATACCACGAAAAACCCTAAACTGGTACGCATGTGATAAATGTACACCCAAACTAATTTTTTTACCATCAAAAACCTCAAATTGATACACCTATGATAAATTTGCCCCGCGTTAGTTTGCATTAAATTTCACCGCCAAATTGCCGAATTGAATGGCACGTGGCAGTTGGAGGGGGCAATTTGGTGTTTTTACCCTTCGTTTGTCACAAATGTACCAGTTTGATGTTTTTCGTGATATTAACTCAATTCAACGGAAACTAATGGGGGGTAAATTTATTATAGGTGTACCAGTTTGGGATTTTTGGTGGTCGAAATATTAGTTTTGAATAAATTTGTCACATGTGTATCAGTTTGGGATGTTCGTGGTATTAACCCTTTTTTTTTTAACAGAAAGCGATGTTTATATAATTGATGCTGTGTGCTTGACATTATAGATCAGTGTGATCGTGCCAACCCCACATGCTAAACCATAGAAAAAGAAGAAGAATTCACTAAGCAGACCTGGAGAATTAGATAGACGCACGCATATTTCTCTGCGTCTTGGCGAAAGTACAAGTGTAGGAAAACTAATTCCAGGAGTTTGCTCAATAATCAAGTGTTTGAATAAGAGTCCTAAACCTAAAGAACGCGGCTAAACTTTGACCTTTGTATTTAAATCAATTTCCCTAATGACTGTCTTTCTAAAGTTGTCTTGTCGGAGCATGTGTGTGGAAGCAGATTGGATTTACTTATAGTACCTCAGATTGGATCGAGCACTGGCCAACCCACCTTAGGGACCTCAGCTTCAGCAGAACAAAGTACAAGGGAGAAGAAGGAGATGACTTTGTTAGGTCCATTGAATCCGATTATTTAGTAGTAGTTGCTATTAAAACACAAACCCTAAAGCCAAATACTAGCAAGTCTAATTGAATCGTAGCAATCGTTTGTTGACCGATAGGGAAGATCGGTCAATTTCGAGACCCGTTGTACATTGCCATATCATATGCGCGTGTAAGCTCGATTTACATTGCTTGTGATAGAATCACTACAGGAAAAACACCCTAAGGCAACAAATTTTTCTGCGACGAGATTAACTTCCGTCGCCTTAGATTACCAAAAGCAACAAAATATAGTACTTGTGGCCTTATGCTCAACTTAAGGCGACAAATCGTTAAGCTTGTTGTCTTAGCATCGATCAAAGGTAACAAAATCAAAATTTCTGTCACCTTAAGTCAAATTTAAACGGAAATATTTGTAGCTTTGTCGCCATTGATTCAATCAAAGGTGGGATAATTTCGAACTAACGTTGATAAATATGAAATTTTGTTGCCTTAGGTCTGACTTAAAGCGACAAAATCATGATTTCGTCGATTATGTTAGTTTTTTTTTTTTTGTCAAAATAACATTTCATTCATTTCCTAGGTCGAAACACAAGAGAGAAACATCTCAGTTCAAATAGCACGCAACTTCAAATCAAAACAAATCCTAGACAATTTCAAAATAGAAAAAGCTCCAGATAACAAAAAAAAATCATTAAAACAATATTATAGGTTACACGCTCAAAGAACAAACCTATGACTTCTCCACACCAAAATTGGCGGTCGATCACTAAATTCATCTTCAGTAATGAGCACACACCGAAAACTCTATCTGATGCTACGCCTTTGCCTTTCGGCGATGCGCGCCTATGTTTGGCGTCCCAAACACCATCACGGAGCAAAGTAAAAAGGTTGAATGAGCATAGATCTAACACATGTAAGAGTAAAACCTTCATAAAGCTCCTCTGATCTTCTTCAAAACTGAACTTGTTCCTCAACGAAACCCGAGGTAGCGAAACCCCGAAAACATTCACGCAAAAAATCTCAAATCTAAACTAGATCGGGATAGAAATCTCCCCAAAATAAGATAAGGGAGCTTCCAGATTTAAACTAAATCGGAAGAGAAAAGCTTCCAAACTGGAGGAAAGCAAGAAAAGGACATATATAACCAAAATAACCTAAGACGAATGGGAGGAGAATGAGAGATCTAGCTCAAACCCTCCCCTCCATGGAGGTTGAAGAAGAAAGCCTTGTGAAGGTAGAGAGGGAGAGGAGAGAACTAGGGCCGGGTTTAGTAAGTGACATAATTTGCCATTGAGGAGGGCAAATTTCAAACCTACTGTGATAAAAATAAAATTCCATCGCCTTAAGGTAGACCTAAAGTGATAAAATCATTTTTTTTTTTTTACGTCTTCGACTATGACAACAAACCGAGGGTCTTTCTCCTTTGGTCGACCTAAGGCAACAAACTTTACAATTTATCGCCTTTGGTTTACTCTAAGAAGTTCATCACCTTTAAGTATACCTAAAACGACAAAAGTTAGTTTCACCACTGTTAACGGGAAAATTGCAAAAAAAGCTCAAATTTTTTTGCAATTGTACCAATTCAGTTCTCAACTATTTTTTTTGCCAATTCAGTCCTAAACCTTTTTCAATTATGCCAATTCAGACCATCCGGCCATTTTTTGCCAGCCGGCGTTCGGCGACGTAATATTTTAATATTTTTTGAATTTTTTTTTTCTTTTTTTTTTCTTTTCTGTTTCTTTCTCTCTCTTTTTTCTTCCCTCTTTTTTCTCCGGCCGGTAACTAGACCTCGCCGGCTTCAGGCAAAGCTCGCCCCCGCCGGCCACCAATGAGGCCGAGCCTCGCCATCGTATGATTGGACATATTACAAGTGTAGTTATCAAATACAGTTACGTGAATTATATAGATATATAAGTAAAGTTGGAATAACTATGAACTCGTATAGTAGAAAGTTACTAGTAAATATTTAAAGTTATAATTCATATAGTAAAAAGTTACTAGTAAATTTCTAACCATGAGAAGTCAACCAAATTAATCTTAAGGTTATTTAGAGGGAAAATTACTAAAAAAAAGTCCTAAGTCTATTGCAATTATGTCAATTCAGTTCTATTTTTTATTTTTTTGCCAATTCAGTCCTAAACCTTTTGCAATTGTACCAATACAGTCCATCTAACGCAGAGGAAGATAACTTGGAAAAACGTTCCAAACGATAATGTTTATTTCAAAGATAATGATACCTCTTACAATATCTTAGGCGCCTATTTATAGGGAGGTCGCCCTTTAGGAAACAATTAAAATCAAATCACAAAATTAAGGAAAAAGGCTGATAAAAGGGAAAGTCTTCAAAATGCGTCCGAAATCTCTGATCTTGCCTTAATTAAGGGAAACGCATGAATTTGGAAACATTGCCAAAATCAGCGGAGCCAGTTTACATCTTCTAAAATCTCGCAATCTTCTTTGATTTAATATGTTGTTCGCTCTTACGTCAAACATTTCAATATATGCATTTGCTAACTATTTTACATCACCATCCTGCCAAATTTGGCCAGTCGACGCTGACGTGGACACCGTCCTGCGACATAATATTTTAATATTTTTGAATTTGTTATTTTTTTATTTTTCCTTTTTTTTTCTTTTTTTTTCTTTCCTCTTCTTCTTCCAACTAATCGTCGGACCTCGGCGACCAACCAGAGGTGACGGTCGGCAAGGTCAACCTCGCCGGCCTCAGGGGAGGCTGGCCCTCATCGAGGTCTAGCGACCAGCTAGAGGAAGAAGAGGGAAGAAAAAAAAGAAAAGAAAAATAAAAGAACATTAAAATATTATGTCACTTGACGGCTGGCGTCCACGTTAGCGCTGGCCAGCCAAACTTAGCCGGATATGCTGAATTGGCACAATTGCAAAAGGTTTATGACAGAGTCAGCAATAAAAAAATATTATGACTGAATTGACACAATTGCAATAGATTTAGGACTATTTTGGAATTTTTCCCAGCATTTGGAAACCAACGCAATCAATTACATATACTCTTTTATTTGTCGATTTGATAAAGTTTCTCTTCACTGGACTTGCAAGCAAGTTGATTATGGGCTTTAAACATTCCTTTACATTAGCTAATTGGTTGGCCGCCATGTTTCAATCGTGCTTGTCATTAGGGTCACGAAAACTTTGGTGCGAGGAATAAACTTATACAATTACAAAAAAAAAAAGGGTCATATAGGAAATATCTGGGGTAGGGCTTATTACACATTCTCATTCTCCTGTCTCATGCCTTTTTCTTTTTACTGGTAGTGTTTCTTGTCCTCGCTTGAGTTTTTTTGCTTTATTTTATTGGAAGGTGTTTTGGATTTGTAAGGATATAAGGAGGATCTCCATGAAGATGCTGAATTCTGGATCTCTTCCGTCCCAGCCGAATCAAGAACACGAGTCAAACATCCTTTGACTCCGTTCCCACCCAACAGGGTCAACTGGAAAGTACACTAAGGACGCGCATAATAACCATTCTATTTCTCTATTTTTGTTCCAAATCTATTTTTGACACAGATTTGGAACATAAATTCGTTTGGTAATGCAATTATATTTTTCCATTTCTGGAACAAATTTTTGTTCCAAAAATAGATTTGAAAGAGAAATGAGAAGCTAAAAATTATAGCTTCTCTATTCTAGAAACAGAAATGAGAAATAACTTACCAAAGCCCTTCATTTTTTCTCAATTCCTCGTCACACTCTCTCTGTCGTCCTTCCTTTGTCGGTCGCCGCCCACCGCCGCCAACCTCCGTCGGCCGCCCCTACCCATCGCCGGCCGTCGCCGACCCCCGCCGCTAGCCGTTGACCGCCGCCACCCCCCCGCCGCCCACCGTCGTCCCCCGCCGCCTGCCACCTCCACCCACCGCCGGCCACCACAGCCACTGCCGGTCGCCGTCGGAGTAAAAAATAAATAATATTTTCTAATAATTATTATTATTTTTTAAAGAAATTAAAAAAATTAAAAATGAAGTAGAAATTTTTTGTAGATGATTTTTTGTTAATAATATTCCATAAGTATAAATTTTATGTTATCAAACGCGTTTTTTTGCTCAAAAACCCATCCAGAAACTGGAAATAGAAAAATCTATTTCTAGTTATAATTTTATTCCAGAAATAGAATGGTTATCATACACTCCCTAAAATTGAACATGTTAGTACTATCATTAAATATACGAGATAACTCAAAAGGCGAGGTCTCCATGGAAATTTGCTCATGGTCGTGATTGATCCGATCGTCGACAGGCTACTTTGAGACATGCATATCGGCTTAACCCTAGTCATTTCGATGAAATTGCCGCCGATCAAGAGTACAGATAGAGTACATCTTACATGCCTTCGTGGGGGTAATTGCAGCTCGATCATGGTAGTGTGAATCTATCTTGTGGTGTAGTCGGTTTTTCAGCTTTTGACCCTCGGGTATCTATAAAAGATCAAGAAAAACCTCCTCGCGGTCCTTCGAGAAATCAATTTACATAGAGGAAATTATTTACATAACTCTTTAGGAAATTTAATTGAGGAAGCTTGAGACCAACCCTAACAACATATTCAAGGACTTTCAATTAGGTCCATTTACATGGACCAGCACGAACATCGGATCACATGGACCTTAGGTTCGATGCCGCTCCTTGTGGGCCTCAAGAGTTGTGCCCGGCCCGAACTGATACCCCTCAGGCCCGCTTTCGAGAGTAACGTGATCCCTCCAAGACTTTATTTTTCTCCTTCTTGTATTCATTTTGCTTCTCCGAAAATCGAATTCGTTGCTTGGACAAAATCATTAGGGCGCAAAACCGTAGGACCTCGGTGCATTGTGTTCTTTGTCAGCTTTCGCGTCTTATATTGATTCTTGAGTTTTTTCTCCAAGTCCTCTAGGGGTGTTACGGTTCGGTTCGAATCGGATTTTCAGAAAAACCGAACTGAACCGATAAGGTGAATAGTTGAACCAAACCAATCGACTCGGTTCAGTTTGGGTTTTCGGTAGGGGTGATCGATTCACAGGATGGATGGTTCCACCCTAGAACTGAGAACAGCCTGCTAGGGACCGATTCCGCAAAATGTGAACCATGAACTACCCGCTCGTTCCATGGATCCACCCGAGAACCGAACCACCGGTCCGGTCCGGTTCCCGGTTGGATCCCGATTACAGTCCTAATGTCATCCGCTCGTTCCATGGAAAAATAAAGTTGAATACTAACGTCACAAATATGACTCAATAAAGCTATATAACAGTAGACTCAAAACTTTCCTGTCCCTTTTTACCTTGTAAATCTGAATTCTCAGTAACCCAAGGGCACCAGCTAAGTGACAATCTACCCACTACACTAGAAAAAGAAAGAAATGTGTAGCTGGACTGTACAACAATTTCATCTGAAGACAAGCGCCATCATAATCCCTTGAAAAATCATATGCTATGTACCACATGCGAAACAAACATTCAACTAATGTATATAAAGCTAATCTAACACTAAGAACTAAGGAAACTTCTTGAGTTTAGGGTAGGGTCTGAGAGCAAGAGGAGGAGCGACTGAGAGCGAAGAGAACTGAGATTAGGGTAGAGTCTTTTTTCATTTTTTGGGTCTAGGCTCTTTTTTTTTTTTTTTTTGACGGATGTGTTAGGCCTTTGAGAGATGGTTTCATTTAAAAAAAATTGGCTCATTCATATTATATAAAAATCGGTTCGGTTTGGCCGATTGGATGGTTCCCACCTGAAACCGGGAACCGAACCGGTACCCGCCGGTTCTAGAAAATTGGAACTGGAAACCGAACCGTACTTGCTGGTTACGATCCAAAATTAGCCGGTTGGATACGGTTTGGTTGGATCGTGGTTTTTTTGCTCACCCCTAGTTTTCGGTTATCCTTCCTCTTTCTTATTTTTTTATTTGGGGCTTTCAGTTTTTATTGAGAATTTCTTAACACAAAAATAACGTTCACATATTAAATACTTTCGTTTCTAAACAAAAAACCGATCACACTAAATGACAACACCTATGTTGCCCATATTAAATAATGAGAGATTTACGTTTGGTGTTTAGTTCTTGTTGAAAATTTCGGTTGGGTTCGATTAACCAAACCGAACCGAAATAATCCGAACCGGGAAAAAAGAACGCTTATTTTTCCACTATCAACGTTCGGTTTTCCAGTTTGGTTCTAACAGCCCTAGTCCTCAGCCGCTCGTTCTTGTTGACAAGTTTAATCTTGTCAGTAAACAAGTCGCCGAACATTTTCAGATCGCCAATCGGTTTGGATTGAATCAGCTTCTTGTCGGATTGCACCAGCTGGTTCAAGAATTGCCCATTCTGGTTGCTATCGTCGGCCGTTGCTTGTGGATTTTGATTGAAGCTGTGCCCTTTGTATTGCTACTGGGAGGATTTTCAAGAATTGAATCTTGAAATGTACGTCCTTGAATAGTCTTGACTGTCTACTCCTTTGATGAATGCATATTCATTTTCTTTAATCATGTAGTAATGTTTCCTCAAAGATCCAAAAGGCTCTGACATTCGAGTCGTTTTTTCAAGCCTTGAGATTCGTCTAAACATTCTTGAATTTCCTTCCTACCAGGAATCGACCTGGTGAGCTTCCGCAGCCGAAAGTCACCTCATCGATCTAGCGAGCTTTCGCGGCCTAGAGTCTCCTCATCGACCTGGCGAGCTCTTGACGCTAGGATCTTCTTTTTTGCAAGGCAAGCTTTTGCATCCCGGAGCACCTAATCGACCCGGTGAGCTTCCGCAGCCCATAGTCGCCTCATCGACCTGGCAAGCTTTCGCAACCCAGAGTCTTCTTTTGTGCACAACGAGGTTACGCAGCCCGGAGCACCTCATCGACTTGGCAAGCTTCCGGAACCTAGAGTCTCCTCATCGACCTGGTGAGCTTCCATTGCCTAAAGTCTTCTTTGCACAGCGAGCTTGCGAGACCCAGAACGCATTAACATAGAGAGTTTCCATAGCTCAATGTCTCCTCATCAACCTGGCTAGCTTTCGTAGCCCAGAGTATTCCTTTGCACGGCAAGCTTACGCAACCCTGAACACCTCATCAACGTAGTGAGCTTTCCCAACCCAAAATTTCTTCATCGACCTAATGAGCTTCTGCAGCCCAAATTCTTCTTTATACAGTGAGCTTAAGCAGCCCGAAGCACGACCTGGCGAGCTTACGCAACCCAAAGTCTCTTCCTTTGATTAGGGAGCTTCTACAGCCCCGTGACACTTCTTTTTTTTACGGTATCAAGTAACATCGAGGTTTGAGGTATGTGCTTCATAACGTACGTCCCTAGTCACATTTCGCTAATTCATTTCTCACATTGCGTTTCATTACATTGCATTTGAAAAATGGGTGTGGCTCATTGAGACTCATGTTCCTATCAAAAAGATTCATTTTCGTCATTACAATTACATAGTTAGGCCCCGAGCAACCCCTCAAACTAAACCATCAAACTTTTTTACAAAACATACTTTCCAAAAATATAATCACCGTAAAAGATGGGTTTTACCATGGAGACCCGGAGGTTTTTGCAAAAAAACATTTTCCCGGAAAGTTGGTATTGCAAACCTCATTTTTTGCACAAACCTCTTGGTTATTACGAACAAATTTTATCTGAAACCAAGCCTGTAGCTTTTAAGCATTTTACAGAATCCGATAACCCGAATCATATCACACACTCAACTGCTACCATCCTAAGTAATCCCTCCTTCAAAATGGAGTTTATCACCCCATGCACCTCTCAAGTTTGAAGCCAGATTAACACAAAGTATTACCATGCTTCCCTACTTATGCCTCCTGGGATTACCAACAAGCCTGGTGGAAACAATTTTTCCGTCAAAATTACAATCACCGCCACTCTTGGCTCTTTTACTTTAAAACAGATTTCCCAACTCACCAATTACCCAACTGGTTCAATCTTTCATGGGGACATTTTGGTTCATTAGCTTTCCATACCCATTTTATACCATCACAACATGAATCGTGTGTTTCATGTATTATGCATTTCTTCATCAATTTTCGAGTCTCCCGGGTACTGGCCTGGAATTTGATTACAATTGTCCTCATCAAAATCCTAATATTCCAAACTTAGAAGATATAAAATCAAGTGGTGGGATGGTTTTAACTTCTTTAAACAAACCTCAGAAGAGTCGGTCATAAATTCGCTAAATCACAGAAATTCCCGAATCGCCACAAAATCATAAGAACCATAGTTGATCGAACAAGTGCTGCATGATTTTTACAACAAAAGCCTGTTGCAGCAGCCCACCCTGCAGTTGCACAATCACCAAATTACTGTGTTGCGACATTAGAAAATGTAATCACAAAAGTCAAAGGATCAGCGGACTGTGGCAGTTCCACCAAATCTCACACCATAGCGGAATACTAATGAAGACGACTGCTATGGGATCGACTTGTCGGAAGAAGAATAAAGATCACCAAAAGAAGATTACCGCTAGCAGCACAAGCGCATAACATGCCGGAAAAATCATTGTAGCAAATCAATGTCCTCTTCGAATTTTGATTCACACCGTAGAAACACTCCACAATAGCAGAATTCTAATGCACAGGTTCCACTAAGTGGCAAATGCAAAGCACTACCAAGATTAACCAGAACATGTTTATCTTTTTAGAGACTAATACAAGACAGAAAGGAAGAAAGGAAAGTATTTAGAAACCCTCGATACAACACAGGTTTATTACTGAAGGGTAACTCCTCTGCTCAGGCACCTAGAATTAATCAACGCATGGTCCCACGATTGGACCTGGATCGCATGTTAGGAAACAATTAGGATGGTGTTAAGAGGATCCGGTTATGTCCGCAGGAACGCTAGGAAGGTGTGATATGAGGATTATGGGGAGAAGAACGCCAGGAGTGCCAAAAATTGTATACGGTGCTCACTTTAATGCCAAAAGTTTCTCTCGGATCACTGAAATGCCAATTTTTTTGAAAACGATCACTTAAGTGCCAACTCCTATCTACTTGGCTGAAAATCAGACGTAGCTTTTTTTTTCATTAATATTTGAAGCTGACGTGGCTCGCCGGAAATCCAATCAGCAATAAAAAAAGAAGAAGATAAAAGCTGAAAAAACATAATAAAAAATATAAACTTAATTCGATTAAAAATAAAAAAAGCTAAAAATTCCACACACAAAAAAGGACATGTGTACTAGAGGTCCTAAAACTTGTTACGAAAATGCAATTAAATCTTAAAACTTACAAAAAATACATTCAAGTCCTAAAACTTGTTAAATTGATGCAATTGAATCCTTGCCATAATTTTAAGAAAAAATAAAAAATCTAAATTAAATTTAAAAATTCGCTAAAAACTAATTTATTTTAAAATATAAAATTTCATTTAAATTAAATTTAGAAATAGGCTTAAAATTTTAACAAAAAAAAAGCTAATTTTTTTTTTAAAGGGGGGTGGAAGATCTAGGCGAGAATTTTTTTTTAATTTTTTTAGCATTTTTTATTTTTTAAAATATTTTTTAAATTTAATTTAAATGTAAATTGTATATTTTAAAAATTAGTTTTTAACAATTTGTTAAATCTAGTTTTAAAAAAGTCCTCCGACTTGCGTGTCTAAGCAAGTCCCCGAGCGTTGACTACGTATCGGATATAAGACTCGTGTCTTTCTCTCTCTTTTTTTAATTTTTTAAAAAAACATTCACGGTTCGGAATCGGCCCGGAACTGCCGGTTCCGGGCTCAATTCTCGGTTTGAGGGGCCCGTAACCGGCCCCTATGGCATGGGCCGGTTCCGATTTGGAACCAACGGGCCCGATCAATGGGCCGGTTACGGGTTTGACCTGGGCCTGTTCTAGGTCCAAACCGACATGTGGCCACCACTACTCGCAAGCCACTGGGCGAGGGCCGGTGAGGCCGCCCTCCATGGCCACAGGCAAGGGCCGGCCATCTCCTGAGACCTGTCACTAGCAAAAAGGAAGGGAAAAAAAGAAAAAAGAAAGGAAATAAGGGGAAAAAAAAAAGTAAATGACAAAAACGTGTTTGATCATGTCCTTCTTTAAAATAATAAGGAATCCTTATTTGAGAAAAGCGGGTTGTTCGTTCGTTCCCTTCTATAAGACAAGATATCTTTCGCGAGCGAAAGGGGGTGGAATAGTGGAGAGAGAGAGAGAGAGAGAGAGAGAGAGAGAGGGGAGACGTTCAGGAAAATCATAGATACAGCGACGACGCTCCGTTCACATCAACACACACCAGCACTTCTCTCTCTCTATCTCTCTGCTCTTAAGCGTTTCATTTTTGTGTTTGCAAGTTCTGTCTTCTTTGTTCTTCTTTGCTTGTCAACAGTGATAAAATGAGTTGGAGATACAAAGGTGGGTTGATTCTCATTATCGCTGTTGTGATCACGTGGGTCACTTCTGCAGAAGTCACTCAGGTTAGTCTCTCTTTCTCCCTCTGTGTTTCTGCAAAATTCATTCTTCCATAGCTTTATTTTTGGGCTTTTTTCAAAAAGGGATCCCAATTTTATTTTTTTTACCGATTTGGGGCTACTATTTAAAAATTTACCGTTTTGAGGTGGGTTCGGGAATCCACTGGCCGAACAGGATCCCGGTCGGCAGTGTGACTGCCGAACGACTTTGTTCGGCAGTTGGGCTGCCGAACTAGGTTCGGTTCGGCAGCCCAACTGCCGAACCGGGCCTGCCGAGGCCCCTTTTTATTAAAATTTCATATTTTTTTTACTTGTTTTTAATTATTTTATATTTATAACATTTAGTAAAATATAATTTTTATCTTTAAAGCTTATTTTTATAACATAATTAGTTGAAAATTTTATTAAGATATATAATTAATAAATAATTTAGTAAAAGAACGTGGCCTTCTGTTCCAACAAATAATTAATAATAATTAAGAAGGGAGCCTTTCAAATTTGGCCGTATGAAAACAATAGCAGCTCATGTTTCAACGCGGCAATGACCGAGAATGGTCGCAATGTTCCAGTGACAAAGACCACCAGTTCTCACGACCTCCGCAATGAATTGCCTCATTCTTTGCCTTGATTCATGCCAGTCTCTGAGCTTGTCCATTTACATCAAATCTCCATCCAAGGATGTAATGAGAAGTTACTAACGAGCTGGTTAAGGACGAGAACCCCGTGTACATGGTCTCCTTCATGATCGGCGAAAGATCAATGGACAGTGATAAAAGGGGAGTCTTCGATTTTTTGACACTGATAGGAGCTAATGTGACAAGCCCGATTGCTGAACCGAGGCCCTTTTTTTTAAAATTTCATATTTTTTTTACTTGTTTTTAATTATTTTATATTTATAACATTTAGTAAAATATAATTTTTATCTTTAAAGCTTATTTTTATAACATAATTAGTTGATAATGTTATTAAGATATATAATTAATAAATAATTTAGTAAAAGAACTGCCTTGTGTTCCAACAAATAATTAATAATAATTAAGATATGAAGATGACATATCCAGATTAAAAGAACGTGGTTAACAATCCATGAGCTACAAAAATCCAGCAAATCAAAATTATAAATACATAACAATCCTCAACCCTAATTAAATTCACTGATGATGTGGTCCTCCTATGCGGCCTCCTGTTCCGTAATCAGGTCGTCTCCGGTGTTCGGCACGTCTAGTATTGTACCGAGGACGAGATTCCGGATGAGTAGGATGTGTAGATGACAGAGGCATATCCTGTTGTGAGACGCGTGGCTGTGAAGTGGATGCATCATCAAATTGAGCAAATATCTCACGCTCAGACGATACATATCCTGTAGAAGGGTATTGGAAAAAAGGAGAGAAGTCAAATCCTCCAGAAATCGGAGAATTAGCGGGAGTCTGGGGACGGTATCCCTCATGAAATGAGCCGGCAAACTGGGTGAACCCCGGAATAAAATCTGTCTGGCTAAACCCTGGAGTGAACTCCGGAGTGAAATCTGTCGTATGATAGGCCAAGGGGTAGGGGACGGCATCATTATCTTGATGAGCTCGAGTGGTCCTCCGGGTCGACTGAACAGTCTTAGGTGGGTCATCCTCGTGCGGCCCAATGGGTGCTGCTGTAGGTGCTGGTTGGGGTGGTAGAATCATTGTCAGCCGTCTCTCCTCATTGAAGGCGTATAGCATTGCCTTAGATATCCTCGCTATCTTTCGCATGTTCTCCCGCATGTTCTCCTAAGATGTAGCGGAACTTAATTGTACGATTTGTTCCACGCCATCACCCTATTCATGAAATCAAAGTAAACGGAAGTTATCAAATGCCAATAATTTATGTTACTAAAAAATAAATTAATGAAGTAAATTAAAAGTGTTTGCACGAACCGCTGCACCTATTGCACCTCCCGTGTAAGAAATCCACCTCCATGTGTGTGCACGGTATCACTCCATATATTCTGAATGATAGTGAAGTGGCTCCGTTGCAGGATCAATATGGACAATATAGTCAATACGATTGTTCCATATATCAATCCATTGTCCGTGTTTTTCGATCCAATTCTTTGTAATTGGCCTTAATTCAATATCATGAAAAGGTTTATGATCAAGGGGAGGAGTAGGTATTGGCTGCTGCATACCAAACTGACGAAGTACTCGGTCTGGATAATGCCACTCAATGATGTGAAAATAAATGAGTGAGACACGAGCCCTCCAAATGTGTTCTCCCCGCAGGTAGTAATCTGGTAGAGTCTGGAGAATGTCATCGGTGTAGGGCTCCCAAGTAATCTGTTATCGTATTAAAACATATCAAATTAAACGAAGAATTAATTTAAAAGCTAACATTACATTGAACTCGTTGGTTACTGGGATGACTTACATCTACGGATGCCATTCTATCAAATTGGTAGCGCAGACGTGGCAAAGTATGTGTGGGGACCTTTGTTATATGTAGGGCTTGACTCCAGCTGCATAAACAAAAAAAACAAGAACAGTTACATATATTATACACACTGAAAAAAAATTATGACTCACGAACAGAAAAAGCAATAGATCACATACCGACTACCAAGAGGTGCATCTGGTAAAGGATCACGATTTCTAATGGATGGGGAGACACAACTGAAGCGATCCCACGCCCAAATCTGCAATACATGTAGGGCACCATTGATTTGGTGAGCTGATGGATTGGTCGCATTGCATAGCTCTCGATACAACCACGCAAGTGCTGCTGAGGATCCTCGAGGTACTCTAGTAATGGAAGAAAAATCAAACTAACCCTGGCACCCGATTTGTCTGAAAAGATAGATCCTCCAACCAACTGGAGAATGAATGCCCTAGCATGCTGCAGTATGGTAACCTCAGCGGCATCGTCAAGAATTACACCAAAGCGTCCTCTCAGCCAGCTTATCTTTACCATTGAACTACGTATTTGACTGTTTAGGGGGCGCTCACCCAGTAGATTCTCACAAAGAGTGCCCCATTCATATTAGTAGGGCCAGTGACTGCATCTCCATCTATGGGAAGCCCTGTTAGAACCGCGATATCCTGCAGTGTGATCGTGCATTCACCTTCCGGCATATGGAAGGTGTGAGTCTCGAGCCTCCACCGCTCAACCAAAGCTGTAATCAAATGCCAATCAACTTGCCAAAATCTCATTTTCCAAACTCCGTAAAATCCCGAAGCTCGAAGATACGGTACTACGCGATCATCAAGTTCAGGTTCGTGTAGCATCGATCCATCTCGCTGACATCTAAGAGCTTGATTATCATCTATCTGTAAAATGTTACATTATTCGTTAGTAGCAATTTTATTACGATATAGCTGTTACAAATGACAGATGAACTGTTAAATTTCTTAATTACCTCAGCGTTCCAGATGGCCTGTAATCTATGTCGGGCCTGCTGTGTAAGTAGTGAATCATCCTCAGGTCCCGGCTGAATGTAATTCCTATGTGCCATGTCTACAAATGGAACAAAGGAACTTAATAAATATTGCACAATTGTAATATTATAACATTAAAAAAAAATTCATATATCTAATTTACATAATTCACATAATTAAATTGAGTATGCAAATCAGATGTATTACATTTAATGTTTACACACTAAATAGCATGCAAAACAGAGATATGTAGTACATCGCAAGAACGAGATATTTTTTTGGACCAAACAGCATGCAAAATAGCACAAAATAACAACAAAACAATGACTACACAACACTAAAACAGCATATTTTTCACACCAAAACGTGCTCAAATTAACCATAACAAGGATATAGGCATTACCTTGTATTGTCGAGCAAGATTCGGGCTTAAACTGTGCTGGTCAACACCTTTCTCGAACGGGACAGCACGGTGGCACGTCAGGAAAAGCGTACGTACGGCGAGACGGGGGAAAAAGATGCTTCGTCTCCTCTAACTTCTCTGCTCTTCTCCTCTAACTTCTCTGCCGTGCATAAAAAAATAACATGACATGTAATGAAAGGAAAAATGCGAAGGGTAGAAGAAAACAAATTATAAAGTAAATCATTACCTGATTCGATGGCGAGAAAACGTCGCCGGAATCAATAACGGGGATACGGAGATGTTGGGAATCGACAAGCGACCTCCAAATCTCTCTTTTCTCTATGTGTTCTCTTTCGGTTCTCTCTCTTTTCTTCTCTTCTTCGTAACTTTCAGATTCTGATAAAAATATGGTGCCCCAATGCGCCTTTATCAGAAGCCTAAAGGCAGCTTGCAGGCTTCTTTATTGCTTCACGTGAAGTTATAAGCCTGCCTGCAGGCGCCTGACCTCCCGTGACGCTAGGTTTGCAGGCGTCTGGCGTGAGGGTAGGAGGCTAGGCCTGCAGGCGCTAGGGCATGAGGGCAGGATGCTAGGCGACTGGCGTGAATCTGCCTGCAAGAAAAGAGAGAGAAGGGGGTCCCCTGTTCAAAGCCGAACACTTGGCGTGAGGGCAGTGGAGGGGGGTCCCCGGATCAAAGTGGAATGGGGA